>OY856409.1:470568360-471768360 GCA_963693085.1 Alisma plantago-aquatica | reverse complement strand
TTGGTAATAAGGTTCTAGAAATCTGTGTTTTTGTACCATGATTCTTTTATGAAGAACATCAACAGGTTCTGGGGCCTCATGGTATTCCTTATGAAGATAGGGATGTGGTCATAGCATGCTCTAGGAAGGTGTTCCACCACAAAGTGAGGGTAGGTGTGAATAAATTATGTGTTAGCCACCACCATATCCAGCCATTCTTGTAGTGTGTCATGTATGTAAGTGAATTTGGGTCCACTGAAGCCAAGGTCAGATAAGCCATCTTCCAGGAGAGTATTGTTAAATAAGGCATCCTCATTGAAGTTGTAGTGTTTGCCTCCTGACTTCTCTTCTAGAATTAAAGTGGTATTGAAATCGCCTACAACTGCCCATTGAATCTTGAAGGTTTTGCTCATCTCAGAAAGGTCCTTCCAGAGCAGTTTCCACACATTAATGTGAGGATTAGCGTAAACAAAAGTGATAAGGGCAACATTATTCACTCAACATGTGATGAATTGACAGTGGAAGTTTATAATCTGGACATCACATTCGCCCTCTTGCAAGCAAATTCATATGCCGCCTGAGAAGCCCCGAGCTTCACACCTGAAGGATTTGTTGAAACCGAGCCCTTTTATGGTTTTGACTGCTTCCTCTCTGCTGATTCTAGGTTCTAAAATGCCCACTAATTTGGGTTTCTTCTGGGAGATAATATCTCTAAGGACATGACAAGTATCATCATTGCTGATTCCCCTCGTGTTCCAGCAGATTGTATCTATCATTAAATAGAAAAGAAGAGAACAAATTGAGGTCCTACAATAGATACTCTATGCCGCCATGGCATTTTCTGTATCTTTATCTTCTTGAGCAACAACATCCCCTTCGAGATGCTGGTGTAAATGTGGGCTCTTCCTCCTTTGCTCATAAGGAGGTTTGGGTATGTTCATCTTCATCTTCGGTCATGACCCTTTTAATTTTCTTCCTGGGGGTAATCGAGTCGGGATCACATTGGGGTCAAGGTCCGTAAAAGGATCTAGATCCTCCATAACAATTTCTTCTTTGTTTTTTCTATTTACCTCTTCATCATCTATTGTTTTAGTAATATCTTTCATTCCTATTGCTTCATTCTCATCCGTATTTGCTTCCTTAGAGTTATCTGCCTCCCCGGTTACTCCATTAGAGACTTCAGTGTCATCCACATTAATAATCTCATCGACCTCCAGATTCACAGCAACATGGTCTTCGTTCTCCTTTGTTTTGGTGGCCCTTGCTTTTTTAATGTCCTTTAAGATTTCTCTCTTGTCATCCGTTGTTACTATTGTCTTCTTTTTCCACATCTTTACTTGTTTAGTCATTTTTTCAGTAGTGTTCTTTTCAGCTATAGCATCTTCATCCTCTTCGTTTTTAGCCAGATCCACAAGTTTAGTGAATTTATTTTGACCATTGGGTCCACTACTAGCTTCTGTAGCCTATTGTTTTTGCCTCATTCTCTGTACAGTTGTCTTTCTACATTGTGTCTGCCATTTAGATCCATTATTCTCTCTTTGGGTATCAACACTATGTCCTTGCTCCTTACTGTGGTGATCCTGGTCCTCTTTGTGACCAGTTGTCGTATTGGATGGGCATTTACCAGCTAGATGTACTAGTTTCCCACATGAGTCAAATGAGTCAGGGAACACTTCATATTCAATCTGATATATCTCATTATTGATGCATATTGTATTGATAAGTGGTTTTGAGGTATCGATTTCAATTGAGAGCCTAGCAAACTTGCTTCTAGATATGGCCATAGTATGAGCATATACTTTGATGAGGCTGCCTAAGGCCAGACCTATGTAATCAAACATGGTGGACACATAAAGATGAAGAGGTAAATCCAATATCCTTACCCAAGTGATAAGAAATCTTGGTAGGTCCACTATTAGTCTGAAAGTGGGGTCCCATTTCCAGACGGCTAAGCATTTTCCAAAGAGCTTCCATGGGCCTCCAAACAAAGTAGTATCATAATCTCGCCTGCAAGAGAATTGCACTACATAGTATCCCAAATCAACTTCGTAGACATTGTATCTTCCTACAGGGTTCCACAGAGTTTTTAGACGATCTCGCATAGTCATTTAGCCCACATTTGAGCCTATAAGTCTAGCAACCACCATGTATTTCCACGGTCTTGCTAGGTTCTCCTCGGCATCTGGGTTTATTTCCAGAATTGGGTATTCATCTGCTACCTTCAGTGTGACGTCTGTGGTGGCCAGTTTGTTTTCAAACAGGCTCTCTAGGAAACAGTCAGGTTCAGAGTACTGGTCTTCTCCATAAGCGGAACTACCTGTGGCTGTTGTTTTTTTACTTTCATAGGTATGATTCCTCTCCTTGCTAGCATCTTCTCATGTGGAATATGGAGTACCCCATCTAGGGGCTTCATTTGCAGGCTTGTCTTTGTTGTTGTGCAGAGGAGGTAAAGGATCAGCGTGAGATTTGCCTCGGTCCTCCACATCAACCTATTTACCAAGATCGTCTTTTCGATTGTTACCCCTCATCCTGGCATACTAGAACTCAAAACTGATGCTTGGTATTGATACCTTGATGCCCTCACGTGATCTCCCCCCCGGTTCTACAGGGATGTCATGTCCTCTCCGTGGATTTCCATCTGAATCCATGAATGGCATATGGTTTCCTGCATAGTCCTATTCCCCAAAGCCCCCTTTACCCCTTCCGACACCTTCCCCTTGAAGGTTGTCGTCTCCATCTCCCCTTCGTCCCCCGAAATTTCCAGAGCACCCAGACACCCTATCCGCCCCCATCCAATCCCCTAATTGGCTAATCCTTTTTATTTTTAGTTTAATCTTTCATAGAATTTATTAATTATTTTTTATTATTTGCAAAACCATTGATCCAATTTTTGGGATAACACATCTGACTTTCTAGTCTTCCTTAATTAGGGGTTACCAGGAAGTGGGGTCATTACAATTGGTATCAGAGCCACGGGTTGCTCATTTAATCCTTAATAATTATTAAATTTTACAAACTCTGTAGAACCCGAGGGAGTTATTAGAGGATTTTTTGACGATGGAGGTGTCTAGAAAAGGATGACGATCCAGGGTCTGGCAATATTTTCCTCCACCCCTCTAGTCAGTCTATGAGGACTCCCAAATTCTATGTGACTTCTTGGCCAAAATCAAAGGATTTGACTCGAAATAAGATACCACTAGGTCTTCTTATCTAATTTCATCCCTTATTTACCTCTTATTTCTGGAGAAACATTAAGTGCTTAGGGTATTATGTCTCTCTACCACCCTCCTGTGTTTGGGATAAGTGTAATAAGGATTAAGGAATCCTCCACCAAATAATGAAAAGCATGTAAATAAGATGTCATGGGCATAATTTTAATAATTTAAGTGTAAACTAAATATTATTTATATGCTTAGGTTGCATGGTATATGTTTCCATGCCCTCAAGAGAGCCTTGAGGTTAGACCTTCATGTAGGAGGATGTGGAGAGAGTTGGCCTTGGAGGAAGAGGCCTCTAGGAAGAGGTAGAGACCTAACACATCCTATGAGAATGATGCTAACCCTAACCCTAAGTGATAGTTAGAGAAAGAGAAGACATGGTGAGTTTGATATCATAGTTGACCATGTAGGTATGTACGTAGGTTGGACATGCATGCACTATGTAAAGGTTTTGAGTATCCATGAGAAACATGGACCATGTGTGGTTGTTTGACACTGGTGCCTTTGGTGACCTGACGTTGGGTGGTCGTGCTTGTTGAGGGTAAGGGATCACTCCCTTATTGAGAAAGTTAGTGGTGACCGAATAGGAACCCTAATGAGCATATATGAGCATAAAAGAGACATGCACCTACATAACAAGTGAGTAATAGCAAGGATGATAGCAAGTTTTAAACCTAACCCAGATAGGTCATGACGGATGTTTATGCGATGAGCATGCAGAGATTTGGATAAACTTGGTCGGACATAGGTTTTGGATAATACGCTTCACCCAGACATGTGTAGACATGTGTTCTTAAAAGTTTGACCCATCTTTTAAGAGAGAACCTTCAGTGGTGAGACCAGTTGTATGGTTAGCCCTTGAGAGAGGGCAAGAACCGATGAAGAAGGTTGGAGACCTTAACTCCGAAACATGAGGAATCATAAGAAGTTGGGTGTAATATGGCCTAGAATGGATGACCTAATTGGATGTATGTGGTTGCCTCATGCACGATCCTTAGAGGCATGTCATACCTTGGTTGCCTTTAGAGGAACCAAACCCTAGAAAGAGAGAGAGACTTCTAGAACTTACATACAGATGTTCTAGGTGCCTACCTTTTAGGTATAGGAAGGAGAGTTCCTTAGATCGTGAAGATGTATGGTAACCAGATGTGGGGTCTCATACCTAGTTGGTGGCCCTTGTGTGGGACTCTCAGGGTTATTCATGTGGAACAGTGGTAGGAAGTGTATGCCCTTTTCAGAATAGGTTTGGTTCATGGTGCAACTTTTGAGCATGTTGTTAGACAGCTGATGTATATGAAGTGAACCTGGGGTTCCAAGTCCAAAGAGGGGAAGTGGTAGAACCTAGTGCGCCTGATGCTCACAAGGATATTGAGTTCCTAAGGATTCGAGCGTGGCACCCCCTCATGTTTAAGAGGAAAAGGAAACCCCCTCAGACTAGGGTATATGTTTGATGAACCCCTCACACATGTTGGTGACATATGTATGGGATTGACCAAATTTGAGGAATAAGGAACACGTATGACATACCAAGGAACTCAGAATGTCTTGGTAGGTTGTCTTCTGATTGGTTATGTGTATAAGTAGAATTGTAAGGCTAAGCATGCACATGATGATGTAAACCCTGGAAGTAAGGATGTTTGTGACCTTTGTTACTATCAAGAGATAGTTTTCTTCCATCCCGGGGAGGGACCCTTCATGTAGGGTGAGTACCAGCTTTTTTTTAGGTTCATGATAACCTAAAGAGGTCTCTTATAAGAGTTTGATGAGCTAAAAGGAGAGCACATAGTATAAGCATGAATCTATAGACCCATGTGTAACAATCTCTAAGGGGAATGAGGATATTTTGCCATGGAGGTAACAAGTATGGGGCCAGACCACGGTAGGTAGGTCACCACGATCCCTATGAAAGGATGTAAGTTTGACCGTGAGTGCCTAGAAAGATGATGGAGGTTCAGGTAAGGATTCAAGTTTGAGATGTACCATCATAGAATCCTAAATCTATACTGAGGTCAGGTGGGGATAAGACCGATGGGAGTAGGAGTTGTCTATTTCCTAGATGCACAAGACCATAGGGTCGAAAGGTAACAACTATATTTATCTGAAGACTATGGGTTAGGAGATTGATCATCTTCATGAGTTCATGGGACCCAAAGGGCAAATGAGGTGGGCACTCCCTGGGTGCATAATGAAATAGGGATGACCCCAAAAAGTACTAGCACCCTAGAGACCTTGAGGGAAGGACTAAGGATTATGTGTATATGAATAGTATGTTGATCCAAGAGTGTTTGGGGAACAATTTTCCATGGATGTAAGCCTGGAATTGAGATTGTCATGATGTGGTGACATGTGATGCATGTTTCAACTTAGATTCATTTTTAAGCCAGGCGTGTTTCACAATAAGAGAGGCATTGATATCCCCCATCATTTTTAAGTCCAAGCCACCATGTTCCTTTCTGCATGTCATCTTGTTCCAAGCCACCAGAGACAACAGATGAGATTTGTGATTTCCTCCCCAAATGAAGGCCCTTATACTGTTGTCGATTTGGTCACACACCTTCATGGGAATAACAACAATTTGCATTATGTAACTAGGGATTGCAGTTAGAGTTGCCTTAGCAAAACAAACCCTTCCCACCAGACTTAGGCTTCTAGCAGACCACGAGTTAATTGCTGATGTCACTTTGTCAATAGTGTTACTGTAAGTGTCCATTCTAACTTTTCCATGAATGAGGGGAACACCTAGGTATTTACCTAGGTTTTCTGTCATAGTGAAGCCACTGATCCTTCCTATACACATTCAAATTCTATTTGGAACGCTCTTTGAGAAATAGATAGATGACTTATTTACTAAAATGGCTTGTCCCGAGACCTTGCCAAAACTCTCAAAACATTTGAGAATGGTTTTGATTTATTTTTGCTCTGCCTTTCCAAACAAAAGCATATCATACGCAAGGCATAGGTGGGAGATGCTTGGACCATGGATGTATAGCTTGAACGAATGCCATTTCTTTTCTGAAACTAGGCTTTCAATTGATTGACACATTCTTTCCGAATAAAGGACAAATAGATAGGGGGAGAGGGGGGTCACCCTGCCTCAAACCCCTCATGGCTTTAAATGAGCCTCCAGCTTTACCATTCCATAGAATAGAGACTTCCCCTCCAGAGATAGAGTTTAGAATGTAGTTTCTGATATTGCAAGGGATGTTCACCTTCTCAAGCGTATCCAAGATAAATGGCCAGGTCATCTTGTCATATGCTTTTGAAAGGTCAATCTTTATTTCCATCATCTTCTTTGATGATTTCCTCCTCATAATATGTAAGATTTCCTGGGCGACAATGATATTATCAGATATTCTTCTACCCAAAACAAACGCACTATGTGTCGGGGAGACCCATTTGGACAAATAGCCCTTAATTCTCTCCACAATTATTTTGGATGTGGGTTTCAGGCTGATGTTATTTAGATATATAGGCCGATAGTGTTCAAACATCTCTGGATTGGATTTCTTGGGGATGAGAACCATACTAGCATCGCACATTCTTTTATCAAGAGGGCCTCCCTGCATCGCATTATTAATTGTAGACGTGAGTGAATTTTTTACTACATGCCAATTCTTTAAAATGAAGCTTCCATCCACTCCATCTGGGCCAAGGGCCTTGTGAGGATTGGTTTTTGCTAGGATTTTGTGGATCTCATTCAGCATAGGTGCCATCCCTACAGTTTGTTGTTCCGAGTCCTCCATGCTGCTAAAGAGTCCCACAAACTTCTTGATCTCACCTTCATTCTGCAGAACTGGTTCAGTGAATAAATTCTTGATGTGCTCAAATACTAACTTGCTTACTGCCTCAGTTTCTATTATCTAGTTACCATTGTGTCCTTCAGGGTTGTGACTGTATTTTGTCTGCGTCGCTGCTTGACGTAGGCATTATAAAATTTGGTGTTTGAGTCACCTACATTGAGCCAGTTAATGTGACTCCTTTTCTTAAGATCATCTTCTTCACTTTTTAAGATTTCGTTATATTGAGTTTCCATGCTAGCTATCATGTTCACCGTAGTATCATCATAATTATTCGCAAGGTTCTACTGTAGCATATCGGGGTTTCTGAGAATTCTTTTCTTCTTCCGTGTGATATGTTTGTAATGATCAGAAGCCCATTTGTTGATGGCATCCTTTGCGAATTCGAACCCATCATGGAAGTCCAGTTCCTGTGTCCAGCAATTGGTAATAAGGTTCTAGAAATTTGTGTTTTTGTACCATGATTCTTTTATGAAGAACATCAACAGGTTCTGGGGCCTCATGGTATTCCTTATGAAGATAGGGATGTGGTCATAGCATGCTCTAGGAAGGTGTTCCACCACAAAGTGAGGGTAGGTGTGAATAAATTTTGTGTTAGCCACCACCATATCCAGCCATTCTTGTAGTGTGTCATGTATGTAAGTGAATTTGGGTCCACTGAAGCCAAGGTCAGATAAGCCATCTTCCAGGAGAGTATTGTTAAATAAGGCAGCCTCATTGAAGTTGTAGTGTTTGCCTCCTGACTTCTCTTCTAGAATTAAAGTGGTATTGAAATCGCCTACAACTGCCCATTGAATCTTGAAGGATTTGCTCATCTCAGAAAGATGCTTCCAGAGCAGTTTCCACACATTAATGTGAGGATTAGCGTAAACAAAAGTGATAAGGGCAACATTATTCACTCGACATGTGATGAATTGACGGTGGAAGTTTATAATCTGGACATCACATTTGCCCTCTTGCAAGCAAATCCATATGCCGCCTGAGAAGCCCCGAGCTTCACACCTGAAGGATTTGTTGAAACTGAGCCCTTTTATGGTTTTGACTACTTCCTCGCCGCTGATTCTAGGTTATAAAATGCCCACTAATTTGGGTTTCTTCTGGAAGATAATATCTCTGAGGACATGACAAGTATCATCATTGCTGATTCCCCTCCTGTTCCAGCAGATTGTATCTATCATTAAATAGAAAATAAGAGAACAAATTGAGGTCCTGCAATAGATAATCTATGCCGCCATGGCATTTTCTGTATCTTTGTCTTCTTGAGCAACAACATCCCCTTTGAGCTGCTGGTGTAAATGTGGGCTCTTCCTCCTTTGCTCATAAGGAGGTTTGGGTCTGTTCATCTTCATCTTCGGTCATGACCCTTTTAATTTTCTATCTGGGGGTAATCGAGTCGGGATCACATTGGGGTCAAGGTCCGTAAAAGGATCTGGATCCTCCATAACAATTTCTTCTTTGTTTTTTCTATTTACCTCTTCATCGTCTATTGTTTTAGTAATATCTTTCATTCTTGTTGCATCATTCTCATCTGTATTTGCTTCCTTAGAGTTATCTGCCTCCCCGGTTACTCCATTAGAGACTTCAGTTTCATCCACATTAATAACCTCATCGACCTCGAGATTCACAGCAACATGGTCTTCGTTCTCCTTTGTTTTGGTGGCCCTTGCTTTTTTAATGTCCTTTAAGATTTCTCTCTTGTCATCCGTTGTTACTACTGTCTTCTTTTTCCACATATTTGCTTGTTTAGTCGTGTTTTCAGTAGTGTTCTTTTCAGCTATAGTATCTTCATCCTCTTTGTTTTTAGCCAGATCCACAAGTTTAGTGAATTTATTTTGACCATTGGGTCCACTGCTAGCTTCTGTAGCCTATTGTTTTTGCCTCATTCTCTGTACAGTTGTCTTTCTACATTGTGTCTGTCATTTAGAGCCATTATTCTCTCTTTGGGTATCAACACTATGTCCTTGTTCCTTACTGTGGTGATCCTGGTCCTCTTTGTGACTAGTTGTCGTATTGGATGGGCATTTACCAGCTAGATGTACTAGCTTCCCACAGGAGTCAAATGAGTCACGGAACACTGCATATTCAATCTGATATATCTCGTTATTGATGCATATTGTATTGATAAGTGGTTTTGAGGTATCGATTTCAATTGAGAGCCTAGCAAACTTGCTTCTAGATATGGCCATAGTATGAGCATCTACTTTGATGAGGTTGCCTAAGGCTAGACCTATGTAATCAAACATGGTGGACACATAAAGATGAAGAGGTAAATCCAATATCCTTACCCAAGTGATAAGAAATCTTGGTAGGTCCACTGTTAGTCTAAAAGTGGGGTCCCATTGCCAGATGACTAAGCATTTTCCAAAGAGCTTCCATGGGCCTCCAAACAAAGTAGTATCATAATCTCGCCTGCAAGAGAATTGCACTACATAGTATCGCAAATCAACTTCGTAGACATTGTATCTTCCTACAGGGTTCCACAGAGTTTTTAGACGATCTCGCATAGTCATGTAGCCCACATTTGAGCCTATAAGTCTAGCAACCACCATGTATTTCCACAGTCTTGCTAGGTTCTCCTCGGCATCTGGGTTTATTTCCAGAATTGGGTATTCATCTGCTACCTTCAGTGTGACGTCTGTGGTTGCCAGTTTGTTTTCGAACAGGCTCTCTAGGAAACAGTCAGGTTCAAAGTATTGGTCTTCTCCATAAGCGGAACTACCTGTGGCTGTTGTTTTTTTTACTTTCATAGGTATGATTCCTCTCCTTGCTGGCATCTTCTCATGTGGAATATGGAGTACCACATCTAGGGGCTTCATTTGTAGGCTTGTCTTTGTTGTTGTGCAGAGGAGGGAAAGGATCAGCGTGAGATTCACCTCAGTCCTCCACATCAACCTATTTACCAAGATCGTCTTTTCGATTGTTACCCCTCATCCCGGCATACGGGAACTCGAAACGGATGCTCGGTATTGATACCTTGATGCCCTCACGTGATCTCCCCCCCGGTTCTACAGGGATGTCATGTCCTCTCTGTGGATTTCCATCTGAATCCATGAATGGCAGATGGTTTCTTGCATAGTCCTGTTCCCCGAAGCCCCCTTTACCCCTTCCGACACCTTCCCCTTGAAGGTTGTCATCTCCATCTCCCCTTCGTCCCCCGGAATTTCCAGAGCACCCAGACACCCTATCCGCCCCCATCCAATCCCCTAATTGGCTAATCCTTTTTATTTTTAGTTTAATCTTTCATAGAATTTATTAATTATTTTTTATTATTTGCAAAACCATTGATCCAATTTTTGGGATAACACCTCTGACTTTCTATTCTTCCTTAATTAGGGGTTACCAGGAAGTGGGGTCATTACAATTGGTATCAGAGCCAAGGGTTGCTCATTTAATCCTTAATAATTATTAAATTTTACAAACTCTATAGAACCCGAGGGAGTTATTAGAGGATTTTTTTGACGATGGAGGTCTCTAGAAAATGATGACGATCCAGGGGCTGGCAATATTTTCCTCCACCCCTCTAGTCAGTCTATGAGGACTACCAAATTCTATGTGACTGATTGGCCAAAATCAAAGGATTTGACTCGAAATAAGATACCACTAGGTCTTCTCATCTAATTTCATCCCTTCTTTACCTCTTATTTCTGGAGAAACATTAAGTGCTAAGGGTATTATGTCTCTCTACCACCCTCCTGTGTTTGGGATAAGTGTAATAAGGATTAAGGAATCCTCCACCAAATAATGAAAAGCATGTAAATAAGATGTCATGGGCATAATTTAAATAATTTAAGCGTAAACTAAATATTAGTTATATGCTTAGGTTGCATGGTATATGTTTCCATGCCCTCAAGAGAGCCTTGAGGTTAGACCTTCATGTAGGAGGATGAGGAGAGAGTTGGCCTTGGAGGAAGAGGCCTCTAGGAAGAGGTAGAGACCTAACACATCCTATGAGAATGATGCTAACCCTAACCCTAAGTGATAGTTAGAGAAAGAGAAGACATGATGAGTTTGATATCATAGTTGACCATGTAGGTATGTACGTAGGTTGACATGCATGCACTATGTAAAGGTTTTGAGTATCCATGAGAAACATGGACCATGTGTGGTTGTTTGACACTGGTGCCTTTAGTGACCTGACCTTGGGTGGTCGTGCTTGTTGAGGGTAAGGGATCACTCCCTTATTGAGAAAGTTAGTGGTGACCGAATAGGAACCCTAATGAGCATATATGAGCATAAAAGAGGCATGCACCTACATAACAAGTGAGTAATAGCAAGGATGATAGCAAGTTTTAAACCTAACCCGGATAGGTCATGACGGATGTTTATGTGATGAGCATGCAGAGATTTGGATAAACTTGGTCGGACATAGGTTTTGGATAATACGCTTCACCCAGACATGTGTAGACATGTGTTCTTAAAAGTTGGACCCATCTTTTAAGAGAGAACCTTCAGTGGTGAGACCAGTTGTATGGTTAGCCCTTGAGAGAGGGCAAGACCCGATGAAGAAGGTTGGAGACCTTAACTCTGAAACATGAGGAATCATAAGAAGTTGGGTGTAATATGGCCTAGAATGGACGACCTAAGTGGATGTATGTGGTTTCCTCATGCACGATCCTTAGAGGCATGTCATACCTTGGTTGCCTTTAGAGGAACCAAACCCTAGAAAGAGAGAGAGACTTCTAGAACTTACATACAGATGTTCTAGGTGCCTACCTTTTAGGTATAGGAAGGAGAGTTCCTTAGACCGTGAAGATGTATGGTAACCAGATGTGGGGTCTCATACCTAGTTGGTGGCCCTTGTGTGGGACTCTTAGGGTTATTCATGTGGAACAGTGGTAGGAAGTGTATGCCCTTTCCGGTATAGGTTTGGTTCATGGTGCAACTTTTGAGCATGTTGTTAGACAGCTGATGTATATGAAGTGAACCTAGGGTTCCTAGTCCAAAGAGGGGAAGTGGTAGAACCTGGTGCGCCTGATGCTCACAAGGATATTGAGTTCCTAAGGATTCGAGAGTGGCACCCCCTCATGTGTAAGAGGAAAAGGAAACCCCCTCAGACTAGGGTACATGTTTGATGAACCCCTCACACATGTTGGTGACATATGTATGGGATTGACCAAATTTGAGGAATAAGGAACACGTATGACATACCAAGGAACTCAAAATGTCTTAGTAGGTTGTATTCTGATTGGTTACGTGTATAACTAGCATTGTAAGGCTAAGCATGCACATGATGATGTAAACCCTGGAAGTAAGGATGTTTGTGACCTTTGTTACTATCAAGAGATAGTTTTCTTCCATCCCGGGGAGGGACCCTTCATGTAGGGTGAGTACCAGCTTTTTTTTAGGTTCATGATAACCTAAAGAGGTCTGTTATAAGATTTTGATGAGCTAAGAGGAGAGCACATAGTATAAGCATGAATCTATAGACCCATGTGTAACAATCTCTAAGGGGAATGAGGATATTTTGCCATGGAGGTAACCAGTATGGGGCCAGACCACGGTAGGTAGGTCACCATGATCCCTATGAAAGGATGTAAGTTTGACCGTGAGTGCCTAGAAAGATGATGGAGGTTCGGGTAAGGATTCAAGTTTGAGATGTACCATCATAGAACCTAAATCTATACTGAGGTCAGGTGGGGATAAGACCGATGGGAGTAGGAGTTGTCTATTTCCTAGATGCACAAGACCATAGGGTCGAAAGGTAAAAACTATCTTTATCTAAAGACTATGGGTTAGGAGATTGATCATCTTCATGAGTTCATGGGACCCAAAGGGCAAATGAGGTGGGCACTCCAGAGATAGAGTTTAGAATGTAGTTTCTGATATTGCAAGGGATGTTCACCTTCTCAAGCGTATCCAAGATAAATGGCCAGGTCATCTTATCATATGCTTTTGAAAGGTCAATCTTTATTGCCATCATCTTCTTTGATGATTTCCTCCTCATAATATGTAAGATTTCCTGGGCGGCAATGATATTATCAGATATTCTTCTACCCAGAACAAACGCACTATGTGTCGGGGAGACCCATTTGGACAAATAGCCCTTAATTCTCTCCACAATTATTTTAGATGTGGGTTTCAGGCTGATGTTATTTAGATATATAGGTCGATAGTGTTCACACATCTCCGGATTGGATTTCTTGGGGATGAGAACCATACTAGCATCACACATTCTTTTATCAAGAGGGCCTCCCTGCATCGCATTATTAATTGTAGATATGAGTGAATTTTTTACTGCATGCCGATTCTTTAAAATGAAGCTTCCATCCACTCGATCTGGGCCAAGGGCCTTGTGAGGATTGGTTTTTGCTAGGATTTTTTGGATCTCATTCAGCGTAGGTGCCATCCCTACAGTTTGTTGTTCCGAGTCCTCCATGCTGCTAAAGAGTCCCACAAACTTCTTGATCTCGCCTTCATTCTGCAGAACTGGTTCAGTGAATAAATTCTTGATGTGCTCAAATACTAACTTGCTTACTGCCTCAGTTTCTATTATCTAGTTACCATTGTGTCCTTCAGGGTTGTGACTGTATTTTGTCTGCGTCGCTGCTTGACGTAGGCATTATAAAATTTAGTGTTTGAGTCACCTACATTGAGCCAGTTAATGTGACTCCTTTTCTTAAGATCATCTTCTTCACTTTTTAAGATTTTGTTATATTGAGTTTCCATGCTAGCTATCATGTTCACCGTAGTATCATCATAATTATTCACAAGGTTCTACTGTAGCATATCGGGGTTTCTGAGAATTCTTTTCTTCTTCCGTGTGATATGTTTGTAATGATCAGAAGCCCATTTGTTGCTGGCATCCTTTGCGAATTCGAACCCATCATGGAAGTCCAGTTCCTGTGTCCAGAAATTGGTAATAAGGTTCTAGAAATCTGTGTTTTTGTACCATGATTCTTTTATGAAGAACATCAACAGGTTCTGCGGCCTCATGGTATTCCTTATGAAGATAGGGATGTGGTCATAGCATGCTCTAGGAAGGTGTTCCACCACAAAGTGAGGGTAGGTGTGAATAAATTTTGTGTTAGCCACCACCATATCCAGCCATTCTTGTAGTGTGTCATGTATGTAAGTGAATTTGGGTCCACTGAAGCCAAGGTCAGATAAGCCATCTTCCAGGAGAGTATTGTTAAATAAGGCAGCCTCATTGAAGTTGTAGTGTTTGCCTCCTGACTTCTCTTCTAGAATTAAAGTGGTATTGAAATCACCTACAACTGCCCATTGAATCTTGAAGGATTTGCTCATCTCAGAAAGGTGATTCCAGAGTAGTTTCCACACATTAATGTGAGGATTAGCGTAAACAAAAGTGATAAGGGCAACATTATTCACTCGACATGTGATGAATTGACGGTGGAAGTTTATAATCTGGACATCACATTCGCCCTCTTGCAAGCAAATCCATATGCCGCCTGAGAAGCCCCGAGCTTCACACCTGAAGGATTTGTTGAAACCGAGCCCTTTTATGGTTTTGACTGCTTCCTCTCTGCTAATTCTAGGTTCTAAAATGCCCACTAATTTGGGTTTCTTCTGGGAGATAATATCTCTGAGGACATGACAAGTATCAGCATTGTTGATTCCCCTCGTGTTCCAGCAGATTGTATCTATCATTAAATAGAAAAGAAGAGAACAAATTGAGGTCCTGCAATAGATACTCTATGCCGCCATGGCATTTTCTGTATCTTTATCTTCTTGAGCAACAACATCCCCTTCGAGCTGCTGGTGTAAACGTGGGCTCTTCCTCCTTTGCTCATAAGGAGGTTTGGGTCTGTTCATCTTCATCTTCGGTCATGACCCTTTTAATTTTCTTCCTGGGGGTAATCGAGTCGGGATCACATTGGGGTCAAGGTCCGTAAAAGGATCTGGATCCTCCATAACAATTTCTTCTTTGTTTTTTCTATTTACCTCTTCATCGTCTATTGTTTTAGTAATATCTTTCATTCCTATTGCGTCATTCTGATCCGTATTTGCTTCCTTAGAGTTATCTGCCTCCCCGGTTACTCCATTAGAGACTTCAGTGTTATCCACATTAATAACCTCATCGACCTCGAGATTCACAGCAACATGGTCTTCGTTCTCCTTTGTTTTGGTGGCCCTTGCTTTTTTAATGTCCTTTAAGATTTCTCTCTTGTCATCCATTGTTACTATTGTCTTCTTTTTCCACATCTTTGCTTGTTTAGTCGTGTTTTCAGTAGTGTCCTTTTCAGCTATAGTATCTTCATCCACTTTGTTTTTAGCCAGATCCACAAGTTTAGTGAATTTATTTTGACCATTGGGTCCACTGCTAGCTTCTGTAGCCTATTGTTTTGCCTCATTCTCTGTACAGTTGTCTTTCTACATTGTGTCTGCCATTTAGAGCCATTATTCTCTCTTTGGGTATCAACACTATGTCCTTGTTCCTTACTGTGGTGATCCTGGTCCTCTTTGTGACCAGTTGTCGTATTGGATGGGCATTTACCAGCTAGATGTACTAGCTTCCCACAGGAGTCAAATGAGTCAGGGAACACTTCATATTCAATCTGATATATCTTGTTATTGATGCATATTGTATTGATAAGTGGTTTTGAGGTATCAATTTCAATTGAGAGCCTAGCAAACTTGCTTCTAGATATGGCCATAGTATGAGCATATACTTTGATGAGGCTGCCTAAGGCCAGACCTATGTAATCAAACATGGTGGACACATAAAGATGAAGAGGTAAATCCAATATCCTTACCCAAGTGATAAGAAATCTTAGTAGGTCCACTGTTAGTCTGAAAGTGGGGTCCCATTGCCAGACGGCTAAGCATTTTCCAAAGAGCTTCCATGGGCCTCCAAACAAAGCAGTATCATAATCTCGCCTGCAAGAGAATTGCACTACATAGTATCCCAAATCAACTTTGTAGACATTGTATCTTCCTACAAGGTTCCACAGAGTTTTTAGACGATCTCGCATAGTCATGTAGCCCACATTTGAGCCTATAAGTCTAGCAACCACCATGTATTTCCATGGTCTTGCTAGGTTCTCCTCGGCATCTGGGTTTATTTCCAGAATTGGGTATTCATCTGCTACCTTCAGTGTGACGTCTGTGGTGGCCAGTTTGTTTTCGAACAGGCTCTCTAGGAAACAGTTAGGTTCAGAGTACTAGTCTTCTCCATAAGCGGAACTACCTGTGGCTGTTGTTTTTTTTACTTTCATAGGTATGATTCCTCTCCTTGTTGGCATCTTCTCATGTGGAATATGGAGTACCCCATCTAGGGGCTTCATTTGCAGGCTTGTCTTTGTTGTTGTGCAGAGGAGGGAAAGGATCAGCGTGAGATTCGCCTCGGTCCTCCACATCAACCTATTTACCAAGATCATCTTTTCGATTGTTACCCCTCATCCTGGCATACTGGAACTCGAAACTGATTCTTGGTATTGATACCTTGATGCCCTCACATGATCCCCCCCCCCCGGTTCTACAGGGATGTCATGTCCTCTCCGTGGATTTCCATCTCAATCCATGAATGGTAGATGGTTTCCTGCATAGTCCTGTTCCCCGAAGCCCCCTTTACCCCTTCCGACACCTTCCCCTTGAAGGTTGTCGTCTCCATCTCCCCTTTGTCCCCCGAAATTTCCAGAGCACCCAGACACCCTATCCGCCCCCATCCAATCCCCGAATTGGCTAATCCTTTTTATTTTTAGTTTAATCTTTCATAGAATTTATTAATTATTTTTGATTATTTGCAAAACCATTGATCCAATTTTTGGGATAACACCTCTGACTTTCTAGTCTTCCTTAATTAGGGGTTATCAGCAAGTGGGGTCATTACAATTGGTATCAGAGCCAAGGGTTGCTCATTTAATCCTTAATAATTATTAAATTTTACAAACTCTGTAGAACCCGAGGGAGTTATTAGAGGATTTTTTGATGATGGAGGTGTCTAGAAAAGGATGACGATCCAGGGGCTGGCAATATTTTCCTCATTCCCTCTAGTCACTCTATGAAGACCCCCAAATTCTATGTGACTGCTTGGCCAAAATCAAAGGATTTGACTCGAAATAAGATACCACTAGGTCTTCTCATCTAATTTCATCCCTTCTTTACCTCTTATTTCTGGAGAAACATTAAGTGCTTAGGGTATTATGTCTCTCTACCACCCTCCTGTGTTTGGGATAAGTGTAATAAGGATTAAGGAATCCTCCACCAAATAATGAAAAGCATGTAAATAAGATGTCATGGGCATAATTTTAATAATTTAAGCATAAACTAAATATTAGTTATATGCTTAGGTTGCATGGTATATGTTTCCATGCCCTCAAGAGAGCCTTGAGGTTATTCCTTCATGTAGGAGGATGAGGAGAGAGTTGGCCTTGGACAAAGAGGCCTCTAGGAAGAGGTAGAGACCTAACACATCCTATGAGAATGATGCTAACCCTAACCCTAAGTGATAGTTAGAGAAAGAGAAGACATGATGAGTTTGATATCATAGTTGACCATGTAGGTATGTACGTAGGTTGGACATGCATGCACTATGTAAAGGTTTTGAGTATCCATGAGAAACATGGACCATGTGTGGTTGTTTGACACTGGTGCCTTTGGTGACCTGACCTTGGGTGGTCGTGCTTGTTGAGGGTAAGGGATCACTCCCTTATTGAGAAAGTTAGTGGTGACCGAATAGGAACCCTAATGAGCATATATGAGCAGAAAAGAGGCATGCACCTACATAACATGTGAGTAATAGCAAGGATGATAGCAAGTTTTAAACCTAACCCAGATAGGTCATGACAGATGTTTATGCGATGAGCATGAAGAGATTTGGATAAACTTGGTCGGACATAGGTTTTGGATAATACGCTTCACCCAGACATGTGTAGACATGTGTTGTTAAAAGTTTGACCCATCTTTTAAGAGAGAACCTTCAGTGGTGAGACCAGTTGTATGGTTAGCCCTTGAGAGAGGGCAAGACCCGATGAAGAAGGTTGGAGACCTTAACTCCGAAACATGAGGAATCATAAGAAGTTGGGTGTAATATGGCCTAGAATGGACGACCTAAGTGGATGTATGTGGTTGCCTCATGCACGATCCTTAGAGGCATGTCATACCTTGGTTGCCTTTAGAGGAACCAAACCCTAGAAAGAGAGAGAGACTTCTAGAACTTACATACAGATGTTCTAGGTGCCTACCTTTTAGGTATAGGAAGGAGAGTTCCTTAGATCGTGAAGATGTATGGTAACCAGATGTGGGGTCTCATACCTAGTTGGTGGCCCTTGTGTGGGACTCTCAAGGTTATTCGTGCGGAACAGTGGTAGGAAGTGTATGCCCTTTCCGGTATAGGTTTGGTTCATGGTGCAACTTTTGAGCATGTTGTTAGACAGATGATGTATATGAAGTGAACCTGGGGTTTCTAGTCCAAAGAGGGGAAGTGGTAGAGCCTGGTGCGCCTGATGCTCACAAGGATATTGAGTTCCTAAGGATTCGAGCGTGGCACCCCCTCATGTTTAAGAGGAAAAGGAAACCCCCTCAGACTAGGGTATATGTTTGATGAACCCCTCACACATGTTGGTGACATATGTATGGGATTGACCAAATTTGAGGAATAAGGAACACGTATGACATACCAAGGAACTCAGAATGTCTTAGTAGGTTGTCTTCTGATTGGTTACGTGTATAAGTAGCATTGTAAGGCTAAGCATGCACATGATGATGTAAACCCTGGAAGTAAGGATGTTTGTGACCTTTGTTACTATCAAGAGATAGTTTTCTTCCATCCCGGGGAGGGACCCTTCATGTAGGGTGAGTACCAGCTTTTTTAGGTTCATGATAACCTAAAGAGGTCTCTTATAAGAGTTTGATGAGCTAAAAGGAGAGCACATAGTATAAGCATGAATCTATAGACCCATGTGTAACAATCTCTAAGGGGAATGAGAATATTTTGCCATGGAGGTAACCAGTATGGGGCCAGACCATGGTTGGTAGGTCACCACGATCCCTATGAAAGGATGTAAGTTTGACCGTGAGTGCCTAGAAAGATGATGGAGGTTCGGGTAAGGATTCAAGTTTGAGATGTACCATCATAGAATCCTAAATCTATACTGAGGTCAGGTGGGGATAAGACCGATGGGAGTAGGAGTTGTCTATTTCCTAGATGCACAAGACCATAGGGTCGGAAGGTAACAACTATCTTTATCTGAAGACTATGGGTTAGGAGATTGATCACCTTCATGAGTTCATGGGACCCAAAGGGCAAATGAGGTGGGCACTCCCTGGGTGCATAATGAAATAGGGATGACCCCAAAAAGTACTAGCACCCTAGAGACCTTGAGGGAAGGACTAAGGATTATGTGTATATGAGTAGTATGTTGACCCAAGAGTGTTTGGGGAACAATTTTCCATGGATGTAAGCCTGGAATTGAGATTGTCATGATGTGGTGACATGTGATGCACGTTTCAACTTAGATTCATATGTGTGCTGGCGATGTGTGATGCACCATCTCTATTCCTGGAACGGGATGAACTCTATATTTGGACGGTAGCCAAATTCTTATTTCCTCTCATTATGTGTGTGAGAGATAGGGAAAAATGCATGCCATACACTAAGAATAAAGATGAAGTGAGTTGAAACATTGCTATGATGTTTGAGGATAGAGGAAGTATCATACCTTTTGATAGATGGTTGCAAACACAAAGAGAACTAGGGTAGTCATCATATGAGGACGTTCTTATCAAGAGCAATATGGAATTTGTGAGTTATATAAGTTTGAGTTTGATAACCAAGATGATGAGCTCGAAGTTTCCTTGACTCAGTTAGACCTAAATCTGAGATGAGGATGATGAGTGGAGTATATGAAGGTTTATGTCTTCATCGTTACCTAGTACATAAGGAGGTAAAGTGGTAATGGATGCTCTTAGTTGAGATGTAGCTGTCTTATTTAGCTAGGAGAGAGGCTAGAAGAGGTCGGTAGGTGAACTCTAAGTTTGTGAGACGTATATGGCTAACACTCGGATACCACCAGACCCATTGGTTGAGTTGATGGTTGTGTAGTTAGCCAGCCTAGGGCTTGATGAGATAGAAGGATGGTGGTAAGAACCTCAGATACCCCTCTCAAGAAAGGAGGGTGATGGAACCCATGACTAGAGCATTTTAGGGTTTCTAAGGAGTCACCTTGAGGAATCATGACATGCAAGAGATCATGATTATAAGGTCACCATATACCGTGGTACTACTAAGATAGTTAAGTTTGTAATAGTACTTTAAATACCTGAGTTGATGAGTATACAGAGTTCCATGTGGCTTCTTGTCTTGCATGCGAGGAGGTGAAGGATGAACATCCGTAACTCGGTGAGTTGCTACAGATAATGAAGAGTCCCTGAGAGGGAATGTGAGTGGATCACCATGGACGTTGTGGTGAGTCTCCCCTGGACCAAGAGAGGTCAGGATGCAATATGGGTTATGGTAGATCTCCTTACCAAGTTGACCTAACCCCTTGCCTAAGAGAGATAGCACTATCAATGTGACAAATCTAGTTGAACTATATGCATGAGAGAGATAGTTCAACTAAACCATGATCTGAGTTCAATATCTAGAGCATAAACTAAACTTCACTTCCATGTGGTAGAAGTAGGTACATGAAGAACTCGATACCAGTTTGAAGTTTAGTACAACTTATCACCCCTAATTGATAGTTAGGATGATCCAGACTAGAGGGTCTGATGAGAGTGTGTGTGCTCGTTTAGGGTGATACATGGGGGCAGTTCTTGTCCTATGAGAGTTTGTGATGATAGCCACCATAGATCATATCTGGATGAAAGAAGCTCTATAAGGGAGGCCATGTCGGTCACCTCTTCATTAGGATGATGTCAGTGAAAGGACCTTGTGAAGGTCAGAGAGACCATAGTGTGTGCCGATGAAGTCACTTTGATCATGTGATGGCTGAGAAAGCCCAGGAGTGACATGAGTCGTGAGCTGATGTGAAGCAGACTGACATGTAGTTCACTGTGGGAGAATATGTGTTATGAAAACCTGACCCCTCTGAGCTATGGCTAAAGCTGAATCCCTGATACATGGATCCATTTGAGATGGAGTGATGGAGATGTTTATATTTAGCCTTACCCCTCAGGATAACATGATGTATGATGTGCCATGAGTCCGATCTAGAGCATTATGTGATGTACCCAAACCATGTGCTGATCCATGAACCTATTGAGCTTCCAAGGAGGCTGAAGTGTCCTGAGTCACCTACAAGGGTATGAGATACCAATGTGAGAGAGAACTTAGATGTAATATGATAAAGGTTCTTTCAAAGCACCATGGAAAGGATGAAGCCACATGGGAGCCAATGATGGACAGGAGAAAGTCTTATCCAATTTGTTTGTATGTTTGGTGGAATTTTGGGGGCAAAATTCCTATAAGAGGGGAAGGATGTTACAACCCCAATTTTTTTTGGGTTCTTTTGGGTTGGAAATGCAATTTCCCTAATGAATGTATGATTATGTAATTTGTGTGATTTATGTTCCTTGAATGGATTCCTTTGATAAATAGCCTTGTGTGTTTGATTTCGTGGGCCTTGTTGGCTATTGGTCCCAATAATGAGAAAAAGGAAAGAAAAAGAAAAAGAAGAAATCAAATAATGCATTATTAAGAAGGAAATTGGAGATAATGATGAAAATATGAGAAATATGTGAAAAGAGGTGTGATTGACTCATCATGAATGAGATTTCGAATCTAAAATGTTTCTATTGGTAAAAGGAATCCAAATAAAGAAAATAAAAGAATAGGAGAGAGAAAATATGCATAAAATATGCCTTAATAAGTGATAACTTGTATATGAATAAAAGTCTCTCATACTTTCGGGTTTGAGTCTCAAACTTTGTAAACATGAATTTTAAGTCATTATGGACTTTCTTTTAAAATTTGGGATTCAAAGGATAAACGGTTTGGGAGATATGATTTTTGCAAGTTTCCTAAAGTAAAATGGATAACATTAAATGTCACAATTCAATTGTGACTTATGTTCTAATACGAGGCTTGATAGCCATTGGATCCTTGATCCAATCATGGCTTCTCTTCAAGTCAAATCGAGAAAAGAAAATAGTAACCCATGGGATCAAATCCGTGTATCCCCTTCCCTGATCCATCAGGAGTCTTGGAGAGTTGATAATCATTTTCAGGAGTTTAAACCAGATCTAATGATCCCTACGAAGATGCAGTTTTGTGTACATTTGGGAGATCCCCATTTCCCTATTGGATTGGGAATTCTATCGATGGCCATGGATGCTCAGTTCTTCATAGTCTATATAAGACCCATCCTTATACCTCCCACAGGCTCGAAACAAAGTGAAGAAGTCACAAACCTCCCCTCTCCGCAGAACTCATCTCTTCACAGTAATCAGTCTCTTCTCGCCCCTGTTCTGCCACTGCACTAGAGAGCTTGTTCTATGGTCTCACTTGGTTGCATGCTAGGGATATGTGGGGGGGTGGAGTCATCATGGATTCGTCGGAGCCTGTGGGTCTCTCGGGGACGCCAGCCGCGCCAGGTGGTCACCAGCCAGTAGTGCGCCAGACACTCTGTTCCTGCCGTAGAACAAAGTCCTTATGACTGGATTGTGAAGATGTGAAGGAGATGAAGAGGGTCGGTCTGGGTTCTTAGGTACATGGACCCTGGATGGGATCCGTGAGCCAGAGATGGATCAAAATAAAAGAAAAGAAAGGGGATGACATGGCAACCGATGATTGGCTGGAAGGTATGATATTTTGCGAAAATCTTAGAAATTAATTGGCAACTCCGATGGGGGAATGTTATATATGAAAATTTATTAGGAAAACACGTAGATTTCAATAAAAATAGTTTTCGAACCGAAATCTGATCGTATTTTAAAAATTAGTTAAAGTTGCTAATCATGACGCTTTATAATGTGGAAAAACCCTAATTTGATGATTCTATGAAATCAAGAGGAGTAATATGGATAATCTATGAACATATCAACCTGAGGTTAATAAAAAGATGTTTTGAATATCTAAGAAGATAATCCATGGGCTAAATAGCTTAATTTAGGGTTTTTGATATGTTAATGAGCATTAATGGGCATAGAAACTCTAATATAGGTGTTAATGGTTTCTAATGTGAAATATTTCAAGATTCTTTATATAAAAGAGATAATAGGTTAATCCTAAGCCTAATTGATGATAACAAAGATTTTAATGTGAATAAGTGAGTAATTAGGGTTTTGCACCTAAATCTACTATTAAGGGTTGTGGACATAAAAAAAGTTGTATATAGATCTAAAGGAACCCTAATGAAACCCTAATTTGGAATATAGACCCTAGATAGTGAATCCAAGTCAATAAAGTAGATTCTTGATAAGTATGTAGTAAATAGATTATGTATGCTTTTTAGGATTCTGCGCCTGTGTAGTTGAATTGCTTGCTTGGATTGGATTGAGTGGAATTGGTTATTGCTTGTGAAATCTACAAATCAAATATGTGGTTATTTATGAGTACACACTTTAGTTTCCCAGAATTTTCCTGATGTTTTATCAATTGCAATAAAAATAAACTACTTGGATGATTTTATTTTTGTAATCTTTAAATTGAATATGATTATCACAACTTAAGTATACATATGACTTACTCGAACCTACATATCACCTCTGGATGTAAGATAAGAGACCAAGCCCTGGGGGGAAGGTCAAGATGGTCAAGCCCCATAGGGAAGACCACATGACACCCAGAGAGGTGACCCCAGGTTTCAAGATCAGGATGGAGAAGGTAGCCTTAAAGTCACTTGCAAGGACTTAACCCTAGAGAGGGTATCCCAGAGGATGAGTAAAAGCAGTTGAGAAGTCATATTGAAAAATGTAATCTTGCATTGTTAACAACTATTTGATGTGATTATGTTGTTAGAAAATAAGTGCAATGTTTTGATTGTCACCACATGCTGGTATATTTATTTATACTGACCGATGTTTTATTTGTCGGCGTTTTAGGAATTATTTGAAATTGGACAAATAGCAAAGTGGAACTTGTGAAGATTAAAGATAGCTTATCAAGGAGGATTTAGTTAGTTAGAATTCTACTACGGGTAGAAGTCCCAATTGCCTATTTTTTTAAGGTATGTGAAAATAATTTTTTTATTCCATTTTTCAGTTTAATCTTTTGTAGAATTTATTCATTATTTTTTATTATTTGCAAAACCATCGATCCTATTTTTGGGATAACGCCTCTGACTTTCTTGTCTTCCTTAATTGGGGGGTTACCGGGAAGTGGGGTCGTTACACTTTAACTGTCTCATCAAAAGGAAGATTCTAGCTCTGAGATGCTTACTTCAATACATAGATTGACCTTTGTAGCTTACAAACTTTATTTGCAAACCTTGGGTTTATAAAACCCTCAGGTTGTGTCATATACACATCCTCAATAAGATTGTCATTAAGGATTGCAATTTTAACATCCATTTGCCAAATCTCATAGTCATGATAAGCTACAATAGCAAGCATTATCCTGATGGACTTAACCATGGCCACTAGAGAAAAGGTTTAGTCATAGTGAACACCTTGAAGTTGTCTAAAATCCTTTGCAACCAATCTGCCCTTATAGTTTTTTACTTTACCATCCATGTTAGTCTTCTTCTTGAAGACCCACTTGCACCCTATCAGTTTTACCCCTTCAGGTGGATTCACTAAGTTCCATACCTTTTTGGCATACATGGATTCCATCTCAGATCTCATGGCTTCAAGCCATTTCTCAAACTCTAGTCCTCAATAGCATCTTGGTAGGTAATCAGCTCATCATCTATGACCAATTCACTGCCTTCCTAAGTCATAATATATCCATATCTCTCATGTTCAAGGCATGTCCTATTAGATCCATGAGGTTATTATGTTACTTGAGGAATTTGAGATTCCACAACAACTTGTGAGTCTCTTTGACCCTCATGTAACTCCTTAGGTTTAATGTTTCTTGTTGGTCTTGAACCTCTTTGAGTTCTACTTTCCTCCCACTGATTCCTTTGGAAATAAATTCTTTTTTAAGAAATATAATATTTCTGGCAACAACAATTTTGTTGTCAGTTGGGTTTTATAAGTAGTGTCCCCTTGTCTCTTTGGGATATCTAGTAAAATAACATTTAAAACTTAGGGCCAAGCTTTTTAGGAAATATTTTCCTAACATAATCTTCACATACCCAAATCTTCATAAAAAACACATCAGGACATTTCTTATGCTATATCTCATATGGTGTCTTTTGAAACATCTTAGATGGTACTCAGTTTAGTGTAAACATGGTAGTTTTAAGAGCATGCTCCCAGAACAAAATTGGAAGATCAGCAAAACTCATCATTGATCGTACCATATCCAGCAATGTGTGATTCCTTCTTTCTGACACACCATTATGTTGTGGTGTTCTAGGTGGATTCCATTGTGATGTTATACCACAGGCTCTCAGAAGGTCCTCAAACTCTTAGATTAAGTATTCTCCACCTCGATCGAATCGAAGTGTCTTAATACTTTTTCCAAATTGTTTTTGTACTTCATTCATATACTCTCTGAACTTTTCAAGAATGTTTTACTTATGTTGTAACATACCCAAATCTGGGTATATAGATTAACGTTTTGATTCCATAGGCTCACCTTTAATTAAATGGGGATTAAATATTTTGCCTAAAATTTGATAAAATAGGAGTAATAGAGTCTAAGAAAATATAATGACAAATAACCTAATATATAATGTAAATGACTATTTTATTAATTTAGTCATCAATTTAAAAGTTAGTAGTTGAATTCACTAATTAAATAGAGTTGACTCTATTTGTTAATCCAAATCACCATTATTCTAGTTGATAAAACATATTTCATAAATATAACTAATATGTCAAATAAATTAATAAAGGCATTAATCTATAATTGAGTACCCAACTTAGAAGTAATTAAATTAAATACCAAATGTTACCAATAGATGAAATTAACAACTAGACTTGATTCCTCATGCCTTGTCTGATCAACATGTTGAATTTCAGGTCAATATGATTTTATTTGACTACTCATTTAATTGGTCAAGATGTAATATATTCAATATATCACTTCACTTTATCAATTAATTAATTTGATTCCATAAAGATGTAAAGCAATGCGTTACTCCTCCTCCATCCTCTTCATTTTGCATCTTGTGCTTTCTACAGAGGTAACTAGAACCCTTCCTTCCCCCCTCTTCCTCTTCCATGTTGGTAACCGTAGTCACCGCTCATCTTGCCACCCACATTCTGGCAGCTATAAAGATATTGGGGCACCATGGCCTACTGGATACCATCGTCAGCTCTGCACAAGACCTACACTATTTTACATCCTCCTCCACCTATGCCCAATAGTTTTAGGAAGCGTCGAGTTGTACTAGCACTGCCAAGATGTGCTAGGCTCGTCTACGCAGTGTTGTCATCAACATTACCATCCTTCCTTCTCTACGAGTACAGCCTCATCATCCCTCCCTACCCACAACAACCTACCACTGGAACCACTCTCCATCAGTACCAAGCAGTACCCAGGGTTGCTGAGTAGTGTTGAGCACCTCCAGGTAGCACCACTTCCCACCAATCTCCCCCTTCCTCTCCCCTTCTTTGAACTCACTGACAATATGTGTGCTATCACATGTGCCTCTCCCTACTTC
Source organism: Alisma plantago-aquatica (assembly GCA_963693085.1). Taxonomy (NCBI): domain Eukaryota; kingdom Viridiplantae; phylum Streptophyta; class Magnoliopsida; order Alismatales; family Alismataceae; genus Alisma; species Alisma plantago-aquatica. The sequence continues at coordinate 471,741,750 of OY856409.1, read as the reverse complement.
CTTCTTCCCTCAATGAGTCAAGCCATGGACAACCAATATTTTTCATGTGCCTACCATGTTGTTGAAACAAGCTACCATTAACACCTCTCCCATCCCCTACTAGTGCTCACAACACTCCATTTCCCATATCACCACTCTACCATCCACCTATCTTCCCCTAACATCCAGACGTCCTTCCCTCTCATCTCCACGCATGGAAGAAACCTAGATAATGTCTATGTCCCTCACAACATCACCATGGTTTTTAACCCCGGAGATCCTATCACCAATGGTTGCAGGGTACAATGGAGGTTGCAATATAGACCAAGATCGGTGGCATCTCATCCCTTCTTTACCCCTAAGACTGCCACCACCAACACCATCCCTCCTCCACTTCGTTCCACCATAGCCTAGTCACCACCATCAAAGTCTCTTCATTAGTAGCCACTGAATCCGGCTCATTTTCAATATCTCATCAACCAATAAACATCCCCAGCAAGCAACCGTCACCACAGATAGAAGAGACAACTATTATTCCTGAGATGTACTCCCATTCCTGTACCTAGCAAAAATGTGGTCAGGTCATGAAGATAAGAGAGTGAGGACCTGAGGCAATGTTTACCTACAAGAGTCGACCCAATGACTGATCATATAAAATCAGAGAAGTTTCTGCAACCTACAGGTGAGATGTACACTTTTTGTTATACAATATTAGACATATGGTTGAATAAGTAATGAAAATCAAAGTATAGGACCTATCTAGGTCAACATCTTAAGTGGTTTTCCTACTACACCTTATACCCAACCTATTAGTATATGTGTAGTAGTTTAGTAATAATAATTAAAAGAAAGCTAAAACATTAGTACCTTAGTTTACTATGAGTCCTAAACTTATGAACCAACTAACACATATATATAGGAGTCTATATGAAGGGTAATAGATTCTATATACCTAAGATTATATGATTCTACATCATAGAGGGTACTAACCTGTTGGATCTAAGGGCTCTAGATGGGGGGATTAGAGCTGCAAATTTTCTCACAAAACATATTAGACCTTCAAATTATCAATCAAGAGTAATAGCTTAATGGCAATTTGAAGTCCCGTCTAACAAGCATAGAATGGATGAGAGAGATTGATAGAAAGCACTTGACAAAGGGATGTAGAGTGGTTCCACACTTCAAACTAGAAGTGAGTCAGTCCACTACCTAGAGAGGTCAACCTCTAGGACTTTGCAAGTGCTTTTCTCTATTATATCACCACAGAGATTTACAATAATAGACCACCAAAGGACTTACCCATCCAATCGCAAGGATATCCCCACCTTAACAAGGAACTTACCCACTTAGCTTGAGTCTTCATCCTTCACCTAGGTCTTACCCACTTAAGCTCAAGTCTTCCACCTTGAAGTACTTTGCTTTTCCTCTTAGATCTTTAGCCTTTGCCTTCTCCTTCACTTGGACAAGATCACCATCTCTTCATCAACCTTGAAGAGGATTAGCTATAGCTCCTTCTTCACTTGATGGAGTTTGCTTCAACTTTTCTTCATTAAAGAAGAGAATAGGGAAGTAGTGGAAGATTGAGAGCTTTACATGTACAAAGGTGGAGCTCTCTTACAATAATCCTAACTCACTCACAACTCACGAAATGATGTGTAAAATACAGAGAAAAAGGGGTTTAAGGAGTAGTAGCTCACTCAACTATAGCAAGGACCTTGAATGTACTGAATGAGCAAACTTAGAATTAACTCCAAGGGGTCCTATTTATAGCTGGGGGTGCTCCCTTGATTTGGGGAACACTTAGGGTCAAAATATAGCCATTTTTGCATAAGGAAATAGATCTATTTTCATCCAAACAAGTCACCAATGGTTACAATCACTTTTTCTGCATTTTCGGTATAGTGCATTTGGTCGAGTTTCAATAAAGGTAACTCGACCGACTGACTAAAAGACAAACCTAATTTTCAAACTATTGGTCGAGTTTGTCCTGGGAAACTCGACTGATTAGCCAAAATTTCATTTGGTCAGTAAGCCATTCGGTCGAGTTTTGTGAATGCAAAACTCGACCGATGCATATCATCAGAAAATCAATCCATGGGATCAGTTGGGATTGAAACTCAACCGATCAACAGCCTGTGATCAATTTTCTAATTTGGCTAAAAAGTGATTAAAACATGGTACTAAATGTCCCCCATATTTTTCTCATCTTAGTTACAAGTCATATCATCAATATAAGTGATTACAAAATTCTTCTAAGGTCGTTTGAAGTGATTACCTTATTAGCACACTTGAATTGCTTTAGACTTGAACTTTGACAAGCTAGGGCTTGTGTGAAATGATTTTTTTCATGTACCTATAGCTTGAAATCAATCTTGAATACACATATAAGATACATATGAATGGAATGGTTAAATCATTATCAAAATATGGACAATGTATAACCTCTAGGTCAACATTCTCCCCCTTTTTGACAATGACAAACCATCCCTCAAACATATTGAAATAGATATTGAAATTATACATTTACCTTGTGAATTTGGGGGATTCAAGATTTGAACAATGTGAATTCCTCCCCCTCAATCTATGCTTACTTTAACCTACATAGTAGTCTATCTACACAAAGCAATATAACATGCATGTACTATATGGTCCTTTTGCAAGTCACATGATAACGCATATAATGAACAAGAAAAGGATCACAAAGGCAATAATAGCAATATGGTTGAGTTTCAATACATTTGAATTTCTCTCCCCCTTTTGACAGTATCAAAAAGTAAGAGGGGGGGTAGAAGAGCATATAAAAATGTCTTCTCCAAACACAACCAAGCAGATATTCAAACATGCAATCTCAAAAACATACATCAAACAGAGACGAGAGAACCAAACATGCTAAGTCATAATCAAAATATGGTGAAATATGGAACCAACTCATAAGATATAACTGATCAAAGAGTAAGAGTGCACATCACATAGATTACAACTCAGAGTGCATGTTCTCATCAAAACAACTACAATCGAGAAGCGATGAAAGCTAAAGATAAAATAGTACACCTCAGATCATGTGCCCAGATGTTTCTAATACAAAAATAGCCTAGAAAGATATATATGATCAACAAACTAGAATAAAAACTAAGAATATCTAGATGTCTAGGTCATCTATATCTACATCATCCACAACATCATCATCATCGACATCAGGATCGTAGTCATCGTCTCTGTCTGAAGGTGCAGTAGAATCGCCTGCATAATTGGAGTCACCAGCGAAGCCAGCAGAGCCATCCCCATCAAATGTAGCACTAGCATCCTCACCATCACCAGCATTGGCATCAGTAGTCTCGCCATCAGCCTGGTCAGGCATCTCCTCATCAATAAAAGGACCGAAGCGACGATTGGGCCAATGAGCATTCTCCTCATCCCAAGTCATACCAAGAGTACAGAGCTCATTGGCCTAAGGGAAGGAAGGAGAAGAATCGCCAAGACTGGCAAGCAGAGAGGCCAAGGAGCCAACAAGCAGAGACAGGGTGACTGGATCAGATCCACCAAAAACAGAGGGTGTGGGAGCAGCAGTGGAAGGCTCAGGTGCATGTGGAGGGGCAGGGTAGAAGTGATTGTATGTATAGGATGCATAATCACTATCGGGGTATGACTGGTGGGTGGGGTATGGGTGTGTATAGGATAAGTTCATGTTTGTCATGATTGAACATAAATCCTGGTGTAGATGCTCCTGGACCTGGAGGTGGTATGCCTATTGGTGTATCATATAACCCATGAGGGCTTCATTGGACACACAGAATGAGGAACGACTAGGTTGGGTAGGTTGAGGAGGTGGAGGAGCTTGGATTGAGGTAGAGGCAGGTGGTGCTGAGGAAGAGGTAGAGGGTGAAGCACCGGGTGTGGTGGAGGAAAGGATAGACACGGATTTCTGGATAGTGGTCTCACTGATGCACACTCCCATCCTGGAAGGTCTATAGTGGAAGTTAGAGAAGAGTGGTTTTTCCCGTCCTGGAAGGTCTATAGTGGAAGTTAGAGAAGAGTGATTTTTCAATGGCGAACTGGAAAAGACCACATATTAGGGTAGGATATTGGGGATGGGTGCCACGGGTGTTCTTGCTAGAGTCAAAGAAAGTCATGTGGTGGAGGATGTATCTATACCACTTGACTCTTACATTCTCAAAGATGCAGTACATTATCACTGCAGTGTTCTCTGCAATATCCATTTGATTTTTCTTTGGGTGGATGTTGCAGTTGACCACTAGGGATAATATACACTTCTTGAGATCTAAGGAGGAGGAGGGTAGGGTGCTCTTCTTCTTATAGGCAACCTCAGGTTTCTTCAAATAACGACGGATGTCAGGAAGTGTGATATCATATTATTTATAGAAGCATTTGGTGTCCAGCAGGTCAAAATACTCACCATAATCCTTACACTAGGTATCATTCTCATCGGCTCCTAAAAAGAAAATATTCAGGATATCCCCAGAGATTTGGAATTTCTTCCCAGCTATCATAGAAGTAAGGATAACTTGAGTATTTGTAGGGGGTACAAGGGAGTCATAATTCCAATGCAAATTTGCATAGAATTCATAAACGGCTTTCATTCTAGACATTGAATTGTGAAAGCACTTACGTTTGACACCCAGGGTTGATAGGTGATGAACAGAAAGCAATCTTGCCACTAGATCGATTATAGCTTGATGCCTAGGGCTAGGCTAAAAAGGGATCTAAATGGAAAAGGACTCCTAGGAAGAAGGTCCTTATACCGATTAATAGCCTCAATTAAGACAAAAAGGGTCTCATCAAAAGGAATCAAGTGGGAAGACGAGGAGGAGGATGGTGCATTGCTAGGGGCGGCTCTCTTTCTTCTATTTGAAGCCATGGGGATGTAAAGGAGAGTAAGAAGAGATCAAACGCACAAACCACTCCTCCAAAAATGTTCACACACCTAGGTTGAGCTAGGGGGAGGTCTAGGAAGGTCTCCCTAGGTCGAATTAGGGCTAGGTGAGGGAAGGGAAGGTCAAGGTTTGAGAGCTTAGGGCTAGAGGGAGTGGAATCGGTCGACTTTTCTCTAGTTGAGAGGGAGAATAGTCGGCTGAACCCAACTTAAGTTAGCTTCATCTCGGTGATCGATCGAGTTCTGTGAAGAGGAAACTCGACCGATTTGCCTTTTTTAAAAAAGCTCTCGGCCATGGATCGGTCGAGTTTGTCCTGGGAAAACTCAACTAATGGTCAACCTGACCTAAAACCATCAAACTTAAATTCTAGCCATATGAATGATAATTAAATTTATTTTTCAAGTCCATTATGTATATTAAACATACTTAGGCATATACCACTCATCATTGGGTACTATTTTGCGATAAAACAAGCATTTGCAAAAAATATCCAAAAACAAAACAAAATGAACATGAAAAACTAATTTTTAGCATATTTGCAAGCAAAAAAAATCAAGATAGATGCAAAACATATAGAATAGATGACAACTAGCTAGAAGACATATCAGATTCATTCAAAGTAGTTATAAGCAATTTTGATCTAATAAAGTTAAATTGCTCTCTAGCTAGAGGTTTAGTAAAAATGTCTGCCAACTGATTTTCCGTGTCCACATGTGTGATATAAATATCCTTCTTGGAAATGTGATCACGTAAAAAGTGATGGAGAACCTCTATATGTTTAGCTCTACTATGCAATATAGGATTTTAAGACACAATAATTGCACTAGTATTATCACAATAGATAGAAGAAGAATCAAAATGAGTGTTGAAGTCTTAGAGCATTTGCTTCATCCATAGGACCTAGGCACAACAACTCTCGGTTGCAATGTACTCAGCCTTGATCATTGATAATGCCACAATGCTCTATTTCTTGGAGAACCAAGACACCGAGCATGGTCCTAGGAGGAAATAAGTGCCACTTGTGCACTTTCTATCAATCAAGAAGACTGCATAATAAACATCACTATAGGTAGTAAGATTAAAGTCCCTTGACTTGGGATACCATAGTCCAAAATTTTGGGTTTTCTCTAAGTACCTTAGAATCCTCTTAACAACTATAAAATGAGATTTCCTAGGGCTTGATTGAAATCAATAAGACAAGCCAACACTAAACATTATGTCAGGTCTAGAGGCAGTTGAGTAAAGTAAACTTCCAATCATACCTCTATAGAGCTTATTATCTACCTTCTCACCTTCTTCATCTTTATCAAGTTTGGCAATGTTTGGAATGGGTGTGTCCATCGACTTGGTGTTCTCCATCCCAAAGCACTTCAGTAGTTCATTGGTGTACTTACCTTGGTTGTTGAAGTTCCCTTCTTTTGTTTGTTTGATTTGAAAACAAGGAAAAAAAGTGAGTTCACCCATCATACTCATTTTGAATTCACTCTACATAAGATCCCTTAATTCTTTGCAAATATCAAGGTTAATTCTACCAAAAAAGATATCATCAACATATATTTGAATGATAAGGAAATTATTAGAAGTGTGTTTTAGAAACAATGTAGAATCCACTTTGCCCATGATATAACCATGATCTAACAAAAAGTTCTTTAATTTATCATACCAAGCCCTTGGTGCTTGTTTGAGTCCATAGAGAGATTTTGCCACAAATAAACATGGTTAGGTAGACTATCATGTTCAAATCCCAGAGGTTGTGCAACATACACTTCCTCCTCAATTTTACCATTCAAAAATGCACTTTTAACATCCATTTTATACAAAAGAAAGTTTTTATGACTAACAAAATCAAGAAACATACAAATGTACTCAAGTCTAGCTATAGGTGCATATGTTTCATCAAAGTCAAAACCTTCCTGTTGATTGTAGCCTTGAGCCACTAACCATGCTTAGTTTCTTACCACTTTGTCGCTTTCATCTAGCTTGTTGCAGTAGACCCATTTGGTGCCAATGATCTTTCGATCACTTGGTCTTGGCACAAGGGTCCAAACTTTGTTCTTCTCAAATTGTTCCAGCTCCTCTTGCATAGCTAGGATCCATTCTTCATCCCCAAGAGCTTCATTGACATCTTTAGGCTCTAGTTGTGAGATGAAGGCATTGTTGGCTTGTTCTTTGTTGAATGCAGACTGTGTCTTCACTCTCTCAAATGAATCACCTAAAATCAGATCCTTAGGATGATTCTTTGCAAACCGGGGAGTTTTATCCTTCTTTTCATCATCTTTGTCTTCTTCTTGAGCAGCCACCTCTTTTCCCTTTTGGGTGATGTTGAGTTCTTTAAGGATAGGAATTAATTCATCTGCAACATCATCATTTGAAACAATATCTTTGGGAATAGAGGGGTTAGTCTCAATAAACTTTACATTAATAGATTCTTCTACCTTAGCAAGATCAACATTATAAACTCTATATGCCTTGTTAGAAGTGTTATAGCCAAGAAATAAAGCCTTGTATGATTTCTGATCAAACTTGTCAAGAGAGTCTTTTATATTCAAAACAAATCAAGGACATCCAAAAATGTGGAAATACTCAATAGAAGGATTCCTACCATGCCATAGCTCATATGGGGTTTTCTTAAGAGAAGGATGAGTGAAAACACAGTCTTGCACAAAACAAGAGTTACTAATAGCTTTAGCCCAAAACTTCTTAGGAGTATCATACTCAAGAAGCATGGTCCTAGCCATCTCCTGTAGATACATATTCTTCCTCTTTACAACCCCATTTTGTTTAGGTGTGTGAGGTGATAAAAATTTGTGTGCATAACCCGATTCTTGACAAAAATGCTCAAAAAGCTCATTTTCAAATTCTCCCCCATGGTCACTACGGACGGAAACAATCCGACAAGAATCTTCATTCTCAATTCGTTTGTAAAAACTAGAGAAAACATCAAGCGTATCACTCTTTGAAATGAGAAGGAAGGTCCAAGTATATCTAGAGAAATCATCGACAATAACAAGGCAATACTTAGAACCATAAAGCGATTGTGTTCTCATTGGTCCAAATAGATCAATATGAAGAAGCTCAAGAGCTCTCTTAGTGATCAGGACTCCTTTGGATTTGAAGGAGGACTTGGTTTGCTTTACTTGTGTACAAGGTTGGCATGCCTCATCCTTTTCAAAATCCAATTTAGGAAGTCCTTTGACTAAGTTTTTTTTGCTCAACTTCTTTAATTGATGCATATTTACATGACCAAGTCAACGGTGCCAAAGAGAAATATCATTCAAATTGGCTACAAGGCATCTACCAACCATAGGCTTAATAGAGTTAAGAACAATAACATCAAGATTACCACTTCTAGTTCCCTTATATATAACTTGGTAGGTGAGGGAATCTAGAATCAAGCATTCAAAAGAAGTAAATAGCACAAGGTAACCATTATCACAAAGTTAACTAACACTTACTAAATTGTGATGTAGGCATTCACAAAAAGAACATTCTTGATGCATAAGGATTCACCTACATCACCCTCACCTTTGACTTTACCTTTCTTGTTGGCCCCAAAGGTGACAGGTCCTCCTTTCTTCTTTGTGAAATTGTTGAAATGGCTTATGTCACCGGTCATGTGCTTTGTGCAGCCACTATCAACAATTCATATATCTTTTTCCTATAAGAAAGGAGAATGTCGGTTCCAAACTCAAACTTTGGGATCTAGAGTTATCTAGGGGACCCATTTCATCTTTGGGTTGGTCCCCTTAGGCTTGTAAGGACAATAAGTGGAATAATGATCATCACATTTGCAATGAGAACAAACCATAGGATTCTTAGTGCCTGAAGATTCTCCTACAAAGAAAGAGATCTCCTTGCTTTTTTTCTTACCTTTGACCTTACTCTTGCCCTTTGAGGCTTCCCCTACAAATCCCAAACCACTAGTACCACTTTGTTTAGTAGAATGGTCAAGGATTTCATTTAGGGAGTTCTTCCCTTTGAGGAATTTCTGTAGGGATGCTCTCAATCTATGGTTATCATCATTCAAATAAGAAATAGTAGAAGATAAACTAGATATGTCATCCCTAGCATGCACAAGATCAACCTCAAGACATAAATCTTTAGTAAGATATGAATCCTTTTCAAGAGAGATAGAAGCAACATTAACACTAGGCAACAAAGGTCTAGAAGATAGATCATTTACTTGACTAAGAAACTTAGCATTTTCAAATTTTAGCATTTGAATCTCTTTGAGATAAACATCTTTCTCTTCCCTATGAGCATCAATAATCAACTTAAATTCAGCATTTTCAGTTTTAAGCAATTCAAGTTCTTTTAGGAAATTTTGGTTCTCTTCCTTAAGATTCTCAATGTTCTTAAGGTAGATACCATTCTCAACTTCAACCCCATTATAGTGGAGTTAAAGATCAATATATTCCCCTTGCAAATTATTAATACTTTCAAGGTTGGTTTTCTCATTCAATTCCAAAATTTCAAGCTTAGCATAAAGATCATCAATAATTTTTTACTAACCATTTTCTTTTAGATTTACATTTAGCAAAAGAAGAATGGGTAGTAATGAGCATGTCAATGATATCTTCTTTAGGCAATTCATGCAAACTTACCTCACTTACCTCACTTACCACACCAATATCTTCACTTGTAGAGGCCATGAGGACAAGGTGGCACTGTCCATCTTCTTCAGAGCTAGAGCTGCTTGAAGATGAAGCTTCCCAAGTTGCATTCTTGTGTCTCTTATCCTTCTTATCCTTCCTCTTGTGCTTTCTCTCCTTATTGTAATCCTCTTCTTTCCTTGATCTTCTCTTGTGGTGAAACTTTCTTGAGTTTAGTCATTCACTCTTGTAGTGCCCCTTTTGACCACACTTGTAGCATCTCATAGTAGAGGAGGAGAATGCTTGCTTTCCCTTGAAGTGCTTTCCCTTGATGCAGTTGGCTTCATGCTCACTAGGGCCTTCATCTTCACTAGAGGAGGAGGGAGAAGTCCGGTAAGAAAGTTTTTGTTGAAGGATGACAACCTCCACTTGTGCTTTGAAAGAACTATCTTTGATCTTCTTAGGTTCCTTCTCTTCTTGCTTTGCTTCTTCTTCTTACTTGTCAAGTCTAGGCTCATGAGCTTGAAGATTTCCAATGAGTTCTTCAGTTGGGATGTCACCAAGGCTCCTTACTTCTTCAATGGAGGTGACCTTTGACTCCCATCTCTTTGGAATATCTCTCAAAATCTTTGAGTTGATGACACCTCTATCCAAAGTGTTTCCCAATGCAGCCAACCCATACATGTTGACATTGAGTCTTGAGTAGATCTCCACAATGCCTTCTTTCTTTCCCATATTGAAGTTTTCTAAGAGGTTGTTCAACATGTAGATCTTTGCCTCCTTGACTTGCTTTGTGCCTTCATATTTGATGCACAACTTGTCCCAAATCTCATAGGTGGGGTCCCATGATGAGATCCGGTTGAACACCGTGGGGGTGAGGGCTATGTAGAGGATGCTAATGGCCTTTGCATTGAGTTGAGCCCCGTTGAGAGCATCTTCACTCCATGTTGCAACAGCTCCGGTTGGCTCTGTATAAGGTGTGACCATCACCTTCCACATATCAAAGTTCATCCCTTGAATATAGAATTGCATCCGCCTCTTCCAATAGAGAAAGTTGGTGTCGTCAAAGACCGGAGGACGCATGGAGAAGCCTCCCTCTAGATTGAGTGAACCAAGTAGGTTGTCACCCATCTTCTCATCTCGTGGGAGATTGTTGGAGAAGATCCTTTTCTCTGATACCATTTGTTGGATCAAAGGGATTTAGATGGGGGTGAATAGAGCTACAAAATTTCTCACAAAATAGATTAGACCTTCAAATTATATCAATTAGGAGCAATAGCTTAATGGCAATTTGAAGTCCTATCTAACAAGCATAGTAAGAATGTGAGAGATTAATAGCAAGCACTTGACAAAGGGATGTAGAGTGGTTCCACACTTCAAACTAGAAGTGAGTCAGTCCACTACCTAGAGAGGTCAACCTCTAGGACTTTGCAAGTGCTTTTCTCTATTATATCACCACAGAGATGTACAACAATAGACCACCAAAGGACTTACCCATCCAATTACAAGGAGATCTCCAACTTCCCAAGGAACATTCCCACTTAGTTTGAGTCTTCAACCGTCACCTAAGTCTTACACAGTCATGCTCAAGTCTTCTGCCTCGAAGGACTTTTCTTCTCCTCTTGGATCTTCAGCCTTTGCCTTCTCCTTCACTTGGAGAAGATCACCATCTCTTCATCAACCTTGAAGAGGACCATCTACAACTTCTTCTTCACTCGATGGAGCTTGCTTTAGCTTTTTTTCATGAGAGAAGGGAATAGGGAAGCAGTGGAAGATTGAGAGCTTAACATGTACAATGGTGGATCTATCTTACAATAATCCTAACTCACTCACAAATCACAAAATTATGTGTAAACTAGAGAGAGAAAGGGGCTTAAGGAGTAGTAGCTCACTCAACTATAGCAAGGACCTTGAATGTAACGAATGAGCAAACTTGGAATGAAATACAAGGGGTCCTATTTATAGTTGGGGTTCTCCCTTGAGTTGGGGAACACTTAGGGTCGAAATATAGCCATTTTTTGCACAAGGCAACATATATTTTTTCATCCAAACAAGTCACCAACGGTTACAATCACTTTTTCTACATTTTCTGTACAGTGCATTCGGTCGAGTTTCAATAAAAGTAACTCGACCGATTGACTAAAAGACAAACCCAATTTTCAAGCTATCGTTCGAGTTTGTCCTGGGAAACTCAACCGATTAAACAAAATTGCATTTGGTCCGTAAGCCGTTTGGTCGAGTTATGTGAATGCACAACTCGACCGATGCATATCATCATAAAATCAATCCATGGGATCGGTCGAGATTGAAACTCGACCGATCAACAACATGTGATCAATTTTCTAATTTGGCTAAAAAGTGATTAAAACTTAGTACTAAGTGTCCCACATATTTTTCTCATCTTAGTTACAAGTCATATCATCAATACAAGTGATTACAAAATTCTTCTAAGGTCATTTGAAGTGATTTCCTTATTAGCACACTTGCATTGCTTTAGACTTGAACTTTGACAAGCTAGGGCTTGTGTGAAATGATCCTTTACATGTACCTATAGCCTAAAATCAATCTTGAATACACATATTAGATACATATGAATGGAATGGTTAAGTCATTATCAAAATATGGACAATGTATAACCTCTAGGTCAACATAACTGATTTACCATATGTTATTTAGTATACATGACAAACCTAGAATTAGGTGTCTCCATATATATAATTTTCTATATATAAATACTAGCTTATAAATATGAGGTAGTATGGTGTGCTAAACCTAGTTACAATCCTAGGAAACAATACCTTAAGTGCATTGGTAAATTTATTATCAAATATTATATCACCTATCTAGAAAGTGTGTGAAAATATGAGGATGTTGTGACTGTAAGGAATGTATATCAAAGCCTTAAATGTGATGTTTGACCTAAAATGTCTGTTAGTGAATTTATATGTGAATGATACATATATACATCTAATTCACCCATGATAAAATGTATAATGATTTGGAGTCATAGATATGTATGTGACCATGCATACATATACATGATTAAATGTTGTACCCGAACCTAGGATGGATAAACACATGTAATGCATGTCCCTAGCCTATTTGACCATTTAAACAATAAGATATTGAGGGAGAGAATGGTATTAAATGATCCAACATGGAAGAATGTGTATTTTTACTCACTTACATATGTAAAATCAACACAATTTGACTTATGTGATTGAAACTTGACATAAGAACTAAATACATATCTAAGGAATCACATGTAAAACTAATGAGGTTAAAAATCCTAATATGTCATTAGATGATCAAAACTAGGATAAGAAAGATATAAATTATTAATAGAAATGCATACACATATTCACTTTGGTATGCCTAACATATGTAATGTGTTCCTAGGATGCCTACTCCACTAAGGGGACCAAGTATACTTATTGAGTTGATCTTTAGTCATGAAGACCAGATATGTACTCCTCTCTATTTTTAACTGGGCATTTATATGACTGAATTTTCCCATAATGAGGCAATTCTTGGAAATACATACCCTTTTTTTCCACTTGTTGACATATCTTATCCTTTTGAGATTATTATTTAAAGGTTGAATTGGGTCAACGAACCCACATGCTATTTAGCTTGTATTATGACACTGTTGTCTAATGAATAATGTATCTTGCCACTATATTATGCATGGTAGATTATTTGACTAGCTAAATATCATAGACACTTATGCATAACTATTAGGGTGTGCTACTTCCACCCGGGGTGTGCTACTTCTACCCTTATTTATATAGAGGCATGCTAATTCTACCTATGGGTGTGCTACTTCTACCCAAAATATGTATAGGCCAATGACTTAGTGGTGTCTTGGCCCTACTGTAGTTAATTTAGTCCAATATATCTACATGCAAATAAATGTTGTATTATTATGATTGATGATGGCAAGGTATCTTGTTTATTAGTTTACTTATAATGCCTCATTCTCTTGGAAATTCCTTCTCTTATTACTTCTCATTGAAACTTACCTAGTTTTAATGGCCCTCTTTTTGTTGGAAACATATTATTTTACTTTTGAAATAATTAATGCCCTTGTTAATCTTCTAATGTACATACTTAGCTTTTGCTGATACATACCTTGTTTCCCTATTTTTTTGTGTGTTCTCTCCACCCAGGTGTAGGTTCTTTACAGGGCAGAGACTCAATATGATAGTGAGCTAATTGGTGGATATAAGAACAACTTGAGATAACCTTGTTACCCTCTACATATGGGCATATGTGTATATAGATGTAACATTTTTATTTTATGTACCACCCTTAGGATGAGAAACTTATGTACATGGGACTATTTTGTAACTTTGTAAATAGTTATGTTTTTCGATGCTTAATTGTTTCATGGCTCATGTTTATATCATTGAGTGGGCCCACTATGTGGTCCCACTCCTTACAAAATGGTATTAGAGCCTAAGCAGTCGATAGCTTGACTATTTCAAGTTATCCTAGATCATTCCTTAGTAGGAGGTGACCCTTTAGAGGTTGTTGTCATACCTAAACCTAAATGTTGTTTACCAATTAGGATTCCACATCCTATCTAATTTGGTCGTATATATGTTTCCCCTACATAGTATGTGGATGACCTATTTTTGGATAAACCCCTATAATTCCTACCCTCTCTTTATAGGTTTTCTTTCTATATGTAAAGGTTGACTCTCCTAGGAAATAACCTCTACCGCCTACCTTAGTGGAGGTCAATTCATCTACTATAGAGAGTACTTTGACTTAAATTCACATAATTGTTTGGAACCCTAGTTCAAGTCATTAAACCTTTTACTTTTGTTGTTTTCTAGCATACCCATGATACACATATTATGTGAACTAAGAATGCATGGATACAAACTTAGAATATCAATGTGGATTTTAGGTTTTGGAATGCTCTTTGGTGGCATATGCAGATATGAATTAGATCCTTGAGGTTAGGCTTGTCTTGCCTATAACATGGAGTTATTTCAACATAGTTTGTTAGAGATTCGCCATCCAAGGGTTGCATATTATCTTAGCTAAACTTGTAATACCTCATAAAGAGGGTTTGTTGAAGGAAGATATAGGTTTCAAGTAACTATACTTGGGTTTTTATCCCTCATCTACCCATAAAGTAGGAATGATGCCTTATCCTACAAAGGGATGATCACGTTGTTGGGCCACATAAGAAAACTTTGTGCCATGTTATTTTTTCCCATGAGTACATATGGTGGTATATCATGTTCAGAAGCTATATTGGATACTCATTTTTCTTGAAAGTTTAGATGTAAACTGACACTGAGGTTAGGTGATGTAGGTACATCTAGGGTTGATCCTTAAAGAGTTGACCACTCTCTCATCACCTTGTAATAATTATCTTATCTAATGTATGAGATGAAGAATAGTTTGGCTAGCTAGTTCACATGGTCTTGTAAGGACACCATGGATGTAAACCAACTAGGGAAGTAGAGACCCTAATATCTTATTATTATGGTTAGATGATCTTATAATAAAATGATGTTTTGGGATGTGGTGACCTTAGTCATGATTAAGAGAATCGTGGAATAATGGAGTTTTCATTTGATAGGACTTATTAGAAGTTAAATTCATGCTAGAAGAAACTTGTATCCCCTCCTAATCTAGATTTTGGATTTTTTTTGTATTCTTTTGTGATGTGTGTAGAGAAGCCTCTTTTGTGAAGATGAAGTGATGTTAGGGTGACAGTATATGTTATAAAGTGGGTGACTTAGTTCTCAAATTGATTTTGGCACCATTTTGGATTCCCATCACAAGGTTTTCATCGTCAAACTTATTTTCATTATTATATCATATAAAAAAAACTTGTTCAGATTTCCTCGTTGGTTTTAGAACCAAGTCACCAACACAAGGAAGTTGCAGTAGTAGATAGACCTTAGTGTATAAATCTTTGATTGGCATGTTCAACCTCCAACCCTAGGAATAAAGTAAAAATAGATTAGCTATACATGGTATGAGAAGATAATAGAGACTTGATGGATGAAGTAATATAAGTGCACATTAAGTTTTGTTTATATGTGTGATGTGGGTGTGTTATGCTAGGAGCCACTACATTAACTTTATCTAGAGAATTAGAAACTTACAATTGGTTAGAAATGAAAACCTAGTACTCTGGGCTATAGTTGTGTAGATTTCGGGGACGATATCTTCTTTAAGGGGTAAAGTGTTGTAACATACCCAAATCTGGGTATATAGATTAAATTTTTTTGTTCCATAGGTTCACCTCTAATGAAATGGGAATTAAATCTTTTGCCTTAAATTTGATAAAATAGGATTAATCCAATCCAAGAAAATATAATGACAAATAACCTAATATATAATGTAAATGACTATTCTATTAATTTAGTCATCAGTTTAAAAGTTAGTAGTTGAATTCACTAATTATATAGAGTTGACTCTATTTCTTAATCCAAAGCACCATTAGTCTAGTTGATAAAACATATTTCATAAATATAATTAATACGTCAAATAAATTAATAAAGTCATTAATCAATAGTTGAGTACCTAACTCATAAGTAACTAAATTAAATACCAAATGTAACCAATAGATGAAATTAACAACTAGACTTGATTCTTCATCTCTTGTTTGATCAACATGTCAAATTTTAGGTCAATATGATTTTATTTGACTACTCATTTAATTGGTCTAGATGTAATATATTCAATATCACTTCACTTTATCAATCAACTAATTTGATTCCATAAAGATGTAACACAAAGTGTTACTCCTCCATCCTCTTCATTGCGCATCTTGCCCTTTCTATGGACTACTAGACGTAGGTAATTGGCGCCCTTCCTTCCTCCCTCTTGCTCTTCCATTTTGATAACCCTAGTCACCACTCACATTTTGGCGGCTATAAAGATATTGGGGAGCCATGACCTACTAGATACTATCGACAGATATACACAAGACATGCAATATTTTGCATCCTCCTCCACCTGTGCCCAACAGTTCCTGGAAGTGCAGTTGTACTAGCGCCACCAAGTAGGCTCCTCTATGCAGCATTGTCATCAACATTACCATCCTTCCTTCTCCATGATTGCAACCTCATCATCCCTCCCTTCCCACGACAACCTACCATTGGAACCACTCTCCAACACCACCAAGAAGCATTCAGGGTCGCCGAGCTTTGTTGAGCACCTCCAGGCAGCACCACTGCCCACCGATCTCCCCCTTCCTCTCCCCTCCTTTGAACTCTCTGACAATCTATGTGTTCCCCCTACGCCCCTCCCTATTTCCTTCTTCCCTTGACGCATCAAGCCCTGTACAATCAATATCTTTCAGGCACTTGCCTTGTTGTTGCAACATACTGCCATTAACACCTCTCCCAACCCCTGCTAGCGCTCACAACACTGCATTTCCTATATTACCACTATACCATATGCCTATCTTCCCCTAACATCTAGACGTCCTTCCCTCTCAGCTCCATGTATGGAAGAAACCTAGAAAATGTCTATGTCCCTCTTAGAAACACCATGGTTTTTTACCCTGGAGATCCTATCGCCAATGGTTGTAGGGTACAACAGAGGTTGCAACATCGACCAAGATTGGTGGAATCTCATCCTTTATTTACCCCCAGGTCCACCACCACCAATGTAGTCCCTCCTTCACTTCATGCCACCATAGACTAGCCACCACCATCAAAGTCTCTTCATTAGTAGCCACTGAATCTGGCTCATCTTCAATATCTCATCAACCTACAAACATCCCCAGCAAGCAACCATCACCATGGATAGAAGAGCCAATTATTGGACGTGAGATGTACTCCCATTTTTGCACCTAGAACAAATGTGGTCAAGTCATGAAGACAAGAGTGAGGACCTGAGGTAATGTTTACCTACAAGAGTCGACCCAAAGACTGATAATACAAGATCTAAGAAGTTGATGTGACCTACAAGTGAGATGTACACTTTTTTTATACAATCTTAGACATATTGGTTGAATAAGTAATGAAAATCAAAGTATATGACCTATCTATGTCAACATGTTAAGTGGTTGACCTACTACACCTTATACCCGACCTATTAGTATTTGTATAGTAGTTTAGTAATACTAATTAAAAGAAAGCTTAAATATCGGTACCTTAGTTTACTGTGAGTCCTAAACTTATGAACCAACTAACACATATATATAGGAGTCTATATGAAGGGTCATAGATTCTATATACCTAAGATTGTAGGATCCTACATCATAGAGGGTACTAACCGATTTACCATATGTTATTTAGTATACATGACAAACCTAGAATTAGGTGTCTCCATATATAGAATGTTCTATATATAGAAACTACCTTATAAAGATGAGTTAGTATGGTGTGCTAAACCTAGTTACAATCCTAGGAAACAATACCTTAAGTGCATTGGTACATTCATTATCTTATTATATGTCACCTATCTAGAAAGAGTGTGAAAATATGAGGATGTTGTGACTTTAAGGAATGTATATCAAAGCCTTAAATGTGAAGTTTGACATAAAATATCTGTTAATGAATATATATGAGAATGACATGTATATACATCTAATTCACCCATGATAAAATGTCTAATGATATGGAGTCATACATATGTATGTGACCATGCATACATATACATGATTAAATATTGTACCCCAACCTAGGATGGATAAACACATGTAATGCATGTCCCTAGCCTAGTTGACCATTTGACCTATAAGATATTGAGGGAGAAATGGTATTAAAAGACCTAATATGGGGAGAATGTGTATTATTACTCACTTACATATGTAAAATCAACATAATTTGACTTATGTGATTGAAACTTGACATTAGAACTAAATACATATCTAAGGAATCACATGTAAAACTAATGAGGTTAAAAATCCTAATATGTCACTAGATGATCAAAACTAGGATAATAAAGATATAAATTAGTAATATAAATGCATACACATATTCACTTTGGTATGACTAACATATGTAATGTGTTCCTAGGATGACTATTCCCTAAGGGGACCAAGTATACTTATTGAGTTGACCTTTAGTCATGAAGATTAGGTACGTACTCCTCTCTATTTTTAACTGGGCAGTTATATGACTAAAGTTTCCCATAATGAGGCAATTCTTGGAAATATATACTCTTTTGTTCCACTTGTTGACATATCCTATCCTTTTGAGATTATTATCTACAGGCTAAATTGGGTCAACGACCCCACACGCTATTTAGATTGTATTATGACACTGTTTTTGATGAATAATGCATCTTGCCACTATATTATGCATGGTAGATTATTTGACTAGTTGACTATCATAGACGCTTATGTGTAACCATTAGGGTGTGCTACTTCTACCCGGAATGTGCTACTTCAACCCTTATTTATATAGAGGCGTGCTAATTCTACCTAAGGGTGTGCTACTTCTACTAGTGTTTAAAAGGTGTCTTGGCCCTACTATAGTTAATTTAGTCCAATATACCTACATGCAAATAAATGTCATATTATTATGATTGATGATGGCAAGGTACGTTGTTTATTGGTTTACTTATAATGCCTCATTCTTTTGGAAATTCCTTCTCTTGATACTTCTCATTGAAACTTACCTAGATTTAATGGCCCTCTTTTTGTTAGGAACATCTTGCTTTACTTTTGAAATAATTGATTCCCTAGTTAATCTTCTAATGTACATACTTAGCTTTTATTGATACATACCTTGTTTCCCTATTTTTCTGGGTGCTCCCTCCACCCAAGTGTAGGTGCTTTACAGGGTAGAGACTCAGGATCATCGTGAGCTAATTGGTGGGTATAAGGACAGCTTGAGATAGCCTTATTACCTCTACATTTGGGCTTATGTGTATATAGATGTAACATTTTCATTTTATGTACCGCCCTTAGGGTGAGAAACTTATGTACATGGGAATATTTTATAATTTTGTAAATATTTATGTTTTCTTCTGCTTAATTGTTTCATGGTCCATGTTTATATCATTGAGAGGTCCCACTATGCGGTCCCTCTCCTTACATATGTTTCATGAAGTAAACATAACCATCCCTATTGAAATCATCAGTGAAGCTAATGAAGTATTAATAACCACCTCTGGCATTAGTTCTAAAAGGCCCACATACATCAATATGTATGATTGCTAATAGATCACTAGCTCTCTCACTGCTATTAGTGAATGGAGTCTTGTACTTCTTTCCAAACAAACAAGATTCACATGTCTCTATTGATTCAAAATCAAAAGAGTCCAGATAACCATTTTTAATAAGTCTGGATATGCATTTCTCATTTATGTGCCCTAGGCGACAATGCCAAAGGTATGTTTGGTTTGAGTCATTGAGTTTTTATCTTTTGGAATTTATGTTATATATGATTGTCTCTACACATTAGGGAACTATCATAAAAGATCCCATCTTTATTAATAGAACATCTTCCTTTCTTTTTAAGAAATTCGAATTCATTCTTATCTAAACAAGCTACAGATATGATGTTCCTATTAATGGCAGGTACGTAATATTAGTTCTCTCACTCTATTACAAGCCCACTTGGTAGAGATAACGCATAGGTTCCAACTACATTGGTCGCAACTCTTACGCCATTTGTAACTCAGAGTTCAACCTCACCTTTCTATAAAGGTCTACTTCTTTTTAGATCCTTCACATTTGAGAAAATGTGTGATCCACATCCAGTATCTAGTACACATGATGAGGAAGTAGAGATCTCAATCCCTTGCTTCATCTTCCTAGGTTCCCTTATCCTTCTCCTTATTTTGAGTGAAGAAGATTTGGACTTCAGCTTAGCCACATAATGCCTCTTGGCCTTGCCTTTTTCCTTGGACTCAACTCCGCTAATCATCATCACATATTTGTCCATCTTCATTTGTGCTTTGACGCTTATCAAAATGTCAAGCAACTTTGACATCGGTGTAATAGAATGAATCTCATGATCTTTTTGCAATTTACCAACTTTTAAGCTTTTTATTTCCTTTATGTCCTTTTGGGCCTTTTCCTAAATTTTCCTATCTTTTGTATCCTTCTTGGCCTCAATGTTGAATTTGAGCAATATCTGATGATGTAATTCATATTTACCCACATTCATGTCAATGAATGGGTGTTTGCACAAATATCTCAAATAATGTGATAATTAGAGTTCAATAATGTAAAATGACCTTTAATGAGAGGTAATTAGTGGAGTATGTTAATTTAGAGTATTTGTGGCTTTTTGGAATAAGAAATAAAAGTTAATATGAAATTAAGTTCAATTAATGTGATAATCACCCTCTTATCTCCTCTCTCCTCCAAATTGTTATTAAAGCATTAAAAAGGAGAATAAGGGATGGGACATGACACTTGAATGGCCTTAATATAATTATCTCGAATTTTATTGAAGGAATTGCTAAGAAAATAGTTTTGTATTAATTCACCCTTTAAAATTCATTAATATACACATTAATGGCCAATATAGTGATTAAGGGCCAAAGCTTTTTCAAAATAAAAAACTAATTGCATGACATCAATCTAGACGTCATTATTAGCTTATGGTTAAATTTTGGGGTCATTTGAACCATGTTTGACCCTCCAATTAATTTTATAAGAATCCAATATAGTATAACTATGGTTTGATTCCGATTTGCATTTAATGCATTGATTTCCCTACAGTTGCAAATTAAATTATTGTCACGCGTTACATTTCATTTGATCCTCTCAAATGTGTTCCATCCAATGACCCCCAGTTGATCATCTGAATCTCACCCTAATCCAACGGTCCCGAGCTCATCCCCTACCGCGAGCCATCAGAGTTGGCACCATCGAGCTCACCTCCGTGGACCCGTTCTCCTTCCACGATGCACCATTCCTCAAAATTTCTTCACCATTAAGTCTGTGAGGATCTGACATTTCCATCAAGCTATGAGTCAGCTTCTCTCTTGCTCTATACATGAAATGCCCATTAGGGCTTTTCTCCTCCTCTCCACAGAGGAGTTGTAGAGGAAACAACAGCTCCCCCCTACCTATATATGAGCATATATAGCACCCCTAAGCCACACACACTCCTCCTCCTCCTCCAATTTCTCCTCATCTACCCTCGACCTCCTCATTTTCTTCTCTGACAAACTCCACACCAACACCAACTTCCCCTTCACTTCCTATTTAATTGATGGATCTGAAAGCACCTCTACCCCTTCACCTTCGGCCCGACATCATTCGTTTGTCCTCAGGGTGCCCCAACTGTTGTGTCTTATGGCTCACTGGAAAGAAGCACTAGCACCATGCATTTCCCCAACTTGGTGCTCCTCTACCCACGGTAATACTTCACTTAGACTCACATCGACTTTGCAAATGCGCTCACAACATTAGCTTGGGTTTTTCTCCTTGTTTCAATTGACTTTGATTTCGTTTGCTGCTCTCCCATTTCCTGACCTTCTCCATCTTGTTTTCCTGTTACTGAGGTCCTCACCCTATGGCGAGTGTTCCTCCATCTTTGCCAGACCTCAGAGGTCTCTTTCACACCTTCTTTTTGCCGAGATCCTGTGTGGAGATGCAAAGCAACACTGGAGCCGAGACTGTAGTAGCCTGCTAGCACCATGGCCGGGCTGGAAGATGACTGGTCAGGTAATGACCAAGGCACCCATGCCCCTGCAATCAACCAATTAATCGATTATGGGCAGTTATGGTATTTCACCTCTGGTTTATTTTCTCACCGCGATTCTTTGTTATCTCTAGATGACAAAAATTTCTATGTGTTTTTAATTGATTTCATTAGCATAGCAGGAGCATTTTAGTCTTTTGCTCCCTCCGCTCACTCACCCTTGACCAGAGTCACATGAGCACGGACCAGCTGACTGGGCCAAATATGATTGGCCCAAGTCAATGTGGGTCCGACCTCCATGTCCCGCGCCATCACTAGCAATTATTCCTACGTGGCATTTTCTCATTTTTTTGATTGGTCCAATTTAGTTTAATTCATATTAAATCTATGCCTTGTTAGAAAAATGTGAATAAATAGTCATTGGAAAGGATTTTTCATGTAATATCTGAATATGTGATTTTTGAGTCCTGATTCCAAATTGTTTTTTAATTTTATCATGAATACCCTTTTTATTATATAAAACATTCTAAAATATGTAACTAATTCATTTTAACTCCAAATTAGGAAATTAAATATGTTTTCTTAATCAGTGAAGTTTAACTAATTGTTTGGTCTAGGTTTTGAGTCCTAAATTGAGGTTTTGTCTTGAAGATATAAAATTAGGGTTTCCACCCTAACATTTCATCAAACCCTAATCCTTGTGATAAAATACTTGAATATAGGGTTTAAGGATCTTAGACAAATTTAATGGATGAAAAGTCTTCTTTAAGAATCTCAAGTGAGGTATGTGCATTCTAACCCTAAAGTTGGGCTTATTTATCCACACCTATATTCCCAATGAGGCATGAGCCTATTTTATTCATTCTTGTAATTCTTCTATAAATGATTTAAGGGTCTTGGACCCCACTTGCAATTGTTGATAAACTTATTTTATCTGCCATTGAATTACTTTCGCATGATGATGAAAATGACTAGTTAACTAATATAGTGTACATGAGTACAAACCACCCATATTATTGGGCATGAGCCTAGCGGAATGGGACCACTCTCCCCAATTTATAAAGTATTAGGGTGTTTGGGAATGTATTACTCTCCCTCACCCAGAGGTTGAGGTCTGGTAGGTGCCTCAGCCCTATGTTAGTATAATTTAGTCACATTTAATCATGCATGCAAAATTTATTATTGTTCTACTTGGCAGAATTTCTTATTTTATATACTTGCCTCATATTCTTGACCCTCTTAGTATAGTGAATCTTTATTATTTCCCATTTTAGTTTATAATTGTCCCTATTATCTATTTTGACGCATATGTTTTATCTCCTCTTGATGGGTGACCCCAACCACCCAGGTTAGGATCAGAGTGCGCAACAGGAGCATGGTGAACCAGTCTAAGGCTAGGAAAGGAGTCCATCCTTCTGTAATGAAATGATTGGTTAAGTTAGTTTATTTTTGGATACATGTTGTAGTCATTTCCCTCTACTTAGCTCCTTTCTTTTGTATAAAGCATGTAAACACATATTGGGAAAATTACTATGTACACTTTATTTAAAATTGAATATAGTCAAAAAAATTATCTTCCACTGCTATCCAATTGGATTTTGTTTACCATGGTTATCAGTAGAGAGGTGATTGATTTTCCACTCTTTACAACATCGTATCAGAGCCAATGGTAGTTGGACTTGACAATTTCAATTTTCTCCTCAGTTAGAAACCCTTACCTCTTATAGTATCCCTTTAGTTCAGCTTAGAATTAACCTATGATAAAAGGTTGATCTAGAACCATAATATTTTCATATTAGATACATCTTTAATCAACTTTTAGGTGATTAGCCTATTAGGTAGATACTAGGGCACAAAGTTGAAAGTTATGGTATATAGAAAGGGTCAGAACTTGGGGGCTGGTAATATTTTCCTCCATGCTACTAGCTTTCTTTATAGGGACTCTCGAGTTCATATGACACCGGCTTGGCATGATCTGATACAGAATGCTCAAAATATATTACCTTTAGGCATATTACCTCATTGTTGAGTATCCTTAGAAAACCTAATATGATGATTTGGTTATCCATATAAAATCATCTTGTAATCCTTAAGTTCCTTATATGAGTCTTAGATTTCCATGTTTAGGGTTAGTGTACCCTATGCTAGACTTTGAAGTTTGGTAATAGTGATTAGTAAGACAATTAAGTGATTGGGTCTTATACATGATTAGATTCACCTGTTTACCCCTAGCTTAGTTTTACTTAATAGGTCAACCCTTTTAAGGGATGGAGTAGTGGTAGTAGTAGTAGTAGTACCTTGATAGATTTTGCATTTTCATGATTTTGAGGACAAAATCCCTTTTTCGGGGGATGGAATCCTATACATAGAAAAATATAGCTACTTTGGAATTACAAACCCTAACTCCTTATACAAGAGATTAGTGAGTTTATATTATTAGTTTTCACCAAACAAATTATATTTATAAATTTACCTATTTGTTTATATACAAATGAATATATAATTAGTCATCTAAGGAATAGTTCATATGCTTGAACCCTAACACATATGATGCACATAAAAGTGAGTTGCTCGTCACTAATTGTGAATACACATAATGTTGACCATGTCACCCTAATGTTGTGGTAAATGGAACTAATGCATGTTAAGAATGTATAACATATAATAGTCATGTTGACCTAAACCCCTAAGATGTAATCATCTAACCTTAAAATATATACATATCCTTAATGCCTTCATAATACATAAGTGACATTAGGTGTCATAACCTAATAATATACTTGATACACATATGGGGTATATAATCACCTCATCATAGTTAAATCAAGTTATCGAAACATGTAAAGCATATTACCTTGTTCACTAATACACACCTCAATAATCACATTTTTATAATTTGGTATATGCATCAAGTTATTGTTTCACCTTATTCGAATACATATAATGACTCAAATGTGATAAAGAGTAATTGGATTTACATAAGCATGATTAAGTCCACAATAATGCCTAATGTGATGTTAATAATGTAATATGAAGTGTAAATAGGAGAAGATCGTTAGTAATGACATTAATGTGATCATGATAGTTGATATGCCAATGTGTAATATAGGTGTAAGAAATTAATATGACATTATTTAGACTTAATAACTTGTTGGATAATATTATCTATTTCTTACAAAATAATTTGTGATAATCCTACATGATGGTAATGTGAGGATAATATATATTGAATTCAATTTATTAAAGTTTGTGACCTAATACATTAATGAATGTTGAGATGACTTAGTAAACCCTAATTGTTCTTAAAACCCTTAGTGAGGTAGATAAGGGTAAGACATAGGATTTGTACTTAATGTTGAGATGTAATTCTTTTGATAATAATGTGAATACAATGTGACACAATTAATAGAATATTAAGGATGATGAAGATTTCATAATGTTAATGAGCCAAAAATGTGTCTTGGATTACATTTGATAAAAAGTAATGTGAATAGTGGAAACCTTAGTGAATTAGGAAAACCTGACTTATGTGTAGAGGTTGTGCAGTACCCTAGATTAAGGGTTATCACCTAGTTTCTTAAGGTTGGGTTGTTACGTACTCACCCTTCCCTCTTGTTGTGATTTCAGGGATGAAATCCTCTTTCAGGGGTGGAGTGTTGTGATAGAAAGAATCTCAGGGTCTTTTTGAAACTTATCCACTTTCAATATTTTTATTTCCTTTATGTCCTTTTGGGCCTTTTCTTAAAAATTTCTATCTTTTGTATCCTTCTTCGCCTCAATGTTGAATTTGAGCAATATTTGATGATGTAATTCATATTTACCCACATCCATGTTAATGAATGGGTGTTTGCACAAATATCTCAAATAATGTGATAATTAGAGTTCAATAATGTAAAATGACCTTTAATGAGAGGTAATTAGTGGAGTATGTTAATTCAGAGTATTTGTGGCTTTTTGGAATAAGAAATAAAAGTTATTATGAAATTGAGTTCAATTAATGTGATAATCACCCTCTTATCTCCTCTCTCCTCCAAATTGTTATTAAAGCATTAAAAAGGAGAATAAGGGGTGGGACATGACACTTGAATGGCCTTAATATAATTATCTCTAATTATATTGAAGGAATTTCTAAGAAAATAGTTTTGTATTAGTTCACCCTTTAAAATACATTAATATACACATTAATGGATAATATGGTGATTAAGGGCCAAAACTTTTGCAAAATGAAAAACTAATTGCATAGCATTAATCTAGACGTCATTATTAGCCTATGGTTAAACTTTGGGGTCATTTGGATCATGTTTGACCCTCCAAATTGATTTTATAAGAATCCAATATAGTATAACTATGGTTTGATTCTGATTTGCATTTAATGCATTGATTTCCCTAAGGTTGTGAATTAAATTGTTGTCACACGTTACATTTCTTTTGATCCTCTCAAACGCACACCATCTGATGGCCCCTAGTTGATCATCTAAATCTCTCCCCAATCCAACGGTCCTGAGCTCATCCCCTACCTTAAGCCACAGACCAGAGTTGGTGCCATCGAGCTCACCTCTGCGGACCCATTCTTCCTCCACGATGCATTGTTCCTCAAAATTTCTTCACCATTCAGTCTACGAGGATCCTCCATTTCCATTGAGCTATGAGTCAGCCTCTCTCTCGCTCTGTACACAAAACACCCATTAGGGATTTTCTCCTCCTCTCCACTTAGGAGTTGCAGAGGGAACAATAGCTCCCCTCCTGCCTATATAAGAGCATCTATAGCACCCTTAAGCCACACACACTTCTCCTCCTCCAATTTCTCCTTAACTGCCCCCGAGCTCCCCGACCTCCTCATTTTCTTCTCTGACGAACTCCACACTAACATTGGCTTCACTTTCACTTCTCGTTCAATTGATGCCTCTAAAATCACCTCTACCCCTTCACCTTCACCCTGACATCATTTGTTTGTCCTCAGGGTGCCCCAGCTTCTATGTCTTATGGCTCACCAGAAAGTAGCCCCAGCATCATGCATTTCCCCACTTTGGTGCTCCTCCGCCCGTGGTAAGACATCACTTAGACTCGCATCAACTTCGTGAATGCGCTCACGACATTATCTTGGGTTTTTCTCCTCGTTTCAATGGACTTTGATTTCGTTTACTGCTCCCCTATTTCCCAACCTTCTCCGCCTTGTTTTGTTGTTATTGAGGTCCTTGCCCTGTGGCGAGTGTTCCTCCATCTTTGCCGGACCTCAGAGGTCTCTTTCGCACCTTTGTTTTGTCGAGATCTTGCATGGAGATGTGACGTAACACTGGATCCGAGACTCTAGTAGCCTACTAGCACCATGGTTGGGCTAGAAGATGCCTGGTCAGGTAATGATCAAGGCACCCATGCCCCTGCAATCAACCAATTAATTGATTATGGGAAGTAATGGTATTTCACCTATGGTTATATTTTCTCACTATGATTCTTTGCTATCTCTAGATAAAAAAAAATGTCCTTGCATTTTTAACTGATTTCATTAGCATAGCATGAGCATTTTAGTCTTTTTCTCCCTCCGCTCACTCGTCCTTCACCGGAGTCCCATGAGCACAGACTGACTGACTGGGCCAAATATGATTGGCCCAAGTCAGTGTGGGTCCGACCTCCGTGTCTCACACCCTCACTAGCAATTATGCCAATGTGGTATTTTTTTCATCTTCTGGTTGGTCCAATTTATTTTAATTCATATTATATTGATACCTTGTCAGAAAAATGCAAATAATTAATCATTGGAAAGGATTTTTCATGTAGTATCAGAATATGTGCTTTTTAGTCCTGATTCCAATTCCTTTTTTGAAGTTTATCACGAATACCCTTTTTATTATATAAAACATTCTAAAATATGTAATTAATTCATTTTAACTCCAACTTAGGAAATTAAATATGTTTTCTTAATTAGTGAAGTCTAACTAATCGTTTGGTCTAGGTTTTGAGTCCTAAATTGAGGTTTTGTCTTGAAGATATAAAATTAGGGTTTCAACCCTAACATTTTACTAATCCCTAATCCTTGTGATAAAATACTTGAATTTAGGGTTTAAGGATCTTAGACAAATTTAATGGATGAAAAGTCTTTTTTAAGAATCTCAAGTGAGGTATGTGAATTCTAACCCTCAAGTTGGGTTTATTTATCCACACCTATATTCCCAATGAGGCATGAGCCTATTTTATTCATTCTTGCAATTCTTCTATAAATGATTTAATGGTCTTGGACCGCACTTGCAATTATTGATAAACTTATTCTATCTGCCATTAAATTACTTTAACATGATGATGAAAATGACTAGTTAACTAATATATTGTACATGAGTGAAAACCACCCATAGTATTGGGCATGAGCCCAGGGGAATGGGACCACTCTCCCCAATTTATAAAATATTAGGGTGTTTGGGAATGTGTTACTCTCCCTCACCCAGAGGTTGAGGTCTGGTAGGTGCATTAGCCCTATGTTAGTATAATTTAGTCACATTTAATCATGCATGCAAAATTTATTATTGTTCTACTTGGTAGAATTTCTTATTTGATATACATGCCTCATATTCTCAGCCCTCTTAGTATAGTGAATCTTTATTAATTCTCAATCTAGTTTATAATTGTCCCTATTCTCTATTTTGACACATATGTTTTATCTCCTCTTGTTGGGTGACCCCAACCATCCAGGTTAGGATCAGAGTGCGCAACAGGAGCATGGTGAACCAGTCTAAGGCTAGGAAAGGAGTCCATCCTTCTCTCATGAAATGATTGGTTAAGTTAGTTTATTTTTGGAGACATGTTGTTGTAGTCATTTCCCTCTACTTAGGTCCTTTCTTTTTTATAAAGCATGTACACCCATATTGGGAAAATTACTATGTACACCTTATTTAAAATTGAATATAGTCAAAAAAAATATCTTCCACTGCTATCCAATTGGATTTTTTTACCATGGTTATCAGTAGAGAGGTGATTGATTTTTAACTTTTTACAAGTGGTCTAGCTATGTTACTCAAGTGATAACACTCAATAAACTAGCTATATGATTTAGGCAACGATTGCAAAATTATATACATGGCCAACTCTTAACCTAAATGAAATCCCAATCTTTCTAGATGCTTCATATGCCCAATCATATTGTGCACATGAGGTTCTACTATATCTCCCTTTGTCATTTTGCACTCAAATAATGACTTAGAGACATTATTCGTTTCATGCTCATCATGTTGTTTATGCAACCCATAGTTCATACAACCTAGCATAAGGTTATTTATGTTCACAACATCATTGGAATTCTTCAAAGAAGCATCCATGTCATTCTCAGGAAAATTTGTAGTGGATACTAATACTGGAGTTTTAGGAACATGCAGAAAACTTCTCAAGGTCCTAAACCAGATAAGGACATAAATCTCATTTAATTCATCCGATTGCAATGATTGAGTGTTTTCCATTTTATTCTGCAAGAGAAAATTTGCGTTTGTCAAAAACCAATTTTTGATTTGATTTGATTTGAAAAGTCAATATTAATTAGGTCCTTAATTAACTATCGCTCCCACTATTTTATTAAAATTCATAACCCTCAATATCAATTTGGTTTATTGTAGCATACAATATTATGGTGGGCCTAGGCCCTAATTTCATCAAAATCATGAGCCAACTAGGGTTGTCACCCACAACTTGATTCTACCAGGTAAGCAACTTTTGCCAATTACATCACATGTAACTCTTGATAGAAGATATGCGCAACTCTTTGTCATTGATCATTTGTATGCTTCTAGGTGCTTAATCCAATTATGATCACCTAGTTAAGCCGGATCCATAAGCCAACACGATAGACTATGCACCCTACTAGGGTAGAACCACATATCTATCATCACACTTCTATGAGATAGACGGTGCACCACGCTAGGGCATGCCTACACTTAGTGAATCAAGCTTTACATGTGTGCTTCTTATGGAAAGCATCTAAGACTTAATATTTTAAATGAGGGACTTTGTATAAATACATTAACCAATCACCACAAATATATAGTATGTATCTTATACATGATATAACCCACAATGAAAACATGCAATAATAAAAAAGTGATGGTTATGGCCAGCCTAATGTAATTCCTTGGAGCCACAAGGAATTACCACAATCTAGATCTAAATCATATGTAGAAACCTATTGTTGATGAAGATTTGTGCTTTCCAATTAGGGTTGTCTAGTTCAACCTTTGAACCGGTCAGCTCGCCTCTTGGTCAGTTGGTTGGTCACCACCATCCGGTCGTCTGGCTCCTCTAGACAATCAGTCAGTTGTCCTATAGTTGATCGTTTGGCTCCTCCAAATGGCGGATACATTTGGTCCTTCAGGTTCCTAGTCAGCTTGCCAGACGTTCATTTTAGCCCTGCCAGACGGTCGTCTCAGCCCTGCCAACCAGTTGGCTCAAACCCTCCAGCCAGTCAGCTCTTCTCCTCCATGCGGTCGGTTGGCGTCTTTCTTCTTCATCAAAAAAATAAAGAAAACTATCCTGGTTTTTTAAAATTATGGAGAAACCTCAAGTTACATTCAAGAGGAGCAAAGGTAGAAGAGAATAATACTTTTACATTGGGAAGATAAGAGAGAGGCTTGATTTGCAGACCGATGTAAAATAGGATTAACAAACCACATAACCATGCACATATAATACACATTATTGGCCATAACCATGCTACACATCCACCATCAAAACTCACTTTTAAAGTAACGTGTGTAAATTTCATATATATATATATATATATATATATATATATATATATATATATATATATATATATATATATATATATATAGGGCCCATATTCAATACATGCACAGGTAGCTACCCACCCCTATTTTGGTTACTTTTTTTGGAGTTTATTACTTTGGCATGTAGAGGGTTACTTTACCTTACAAACTATTACTTTTCAAGCATATATAGTTACATTTGCAATAGCTATAAAAATACAATAACATATATATTTGTTGTGCATTTATTCCAGATTTATGTTTTAGTCGTATAGTTACTTTATTATCAACATAGTTACTTTTTTCTTCACACAGTTAATTTTCTAGCCAAATAGTTAATTTTTTGGCCACCAAGTAGCAAATTCCAGGCTGCCCATGTGGGTATTGAATGAACGCCAATATATATATATATATATATATATATATATTCATTTTGGTTGAAATGTGGTGATTAGTCAGACGTGCACATCAATCAGTTTAAATATTCACATCGCATGAAATAATTAAACTTGATAAAACTAAAATCCGATCATATTGATTATCCCAAAACATAATTAATTAATGTGGCTCTAATACCACTATAAGGAAATACGACATCAGATTGGCACCAAAAACAAAAAAAATACTAACATATTTCCCATTAACCAGCAGATCGCATCAATAACTATGCAATGAAAAGGATAGTTTCACGTAGATATACCTAGTCTTGGAACAAGTCTAGTGACAATTGTCATCGATGTAGATGTGCACCCCACTTTGGATGGTGTTTGTGCAGCTCCTAGTTGCACTGAGACTCATCTAAATGCTCCTCTACAGACGTCGTCCTCCTCACTGTAGCAACTCCTCTCATCACTGACTGTTAGCATACGTTGTCCTCCTTAGCGACGGGCAAAGGCCACTTCACCTCTAGAGAAGTCCACACATACCAATTATAACTCCTATCATCCTACTAGAATGGATAGGAAGGTGTTGTTCCTCTTGTTGGTGTACTAGTCACCAACCTCCTCTCTCCCACAACAATGATCCTCTACTGTTTCTCACTTGTAGCTATCCCTCCCTAGTCGAGTAGGCTCTTGGTTACCACAACCAGAGAGGACAACAATTGTCAGAGTAGTTGATTCTCAATTGTTTGTGTTGTGCTCTGGGAAGCCCCCAATACCCCTCTATTTATACTATAGGTCAGGGTCAGGGTTCTCAGTCTGTGTGGGAGTGGAAGGGATCAGAAGAACTCAAATTTTAGCAACTATTTTGGAAATCTCACAGCCTGAGATAGTTGACACGGTTGTTTGGTGTAGACGAGAGAGGAATCTCACACCACTCGAGATGGGTGTCTTACATAAGCAAGACGGGTGTCTCACAGGCCGAGTCAGGCTAAATTCTGACAAATGCACAATATAATCACCCTGACACTTCAAACAACTATCTCAACACTTAAACCAATCATTTGGCAGTCGAGTCGGCTGACTTGTTGTGTGAATTGAATACCTAAACACTTTAGTAATCAATACAATCACCATTCAATCATCATTCAAGATTAAACTCCTCCTCTAGATGAGCTCCTATGTGTGTGACCCTATAGGTCCCATATTACGTTGGTAGTGAATGTCCACAACAACTTATGGCATCACAAGTAATGAGTGTTGTCTAGTCACACATCATTGCTACGCATGTAAATGGAAAGTTGGAGAAAAACTTCAACCTACAATGTGTGTATGGTGTTATAGTGTTTTTATAGTTCCATTTTCATTGATATTCAGATTGAACTAGAGGCATGGAACAATCATCTGCATTATTATTCAATCTTGTTTCTTGAACCAGAGCAGACTTTCTGAGATATATGTAAGCTCAATATCACATATAGACTCACATGTGTGTGGCTACTCATTTCTCAGTCTCGCTAATCAAGAGGACTTGGATATCATACTCCCTTAGGAGGAACAAATCCCATCTCTATAACTCACAATCAGTTTCCATGTATCACAGTCACCCAATCATCACCTTTATAACAACCCATGTTTCAGGATTGTATTTGATGATGTCAAAGCATATTGAATGACATGTGATGAGTGCACTGATTTTAAGTTGAAGAACCACGAACACCACCATCACCATGAGAGATGACTATGACTACCATGGTAATGGTTTCCATGTGTCATTCTCATGGTGGGTATGTCTAATACACTATTCTTTAACATGTATCTGTGTGCTTGGTTTGATATCACCATATCATGACTAATGAGATTCTTCCATCAACCAACTTATACTTTGATCTTATATGTCATTATTGTCTATTTACCTTCCATAATAACAACCTATCAAGGACATAATGAAAGTGCATATATTGTTAACATGTGTGTGATCTCATTGTTCAGGTCCTCATCCTGAAGACATACGTCATCGAGTAATATCATTCTCTAGACATTTATTATGTTATTTCATTATCTCAAAATTGAATAATTTAGAAGTTTGACTTTATAAATAATCAAATCATTTACAAGTTATGCTATTATAATCATCATATGATTGTCTCTCTGGGCATACATACCAACAATATGATCAATGAGTATGAATATTTACATGTTGGTAGAACCTTAGTGGATACTCTTAACCCAAGAAAATGGTTTATCTATTCATGCTAATGAGAGACAATACAAATTGACACACAAGAGAATCCATACAAAGATGGATGGATGGAGGGCGATGAATGAGATGGGGGAGAAGGAAGAAAATACAACAAACAGTGACCATAAAGGTATTGGTGGTCAATGGTAACCTTCTTCTTTCTTGCAAGGGTGAAGACAATGAGGGTGATGGCCCAAAAATCCTTCTTCTCTCAAAGATGGCCCTACATGCATTGGGGAGAAAAGGTGGTTGATTAAAGATTCTGTTCTCTCATCCTTAGCTTCCGATGATTGATAGTGAGTTTAGAAACTAGAAACACTTCCTGGTGTGGTTGAAGGTGCCATTAATAGAGGTTGTGCACCTCTACTTATAGTTGATCTTGGGTGTCCTTGAGGATCTTCGGGGCATGACCCTTTCCTTGAGCCTCAATCCTCAAAGCATGTGCCTTGACGTGTGCTCTTAACTAAATGTGACGACCGGTGCCCATTGTAAATAGTTCGTCGCGCTTCCACGAAATGGTGTATGCATCATTCGATGATGTTTTGAGTGGAAGTCGGGTTCTAGTATTCATAGGTGAGGCATCGGGGTTAGAGTTTTGTCGGCCCACTACTAAATTTCCTCATCATCAGGGTGTTGATCTGCCTGAGCATTAGGCCCAAGTGGGCAAGCCATCATATTGATCTTCCGTTGGGGTTGTGTAAAGTCTTCCCATCCATTGTTCAGGCTTTTTTGGAGTATAGATGTCAGTCATCAGGTAAATGGTGTCTCTTCTTGGGGATCGAACTATAGTCTGATGGTGATTGGCATATGTAACGACCTCGCCTCCCGGTAACCCCCAATTAAGGGAGACCCGAAGGTCAGAGCCATTAATCAATTTATAGGATCAAAGGTTCAGCATATAATCAACAATAATTATGAAATTCTACTAACTAAACTGGAATTGGGTACAAAAATTAAAACTTTTACTTACCTTTATAAAACTTGGAAATCTAACTATCCACAGCTTGAAATACTCTATCTAATCCTCGTTGCACTTTATTTCTTAATTTCACGATGTGTCCCTTTACTGTTTGTGTTTTTCAGGATCTTACCTAAAACGCCGACAAACAAAACATCGATCAGCAATTGCTGGTATGTGGAGGCAGCCGAAATTTCACAATTAAGTCCAACAATCTAAGTATTTCAATCAAGATAATTATCCAGTCAATTTACATTTTCCATGTGCCCATCCCCACCGCTTTTGCCCTAACCCTGGAATTGACTTAAGGCCACCTTCTAAATCCTGAGCTTGGTGCCTGGGAGTCACCTCTCATGGTGCTCTATAGTCATGCCTCATTGACCACCTTCTCATTCCCGAGCTTGGTGTCTAGGGTCACCTCTCATGGTGCCCATTGGTCTACCCTCTTGGGCCTGACCTTTATGGCATCCTCCATCAGGGTGGCATGTAGGTGTGGGAATACACATTTAAATTAAATTGTGATAGTCATAGTCACTTTATAATTGCAATATGAACAGCCAAACAGTTTAGTTGCATTCAATACGATTAAACATACGAGAATCTGTCGGGAAACTAAAGCGGTTATTCATAATTAACCACATACCTGTAAAGCAGACTTGAATGCAGGAATTACCAACCAATCAGAATTCAAGCAAGCACACACACACACAATTATTCCTGAAAAAGACATCCACTTTCCCTATCATTAATTTCATCATCATGATCTATCACTCCTAGTTGTCTTCTAGGGTTATTATTCCTTTTTAGGGTTTTAACCATAATTAGGGTTTTATTTCCTTTTTACTACTTTTACCTTACTTTTATCAAATATCCATCAAACCCTAATTATCTTGTCCTATTTTCCATTAAGGTCCTAAAGATCAGGTTTGGACCATGTAAACCCTAATTTTCAGATTGCTATATCTTTTTCTTTTTCTCTAATTTAGGATTTCTAAACATATTAATCAACATATTGAATTAAAAACCCTAAACATGTAATTCTATCATCAAAATAGGTTAAAAACCATCTTAATCATTAGTCAGGTTAAACATATTTGAATTAACCTAATTGCAAGACTAAATATATCCTTGATAATCAATTAGGGTTTTCTTTTTTACAAATTAACTCTTTTTGCATCAAAATATGTACTTTTGCACAAATATACAAATTTAGATATCCAAACCATTTTTAACGTATTCCTCATATTTTTCTGATCATTTTTCATGTATTGACTTTTTGCATCCGAGTTTCCTATCACCAGATATGATTTTATCAAGATAATCCCTTTTTATCGATTTATTAACTAATTAGCAAATTCGTGGATCGTTCGATCCATGGTCCGTGGTCCACGGAGGATCCGACGGCCATGGGCACGCGTGCCTAACTTAACGATCAGACAAGAGAAAAGATCGGACTGTCCTTACCCATTTTGAAGGTGCGGCGGGGTAGTTTCGTAATTCTTCGATCCTTCTTCTTCTTCAACCTCGCGCAAGAGAGGCAGACTCTGGTGGTCAACTGACGAGTTGACTTCGAGCCCCTCTCCTCCTTTGCTCATGCCAGATGCGCAGGAAGCTTTGATTTCCCTTCTCGAACATGATGACTCCTCCAATCGCTCACCCAAGTCGCGCCGCAACCGTCCCCTTCTCGCCGGACTCCGGCGCCGCTTTCTGAGATCTGGAGGTCACAAGTTGCGAGCAATTGAGCGATTGATTCCACCAACGCACTCCTCGCCTCCTTCCGCAGCATTTGGGCTAGCCTTTAGGGATGCTGGCTCCCTCCATAGCCTTCCCCTATTTATAGGGTCGGGGCAAGATCCTGCCCAGTTGGGCATTTCTTGAAACGACGACCAAACCAAGCAAAAATAGGGAGGAATCTTCGCGATTTCCTCTCCTGAGTCCAATGGGACCAAAACTAGGCTGTCATGTCTATTAGTTTGCGAGAAAACCAGGTGTGTTACGACTCGCGTCGAGCTTATCCTGTAAGTATGCTGTTAAGCATGTGTTTAGCTGTTGTGTTAAGTCATAAGCTTGTTTTTGTTAATAATGTTTAAAACAGATAAGACATGTGCTTAGTGTGTTTTCTAGCTTCTAAAGCATGTAGGACCTTACGCTTGAAGCGTTGCCAGAGAAATCATTTGAATCCGACCTTCGAGTCAAAAGTTGCATGTTTTTGGGCTTATAGGGACCCGTTTGTAGTTTTTGAACTTTGTGTTTTGGCCCCTAGGTTTTCTTCCTTATCTACTCTTTCTCCCTTATCTTGTTTCATTTCTCAGAAACGAGAGAACGCAACAGCAGCGTTCTTCTTCCTTGCGTGAGAAAGAGAGAGAGAGAGAGGGAGCTGTGAAGGGAAGGACGTTTGGAGCTTCGTTTTGCTCCGGCCAGTAGCTGCGGCTCGTCCTCTTCCCTCCGTTGATCACCTTCTCCGTCAATTCGATTCAGATTCACAGCTGAAGCTACGGTTGTAGGGAAACGTCTTGAGGATTGGGGCGCAAGGAGCAGCCCTAGCTCGTTTCTCTTCCCCCTTCAGGTCCGTTTTGGTGGTATGCATCGATTGCGAACGTTTGGCGGTGTTTGTTTGAGTTTTTCCCATCGATTCGAGAGAAATCGTCTCTTGCAGGTCGTTTTTGTTTTCTGCCTGTGTACCGTTCGGCCGAGTTTCTTATTTGGATAACCGAACAGCGTTTTTGTCGGCCGAGTTTGGTCCTGATCGGCCGAGTTTGGTCCTGATCGGCCGAGTTTCCTTGTAGGTGTATAAGCGGTGTCCTGATCGGCTGAGTTCCCCAGAGGATCGGTCGAGTTGCCAGTTGGTCGGCCGAGGTTGGTCGGCCGAGTTACAGATTCTGGGAAGTGTTCGGCCGAGTTCCATAGTGATCGGCCGAGTTTCAAGTGGTGAGTGGCAGTTCATTTAGAAATCATTATTTAACTCATTTTAAATGCTTATTTGCTTCAGTATCAGTTGATATGACTCTTAAACAGTGTAGCATGTACATTAAAGTATGTTAAGTTCATTGGAACTTGAAATACATGATATGAATGATGAAAAAGAGGAAATTCCATGTTTTACAGTCGTAATGTGATATTTCTGTTAAACTGTATATCTGTTAACTAATTAATAGACATAGGTGCCCTAACACCGTAGAACCCCTCGTGAGGTCTGTACCTTGGGGTGAAACGACCTACCTAGCGTGTATCTAGATGGTCGGTGACTCGTGTTTAACAATAATCCGTGCGTGTGTCACGGTGGCACGAGGGCAGAAAAGCAGTGTTCAATAATAATCCGTGCGTGTGTCACGGTGGCACTGGGAAAAGAAAAGAAAACACGGTTATCTAACACCATTCGTGCTTGTGTCACGAAGGTAACCCTGTGAGACTCTCCGCCTGTGTTCTCAGGTTAAAGGAGGAGTCTAGAGTACACTCTTTTGAGAGTGTAGTGAGGCCGTGTGAGCCTGGGAGTCCTGTAGCAGACCAGGACAGCAGTCAGACTTAGCAATTTCCCGGGTGTGTCGCTAAGTCTTGTACGGTGGGATCGTGGCATGAACTTGCTACGAATCTTTATATGCAGAGTACACTGCATATGATTAGGGCATAATAATAATAATATGAATAAGTAATCATATAGGATCACAGTAAATTTATATATCTGTTCATTTACCTGAAATACATGTTGATGCATAGAAATGTGATTATTGTTTGTATATCTGCTATGTCAATAGAACTGCCCTGTTTGAACTGTATATATGTTTATTTTCAGTTTATAAACCTGACGAGTTGTTTAGTGATAGCTAAGTGAAATGTTATTCACTGAGCGAGTAGGCTCATACCTCTACTCAAACATTTTCAGGTCAGCATCAGCATCAGGAGTCGGAAGGATCATTTCATCCTAACGCCTAGTTAATAGAAGGTTTGTAGTTAGTCGAGTAAGAGGTCTCTTAGTCCTTTCCCCTCGATCTTCGGGACAAGGTGTGAGTGAGAGAGAGAATGTGTACAAGATGTAAATTAAATGTTATGCTTTCTTTATGTTAATCAATGTATTATGTCGTAGACCTTGCTTATATCTTTAATCAGTTAAATAGAAAAGTTCCTGCAGTTTGCTCAGTTTTCTGTTTACAGTTTAAACTTGGTTATCATTTAAATGCCTTGAATTGTTTTAAAAAGTGACGAATGGTTGGTTATGTGTTAACCCCACCTGTCGTGCCCTAATTTCGGGGTTTGTGGTTAATGTGAGATTGGGGCGTGCCAATTTTTGGTATCAGAGCATGGGTTGAGTACATGAATACTCTAAGTCTAGGTCAGGGGACGATAAGAGACCAATAGGATTAAGGTTAGGTGTCTTTCTTCTATCTGTAGTTTTCTAACAGGAAATGTTCTGTTATATCATTGCAGATGGCAGAAAGAGGCTTTGATCGTAATGATCAGGCTGAGAGCCATGTTGGCCCCGATCCTTTGTACTTGGGTCCAGGTGGTGGTGACCACGTGGATGAAGCATCCCGGATGTACAGGATGTTCCTGGAGACCAAAGAGAGGTACAAGGCTGATAGGCGAGATTCTTCTTCTACCAGCAGTAAAGATCTGATGCGATCTTATGAGCTTGTGAAAAAGCTAGGTGGCACAGAGTTTAGTGGAACCACAGATCCTGCTGAGGCTGAAGAGTGGTTTAGACAGATAGAAAAGGTCTTTCGCCTGATGGAGCTTCCAGAAGATAAGAAGATTAATCGTGCAGTCTACCTTTTGACAGGCGATGCAGAGTTGTGGTGGCGTGGTGTGGAAGAAAAGAGGGGAGGTACAGAGCTTTCTTGGCAGGATTTCTCTGAGGAGTTTCATCTCAAATTCTATCCACCCACTTTTCTTAATGAGAAAATCAGGAAGTTACAGAACATTAAGCAAGGGAACATGACAGTTACTGAGTATGAAGCGCTTTTCACACGGTTAGCAAATTTCTGTCCGCAGCTTGTTCCCAACAACATAGAAAGATGCAGAAGGTTTCAGGAAGGGCTAAGGCCAGAAATTTGGCATACAATTTCTGCTACTAGCAGGAGGAACAGAGAGAACTTTGGTGAGTTTGTTGAGGCAGCAAGATAGGTTGAAGAATCTGTGAATGCTGACAGGGTGCCCGAGTCAAAGAAGAGATCTACAGATTTCAGTAGAGGGCAGTCCAGTAGTGGATACAGAGGTGGAGGTAGAGGCTTCTTTTCTAAGCTTGGGCGTGGCTTTGGTTGTTTCGGCAGGCAGAGATCTGAGGATGTCACTACTTCTAGAGGCAGAGGAGGATACATCCTAGGGAGATGGGGCAGTGCGTCTAGAGAGCAGCCATCTGGATCATCTACTTCGGTGAATGGTCCACAGAAACAGGAGATGCGGGTATGTAATACCTGTGGAAAATTTCACTCTGGGCAATGTTGGGGTTTAGATTATACATGATGTTACCAATGTGGGCAGATAGGACATATAAAGAAGTTTTGTCCTCAGCTTCAACCAGCAGCATCACAAGCTTCTCAGTCTCAGTTTTATGATGTTCAGAGACAACCTTCAGCTGAAGGACCGAGTTCTTCTATGGCTTCTGGTTCCAGAGGTGGTGGAGTATCCAGTGGCAGAAGTGGTCAAAGAGGACAGCGTAGCAGAGGGAGAGCGGCAGCACGTTTCTTTTCTTTGACACCTCAGGAAGGTATAATCTC
The DNA here is from genome assembly GCA_963693085.1 of Alisma plantago-aquatica. Classification (NCBI taxonomy): domain Eukaryota; kingdom Viridiplantae; phylum Streptophyta; class Magnoliopsida; order Alismatales; family Alismataceae; genus Alisma; species Alisma plantago-aquatica. Next base: position 471,701,668 of record OY856409.1, on the reverse strand, counting down.
ATCACAAGTTGTTACAGGAGAGATGTTTTTGTTTAATAGCATACCAGTTTCAGTTTTGATAGATCCATGAGCTACTCACTCTTTTATACGACGTTCTCTAGTTGGTGAACTGAATCTGTTAACTCAAGAGTTGGAAGATGAGTTAGTGTTGAGGGTTCCACTAGGTGGACCAACTGTTTTATCCGAGTCTTGTCCCGGATGCTTGTTATCTTTTGGAGGTTTCACCTTTGCTGCTAATCTCATACCCTTGAATGTAAATACTTTTCAAGTCATCTTGGGTATGGATTGTCTTGAAACATATCGAGTGCAACTCGATTGTTGGAAAAAGGAAGCTACCTTTCAACTAGGGGAATTTTCTTATGTCTTTACTGGAGACAGGAAAGTTTTGCCTACGTGCATAATATCAGCTGCTGTAGCTGATAAGATGTTACAGAAAGGATGTGAAGCATTCCTTGCTCATGTGGTTGACACCAGAGCAGAAAAGAGTACTGCCAGTGTTTATGATGTGCCTGTGGTTCGTGAGTTCTCTGATGTTTTTCCAGAGGAGTTACCAGGCTTACCTCCTGTCAGAGACATTGATTTTGAAATTCAGATATATCCAGGTAGTCATCCAGTAGCACTGCCAGCCTATAGAATGGCACCTACAGAGTTGAAGGAACTCAAGGTGCAGTTGCAGGAGTTGCTAGATAAGGGTTTCATTAGACCCAGTTCTTCACCGTGGGGTGCTCCAGTCCTGTTTGTTAAGAAAAAGGATGGTACCATGCGTCTCTGTATAGATTACAGGCAACTAAACAAGATCACTATAAAGAATAAGTATCCATTTCCGAGAATAGATGATATGTTTGATCAGTTGCGTGGAGCGACGATTTTCTCAAAAATTGATTTGAGATCTGGATATCATCAGCTCAGAATAAAGGCTTCTGATATTCCTAAAACAGCTTTCAGAACTAGGTATGGGCATTATGAGTTTTTGGTCATGTCGTTTGGACTGACCAATGCCCCAGCAGCCTTTATGGATATGATGAACCGGATTTTCAAACCGTTCCTAGATCAGTTTATTGTAGTTTTTATAGACGATATTCTGATCTACTCTAGAGACGATGCACAGCATGAGCAACACCTGAGAGTAGTGTTGCAGTTGTTGAGACAACACCAGTTGTTGAGACAACACCAGTTGTTTTCTAAATTTAGCAAATGCGAGTTCTGGTTGGCCGAGGTAGCATTTCTTGGACATGTTATCTCGAGAGGTGGAGTTAGTGTTGACCCTAAGAAAGTTGATTCTGTACTTCAGTGGGAACAGCCTAAGACTCATACTGAGATTAGAAGTTTCTTGGGTTTGGCAGGTTATTACAGAAGGTTTATAAAGAACTTCAGTGTGTTAGCATCACCCTTGACACGCTTGACGAGGAAGGATGCACCGTTTGTTTGGTCTGATAACTGTGAGAAAAGTTTTCAGATTTTAAAGAAGAAGTTGACTTCAGCACCAGTGTTGGTTTTTCCAGAAGCTGAAAAAGGCTATACAGTGTTCTGTGATGCTTCCAGGAGAGGTTTGGGCTGTGTACTGATGCAAGAAGGCAAAGTTGTGGCTTACGCATCTAGACAGCTTAAGAAGAATGAAGAGAATTACCCTGTTCATGATTTGGAATTAGCTGCTATAGTTCATGCTCTTAAGACATGGCGTCACTACTTGTATGGTGAGACATGTCAAGTGTTTACAGACCATAAGAGCCTGAAATATATCTTCACTCAGAAGGACTTGAATTTGAGACAGCGCAGATGGCTGGAGCTGATCAAGGATTATGATGTGACAATCGATTACCATCCTGGTAAGGCGAATGTTGTAGCTGATGCCTTGAGTAGAAAGTCAAGTTCAACAGCCAATGCATTTTCTATGGCATGTTTCAAGAGAGACTTGCTTGTAGATATGCGAAAGTTGAACTTAGACTTGGATGTGACTAGACAGAGTGGGTTGATTGCTCAGATGCAAGTCAGACCTACCTTCTATAATCAGATTAAGGAATTACAGCAGAGTGATGATGAGTTGTGGCAAATCATGCAGGAAAGGTCAGAAGGTAAGAGGACAGAATTCAGATTTTCTGATGAAGGCATGTTGTATCTTCATGATAGGTTGTGTGTACCTGGAAATAGGGAGTTGAAAGAGAAGATTCTTGAAGAAGCGCATACTTCTATGTATGCTATGCATCTAGGTAACACAAAGATGTACAGGAACCTCAAAGAGCTATACTGGTGGTCTGGCATGAAGAAGGATGTGGCTGAATACGTGGCTAGATGTGGAGTGTGTCAGCAGGTTAAGGATGAGCATCAAAAACCTGCTGGTACTTTGCAGTCGCTTCCTATACCAGAATGGAAATGGGAACACATCACGATGGACTTTGTGGTAGGATTACCCAGGACGCCGAAGGGTTCAGACTCGATATGGGTGATTGTGGATAGACTAACTAAGTCTGCTCACTTTCTTCCTGTCAAGTCAACCTTTGACGTTTCAAAGTTGGCCAAAGTTTATGTGGGTGAAGTAATCAGGTTGCATGGGATTCCAGTTTCCATTATTTTTGACAGAGATCCAAAGTTTACATCTAGATTCTGGAATCAGTTACATCGTGCGTTGGGCACAAGGCTGAAGTTCAGTATAGTGTTCCACCCACAGGCAGATGGTCAATCTGAGAGGACCATTCAGACCCTTGAAGACATGTTGAGAGCATGCGTGCTACAGTTCAGAGGTAACTGGGAAGAACACTTAAGCCTAATGGAGTTTGCATATAATAACAGTTACCATTCTAGTCTTGGAATGGCTCCATATGAAGCTCTTTATGGCAGGAAGTGTAGATCGCCGGTTTGTTGGTACGAAGTTGGTGAGAAAGAAATTCTTGGACCTGAGCTAGTTGATGTAACTACAGAAAAGATATCTGTGATCAGGGATCAATTGAAAGATGCTCAGGACAGACAGAAAAGTTATGCAGAGAGATGACGTCGACCTCTTGAGTTTGAGGTTGGTGACGAGGTTTATTTAAAGGTTTCACCGTGGAAGGGAGTGCTGAGGTTTGGCAAGAGGGGTAAGTTGACCCCTAGGTATATGGGTCCATATCCTATTGTTGAGAGGATTGGACCTGTAGCTTACAGATTGGATTTGCCGTCTGAGTTGGCAAATCTTCATGATGTCTTCCATGTGTCTATGCTGAAAAAGTGTCATCCCAGTACAGAAAAGATTCTATATCCAGAACCGGCGCAGCTTAGAACAGATGTGTCCTATGTTGAAGGACCAGTGCAAATAGTTGATCATCGGATCAAAAAGCTTAAGAACCGGGAGATACCTTTAGTGAAGGTTTTGTGGAGAAACCATAATCTTGAGGAAGCTACGTGGGAGCTAGAGTCTGAGATGCGTGGCAAGTTTCCTTTTCTCTTCTAGGAATTTCGGGACGAAATTCTTATAAGGGAAAGAGGAATTGTTACGACCCGCGTCGAGCTTATCATGTAAGTATGCTGTTAAGCATGTGTTTAGCTGTTGTGTTAAGTCATAAGCTTGTTTTTGTTAATAATGTTTAAAACGGATAAGACATGTGCTTAGTGTGTTTTCTAGCTTCTAAAGCGTGTAGGACCTTACGCTTGAAGCGTTCCCAGAGAAATCGTTTGAATCCGACCTTCGAGTCAAAAGTTGCATGTTTTTGGGCTTATAGGGACCCGTTTGTAGTTTTTGAACTTTGCGTTTTGGCCCCTAGGTTTTCTTCCTTATCTACTCTTTCTCCCTTATCTCGTTTCATTTCTCAGAAACGAGAGAACGCAGCAGCAGCGTTCTTCTTCCTTGCGTGAGAAAGAGAGAGAGAGAGAGAGAGAGAGAGAGAGAGAGAGGGAGCTGTGAAGGGAAGGACGTTTGGAGCTTCGTTTTGCTCCGGCCAGTAGCTGCGGCTCGTCCTCTTCCCTCCGTTGATCACCTTCTCCGTCAATTCGATTCGGATTCGCAGCTGAAGCTACGGTTGCAGGGAAACGGCTTGAGGATTGGGGCACAAGGAGCAGCCCTAGCTCGTTTCTCTTCCCCCTTCAGGTCCGTTTTGGTGGTATGCATCGATTGCGAACGTTTGGCGGTGTTTGTTTGAGTTTTTCCCGTCGATTCGAGAGAAATCGACTCTTTCAGGTCGTTTTTGTTTTCTGCCTGTGCGCGGTTCGGCCGAGTTCTTATTCGGTCGGCCGAGTTTCTTATTTGGATAACCGAACAGCGTTTTTGTCGGCTGAGTTTGGTCCTGATCGGCCGAGTTTCCTTGTAGGTGTATAAGCGGTGTCCTGATCGGTCGAGTTCCCCAGAGGATCGGTCGAGTTGCCAGTTGGTCGGCCGAGGTTGGTCGGCCGAGTTACAGATTCTGGGAAGTGTTCGGCCGAGTTCCATAGTGATCGGCCGAGTTTCAAGTGGTGAGTGGCAGTTCATTTAGAAATCATTATTTAACTCATTTTAAATGCTTATTTGCTTCAGTATCAGTTGATATGACTCTTAAACAGTGTAGCATGTACATTAAAGTATGTTAAGTTCATTGGAACTTGAAATGCATGATATGAATGATGAAAAAGAGGAAATTCCATGTTTACAGTCGTAATGTGATATTTCTGTTAAACTGTATATCTGTTAACTAATTAATAGACATAGGTGCCCTAACACCGTAGAACCCCTCGTGAGGCCTGCACCTTGGGGTGAAATGACCTACCTAGCGTGTGTCTAGATGGTCGGTGACTCGTGTTTAACAATAATCCGTGCGTGTGTCACGGTGGCACGAGGGCAGAAAAATAGTGTTCAACAATAATCTGTGTGTGTGTCACGGTGGCACTGGGAAAAGAAAAGAAAACACGGTTATCTAACACCATTCGTGCTTGTGTCACGAAGGTAACCCTGTGATACTCTCCTCCTGTGTGCTCAGGTTAAAGGAGGAGTCTAGAGTACACTCTTTTGAGAGTGCAGTGAGGCCGTGTGAGCCTGGGAGTCCTGTAGCAGACCAGGACAGCAGTCAGACTTAGCAATTTCCCGAGTGTGTCTCTAAGTCTTGTACAGTGGGATCGTGGCATGAACTTGCTACGAATCTTTATATGCAGAGTACACTGCATATGATTAGGGCATAATAATAATAATAATATGAATAAGTAATCATATAGGATCACAGTAAATTTATATATCTGTTCATTTACCTGAAATACCTGTTGATGCATAGAAATGTGATTATTATTTGTATATCTGCTATGTCAATAGAACTGCCCTGTTTGAACTGTATATATGTTTATTTTCAGTTTATAAACCTGACGAGTTGTTTAGTGATAGCTAAGTGAAATGTTATTCACTGAGCGAGTAGGCTCATACCTCTACTCAAACATTTTCAGGTCAGCATCAGCATCAGGAGTCGGAAGGATCGTTTCATCCTAACGCCTAGTTAATAGAAGGTTTGTAGTTAGTCGAGTTAGAGGTCTCTTAGTCCTTTCCCCTCGATCTTCGGGACAAGGTGTGAGTGAGAGAGAGAATGTGTACAAGATGTAAATTAAATGTTATGCTTTCTTTATGTTAATCAATGTATTATGCTGTAGACCTTGCTTATATCTTTAATCAGTTAAATAGAAAAGTTCTTGCAGTTTGCTCAGTTTTCTGTTTACAGTTTAAACCTGGTTATCATTTAAATGCCTTGAATTGTTTTAAAAAGTGACGAATGGTTGGTTATGTGTTAACCCCACCTGTCGTGCCCTAATTTCGGGGTTTGTGGTTAATGTGAGATTGGGGCGTGACAAGGTGAGAAAGTCTCCCTGAACCTACAGATTCCCAGTTCGGTTGGGACTTTAGACGATGACTGTCCATCGTTGGATTAAGATCCAACGGATGTCATCGCCCATGATCAAACGATTTATTGCTTTAATTCAGAATAATTCCCAAATTGGAGAACTCTTGGAAAATTAATATCTCCCAAACCATAATTCCTATTTATCTCAAATTTTAAGGGAACGTTCCTTTAATTATTGTCTAGATGTGTACCAAATTTGGGAAACAAAAAGCAATGTATGAGAAGACTTCCTTCTCTCCCAAGTTATCTTATTAATTAATCCAATTTAAATTTTATTCCTTCTTCCTTTGTGATTATCTTGTTGTTTTGGGTCCCTTGGACCTCAAGAAATCATAAAGACATGAATTCCCATATTGGGGAATATTGGTTTGCCTTTATCTTCTTCTAATTGTCAATTTCTCATATTTCTCTTTTATTAATCAATTTCTTTTCCTTTTTAATTCTCTCTTCTTTTTAATTGGGGTCAATGGCCAACAAAGCCCAATATTAATCAATCAAGGCCATTTCTTACGAAATCTATTGTAAATCAAAGAAAAAGATTCCTTTTATTCATTTAAAAAAAATTACATCCTTCATTACATATTCAAGAAATTGAGGTTATAACATCCTCCCCTCCTTATTGGAATTTTGCCCTCAAAATTCAAACAATCAAACAAACAATTCAGGGTATGTTTTATCCATGTCTGCCCTCAGTTCCCATGTGGCCTCATCCCCTCCATGGTGCTTCCAAAGAACCTTTACCATCTCTATATTCTTGCATCTGAGCTCTTTCACCTTGGTATCTAGAATCCGCACAGGTGACTCAGGATAGGTCAGCTTCCCTTGAAGCTCAATAGGTTCAATGCTCAGCACATGGCTCGGATCTTGCACATATCGCCTCAGGTTAGACACGTGAAACACATCGTGCATCATACTATACTGAGGGGGTAACGCCAAACGGTATGCAGCTTCACCAATCTGTTCTAACACTTCAAACGAACCCACGTATCGGGGAATCAGCTTTCCTCTGTTCTTAGCTATAGCTCGGAGCGATCAGATTTTCAAAAACACATGATCTCCCATAGTGAAATGCACATCATTCCGCTTTACATCAGCATACGACTTTTGTCGATCCTGGGCTCTCTTTAGCCTTTGCTTGATCAAGGCCACTTTATCAGCATACACTTGGAGCTCATCTGACCTCAATAAGGTCCTCTCACCCACATCATCCCAGTGAAGTGGTGACCGACACGGTCTCCCGTACAAAGCTTCATACGGAGGCATCCCAATACTATCTTGGTAGCTGTTGTTGTAGGCGAACTCTGCTAACGGTAAGTATTGCTCCCATGAGCCACCCCAATCGAGCACACAAGCTCTCAACACATCTTGTAAGGTCTGGATTGTCCTTTCCGACTGACCATCCGTTTGGGGGTGATAAGCGGTACTAAACTTTAACCTGGTACCAAGTTCCTCTTGAACTTGCTTCCATAACTTGGAAGTGAACTTCGGGTCTCTATCTGAAATGATTGATCCTGGCACACCATGCAACCGCACTATCTCTCTGATGTACAACTCAGCTAGGTCTACCACCTTAGCAGTGGTCTTCAAGGCAAGGAAGTGTGCTGACTTGGTAAGACGATCTACCACGACCCATATCGCATCATGACCCTTCTTGGTCCGGGGTAGACCCACCACAAAATCCATGGTGATCTGCTCCCATTTCCATTCTGGAATTTCTATCGACTGTAAAAGTCAGCCGGGTCGTTGGTGTTCAGCCTTCACCATCTGGCACGTAAGACAACTGGCCACCCATGACGCAATGTCTTTCTTCATTCCTGGCCACCAGAAAAACCACTGTAGATCCTTGTACATCTTAGTAGTTCCTGGGTGCACTGTGTACTTGGATCCATGAGCCTCTTCCAAGATGCATTCCTTTATTGATGAATCTGCTGGAACCCATACACGATTCTCAAACTTGATTCCTCCGTCTACTCTCACAGATAGATGAGTCTGTGGCTTCATCATTAAACCTTTCATCTTGTCTAGCTCTCCACTGGTTAGCTGTGCAGTTATGATCTCAGTCAACAACTCAGATTGAATCTGGATATTAGCCAACCGAACTCGGTCCTCTAACGGTTGTGGTGTCCATTCCACAAGCTCCTCCAAACTCTTCCACTGACTGGACAAAACAGCTGCACACTTAAGCTGTTTTTGACTCAATGCATCAGCTACTACATTCGCCTTACCAGGATGGTAGGCGATGGTGAAGTTGTAATCCTTCATGTACTCCATCCATCGTCGTTGTCGCAGATTCAGGTCTCTCTGTGTCAGCAGATATTTTAAACTCTTATGGTCAGTGAAGATCTTGAAGGTAGCACCATGCAGATAGTGCCACCATATCTTCAAGGCATGGATTATAGCAGCTAACTCCAGGTCATGTGTCGGGTAGTTCACCTCATTTGGCTTGAGCTGTCGGGAAGCATATGCAACCACATGTCGATCATGTTCCAACACACAGCCAAGTCCCATCTTGGATGCATCGGTGAATATCATGAAACCCTCATTGCCAGAAGGCAAAGTCAACACATGAGCGGTGGTCAGCTTCTCTTTCAATTCTTGGAAGCGAGCTTCACATATGTCAGACCACAGGAACTTTACATCCTTCTGAGTCAACATGGTTAGCGGTAGAGTAGTCTTGGAGAAATCCTCGATGAAGCGACGGTAGTATCCAGTCAACCCCAAGAAGGTGCGAATCTCAGAGGGGTTATTAAGTGCCGGTCAGTCTCGAACTGCCAATACTTTGGCTGGATCTAAGGCGATTGTTCCTCCTGAGATGATGTGTCCAAGAAACATGACTCGGTCCAACCAAAACTCACATTTTGAGAACTTTTTGAAAAACTTATGCTTTCTCAGGATATCAAGGACTCTACCCAGGTGGTCACGGTGTTGGGCTAGGTCATCTGAGTACACCAAAATGTCATCTATGAACACTATCACAAAAGAGTCAAGGAAAGGTTGGAACACACTGTTCATGAGGTTCATAAAGACACTAGGTGCATTGGATAATCCAAACGGCATGACCACAAACTCATAGTGGCCATAACGGGTTCTGAAAGCCGTTTTGGGTATATCCTCACTCCTCACTCTCACCTGGTGGTATCCTGATCTCAAATCGATTTTGGAAAAGACTCGAGTTGATTTGAGTTGGTCAAACAGGTCATCTATTCTGGGTAAAGGATACTTATTCTTAATGGTTGCCTGGTTGATCATCTGATAATCAATACACATTTGAAGCGACCCATCCTTCTTTTTTACAAAGAGGACTGGTGTTCCCCATGGTGAGGTACTGGGTCGGATGAACCCCTTATTCAACAACTCTTGCAACTGGGTTTTCAACTCAAGCAACTCAGCAGGGGCCATTCTATAAGGTGCCTTAGATATAGGGTTAGTCCCAGGAGCTAACTCAATCGAGAAGTCTACCTCCCTCTCAGGGGGAATCCCTGGTAGATCATCTGGAAACACATCTGCAAACTCCCGAACCACCTCTATGTCATCTAAGGATTGCCCCTTAACCTCAGGTATGGTAACTATGGCTAGGTAGGCTCGACAACCCTTGGATAGCATCTTCTCAGCTTTCATGGTGGACACATAAAGGCTGGTTGTTGCATCCTTCCTTCCTCGAATGGTGAAGTATGGATAGCCAGTTTTCCTAATGAGAATCTTCTTCTCTCTACAGTCAATCTGAGCTCTGTAGGTGGAAAGCCAATCCATGTCGATGATCACATCAAAATCACTCATATCAAGGAGGATGAAGTCAGTGGGAAGCTCATGGTTTAGGTACTTTACTGGAAAGATAGGGGTTTTCAAAAAAGAGGTATAAATATGACCACTCGGGGTTGTGACATCCAAAACATAACCCAAATCCCTGATATCCAAACCAAGCATAGTTGCCAGATTTCTCAAAATAAAAGTATTAGTAGAACCAGAATCAAAGAGTGTTTTTACATTATGTCCTATGACTTCCAGCAAGCCTACATAGTTATTCCATATCAGAAAGCTACTACATGGTCTACTGAACTAAAAGAAAAACTCTAGGGGTTATTACCCTCAATCAACTTATTAGCATTTGCCCGAGCTTCTTCATTATCAATGGCGAACACTCTAGCTTGTCTCCTCTCTCCAGCTGGTGGTGCTTCGGTTGGTACTCCTGCTGGTGGTGCTGCAGCTACTGGCTGTGCTGCCACAGGTTGTGACCCCAAAGGTCCTCTTGGGTTAGGCTGAGGGCAGTTGGCGATGAAGTGTCCCTCTTGTTGACATCTGAAGCATACCTTCTTTTCAAAGCGGCACTTCCCAGGATGTGCCCGTCCATAGGTGCGACACTGCTGGAGGCGACCACGGGGCTTGCCTTTGTGCCCATGCTTGTTCTTGTTGTGGTTGTGTCCTTGTCCCTTCTTGTGTTCATTCCTCTTCCCTTGAGCTCCTTCAGTGAAACCCAAGTACCCTCTGGATTGGTTCTGAGCAGGCATCACTGTCCTTTCCATGTCCAAGGCAGTGTTGTAGGCTTCATCGAAGGTCTTTGGCTTACTAGCCATCACATGAGGCTTGATGGCAGGGTGCAGACGTTCCATGAAGTGGTCCACCCTCCTCTCTTCATCCAACATGTATCTGAAACATTCCAAGAGGCGGAATCTGCGACCAAAGTCTGCAACTGAAGAGCTTCCTTGAGTCATGTTCATGAACTCTCTTTCTTTCTCTTTCTTTGCTGAGATGGGGAGGAATCTGGCGGTGAAGATGGTCTTGAAGTCAGTCCATGCCATCGGTTCCTCACTTAGGTCTCTTCCTGTGATATGGTTCTCCCACCATATCTTGTCTGCACCCTCCAAAAGGTGAGTAGCAAACAGAACCTTCTTATTCGGCTGCACCTCAAGCATACGGAACCCATTCTCAACTGCAAGCAGCCAAGCTTTGGCCTTGTCGACTACTTCCGACTTGTCTTCTCCCTAAAACTTCTCGACGTTCAGCTTGACGAAGTCTAGGATGGTGGCTCCAAGTCGAGGACGAGCAGGAAGTGGCTCACCATTCTCATCTCTAGCTATGTCTCTAAGGGCCAGGGCACGGATAGCTTCAGTCAATTGCTTTTGTTGTTCCATCCAAACTGCATCTGTTGTATGAACCACCATGGCTGGTTCTGGACCACCAGGCTGGTCCTCCTCCATTTGGGCTTCCTCTTCATGCATCTGGTATTCCTCATATTCTGGTCCTTCCCCTGGCTCTCGGTTGCTGTCGGGCATTGGTTCAGGGCTGGGAGACTCATGCACAGCTCCCTCAGGCCTCTTTCTCTTCTTAGAGGTCTCTCCACCATGGTTCCGCTTCCTCTTCTCAGAGGATCCATTCTCCTTATGGGGTGGTCCACCATCACTGGTGGAAAAAAGGATAGCCACAACTTTGGTACGAGCCATTTGCACACAAACAGACTTTTAGTTTACCTTTAAAATAATCACACTTATGTCAATGACATCTTACTTACGTATCTTTTATTAATTTGGTGGAGGATCCCTTAGACCTTATCAACCTTAACCCATACCACATGTGGATGAGGAAGAGAACATACGAGAATCCGTCGGGAAACTAAAGCAGTTATTCATAATTAACCACAAACCTGTAAAGCAGACTTGAATGCAGGAATTACCAACCAATCAGAATTCCAGCAAGCACACACACAATTATTCCTGAAAAAGACATCCAATTTCCCTATCATTAATTTTGTCATCATGATCTATCACTCCTAGTTGTCTTCTAGGGTTATTATTCCTTTTTAGGGTTTTAACCATAATTAGGGTTTTATTTCCTTTTTACTACTTTTACCTTACTTTTATCAAATATCCATCAAACCCTAATTATCTTGTCCTATTTTCCATTAAGGTCCTAAAGATCAGGTTTGGACCATATAAACCCTAATTTTCATATTGCTATATCTTTTTCTTTTTCTCTAATTTAGGATTTCTAAACATATTAATCAACATATTGAATTAAAAACCCTAAACATGTAATTCTATCATCAAAACAGGTTAAAAACCATCTTAATCATTAGTCAGGTTAAACATATTCGAATTAACCTAATTGCAAGACTAAATATATCCTTGATAATCAATTAGGGTTTTCTTTTTTACAAATTAACTCTTTTTCCATCAAAATATGTACTTTTGCAAAACATATACAGATTCGATATCCAAACCATTTTTAACGTATTCCTCATATTTTTCTGATCATTTTTCATGTATTGACTTTTTGCATCCGAGTTTCCTATCACCAGATATGATTTTATCAAGATAATCCCTTTTTATTGATTTATTAACTAATTAGCAAATTCGTGGATCGTTCGATCCATGGTCCGTGGTCCACGGAGGATCCGACGGCCATGGGCACGTGCGCCTAACTTAACGATCAGACAATAGAAAAGACCAGACTGCCCTTACCCATTCTGAAGGTGTGGCGGGGCAGTTTCGTAATTCTTCGGTCCTTCTTCTTCTTCAACCTCGCGCGAGAGAGGCAGACTCCGGTGGTCAACTGACGAGTTGACTTCGAGCCCCTCTCCTCCTTTGCTCATGCCAGATGCGTAGGAATCTTTGACTTCCCTTCTCGAACATGATGACTCCTCCAATCGCTCACCCAGGTCGCGCCGCAACTGTCCCCTTCTCGCCGGACTCCGGCGCCACTTTTTGAGATCTGGAGGTCACATGTTGCGAGCAACTGAGCGATTGATTCCACCAACGCACTCCTCACCTCCTTCCGCAGCGTTTGGGCTAGCCTTTAGGGATGCTGGCTCCCTCCATAGCCTTCCCCTATTTATAGGGTCGGGGCAAGATCCTGCCCAGTTGGGCGTTTCTTGAAACGGCGACCAAACCAAGCAAAAATAGGGAGGAATCTTCGTGATTTCCTCTCCTGAGTCCAATGGGACCAAAACCAGGATGTCATGTCTATTAGTTTGTGAGAAAACCAGGTGAGAAAGTCTCCCTGAACCTGCAGATTCCCAATCCGGTTGGGACTTTAGATGATGACTGTCCATCGTTGGATTAAGATCCAACGGATGTCATCGCCCATGATCAAACGATTTATTGCTTTAATTCAGAATAATTCCCAAATTGGAGAAATCTTGGAAAATTAATATCTCCCAAACCATAATTCCTATTTATCTCAAATTTTAAGGGAACGTTCCTTTAATTATTGTCTAGCTGTGTACCAAATTTGGGAAACAAAAAGCAATGGATGAGAAGACTTCCTTCTCTCCCAAGTTATCTTATTAATTAATCCAATTTAAATTTTATTCCTTCTTCCTTTGTGATTATCTTATTGTTTTGGGTCCCTTGGACCTCAAGAAATCATAAAGGCATGAATTCCCATATTGGGGAATATTGGTTTGCCTTTATCTTCTTCTAATTGTCAATTTCTCATATTTCTCTTTTATTAATCAATTTATTTTCCTTTTTAATTCTCTCTTCTTTTCAATTGGGGTCAATGGCCAACAAAGCCCAACATTAATCAATCAAGGCCATTTCATACAAAATCTATTGTAAATCAAAGAAAAAGATTCCTTTTATTCATTAAAAGAGAATTACATCCTTCATTACATATTCAAGAAATTGAGGTTATAACATCATAGATCCCATTGGTGAGTGGCCAACGGGAATGCTAGGCACCCTCCCCCTGATGAGGCTAAGAAATTGAGGGAGCGCCATCAGTGAGTGGCTGATAACTCTCATGTGAGGTTCCCTCAATGCTTCTTTGGGCTATCTAAGGTATCGTTGATGCTAGGTTTTAGCCAACTTTCCTACAAAAAGGTTAAAGTGTATGCAAGGAAGGAAATATTTGTAAAGTGTGAAACAAATGAGATTTATCAATAGAAACCCTAGAATGCTAAGATAAATCATGATAGAAATATGCATGTAACATTCACAAAATTTGTAGTTATCACCCCCCAACTTAGAGTTTAGATCATCCTCGAGATAATAAATAGAATCAAAGAATCAAGAAACATCAAAAGGATTTCTTTAGTTTGGTTGTTCCTGGCTTGGATCATGTTCTTATGCCATCTTTAGGTCAAGATTTCTACCTGGATGGTTAGCTTGCTTGTTGTATCCTTAGTTTCCTTCTTAGATATTTAGAGTTGCTTGCCTTTTTTACCTATTACTACCTTCCTCCAAGGATGGGTTTCTTCCTCACCATTTTAACTCAGAGCCTTGATCCCTAGTTGCACTTATGCATTGGTCTTGCTGAAGTTAGCTTTCACTCCCAACTTCTATTTTCTTGGATATTCAAGAGAGTGTGTAGGGTTAGGATAAGGTTGTTGTGTATTCCATCCTTCTTAGCACAACTTAACCATGAAAACTATTGTAATAACAGTGCTACTCAACCTTTAGTCATGTTGTAATATCATGTGTTTTATGTGATTGCCTTTAAAAGACAGGGGTGACATTTTGGCTCGTAGGTTCCACTACCAGGAGTAACATATATGCGTTCTTGATTGAAACTATACACCGATCGGGTAGAACCCTTCAACTCTTATTGTGCACAACCTTGCTTTGAAGCGATCAACAGAACCATTTGGCTTCCCTTTCACCTTGTCCACCCATTTATTCCCAAGGACATTCATAGTTCATAGATCGATAGATAGAAGGAAGATGAGGAACAAGCTCCCATGTGTGATTTTTGAGAAGAAGAGCATTGAATTCATCAGACATCGCTTCCTGTCAATGTGGATGCTTGCGAGATTCAGTGAACGTAGAGGGTTCAGTCTGAGTCACGGAAACTTCTCAAATATCCCCAGGAAAAGGATGAAAAGTAGACAGAAGAGATCATGATTCTATTCTTTCTCATGCTTTATTCTTGCTCCCATGGTTTAAGGTTGATAGGATCTTCAAGATGTGTGTGTAACATCCAAGGATTTGAGGCCTTAGATAAAATAATGCTAAAAGGAATGATTGGACTACACATATCACCAAGATGCAACTCTTGTACAGGGAGCCCATTGCTGAGAACTCTATGATTAAATTTGCTCATCCTAGAATAGCACTAGGATGGGTGACCAATCAGGATTTTAATCCTAGTTTGCACGTGAGTGAGGACAAAGTGTGTAGTTAAGGCCAGCGGTGTTCTGTGGGGAAACTCTTCATTCTTGAAACTCTACTAGAGCCTTGGGTAGTGGGTTGGGGCATTGCAAATGGTATTAGAGCTAAAACCCCTCCAGTGGGTGGGTCCAACATGGTCATCAAGCATGTCAGTCTTAAGTCGTGTGGTCCAAACATATTCGAAAGAGATATAAATGATGATGTATCCACCCTTGTGCTGGTATCCGTGATTGGGAGATGGGTGCACATGGGCCATTCCAGTTCTACGCTTAAATGAGGAATGATTATGAGGCCATATAGTTGGGCCCTGACGAGGACCTCAAGAGTTTGTGGGGAAGATTGTAACATCCCAGGATCTAAGGCCTCAGATAAAATAATCTTAAAAGGAATAATTTGACTACCCATATCACTAAGGTGCACCTCCTTTTTAGGGAGCTCATCACTAAAAACTCTATGTAAATCATGCTTAGCCTAGAGAAGTACTAGGATGGATGACAAGTTAGGAAGTTGATCCAGATTTAGGCATGAGTGATGACAAAGCACACAGTTAAGGACAGTGGTGGTCTGTGGCACCAGTCATCATTCTTAAAGCTCTGCAAGAGCCTTAGGCAGTGACATAGGCATTACAGTGTGGGTCGCCAAGCCTCTTTTATCTTTTGTGAGATTCCAAGCACTAGACGGGTAGATTTTTCCTTTTGTGAGATTTATGCACTTCTAACCTATATTGGGAGGCTTGAGTGATTGATTAGGAGTGTATTAGAATAATTTCTTCTTATTTTAGAGAGTTTTTCTAGGAATGGCAAGATTTCATTGACAATATGTAGTGTCTTGAAATAAAGATGACATAAAAATGTAATCACTTAACATGTTATTAGGTGAATTTACAACCCAATTTCTTCACTTGTTAGCATAATTATGCTAAGAAACAACTTCAAGACAAAAAGATTTAATATGGGAGTGAGAATGACGTCTTGAAAAAATGGATTCAAATTTTTCCTAAATTTAAATTTTATCCTTCATTTTGGAAAAAATTTCTAACTGCAGGCAAGCAGTATTTTCAAATGTGAGAGGGAGCTTGAAAGGAAAAAAATGTAAAAAAGGTAGTGCAATAGAAATATATTTAGAGTTGAGGGAAAAATATAGTACCTCCTTTTCCTATTTACAACCCCCAAACTTAGCCTATACTCTCTCCCAGTGTGTCAAACAATGGGAGTGGATGTAAACTGGTGAGGTTTTCTTGTTGTGTTGAAGCCTTGTTTTCATAGTGAGATTGTAGAAGTTTGGAAGCATCTATTACATGAAGAGGATGATAGTGCTAATGTTGCAAATGTTCAACCTCCAATCCCCTGAAAGGAAGGGCTTGCATCCAAATAGGAATCCACAATTGTTTGATTGATGTATATGTTGAGGGATTCTATGATAGAAATGTGGCTTCTTAAAGTCTTTGCCTAGGAATATTTATATCCATCACCATTGCTCTGGATAAGCTTGATCATCTCCTCTACATAATATCTTTCTTTCTCTTCAATTATGCTCTATAGCTACGTCATATTTGTGTATCTGTTTGTACTCAACATTAGAACTATTATACAAGAGCATTGCTTTTTCTTTGACATTGATTGCCAAGGATCCAATGGTTTTTGTACAGAATATGAAGGAAGATGAAGGCTAGCATGAGCTTTATAAGCATTCTATCAGTCTTTATTTCTCTCCCAAGTTCTTGTTATGTAGAATATCCTCATGCAAGAGGTAATACTCCATTTGAATGATTGGGATTCCATGTCCTAGCAGATATTTCTAGACTAACATCACGCTCACAGACATATACCCATTAACCTTTGCTGACAAGGAGTAGCTCAAGTGGTCAAGCACGATGTCCCCTAACAAAGGGACACATGTTTAAATCCCAATTGCAGCCTTGATTTACCACCCTCCTGGGCATTCGACCTCTGCCACAGGCATGGGAGAGCGGGAGAGAATGCCTCTCTTAATCCCATTTACCCATTAGCCTTTAATGTATCGTGGAGGTCATATTTAAAGACACATATTCTTTCCTTTTGAAAGATAGAGTCTCAAAAGTTATCATCTTCTTTTAGCCTACCCATGAGTAGATTGAGGTCATTTTGTGATAGACTCTTGCATGCCCACATGTCAATCTTTTAGAAAGAATCTTGTATAGTCCCTACTGTCCCTTTAGGTAATGCTTCTTCAAAGTTTGCAAAGTTAGTATTTTCAAGCTCAACTGGGAGGATTTTGTCTATAGGAACTTCATCTTTTAGTCCCCGCTTCTCTATCTATTCATATGTGGAATCTTTCTTAGATTTTGTATGTATGATGACCACTTCATTAGTCTTTTTCATTAGAGGTGATGCTTCTTTATGCTCCTCAGTCTATTGCTCCTCTTTTGGGAGAGTCGATTGATCCTTCATTGTTGTCTCACTTAGTTGTTGTGGTCGTTGCTTATGTTTTTTTTTTTTTGGAAAATTGGGTAAGTATATTCCAAAAACCCCCAAAAGGGGGACAAAGTTATAAGTCACACCCTAACATGTGACTACAAGCTCCTAGGAATTGGTTACAACATATCCCAATTCCTAGCAATTAAAGGTGGCAAATCAAAACTTGATTTAAAAGAAAAATACATTCTTTTTATTTCTAAAGCAAGGAGATTGATGATGACAACAAAGTCGGAAATGCCACCATTATGTAGCCCGTTGTTACGTTCAGCCCAAACAAGGTGAACAGCTTCAGTGATAGCCCAAAGTTCAATGATTTTAGCATGTTTGGATCTCTTGCCGATATCAGAAAGGCATTCATAAAGAGAATAAGAAGATCTGATGTTAAGTTTAAGTTGTGCTCGACCCCAAATATATCTCCAAAATTTGCAGCCATCAAACAAATGTGAGACCGAGTCATTGTGTAAGCCACATAATAAGCAAGCAGGGACAGGAGCGCCCGACCATGAGCTGATTTTTTCCAAAGTGGGAAGGACATTGGTAAGAGCTCTAAAGCAGTAACCCTTTCCATTAACAATCCTCAGTTAGAGGGACACCTGTATAGAGTGTTAATGATACAACATCTGGAGCCATTGTAGGGTCTTGAAACTAGTGCTTGTCGTAGATGACCTCCATTGCATATAGGCCTTGTAGTCTTTGTAAGTCATCTTAGACAAAGTCCTCAAAAGGGACCCATCTTTTGACAACCTTCATCGTCCTCATCATGATGAAAGTGTAGTACCCAGATCTAGGATCTTCTTGGGGGATTTGGTGTTTTTCAAGAAAGATTTAAAATTTCTTTTGTGCCACTTTCCAGTCCCCTTTTTGTCATATTCCATCCACATTAGGATCTTTTGAAATTCACATGCCTCCATATAGTAGAAGACCATCCTAGTGCATTTAAGTTTTTTGGGTACATCAATTGTTGATGAACACATGCCTTCTACAAAGGTCAACCACTATTAGAAGCCAATGGTCAATGATCTTGAATGGTATTGTCATTAATTTTGCCTATTGCCTATTCACTATATCTTGTACCTTGAGGACCAGCTATGATAAGTCTATTTTTTGGAAGAGTCAGTTGTATAGACATGGTATCACATTTTACACTGGTTGCACATTCTTTGGATCTAGGAACTCTTTGAGGGTTGTTGCAGACAACATCTTGAATGGTCATGTGTTAACCTATGCCTTCTTCCTAAAGATCCCTCTAAAGTGTTCTCTCATCAAAGAGTGCCCCTGTTGATGTAACAAATATCTAATCTAAAGATATTATTGTCCAAGATATCTATGAGGATGTGAACATCTCTATAGGAAATCCTTGACACTATCATCATGTCCATTCCCTCTATTTTGCAAGGAAGGGGAGCAGGCATGTGACCATGTATAACTTCTTTAGGTTCTAACTCTTGAGAAAATGGGCCAAATTCTTTGGTAAGGATGTCATTGAAGAATGAGTTCATCCCGAATTCATCTTCATCAGAACGTTCTTCACCTTCTAGGACTCCCCTTGTTGGGACTTCCCTCGCAATGGTCCTATTACTTACTTCATTATTTCCAAGGATTGGGTCTTCAATTTTGTTGAATTGCTTATAAATGTCACATAAGTATGTGTGGAGACATCCTGATTCATGAGAGTGGTGCAATGGTGAGTATCTTCTCAGTATTTTTTGTGGCTTCATCCTTCATTACTTTGAGAATATCATCTTCAACACATATTGTTTGTCTGATTATGTGTTATGGCTTCTGGTGGAGGGGTTGGCTTTCTTATGGCTGATGATAGTTTTCTTCCATTGCCTATACAGGAGCGAGATGTTTCTATTATTCCTCATCTATAGGTTCATCATTAATTGGTAAGAGGTTCATGTCTATTACTATGAAAGGACTACTTTGCTTGCATTGGGAGTCTTGTAGCTTGCTTTCTTATTTTTTAGTTGATGTTAGTTTCTCTACTTCCTCTGGAGATGATGATGTTGTTGGTCTTGATGTAGAAGACAAGTGGTATGGGCTTTCCCCACGTCATAATCTTTTTATGCACTTTTCTACATAATGTCATTTCTCATTTTTTCCATTCATCTCTAAATTTGTCCCATTCTAGCCTCATCTCAGTACACCTCTCCGTAGCTCTGCCAATTATGATGCCAATACAACCATGTTGTTCATCATATGGAACTGATATTATGCAATTTCTTTCATAAACTACTAGAGAGGAGCAGTCCTTACATCTATTATTTATACATGCATTGTTACCATTTGTGCGCTAGATGTTAAAGAAGAAAAAAATTGGGAGAAGTTGAAAATATACTCACACATGACGTCTGAGCTCCTCGGATTTTGTAGACATGTTTGTCTCTATGGTGATGCAAGTTTCATTGTTGTTGCATTGTTTATTTTCTAGGTATCTTTAGGTTCAACCTGTGGTGAGGGTGGAGTATCTTTCTTAGGTTGTGTAGGTTGTTTAGTTGTTGGAAGTTCCTCATCCTTGTTCATTAGGCTTCTTCTAGATGACCATGGTCCTTCGCTATAGCTTTATCTTTGTTTGCGTTAGAGTCTTCCTCGATGTCATGGATGATGTAATTTGCATGTCCTTTGACGGTCCTTCCATCTCCTCTTTTAAATTCCCTACCATTGCAACTTGATGTTGTTCTATACTAGAAACCTTTTTTAACATTTGCCTTTTGACAACAACTTTGTAGATTTTTAGTTTTAATTTTTTACTTGTTGTTGGTTCTGTAGCTTTTTTTGCTTTAGTCTCATTTTGTCCTCAGGCTGTCATACTTGTCTCATCCTTGGACAACTATGTCATTACCCTACATATCATCATTAGTGGAGAAAGGAAGCTTATTGTAGTCATAGTTGTTCAACTCTCGGAGAGGTAGTAAGTAGTTAGTCTTATGAACATATAAATGTACTTGGCTCCCTTTTTGGTAATCATAGACATGGAGAGTAGATATTTAAGATCAAAAAAATTTCTGCCCTTAATCTCAATGAAGTTCCTCAAAATTTAATTTTATTTAAGGTGAAAATCTATCATATTTATCTACCCCCCAAGCAAAACTCCTTTGATCCACTAGGGCTA
Source organism: Alisma plantago-aquatica (assembly GCA_963693085.1). Lineage (NCBI taxonomy): Eukaryota > Viridiplantae > Streptophyta > Magnoliopsida > Alismatales > Alismataceae > Alisma > Alisma plantago-aquatica. The sequence continues at coordinate 471,681,171 of OY856409.1, read as the reverse complement.
CTTGCAGCTGCTAAACTCTCGATCAATAATCACCACAATCGATGGGTATCTTGTCCATTATGGTCATATTATAAATATATCCGCCCTTAACATATACCCAGTGCCAAACCATGAGGAGATTTTACAGTTGATTGTCTTATGAATGACTCGTAGGATCCCAGAGTATCTGAGAAACTTTTGACTTCCTTGGGCTATGCTTGTGTTCTCTGATTATCTTCTCCCAGACCTTGTCGGTGTTGAAATTCCTTACCTATATGTCATAGTTTTTGGAGGTGGAGTCATGCTCATCAGTTTTGCAAAATATTGTGTTCAACATGCATCATGTTAATATGTGTTCCTTTTTTAACATCTAGATAGAGAGTATAAAATCTCCTCCAGCCTGTTCTTTCTCGTATTCCTCTTTGGGAGTTTTTTAACGATGCCATGAACTCATGGTGAGGTCAATGTAAGACCATTGGTGATATGTGAAAGGGTGTAGAGTTGGACTCCTCTTAGCATTTTCTTCACCATGTCTATTATCCCCAACTTCTTCAGGGTTTTACCAACATGCATATCTTGTTGATCTGCAAGCCCTGCTTTGTATAAGTGGGTCATATTTGATCTCATACACTTTGTCTCAAGGCTCAAACTTGTTCTCTAGATACCAAGTTGATGCTATTGGTTGAGGGTTTTTTATTTTCTAATATAATAGGTAGAGGTTATTCCACAATCTTACATGGGGTTTTGGTTGCTGGAAGCTTCTAGAGTTGATTTTGTTTGTTTAACTAATTTTAAATTGTCCTGAGCATCTACTCTTCTTCCTGCCCTAGTCTTCTTACTTGTTGGGATTTTGGATGGTGCTACAACTTCCTTTCTCTTCTTCTTCTTCCCTTCATTCTATGATGGTACATATTCAAAGAAAACATGGATTTCCTCTCTCTCTCTCTCTCTACCTCAAAATCAGATAGTACATGTTGTAACATTGTAAGGATATGATCCCTTTCCAACTACTTTTGCAAGTACTTCTAGATGGGATGTCCTTGTTCTCATCTAGGTACTTCTTGATGTCTTGTAGTAACTTCTCCATATCCTCCATTGATGTGACTTTTGACTCATTGGAGTCTGAGTAGACATTTTTTCTTTCTAAATTCAACTAGCAAATAGATAAGTAGTAATATTGATTGAGAGTCAACTGATAAAGTTGGTATAAATCATCGGGGTAGGACAAAGTCCTCAGACCGATAGAAGTAAGGGATTAGGATAGTCTATGAAAAAAGGGTTCAACAAGGGCCTACAAATATTTCATCGGGGTGGGGTTGATGAAAACTTAGAGAATCTACTCAATGAAATAATGTCTCTGAGGAAAAATTGATATCGATGGAATTTTAGAAAAATCTCAATTGTAAACACCTAATCGACAAAGAACAGAGTCTAGAACCCTAGATGAGAATCTTCATTGGGGAAGGTTGACAAAAAGGTAGGGTAGAATAAGAGGATGAAAGGTCCTCAGAGTGGTGGTACCAGTTAACTTTGATGAAAACTTTTCATCAGGGTGGCACCGATATCAAAGAAAACTTAAAGAAAAGGTTTAAGTTGATGAAAACTTAGAAGAGTATTATTCAGGGAAGAGAAGCCTCTGAGTATAATAGGTGGTCAACCACTAATGGAATCATGGATTCAAAAGAGATCAGGTGGTTAATCACGCAGTGAGATTAATAATAGAGAGGTGAAATGATGGGGAAAACAAAGCAACATGAAGTTTGTACTCTTATGGTCCGAGATTGATTATTGGGTGTCATCAATGGTGTTCCAGTTCCCCTCCTCTCTATTTGTACTCGTTGTTTCCTTGCACTTAGGGTTTCTAGTTTTTTCTCCTACACTTGTCTTTGTCTAGTTAGCATAGTCATTGGTGGATGCCAATGATGCTTTACGGCTTGAACATCCATAGATAGATGTGGTTGGTGGTGGTGGGTTGATGACGCTTCTTTTTTATTGGTCCTTGTCTCGAGGTCAATAAGAACAATGTCTTTGAGTGAAGGCTAGGTCATTAGAGAAGCAGTTAGTAATTAATATTCTCTTGATAATTAGGATTTTGAATGAATTAGAGTGGGATGTACATTGTGATTTAACACCCCCACTTATAAGTGTCATTGGGAACAACCACTTTGTCTTTGATGAGTGTCAATGGGGGTTTAGAGTGTTGACCCCCAATAAGAATCTACAACATTGCCGCCTGATGATTTTTTTACTAAGTCATCACCTTCAATAGGTTTCATACCCTTGATGTTGAGATATTTTGCCTAGGTCTCAATGAACAAAGAGAATTCTAATTCTCTATGATACTAGGTGTTGAATGACAATTAGACACATCCCATCTACCAATGAAGACTTAACAATCCATGACAAATGGAAGTCATGGGGTCATGTAGACCCTCTAATGGGTTCATCAATGAAGCCTCTAATGGTAGGTCATCGAGCGTCCTCTGATGGTCGATCTACCTAGGGAACCAATGACATTTTTGCATTTGCTACCCCAATGCAGTGTCCGACCATCCTCTAACAGTGAGTCTATGGATGACCAATCTGATGGAAGGTCATAGTAGATTGTCCTTCGATTTAGTGTCAATGTAATCCTTTAATTGTATCTCTACCTAGGATTCTAATGGTACATTTGAATATCTTACTATCTTCATTATTTGATATTTCCATCATCATACAAGCATCTAATTTAACAAATAATTTCATTCTTTATACAGTAAAATTTATCTGAATAAATTTGCATCAAAACAAACAAACAAGAAAAATAAACTAAAACATAACAAGATTGAAAACAATGGTCAAGTATTCAAAAAAAAGGAATGAAAATTTGCAGAAGCATTTATAAAGTCTTGGGTTGCCTCCCAATAAGCTTTAATTTATAGTCTTTATCTTGACTATCTCTATAATGTTCTTAGTTTGGGTTGGTGGTTCCACAATCTACAATTCATCTCATCAGGGGAGAGCTTCATTTTCATAGTACCTTTTGACTCTGTGGCCATTAATGGAAAAGGTTCCTGATTTCTCACTACATGGTTACATCATTCCTTATGGATATATCTTTGTGACTATAAAGGGGTCTGACCATCTTGACTTCAACTTTCTTGGGAACCATCAATGGTAGAATTGAATAGGAGAACTTTGTCTCCTTCATTGACATCCTTTCTCTTCAGGTGTGCATCATGCCACATCTTGGTTATTGTTTTGTAAAAGTGAGCATTTTCATAGGTGTGCATGTTGAACTTAATAGGAGGACTCTTTGATTTATTGAAGCTAGAAGAGTCTCTTCTTCCCTACCATATGTGGGTCCATGTTGAACTTAATTACTCATAAGAATTTGTGCACTAGCTCCACATGAATACGACATGATATTCCATATATTGGTCTATAGGGATTGGTCCCTATAGGTGTCTTATATGTATTCTAGTATACCCATGAAGCATCCTTCAACTTCATTGCCCAATCCTTTTTCATTCTGCTAACAGTCTTGTCGAGAATTTTCTCAATTTGTCTAGTTGAGACCACAACCTCTCTAGATGTTTGAGGATGGTACAGGGTAGCAAACTTGTGCTTCAACCTATACTTTCTTATTAGGGCCTCAAACTATCTCTTATGAAAAAGGGGATCCCCATCACTAATGACGGTTCTTAGTACTCCTTATTGAGGAAAGATAGTTGTCTCAAAAAACATCATCACAACTTTAGAGTCACAAGTGGGGGTTGAAATAGATTCCACCCACTTGGATGAATAATTAATTGTAACCAGAATGTAATGGTTCTTGCATGACGAAGTGAAGGGTCCCATATAGTCAATTCCTCATACATCAAAAAATTTTACTTTTATCAAATTTGATAGAGCCATTTCATTCCTCCTCGATATATTTCACATTCTCTAGCATTCATTGTAAGACTTCACATATGAGTGATCATCCATAAAAAAGTTTGGTCATTAAACCCTGACTGAAGTATCTTTGCAATAGTCATGTTGCCATCTAAATTCCCACCATAAGGTTAAGCCTGGCATTCACGTAGTATTGAGACAGCTCTTCCTTAGGTATACACATCCTATAGAGATTGTCAGAACATATCATAAACAAGGGGTCATCCCAATAGTAATATTTAAGATCAAAGAAGTGTTTGTCCTTTACCTATAGGTGAATTTGTAGAGGCAGTTGTTGATAGGCTTGATAATTACATATGTCATCATACCAAGGTACAATAGGCTCTACAACTTTGGCCACATAAGAGCATCATCTAGGCAGCTCTCATTTATAGGTAGCGAGTGATCCTCTCCTAGGTGTATCATTGATAAATGATCTGTCAATCACATTCTTCAACCCTTTCTTATGTATGATGTCATGATAAAAATCCTATAAAATGAGAGCCCATCTCAATAAGCTAGGCTTCATGTCCTTCTTTGTCATGAAGTACTTAATTTCTCCATGGTCTGTGTACGCAGCAACCTTAGAATCTGTCAGATGTGATAGTAATTTGTCAAATGTGTATACTATGGTGAACATCTCCTTCTTAGTGGTTATGTAGTTAACTTGGGCCTCATCTAGGGTTTTGCATGCATAATATATGACATAATGTTTCTTATCTTTGTTCTGTCCTAGAAAACACCCACAACATAGTCATTAGAGTCACACATCAGCTCGAGTGGAAGTTCCCAAACCGGTGCTTGAATTATTAGAGCTGTAGTAAGAGAATTCTTCAATTTGCGGAAGGCTTTCAGGTAGTTTTTATGAAAATAAAAAGTGGAGTCTTTCACTAAAAGGTTTGATAATGGTTTCAAGATTCTAGAGAAGTTTTTGGTAAATTGTTTGTAGTAGCCAGTTGTCCCAAGAATCTTCGAAGGTGGGATTTTTGTTATAGCCTTCAAGGTCGACCCTAATTCATTTCCCAAAAATTTTGTGTCCTAGAACTATACCATGTAGCACCATATAATGGCACTTCCCTAGTAAGGAAAATAGGCTTATCTTCACATTATTTCAAAACAAGGGAAAGATTCCTCATATAGAAAATTCATCCATAGAAACTCCCATTATATCTTTTGGAAAGTCATAGAAGATCAATATCATGGACTTCTGAAAAGTTGCATGTGCATTGCATAGACCAAAAGGCACATGCCTGAAGGTGTATGTACCATAGAAACATGTGAAGGTAGTTTTCTCCTGGTCATTGGGATGTATTAGAACTTGATAAAATCTAGAGCAACTATCTAGATAGAGAAAGTATGAACGACGAGCTAGATGCTCCAAAGCTTGGTCCATGAAGGGAAGGGGAAAGTGGTCATTTTTTGTTGTTGCATTCAAATTCATGTAGTCAATACCTATCCACCACTCGGTGATAGTTATAGTTTCTATTTCATCTCCATTATATCCCTTAATAATTGTTATACCTCCCTTATTGGTGCCACGTCGGCGGGGTTCACCCATTTGTTTCATTGATTGGATACAAATTCCTGCATCTTAGAGCTTTATGACTTCCTTCTTTCCTACCTCTCTCAAGTTTGATTTAATATTTGTTGCCCTTGGGATAGAGTTTTGCATCTAATTCAAGGTGAATGTGAAGCATACAATTAGCAGGATTCAAACCTATGATATCATCTATGAATACCCTATCACTTTTCTCTTTATCTTAGGTTCACTCTAGATTTTTTTCTTATTGTATCTCAGACATAGAAGAGCTTATGATGATATGATGAATTTCTTAAATATCTAAGAACGCATACTTAATACATTTTGATAATTGTTTAACTCATGCTTAGGTCATGGGGTTTCAATGTCAGTGGGTGTCCTCTGAAGTGAGGCTTATTTGATGGTATCAGTTTTGGTTTCTTCTTTGGCTTTTCTTTCTCTTTCCTCAGCGTCCAAGTAATCAATAAGTTCAACAACCTCTAGATCTTCAACATTTGGCTTTTAATCAGTTAGATCTCTCATTAACAACTCTACAATACATTTTGTTCTTGGATTTCCTCAAAGAGTGGGTTGTAGTTGTTCATGAAACAAACTGATTCAAATAGAGACGACCCCCTCATAGAATCTTGAACTTTAAAGTCAATGTGATAATTTCTAACCCTAATGGTGATGATGTTAGCCTCAACATCTATCAATGGTCATCCTATAGATATGAAGGGCCTCCCAAAGATCATGGGATAATTCTGGTCTTCCATAGCATCAATAACTATGATGTCACATGGAATAAAGAATCTTCCACACTGATGAGCACATCTTCCACAAAACTGACATGTTTGGTAAAAGTATGATCAACAAGCTGAGTCTACATTGTTGTCTTCTTGAATTTAGAAAGGTCAATCCGTAGGGCAAGAGTTAGAGGCATTAAACTTATGTTGGCCCTTAGGTCAGTGAGTCCTTTCCTTTCTTCATTTTCCCCTAAATTGATTGGGGTAGTGAATGCTCCTAAATCTTTTTTCTTTGTTGGCATCTTGTCCTCAACTAAGAAACTTGACATTTTGGTGAGTTTAACATTTCTACTTTCTCACCATGTCTCTTTTTTTAATCATATCTTTGAAGAATTTGGCATAAGTTGGCATCTCCTCTATGGATTCAAGAAAATAATGTCCAAATGTAGCTTATTTACTACCATGCTCATATCTCTTCTTCAGATGAGCCTTAATTAGCTTATAAGGAAAATGTATTCTTGGAGAATAAGGGTCTTAATTACAAATTGTCTTTTAGAAGAATCAAGTTGCCTTTCTTTAACTGGTTTTTTTCCCTTGCCTTTCTCTTTTGACTTTGTATCTTTAGGAATAACTACAAGTGTAGGTTATTATTCAATCTTGATTGTTTCGGGTTGTAACTCAGGATTAGAATGCCCTCTTGGTTAACATTTTATGATTGATTCTACAAAATGATACCTAACCATAGCGTGGCCATCTTTGTAGTTTAATGTCCTCCTAGATTTTTCTTAGTCTTAAAAGGAATCCCCACACGAGGGTTCTTGATTAGGTTGGACAAATTTGCCAATTGTTGGCCAATCATTTTGTTATGCATTTGCAAATCAGATTTCTTCCCAATTACACATCCCATTTGCACTTACGTAATGGTTAACATATTGTTGTTGCTGATAACACATTGATTAAGTTTATTATAAATGTCTACTTGACTTCTTGCAAAAGAGTTCATCTTAAAAATCCCAATCTGGTTGTATCTGGTTCTGATTTTGACTCAGACCTTAGTTTTGATTCTAATTCTTATTTTGGTTTTGTCCTTGAAAATTGTTCCTATTTTGCTGATAGTTTGTGTTGCAATTAAACCCAGGTGGTCCACCGCCTCTCCCAAATCTAGAGTATCTTTGGGGTGTAATGTTAGGAAGGTTCATCTGGTGAGAATTTTCCACAATATTCTTGTTTCCATAAGAAAATATGGATGGCCAAGCCTCTTAAAGTCGACATAAGAGACATCCTCAGTTGACCCATCATGGTTATCCTCTTCTTCATGAGTGTAGATGTAGTACTCAGTTCCATGTCCACTCTTCCACATGTTACATAATTCATCATAGTTTCAACGTGATTTTTTTCTTTTATAACCAACCTACATCATAATGTGGACATCTGTATCTATCTTGTCAATTTTTTTAGTAAGAAATTCAAGTTACTTATATTCAATAGCAGTCCTTATCTCAAAGATTGTTTTGGCTAGTCATATATCATATCCTAAACCGGCTTGCAAAACCTCAAAGCTATTGACTATTTCTATCAATCTCTTCGGGTTATGCCCCATGAAGTCACTTCTAGAAGCAATGTTGATGGATGTTCTCTCGGTTTTATTTAACCCTTGTAATAGGTAATCACCAAGTATCCCTCATCAAATTTTTGGTGAGGGAAATCTTTGTGGTACTCCAAATATTTCTTTCAAGATTCACTCAAGTTCTCACTGGGTTTCTACATGAAGCTAGTGAACTTGTATCTACAGCATATGGTTTTCTCAATAGGCTAAAACTTGGTGATGAAGGCATCCACCAAAGGCTTTCATTCATTGATGCTTCAATCTTTTAGGGCCTAGAAACAGGCAAGATATTTGTATCTTAAGGAGAAATGAGATAGAAAGACTTGAACTTTCTAGGTTTGTTCTCATATTTTCCTACTTATTAGACTCAAATGACAAACCATCTTTCCATTATGGAATCAAAATGTCTTATTTTGTTTTTCCATATTTACATATAAAATGTGGTGGCAACTCTAGACATCTTCTACCTTTATTTTCAATGTGACATATGAACTAATAACAAAATAATATAATTATATTATTTTTTGAGCTTGATGTGTCACCTTGGCTTCAAGTCGATGGGCCAATCTCTCTTTTAGGGAGAGTGGGGATAGAGATATACTTTCTACACAATATATGAGGCCTTTAGTTCATACTAAATGTCCTATTAAACATAGAAGACAAAAATATTTAAGTCTTTCATTTTCTTGGGCATCTTTTCATGGATGATCTCATTTGTAACACGGATGATCTTGACCACCTTGAGTTCATCTGTCATGTATTTTCAAGTCACCATGTCCTTCAGGAATTTGGATTAGGTAGGTATCTCATAAATCACATCCATGAATGGAATGTTTACATGAAGCTTCTCCAATATGTGAATTCCATGAGGGACTTAGTAGACTCCTCATGCTACTAATCCTTTTTCACATTTAGTGTCACTATGGGGGAGCTGATTTAACCCTAAGTGGTGTCTCTTTACGTTGTTCCTTCTTGCTAGATGCCCTGGGAACTGACATTGAGGGTGAGGGATAACAATGAAAAAATTAGTTGATAGTCCCTCAAGATTCTTAGTGGAGGTGGAGATAGTGTCAATCAACTTTTCATGCCTTGTAAGAATATATGTGAGATGATTTTTGATTTTGCACAACTTGTTTATGAACAGGTTGAGCCAAGAAATAACATGGTAGTTCCAGTACTACTAGTTTTACCCAAACCCTAGTGCTCCTAATTTTTGACATGTGGAGGTGACTAGATAACATGGGAGTTCTCCTACCCTTCATGATTTTTATATGATAATTGTGCATGTTTTTAATTGTGGTTGGGATTGTAGACATTATTGCTAGTGTTGATCGCATTGACATTCTCTTTAACTATTTCCTCTTCCATACCTTATTGGCCTAATGAATGATACATGAAGTGAAGGTAGGGGCATACCATGACTATGTAGGATGTCTCTCCACAAAGTTGACGCATGGTCATGGTTGGGAATTAAGTAAACACCTTGAACTCTCCTTCAAGGACTTTATGGTCAAGATATAGATTCTTGATGAACTCAATGATTTGATCTATCTTTGTTTCGATGGTGTCAGATTGTTGAGTCTCAAATATGTTATAGGAGTCAACTTTTTCTATACGCCCTAGTTTATGTAGTTGCTTGCCATCTCTTTATAGTTTTTATGGGTTTGTCATGGGATATCTAAAGGATACTGCCCCTAGAAAAAACTTCATTGAGCTACTTTGTGGTACATTGTATCCCATTGTAGAAGGACCAAAAGTATAGCCACTTCTTGAGGCCATGAAATGGGAACCACCTCTTCAATTCCTTGAATTTCTCCCATGCCTCATAGAGATACTCATCCTCCATTTTCTTGAAATTTGTAATCTAGTTTTGGAGGTAGGTAGTGAGGCTTGGAAGTAAGAATTTTGTGAGAAAGGCCTTCACAAGTTCTTCACACATGGTTATGATATTATTCAGGATGCCGACATACCAATTTCACGCTCTATCCATCAAAGATAAATCAAATATGTGGACTCTCAAAGTTTCAAGAGTCACATCCATCATGCTATAAGTATCACACAAGTTGATGAAGTGTTGGATCTAGTTGTTTGGGTTTTCATTTTTTGTTCATGCAACTAGTTTTGTTGAATCATTGAGACCAAATTCCTTCATCCTATAATTGTGTGCCTCTAAGGGTGGATTAACAACTCATGTATGGATGATGTCAATGGTGGGGAGGGCAACCTCATTCATGGATCAGTTATCATATTCCATATATTGTCGTGCTTGTATCTCTTATATTCTTACAAAGATGCATGAGCATGTTCTCTATCTCAAGATCAAAAGAAAAAGGTAAACCATCACTTTTAGAGCGTCTCATGCACACTCAAATTGAGAATCTGAGAGAAGATGAGGAGATTTTCTCTAATGATGATAAATAATTGAAATTATTAAAATAAAGGTTATCTAAAATAATTGTATTTGACTAAGAAATTATGCTAACTAATTAAAATACTAAACTAACCAAAGTAGATAAAATAACCTAAATGAGAGTGCTTATTTTCCCAATTTAGTGTACTAAAATTAAGTGTTCATCTCTGATAACAACACCAATATTTTTACAAGAGTGAGATTATGGTCGTAATCTACCAAAAGATAAATTCCTAATGTGTTGACACAACTTTGATCTCCTACATGAGAAAGGTGTCAATATAGTACTTAGGGTCAAAACTACAAAGAGAAAGTCCTTAGTAAACTTTATTGGACTAAATAAGTGGACAAATAAAAAAGGATAAATATTGAATTAAAGAAGTTAACAAATTTGAAATCACATGACTGAATGCAATTAGGCTATCAGTTTTACCTAACTATGAACATGCAATACAGTCTACTTAATTTCTTAATCTAGCACACCATGGATATAATCAGGTTTTTCATATATTGTTTGTATTTCTTTCTGAATGCTCAACAAAATATATCATGGATTAATGTTACAATGCTCTCACAATGGATAATAATAACCAATAATCCAATCATACAACCATGCCCATAAATTTCTCTTCACACTCATGATAGATATCAACATTCATAGTCCCTATGTGAATTCAAATCAATTTATGTAAAATAGCAGTCTAATTAACAAAACAATATATCATGGTGATCAAGCAAAAGTTCTTGGTAGTGTTGAAGAGAAATACAACATTATATCATAAGTTTGGTACTTTCAATTAAGAATCATAATAAGGATAATGTTTGTTCAAGGGGCTACTCTCAAAGCCTAATCAATTTAGTACTCACTCATACACATGGTCATGGTGAAACAAATAAGAAAGGATAGAGTAAACATGCTAACAAGAGAAAAATATGATAATCGGGAAGAAATCCATGGTGCAGAAAAGTATGAATCAGTTGGTTGTCATCATTGGCCTTCACTAGATGGTGTGTTAACCAGCCAAGTGGGATTTCAACTTATGGTTCAGAGGCATGGGTCAATCCATTAAAAGGTATTGGACCAAATGTTATTTTCATTGGGTGTTGTTGGCAAGACCATCGATCCATTAATTGATGGACAATCGATTGATTGGTCACAGTAGAATTGTCCCATGTGCCTTGGTAAATAATTTCACAATGAAACAAATAAAGGGCTAGTTGATCGACTTACACTTGAAGAATTCCGTAGATAAACTATTATTTTGTATCAAATAGATACATGGCTAGTAGATCAAATGGGACATGAAATTATGGGATAATGCTCTAATGTCAAACAATTGATTGGGTGTCAATTGGTTGATTGAAAGTCATGAAATTAAGAGGAGTTCTTTTCATGAAGTAACCAATTTCTAAATGAGTTGATCAGTTAGGTTTTTATAGATTTCTTCTAAAGAGCTTTCACAAACACCAATTGATCAACTGGTTGAGCCAGTCTATCAAGTACGTAGTGTTATTTTGCTCTACCTTTGTTCTTCTGAAAATGGAGAATTTAGGGGTGTAATATGATATCACCTCATCAAACATCATCGTGGAGTGGATAGAACCCTAGGAAGGTGTCATGTAGGCACAATTACTAGAAAAGATCCCTTCTTTTGTTAAATCATCTTTCTGACATAGAAAATGCATCAAAGAGCGAGAGATGCCTAAAATTATGAAAAACATGATCTTTGACTGATATAAGATAGAAAGGACATAATCCAATATTAAAATTGGGTATTTCAAGTAGTGAAAATCCATATATTTTGCAAGCAGCAAACTTCAATGTGGATAATGTGTGTAATAAACAATAGATATGTATAAAAGTGTAATATCCCAAGATTTGAATCTACAGATAAAATGATGTTAAAAGGAATGTTTGGACTACCCATACCACTAATGTGCACCCTCTTTTTAGAGATCTCATCACTAAGAAGTATGTGGTTAAGCATGCTTGGCCCAGAGTAGTACTAGGATGGGTGACCTATCAAAAGTTGATCCCTTGTTGAATGTGACTGAGGACAAAATGTGCAGTGGAGGTCAGTGGTGGTTAGTGGCGCCATCTGTCATTCTTAAAACTATACTAGATACTTGGGAGGGGTCCCAAGCATTATAATGATTTGAGGCCTTAGATAAAATGATCTTAAAGTAATGATTGGAGTACTCATGCCACCAATTATCACCTTCTTTTTAGGGGCTTATCACTAAGAACTCTATGATTAAGCATGCTCCACCCAGAGTAGTACTAGGATGAGTGACCTCTCAGGATGTTGATCTTAGGTTGAATGTGAGTGAGGACAAAGTGCATAATTGAGTCCAATAGTGGTCTGTGGGGCCAATCATCATTCCTAAAACTCTTTTAGAGCCTTGAGAAGTGGGTTGTGGTGTTATAAAAGGGTGAAGATAGCTCATAGATTTTCAACAAGGTTGATATGCAAAGTGGTATAGTGCTAAATTTTTTGACTAAAATTCTAAAACTTATGGAGACAATAATAATGAAAAACAAAATAATTAAGTTACAAATATAATAATAAAGGAAACTCTTTTCAATTGTAGGATGTTGCAAATTTTCTAATTTTCAATTGATTTTTTGTTGATTTTTTTAGTTAAGTAAGTTTTGTTTGAAATTTTATCTAGCAAGTTTTTTGGTATTTTAATATGGATCAAAAGGAAATAAGTAGAACACATAAGAATAGAAAGGTGCAATTCATGTTTTACACAAAGTGCAAAATAGGAAGAAAAAATCACTAGCTAAGAAAAAATGCAATAAGGGTAAAGAAAGAGAGGGTAAACATCTAGCGTGAGAAGTGTGTTCTAAAAATTTCGACTTTTAGGATTTTATAAACTAATGCATATTTATGAGGTTTTCGCCACTTATGGGCTTTAGTTCGTATATGATGACCAACTAATTATACTTCAAGGAATAATAAAGATATATGGACCAAAATAGGAGAGAGAACTTTTTGATGATGAAATATATTTGTGATAAGGAGACAATTCTAGGTCATCTTGTGAATTTGAAATTTTGGTGTTTTTGAATGACCCAAAAGTTGGCCATGAAGCTTATCATCATAAATTAGAGCTATGGTAAAGATTTGAGAATTTTTGAAAATAGTTTGATTAAGTTACTGATATGAGGTCATAAGTGTAGATTTGAATAACATACAAGCAATGTTTGCATAAGGTTCAAAGAATTATCGTTAAAATTTAATAAATGTTGCATTTCATGGTACTTTTGATACCATGAAGTCATTAGTATAGCGTAGTGTGATCAACTTTGATTTTTGGTTCAAAAGATATTGAATGTTACTGATCTAGAGCAATCATGAGGATTTGAAGCACATTTGAGCACAAAATTAATGATCTTATGTGAATAGTTCACATTAAGTCTCATTTAGTGTCATTCGACCTCATTAGGTACATAAAAGAGATTAAGGTTGAATATTGGTTAAGTGTGCATCAATAGTTACTAATGAGGAGATAGAGTCTAGTTGAGTCATGATTAGCATAGTGTAGCATGAATCATCTTCAAAGTGATCAAAAGTAGTATTTTATGAAAATATATAGCTTTTGAGTAGTTACATGTCATGAAAATATTTTAAGAGAAAGATCATGCTATCAAAATTCAAACATTACATGTCATTTTTGGCCAATGGATGCATATTCTACACATTTCTTGAGTTTTAAGTATTTATATGAATATTGTCTTATGAGAAAAGAGAGACTAATGCAATTAGGAAAATCTTCAATCGCAAATTGCAGCTCAAATGTGGACCATGCTCACCGGTTGAGCATCCTATATGGAACCTACTAGTAGAAGGGTGAGGGAGTCTATTGGGTAGTCTATATTTGGTTCGTTGATCCACGAACACCCAAGATCTAATGGTGGCACAATTATCACACTTATTGTGCATTGCATGCATGTGGTTGGGGCATCTCTATAATTCAAGTTCAGTGGAACAATATGTATAAGGAGGAGGAGACCATGGTAGCCCTTGAGATATATTTTTCTTGTCTCCTTGAGGCCTCGTGAGGCCACATCATGGTTGGATTGAGCCCAAGGACTAAATGCCCAAAGAAAACTTATGGTGGAGCCACATATATGGAGGAAGGAGGAGGATGATGACAATTATGGGCATAAGAAGTGGAAAAATGAAGGGGAAAAGGAAGATGGAGAAGATCCAAAGCATAAAGTCCTTTCAATTTACATTAAGGTAGGTGTGGCAAAGGTCGACATGACTCGCCATGCAGCCACCATTCCCTAGGAGGGCTAGGGTAGGGGACAAAGTAGTGGTCATTGGATTGATGCATAGTACAAATCTTTAGGTCCATGGCCCCTCACTGGTTGAGAGGGGTTTCAAATTGTTGGCATGGTTAATTTAGGAACAATACTAAAATAAAAATTGGTTTTCTTGTTAAAATTTAAAATTCATAACTTTCAAACTATAAATTTGGTTGAGATAATATTTTCTCCATTGTTTTGGAAATTTTGCCCTATTCTTATAGAAAATGTTTAGATCAATATTATGATGTTGAGTGTTCTCAAAAATTTCAAATTGGCTCTCAGTTAAATAATAGTCAACTTTACAGAGTTTATAACCATTATGACCATTTATCAATCACAAGTCATCAATTGAGTAAAATATGATTTAAAACCATCCAGATAGTAAAGAGTAAGATTATTAACTAGAATTGATAACATTATGAGACAGAAAATGCATACAAGGAGGAGATATAATTTTTATTTGTCACATCCATCACACCTTGAAAGGAATTTTGTCCTCATACTTAAAAAATACTCAAAAGAGATTGGGACTTTAGATTCCATATCATAACCATCTTGGTATTCTATCATCTTGATTGCTCAATTATCAATATCATTATGATATCCAGAGATCAAGCATCAACTTTCATAGCCACATATATTATCTAGAAATCACAAATTTGGAGAGATCGCCTTATAGGTAAAAATAATATAGATCTTTGAATCAAGAGTAAGGCATGACCTTCAAGCCCAATACATAGGGACTTAGCTTATACATTTTCCATAGGTGTGGGTATACATCCATGATGATATTCATTTTTCAACAATTTGAGTCGAGCATCATATTTGACATCATGTTTCCATATTAAAAGCAATGAATAGTCCCACCCTAGTCTACATAAGATCTTATTTCTAATTCATAATTTGAGAGGTAAACATAATCATCATTTTGATTTTGAGATTGGGAATAGGGAAGTCATCAATAACATATAGATATCAAGATCCAAATAGGGCGTTGTAGGATTCAAAAGATCCAAAATATCAAACCATGAGTAAACATTTAGCAAATCAATTTACAAATTTATGATTTGGATATCAAAAGTCATGGGTCAAAGAATTTACTATCTAGAGTTTAGATACCCATTTAGACCATAGGTGTTATCATTTATCCGTAAATAATAATCTAGCAACATATCATGATATCAACATCAAATTCATTATCATGGTATTCAACGTTGATAGTTATCTAGACCTAGGAACTTCTAGGAACTTAACCACAAACTATATTGAACATCATCATTCAAGATTATCATCAAATTAACATTTGATATTTATTTCCAACATCATCATAAAATATAACATATTAGAGATTCATGCCAGCAGTATCAAAATCATATGAAAGAATTACCTTTTCAAATCTCCAAATAATCAAGAAATGAAAATTTAGAACAAGTCATAATAGGAATGTGGCCTAGATTGGGAGGAGTCATGAATTAAACCCCCACCATAACCTAGCACGTTTTACCTCATTATCAATGAAACATTTAGCATAGAAAATAGGGATAGCAAAGATTATTATTATGTATTTTGAAAATTCATGGTACAAACGTTTGCCTTTAATAATACTGCAACCAAGGTTCAAGATTTTAGCATACTCAAGATCATAATTTCATTCCCTTCCCTTCATATATAAGGGTAAGGGGTATAATTGGAAATAGAGAAGTCAAATTAGGGTTCTCCAAGGGTTTATAGCACTGTATAACATGATTGAGATCTCACAGTTGTCATATTGTTCAAAATCAAGTTCTACATAGATGCATAACAATAGTCTGGACAGAGAAGCCCAAGTGGGAAAAGACCGGTAAGTCCCAATAAAATACACTATTTGAACCACGTCGAAGGTACTCTATAAAAGGCAATTCATGTTGATTGAGTGAAGGAGGGGGATAAATGGACCATACCCTCTCAGGCCTTGAGATTTTACCATGTTGGCGTGGGTCCTTTAGTGGCCCTACCGAGGGTGGGTCCAGTAGTGGCCTTGCCTGAGGTGGGTTCTCTCGTAAAATAAAAAAAGAGGCATAATAATCAATATTGTTTGCCTCATAAAACAAGTCCTTCCATCATGATTTAAATGTCCAAAGACATAGATTATCAAAGTATGGATCATGATACATAATGATATGAAAAGTTTTCCTTAGCCATGTTTGGGGTCTAATAAAAAATATAAGTAAACATGGGCTTAATCAATAGGGACCTCTCAACTATGATTTACAAGGCATGAGTTCCTCTTATTTCATCATATTAATGATCATTTTCATTTACCTCAAACACATGAAGCACATATACCCAATTTGGAAAAATCGAGTTTGTGTTATTTGAGGAATTACACATGGGTACATAACTCCAAGAGTACTTTCATTAATCATAATCAAGTTTCAAATTAAGTTTAGATCAAAGCATCCTTATAATGTTAATGAACGTTTACAATTGCATTCGAATTTTAGTTTTCCCTATACGAAGCTACTGATAATGAAGAGATCATGTGATTAATTGTCATGAGAGAGGAATAACACAAGGAGATGAGAAAAGTAACTAACTGTCCACAAATGGGTGTCTTGGGTAAGTCCTTTAGAAGAAATGAGATCCATATATTTCTCTAAGTGTTGTAGGGAAATTTCATTAATCCAATTAATGATCCACTTTGGCTAGGTAGGTGTACAAAGGAGTCCTCAACCACCATATCTAGGTATATAGTAGGTGTATTACCCCCCTAAAAATCTTAGACAACTCAGTTTCACCATTACAGACTTAGGTTTTCCTAAGGTTCATATGATCAAATGTGTTTTAATCATACATATAGGCCATGTGTTTATGCCCAATAGCATATGTTAGAGAACCATTTAATACTATAATTCTAGCTCCAGTTGCCTAGAAAGTCAATGGAGAAAGAACCCGAGCATCTGTCCCTAAAATGGAGCACATTCATAGAACATATGCATGAATTTAACAACAATAACAACATTATAAACCATAAGGTATAACAATAAGGGTATATGCATGCATAAAGGAAACAAACTTAGTACCTGAACATCAAGATAATAGTTTCTTTTATATTCAAAATATATGGAGATTCCTTTGGTATTACATTATTAGAGTCATCAACATATATATTATTAGAATACCAGAAGCATGATCATAGAAAGAGATTAGCATAGAGTATCTATTGTACCTAAAATTATTAAATCATACACAATAAGCACAAATGAAGTGGTACTCAATAAAAGATGTGAAAACTTGTAGGATCGTAGAAACATATTAGCTTAGATAAACTTATATAAAGGCAAGAATTAAAACAAGGCAATAAAAATCATCATAAACATTTCCATTATACCATGCAAAAACATCATCATAGGCCTTTGACCAACTTCCTAATGGAAGGTTCCATGAGAGACATTCAAAGCCAATGATAACATCAATCTTGTTTCTACATGTGGGACCTCATGGCAGAGCTAACCCTATTTCACGTGTTGTTTATTTGCTTGATCAAAGTCAAGAAGGTACGTCGAGCCTTGTGTCCTTACTCCAAGAATACAAATAGGTACAACAAAGGATTGTATAATGGTCATGTATTATTATCTTTCATGTTTGTCAATGTAATATTATCAAAAAAATAGTAATTGTAGGGAAGAAGTATCTCAAAACAATATATATAGCCAAACATAGGGACTAAAACATTTACATACAAGCATCAATTTCATAATCAAGTTCAATAAGAGGTAAAGTGTACCTTGAAATGACTAAACTGGATTAATGAGATTAAGTAGATCATGGAAAACCAATAAACATAGATATCATGGCATATAAGCAACATATGATTTGACTAAACTCAAAAACATTCTAGTTATATGATCACCTTTGTTATGGTTGGACGTTTCACCTAAGTCTATGTATCATCTCCCACAATATATATGTGAACACCTCAACTAATCCATGTCTATCAATGTAATATTATCAAAAATTAACATAATACTTGTAGGGAACAAATATCTCAAACAAGTGTATATAGACAAACATAGGGACTCATACATTTACATAAAAGCATCAATATCATAATCAAGTTCAATAAGAGGTAAAGTGTGCCTTGAAATGATTTAACTAGATTAATGAGCTTGAGCAGATCATAGAAAACAATCCACATATATATCATGACATATAAGCAAGGTATTGCTTGACTAAACTTAGAAATATTTTAGTTACATTATCACTTTTCTCATTTTGGATGTCACCTAAGTCTATGTATTATTTCCCACAATATTTATGTGAACATCTCAACCAATCCATGTAATTTCATCATCAATTTTCATAGTACATCATGAGTAATTCCTACTTAGTTTGAAACATCAGAACTGATTTATAGGCCAATGCACCCAAAAATGTGGTTAAAGCCCCCACAAATGCGCTAAAACGCCTAAAATGGGGTTAGTGCACCCAATTGTTAGTGTAGTGCCTTTTAATCCTAATTTACTATTATGCACCTAATAACAAGGATATGCGCCCAATAATGGGTTGAAATGCCAAAAGGTGGGTTAAAGCGCCTAAGATGTCAATGTAGTGCCTTTTTAGCCTAATTTACTATTATTTGCCTCATAAATAGGAAATGCACCCAAAAATAGGTTGAAATTCTAAAAAGTGGGTTGAAGCACATAAGAATGGGGCTAATCTATCTACTTGTTAGTGTAGTGCATAATTTATTAGCATATGCACCCAAAATGGAGTTAAAGTACCAAAAAGTTGGTTAAAACACCTAAAATGGGGTAATTAAAACACCTAAAATGGGGTAATGCGCCTATTTGTCAACATAGTGGCAATTTTAGCCTAATTTAGAGTTGTGCCTAATTTATAGGTCAGTTCACCAAAAAATGAGGCTAAATGCCTAAAACTGGGGTTAATGCGCCCACTTGTCAGTGTAGTGCCTATTTTAGTCTAGTTTACTATAATGCGCCTCATAAACATGAAATGTGCCCAAAAATGGGTTAAAGTGCCTAAAAGTGGGTTAAAGCGCCTAAGAAGGGGGTTAATGTGGCTACTTGTCAGTGCAGTGCCTAATTTATAGGTCAATGAAACCCATTTAATCACATTTTAACATAAAATTAATGATCTTAAATCAATAGTTTACAATCAGTAAACATTTAGTGTCACAGGTTCACATTAGGTACACAAAAGAGATTAATGTCAAATTTTAGCTAAAAGTGTAATAAACATTACAGATTAGGAGATACAAAGTCACCTTGAGTCATTATTAATCATGATTAGCATGGATCTAGCATTAATCATCTTTTTTTTTGGAAAATTGGGTAAGTATATTCCAACCCCCCCTGGAAGGGGACAAAGTTACAAGCCACAACATTAATCATCTTCAAAATTATCAAAAGTAATTATTTTAGGAAATAGCTTTCCTAGTAGATTTAGGCCATGAAACTATTTTTAAAATTGCATTTTTTATCAAAATTAATAAAGTTTGTGCCATTCTTGGATGATGAGGAATTTTTACAAACTTTTGAAGTTTTAAGCATTTTTATGAATATTGGCTAAGAGAGAGAAGAATATCAAGATTCAAAAAATTGTTGGTTATGGATCAAATGTTGACTAGGATCCCTGATCGAGCAGCTTGCTTGGAAAGTGACCACTAGTGGAAGGGCAAGAGAGGTTAGTTGTAATGCCTGGGCCCACTGCCCAAGGTTCTAGTAGAGTTTTAGGAATGACGACTGGCCCCACAGACCACCACTAGCCTCAACTGCGCGCTTTGTCCTCACTCACGTGCAAGCTGGGGTCAACTTCCCGACTGGTCACCCATCCCAGTACTACTCCAAGCTGAGCATGCTTAACTATGGAGTTCTTTAGTGATGGGCTCTTGGAAAAGGAGGTGCACCTTGGTGATATGGGTAGTCCAATCATTCCTTTTCAGATCAACTTATCCAAGGCCTTAAATCATGGGATGTTACAATCTCCCCCACTTAGACTCTTGACGTCCTCGTCAAGGCTCACCTATATGGCCTCATAATTTCTTCCCCATTTCATTGCAGGCCCACAATGGCCCATGGACACCCAACTCCCGATCATAGAATACCAGCGCAAGGGTGGCTACGTCAACCATGGACAACCCGTTCCTACATGCTTGGACCACACGGCTCAAGACTGGCATGCCATGCCCATGTGGGCCCCACCTACTGGAGGGGTTATGGCTCTGATACCATTTGTAATGCATGGGCCCACTACCCAAGGCTCTAGTAGAGTTTTAGGAATGACGACTGGCCCCACAGACCACCACTAGCCTCAACTGTGTGCTTTGTCCTCACTCATGCGCAAGCCGGGGTCAACTTCCCGACTGGTCACCCATCCCAGTACTACTACAAGCTGAGCATGCTTAACTATGGAGTTCTTTAGTGATGGGCTCCCAGAAAAGGAGGTGCACCTTGGTGATATGGGTAGTCCAATCATTCCTTTTAAGATCAACTTATCCAAGGCCTTAAATCATGGGATGTTACATTAGTGATCATTTAGATCTCGGTCATTGATCCACATATGATTAGATCAAATGGTGTTGCCTTCATCACCCTCATTGTGTATTGTCTGCATGAGATAGGAGTGTGTTCGTAGATGGACTTCAATGACATGATGTGGGGAAGTTGGATGATACCACATCGGACCTTGTAAACTATCCATCCAATCTCCTTGAGGCCTAACAAGGCTAGAGCATGGCTGGATAGAACACAAGGAGTAGAAAGGAATAAATGTCGAAAGAGAAATCATAGTAGCATCACAGAGCTTGAGGATGAAGAAGAAGGAGGAGGGTGTTTTGAGGCACAAAAAATGGTAGAATAAGGGGGAGAAGGAAGAGTGACAATGTTTGAATGATAAAGATCTTTCAATTTATGTGACGGTAGGCATAGAGAGGGCCGACAAGCCTGCCATTTGGTCATCATTCCCTAGGAGTGATAGGGTAGGGGAAAAACCAATGGCCACAAGATCAAGGTTGAGTCCTTCGCTTCATATCTATGGACCCTTTTTGGTTGAGAGAGGGGTCAAATCACTGATGTAGATATGTTAGTAAAAGAAGAGAAAGAAAGTTGATTTTCTTGATTCAATTACAAAATTCATATCTTCCAAACCATAACTCTAATTGAGACAAAATTTTCATCATTGGTTTGTAGATTGTTCTCTGTTCTTAAAAAGAGAAGATTGAGACTAACATGATGATTTTGAGTGGTTTGAAAAATTTTAATGCATTATCAAAGTTAATTAATAAACTCAACTTTATACAATTGAGTATCAAAATTTTCATTTATCAATCACAACTCAAAATTTGAGTTACATATGACTGAAAACCATCCAATTACTAAACATGATTACTAAGTGGAATGGATAATTTATGAGTGAGAAATTCCATACAAGGAAAAATTCCACTTTGTCACATTTCTATACTACTAGTTGTTCATGGGAGGCATATAGTGTGTTTAGGGAAACTAGTCCCTAAACTACTCTATCAAATCCTATGAGGCTCAATTGACTAGGGGATATATGAATCAAATCCTAGAGCAAACTTAGTCTACATTTATAAGTGTGTTTCTTCTAGTGCACTTGGTGTCAAGGGTTGATATAAGGTGTAGGAGAAGGGTGTTTCACCTGCACCCTCTATCCAACCTCTAACATTCTCTTTTCCAAGTGTAGAAGAGGGGAGACACCTAGCTATTTATATCTAACACCTAAGACTAGGGAATGAAAGCAAAGAAAGGTGGAGAGGTGAACTAGTTAAAGGTCTACAAGTGGTCATAGGAGTATCTCCCTTCCAAGCCTCCAAAATCTATCTTTTTCCTATACCTTATGTTATTCCATAGATCAAACATCAAAGAAAGAGGTAGAGAGAAAGAAAAAGAATGAAAATAACATTAAAAGACAATATAAAATGTTTTGCACGAATATTCCCATCTACATGATATCAACGTCACATTATTACCCCCAAACAGTCCACCAAAAGGGCTTAGATACTCATGACAAAAAGGGATACAACAATAGTGGATAAGATAGAGGAAGAATTCATGGATGGTCAATGGACGGCTTCTTCTTCTACACCTCTAGTTGTTGCTCTTCCTCAAGGTGGTGTAGCATAGAATTGTATAGCATGGAATGGGGCCAAAACCCTAGAAGATTAGGATTTTGAGGTGGAAGAAGGTGGAAATGGGGTAGGTGAGAGTAGGTGAGAAATGGTGAGGAAGAAATGAGCTTTCCTTCAACCCCCAGTCACCACTAAGGCTTATATAGGCGTTTATGATATCTTTAGTAAGTGTGGGGTAAAGTGGTAAAATTATAGCAAGGTAGCACTAGGGTTATGGATCATGACAACCATTGTGCCCTCACCACAGTTGTGGTGCATATAAGGTGGAATGGTTGTATTTCTTGGAATGTACATGAGGGAAATTTGGTCCATAACAAGGAAATGTACAAAGAGTGCCCTAGGGTAAGTGGAATGATTATTATATGGGTAGAACTATCATGGTGGGTAATATGTAGAAAGCTCACTTTGGTGAAAATCACTATGGTGGAAATGGACTAAATAACAACATTTTTGGGGTGAAATTGGAGAAAGTGCCATGGATGTCTGGTGTACAAAGGTTGTTATGGAGGCCGGGTAGAATGATTGTTCTTATTAGAATGACCCTTTTAGCTGGGTAGGTTTGAAGAAGAACTTGGATAAATATTTGGGTGAAGGAGCTTACTGATGGATGGGCATTCTATTGTGATAATGGGCACTATAGGGGCTTTGTTGTAGCACTGTGATCTTCATTTATTTGACCACAGATTCCTTTTACTTCTAAGTGAATATTGGACATTTGTTGTAGGTTGGAGTAGCTTTCTGTGGCTCCTTGGACTCCTACATGCATGGGGAAGTCCTTGGGATCACCTCCTTCTCCTCCTTCCCCCAAGTAGAACTTGAGTACCTATAAAACATGCAAAAATCATACATAAGTGTATTTGACATAGAATATGATTTATTGGTGCTAAAGAATGCATTCCAAGTATCTTAAAATGATAAGTCAGCAAAAATACACAAGATAAAGACCCAATTTGGGGCTTCATCAATGAGTAATCATTTAATGATTAAAAGATGTGTCTTGATATATTTTTTAAATTTGTAGTTTTTGGTGTGACTAATTGGCTTTTGCATACTCATATGTGTCCAATATTTATTGATTATAAGATCTCCCCATATGGTGGATTTGCGTCCACATGGGGAAGCAAGAGCTTTGTTGAACATACAATGAGAATTTAATCAAAGGTTGATGATGCCCATTCATTCATATTCTTTGGCTAACACGTGTATGACCAATTGATAGTGTAATTCTTTTACTTGATGTGTGTAGTGGCCCAAACCTAGGTTAACATGAAACCCTAGATTAGCCTTCTTTTTAGACAAATATCTTATTATCTAAACTTATCCAAAATCCTAATTTCAAGATGGAATCAAAGTTCAAATTCTTAACCTTAATTTATGTGATTGATATGAATGTCAATACACTTAGTATTTTGAAAACCATGATTTGGGTGATGAACTTATAGAAGCATTTTACAAGAATAGTAAACCCTATACTTCATGTTGAATGACTTCTAAATTGTACTTGCTTGAATTAACATGGTGTGTGAAATTATCTATTTAATGGCAAGCTTTGGTTGTGCATTTAACCTAAGATTATCTTAAATATTCTTTATTCTACTAAAAGAATAACTATATATGAAATGTGCATTTTACCCTTATTTATGTTGATTAGAGGTTAACTTAGTGCCTTATTGTATAAATATAACTTGAGAAATAAATGGGTTTAAGAATACTTGGTTTCAATATTAAATATTTGAATTTATTGTGTTCATTTTGACACTTAACTCATCCGAGTTGGTGTATATAATTGGTTGAGTTGATTTGAAGCTGAGTAGAGTTGATGGTGTTGAAATTGGCCAAAGTTCAATCGCAATTGAATAAAGTTTATGAAGTAGATATGAATTCATTCAGAATTGGTCGTCTAAGATGTAGGGAACTCAGCCATGGTTTAGCCAACATGGAAAGACCTATGTAGGACATGAACTTGGTTTAGTTCAAGAATAACCAGTTGAATTGCCATGACCTTGAGTATGGAATGGATTTCATTGCTATATATTAGGTAGTTTATTTGATGGTTGAGGTTTTTGTTAAAGAAATTAACTAATTTTATGTGAAATTGTTTGATTTTTTAGTCTCAGAACACGAACATAATGGATTGCCATTTTATGCACTTTTATGGACAATATGAGCCCATTAGGAATCAATCAAGGTTCCTAAACTTTGGTTTAGTAGTTTTTTTAGATAATCATGTATATGGGCTTTTTATCTTCTTCTTTTTTATTTCACTTGACATAAGTTTGTTTTCTCACTTCCATAGGCATGCTCTTGAAATTTTGAATAACTAGAGGATTTAAGATACAAAGCTTGGACTTTCCACAAAGGTGTTTGCTTTGATTAATAGACTTCATCAAGTGCCTACAATTAGTTTGATTTTTTTGAAGATCTTGTTCTTCCTATCCACTTCTCTATTTGATTCATATTTGATGCAAGAACGAAGTTCTAAGCTTTTTTCTTCTTCCTCCTTCCTTCCCAACTCATTTTTCATGGATAGATAGGGTATTTTGAGGCTAAACCTATATCAAGATAGGCTTTTGGATGGTTTACAAACTTGGATTTACTAATATACAGATTTCCTACCTTTTTATTATAGATTTGACGTGAGTAGATATACATTTTCATATTACTTATACTATTTCAATTTTTAGATCCATGATTATGCTAAAATTGATCCCTAGTCATAAAGGCATAAGTTTACCCTCTTTCTTGGTATTGTTTCATAAACATACACTTAGCCCTGAAATCTTGTCATTAACAAGTTGTTACTCTATATCTTTCTTAAGTGCATGTAATGTTTTAGTTTTGAATCTATGAGAAAATGTTGAATCTAAAGTTCTTCAGCCATGATTAGTGAACAATGTATACTTTTGTTCTGCTAGAAGGTTGCATTCATGTTATTCCATCCATGTGTTGCAAGTATAGGTCTTACTACTATGAGTTAAAGGCTGAAATGTCATTGTTTTATCCTTGTTAGAGAAATTTGTAATGAGATGTGATTATGATGATGCATATGAAGGCAATATGCATCTTACATGATCACTGTGAAAACCTAAGTGGCTAAATTATAATGTTCTAGAGTTTGTATTGTTTATCTGTTATGTTAATATAGAATTTTACTTAAACATAAGAAGATCCATATGTTTTAGATCTTTATTATGAGTAAAACGTAATAATGAATAGAAACCTCTAACATATCTATATAGGTTCCTTGAACACACTATGACCTACCCCAATATTTTTGATGAGTTGGTTCGATGTGTCCATATTGCAGTGGATGAAATCATATTAAGAAGGCATAGATTAGATTTGGCCATAAGGATTAATTTTGGGAGGGTTAGGGGAAATTCCAAAAAGATGGAAGCAATACCCAATCTATCCTTGTTATGTTTGATCAAGGATTAGAGGGGTAGGGACTACATTCTATGTTTTGTGATTAGATTGGTGTGGGTTGTGATATGAGATAAGAAATGTGATATGAAGATTATGTGATATATGATTCCATATGCACTAGTCCTATACCAAGCTATGGTAATAAAAGGTAGAGATGTTATCGGATCCTACCTAGTCGTGTGGTAGACTTGGGATGTGTTAGTTGTCTTAGGGTATCCATATGAAACCTAAGGAATGAACGTTGAGTGGTCATGTTGGCGTACCATGATGATTTCTACCTGGATAGGTACAAATTATTTAGATATAGGGGAAAATAATAAGCAATGAATCTTATTGTAACATTTACTAATGCTAATGATATTCTATAATACATTGTATATGTTTCTCTTACTAAGTTGCATGACTATAATGTATCAATTTCATGCATAAGCTTAAATTGAAATGCTATCTTCCCTAATATGATAAAAGAGGATGTAAAAACATTTTATTACTCAAATGATTTTATTCTCATTTAGACATTGTCTAATAAACTAATGAATTACTTTTTATGCATGGAGTCGAGTCTTGAGATGCCCATCCTATTTCCCAAGCCAAATGACTTCAATGTTAGGTGAAACCTTGCTTAGATGCATGTTGTGTGTAAAGTTCATGTATTGGGGGCATCATGTGTTATTTTGATATCTTAGTTTTCATAATATGATAATATCTATTAGACATGCTAAAAGTTCCTAAGTATCTTGTGATGGAACTTTTTTTATAGTTCTTACGAGATCTCTAAGAAACTATTATGTGAATAGATAATTGTTTCAATATATATGATGACCATGTTCCGTGAATGATAGTCTTCATCTCTTTGATTGTGATAGGTAATCTAATTTATTTTCTTTTTGTGCTTTTCTAATTTTGTCATTTGTAATTAGTGTTTCTAGGTTAGTGGTGTAGAGCATCTTGAAACCACCACCAATAATCATTATGTGGTTGATTATTGTGAGTGGTGCCCAATAGTTTGGTATCAACAACTAGGTTTGAGTCATTACATGAACACATGACATGTTGAGTCTCCTCCTTTCTTCCACAATACTATAATAGTTATGTATTCTATATAGAAATGGTGCCTAGTAGAGAAGGGTAGGATGAGAACCAACCATTAATCCTAGTGGAGCACATGTTCCTTTAGGAACTTTGAGATCCAACTAGTGCTCCTTCCCTTCTTACAAATAGACATGAGTGACTACATAGGGAAGAGGATGTACCCAATGGATAATAATTAGCAATATCTTCATAGTAGCCTTGTGTTCCTATAGTATAATTAACCCCTAAGATGATGGTGTGGCTTGAGGATGTTGTCACTTAGGTGACAGGAGGCTTGGGACCTACTACACCACATGTATATCTAGTAAGGGGCATGAGTAGAACTTATGTATATGAGCCTATGAATTCATGTGTGGTTTCTTGATGAAGAAGAATCTTACTTGTTTGAGGTAGAAATGTTGTCCCATGTTCTAGATGAGAAGAATGTAGATCATGTTATATATTTTTTAAGGGTGGTACCTAATGGTGTTTAAAGAAAGTGCAAGGTAGGAAAAATCATTATGTGATCTGAGTTAAAGGAATGCATTGAGTGTGCTACTATCCAGACACGTGTGTGCATGATAGACATTTTAAGATAGTGAAGTAGGGTTGATGTTAGTGACATACTATGAGTTTATAATCCTAGATATGATGAGGTTCTATCCATAGTTGTGTGTAGTATACTATGATAAGGTTGTAAGGTTCAAGGATGGATTGAATCATGAGATGCAAGAAAGATGGTAATGATAGAAAACTAATGTGATTTTCACACTTATGTTGATGATGCCAGAAGGGGTGAAGAGCTAGTATATTTCTAGGAAAGAAGTTGAGGGGTAGAAGATACTTGGAGTAGATATTTAAAAAGGTTGTTCTAGAACTTCAAAAAGGACATGTAGACATCCACCACACATAAGGATACATTTACCACTTAGTGTTTTGTCAAGGTCACATCAAGATAGGATCTAGGGTAGAGACAATTGAGGTAGGGGTAGAGGTATCATCCTCCAAAGATAATTAGTGTTGGTTCATCTTTTGTTATGAGTCCTGGAGATCCAATTATGTGTCAGTGTTGGAACATCATACCACTTGTAGGTGTATTATAGGGGACAATGTTGTGGAACCTTTCCCACCTACTTGTTACACATGTGGGAAGCTTGGACATCACTTTAGTGAATGCCCAAACAGAGGACAACAACAAGACCAACATCCAGCATAGAGGTCAAGACAAAACTATAAGTAGACCCAATAGTCACAATAGTGTGAAAATAGAGGGGAAGTGTCACATGTAGGTTCCAATATATAGGGATTCATGTGACATACATTGTCTATTGGAGAAAAAGGAAAGAAGCTACAACTAGTTAATTAACTGATGAACCATCTAGAAAGAGTCATGTCACCTCAAGTATTGACATGTCGCATGCAGTTAATCATGAATTTCATTACTTATGTTAATGTTATCATAGATAAATGCACTACTGACTCTTTCCTGACTAACTCTAATAGCCAATAGGTGTTTGTACTAGCACCCTTACTAAACATCAAAGCATTATTTCTAGTGAATTTTATTATGAAAAGGACTATGAAAAGTTCATCAAAATTGATGTTATAAACTCCAACAAACTTAAAATTTAGCTTGTCCTCAAGCTAATCATCATTATTTAATTGATCTAGTAAAAAAATCCAAAAATACTGAAAACAAATTTTTATACAATCCTCTTATCAAAACTATTCACTTTTTTCACAAAATTAACTAACTTTATCAAGAATGTCAAATTGTCAAAAGATTCTTTATTTATTTATTTCTTAGCCATACTCTTATCTTTGGTATATATGTCATATTACAAAGTAGATTTTACTCGTCAAGGTATTATCTGGGATAGATAGGTAGGCAAAAAGGCTTTATGGATGTTCATTTCTTATTTTGGGTCATTCAAGTACAGGTCTGTTTAGATTGGTAAGCGATCCCTGCATTCCAAACCAGTTGGTTTTAGAGTAGTGATTGCACATCCTAAGTATCACTGCTCTAGATTACAATACCTTTAAATGAACGCCATTGGAATTGAGCTAGTTCTTTTAGAGACAAAATAATATCGACATATCTATGTTCATGAGAATAGAAATACACCATTCTAATAGCTCTTATTCATGGCACATCTCTCAGATTCTTTTTCACTCCTCACTTTTTGGGGATTTTGATAAAATTTTTGGAAGAATAAACGAGGTAGATCTTTCTTTGTTTTTGTGAAATCTTAAAGTTAAAAATAAAATTAAAGGAATAAATGACATTTTGCTAAGAGGAACATATAAATTTATATCAATAACAAAAAGATTTTTCCTGAGATGTCTTTCAAAACTAAAAGGTATAGTTTGAGAGAAAACTAGATTTTTTGTAGAGGGAGTTTTCCATCATCTACATCTTCATTACACAAGAAAATTTGAAATTTATGACGAAAATAAATTAATTATGAAAAGAAATACTAAAGGAAAAGAAAGCAATATTTGTGATACTGTAGATACTTTAGAAATACTAAAGTTGATCGCTCTATTTTGTGGGTCAAAAGTGTAAACATGATTGTCTAGTCAAAGATATCAGAATTTAAATTTATACCCGAATAGAAGAGACATTCACAACTAAATATGGAGTCAATTTCAATAGTACGGAGTTGAACACAGGGATAAGGGGAATAACATAATAAAAATGTGAGATATTAGCTTAGTCTAGTCTAACTGAAAGAGTAATTTGATGGTGTTCTGATTAAGGAATGGTTTATCCTAAATTGAACATTAATTGTAAGTTTAAAAAGAACAAAAGAAGAAATAAAGATGATTTGATAAAACTATGATAAAAGGGGAACTCGGATTGGGTTTCACCAATCAAGCCAACAACAACCATGTAAAACCTTCACTCCTATTTTATATATATATTCTCTACTCATTTCACAAAAAATGATAGATAATTATCTATTCCTTCCTTCTCTCGAGATTCAAAAAGATTTCTGTCTAATGGGGTTATCTCTCTTGAGCTAACACCCAAAAGATCAAGGAAAATCAGTATGACTTTTCATTATAGCAACTCCTCACTCTTGTGTATCGTTACTATCCTATACTCTAGATCTAGTAAAAACTATTCTCTCAAATAATATTCATATCAAACATTGAAAGAAGGTAGATAATCATCAATTGATGCTACAAAATAAGAGCATAGGAACAAAACTTTAAAGAATATACGCCATAAAATAGAAATATGAATAATTACATGGTTGGGAGGGCATGACGGACACTCCCTACCCAAGTTATGGAGTTTAGCCATGCATGGAAGCAAAAACAAATGGGTTACAATGTGAACAAGTCATAATAAGGAAAGAAAAGGGAAGCATCGATACAAAGGTAGAAAGAATGATCAATATACCAACCTCTCGGTTGATCAGGCAAGTGGTCGATAGGTACGTCGATAGCTCGCCTTCTCCCTTTGATCCTGGCTTATCTCCGATCATTCCACTGGATTGTTGATGGTGAAGAGTTTAGTCGTCGAGAGATGAGATCATCCACCAAATTTACAGAATTAGGCAGATCGATAGCTCTTGCCCTTGACTCTGAACTTGGCGGTAGCCTTTCATCTCTCAAGACATATGGGGTCCAATATCCTCCTAAAGCGAGACTTTGGGGTCTATTTATAGGCTTTGACCCATGGTCTATAGAGGCAGGTGATCCATGTGGCATCGAAAATCCTATCAATGAGGTGTGATCTCAACAAGGATTCATTAATTTTTGTTTATGTCGATAATGATGTCGACAGTTCTATTGAGATGTCTCTTCGATAGGAGTGTTCTTGTCTTTAAAAAAGGTCGACAAAGGTGTCGGCATGATCTATTATCAGGACCGTCAATGGTTATATTGATGATTCACTCCTCGACATGATTTTGAGGATTCGTTCGATAGCTTGGTACCGACATCGTTCTATCAATATCACTTTTGTCGATGTAGTCTGCTAACTTAGCTCGATAGATTTGTCGACCATCTTGCTCGATAGCAATTTGGAATGTGTTGAGTAATTTCTTAAATTCTATCAAATTTGTACCAATCTCCTTCAAATATCAACAAAAATGATTTAGAACCTATCAATAGGTGAATGGAAGTTAAAATGAGTAAAACTAAACACCTAAGCATTATTTAAAATGATTTTTATTATGGAAAAGGCTATGAAAAGTGCATCAAAATTGATGTTATCAAAAATTCATGACCACGATTTAGTTTTAGAGATACCTATAGTAGAATATATTTAGAGTTGAGATATGCCCTAAATGTGTTCTATGTGGTAGGAATCGAAGTAGTCAATGGATCTTTTGCCACTTGAGATACACATATTCCATTGAATCACGGTCATGAACTTATGATAACATCAATTTTGATGCACTTTTCATAGACTTTTTCATAATAAAAATCATTAGAAATAATGCTTAGATGTTTAGTTTTACTCATTTTAATTCCATTCACCTATTGATAGGTTCTAAATCAGTTTTTTTGATACTTGAAGGAGTTTGGTACAAATCTGAAAAAATTAAAGCAATTGCTCGACACATTCCAAATTGCTATCGAGTAGGATGTTTGACAGATCTATCGATCTAAGTTGGCCGACTACATCGACAAAAGTGACACCGATAGAATGATGTCAGTACCAAGATATCGAATGAATCCTCTACAATCATGACAAGGAGTGAATCATCGATATCACTATCGATGGTCCTGGTAATAGATCACGTCAACACCTTTATCGACATTGTTTGAAGACAAGAAGACTCCTATCGAAGATACATCTCGATAGAACTATCAACATCATTATCGACACAAACAAATATCAATGGATCCTTATTGATATCGTACCTCATTGACATGTCTGTCGATGCCACATGGATCACCTGCCTCGATAGACCATGGGTCAAAGCCTATAAATAGACCCCCAAAGTCTCACTTTAGGAGGATCTTGGACCCGAGAAGTCTTGACCAAAAGGTTTCCGCCAAGTTTATAGTCAAGGACGAGAGTTAATGATTTGCCTAGTTCTATCGATCTGGTGGATGATCTCATCTCTTGGTGACTCAACTCTTCACCATTAACAATCTAGTGGACTGATTAGAGATAAGCCAGGATCAAAAGGAGAAGGAGAGTTGTCGATGTACCTGTCGACCACTTGCCTAATCGACCGAGAGGTAGGTATATCAATCATTCTATCTACCTTTATATGGATCTTTCCCTTTTCTTTCCTTATCATGACTAGTTCACATTGTAACCCATTTGTTTTTGTTTCCATGCATGGCTAAACTTCATAACTTGGGTCGGAGTAGCCGTTATGCCCTCCCAACCATGTAATCATTCATCTTTCTATTTTATGGCATATATTCTATAAAGTTTTGTTATTATGCTCTTATTTTATAGCATCAATTGATGATTAGCTACCCTCTTCTGAAGTTTGATATGAATATTATTTGAGAGAATAGTTTTGACTAGATCTAGAGTATAGGATAGTAACAATACACAAGAGTTAGGAGTTGCTATAATGAAAAGCCATACAGATTTTCCTTGATCTTTTAGTTGTTACCTCAAGAGTGATAACCCCATCATATAGAAATCTATTCAGATCTCGAGAGAAGGAAGGAATAGATAATTGTTTATCATTGTTTGCAAAATGAGTAGAGAATATATATAAAATAAGAGTGAAGGTTTTACATGGTTTTTGTTGGCTTTATTGGTGAAACCCAATCTAAGTTCCCCTCTTATCATAGTTTTCTCAAATCGTCTTTATTTCTTCTTTTGTTTTTTTATTTACAATTACTGTTCAATTTAGAATAAACTATTCCTTAATCACAAAACCATCAAATTACTCTTTCAATTAGACTAGACTAAGCTTAGGTTTCATGTTTTTATTCTATTATTCCCCTTATCCCTATGTTCGACCCCTTACTACTGAAAGAGACATTGTATTTAGTTGCAAACGTCTCTTCTAGTCAGGTATAAATTTTAAAGTCTGATATCTTTGACTAGAAAATCATGTTTACACTTTTGACCCACGTAACAGAGCGGTCAACTTTAGTATTTTTAAAGTACCTACAGTATCACAAACATCACTTTCTTTTCCTTTAGTATTTCTTTTCATAATTTCTTTATTTTAGTCATAAATTTCAAATTTTCTTATGTAATGAAGATGCAGATGATGAAAAACTCCCTCTATAAAGAATCTAGTATTCTCTCAAACTATACCTTTTAGTTATGAAAGATGTCTCAGGATAAAAAAAAAAATTGTTACTGATTTAAATTTTATACGTTCCTCGTAGCAAAACGTCATTTATTCCTTTAATTTTATTTTTAACTTTAAGATGTCACAAAAACAAAGAAAGAGATACCTCGTTTATTCTTCCAAAAAATTTATCAAAATCCCAAAAAAGTGAGGAGTGAAAAAGAATTTGAGAGATGTGCCATGAATAAAAGCTATTACAATGGTGTATTTCTGTGCTCATGAACATAGATATGTCGATTTTAATCATTAGCTCAATTCCAATGGAGTTCATTTAAAGGTATTGTAATCCAAGGTAGTGATACTTAGGATGTGAAATCACTGCTCTAAAACCAACTGATTTGGAATGAAGGGATCGCTTACCAATATAAACGGACTTGTACTTGAATGGCCAAGAATAAGAAAGGAACATCCATAAAGCCTTTTTGCCTACCTATCTATTCTAGATAATACCTTGATGAGAGTGAAAGCTACTTTGTAATGTGGCATATATACCAGAGACAAGAGTATGGGTCATAAATAAAGAAAGAAAGAATCTTTTGACAATTTGACATTCTTGATAAAGTTAGATCATTTTGTGAAAAAGTGAATAGTTTTTATAAGAGGATTGTATAAAAATTTGTTTTCAATAATTTTTGGATTTTTGTTTACTTGATCAATTAAATAATGATTCTATTATATTGAGTACAAGATAAATTCTAAGTTTGGGGGAGTTGATAACATCAGTTTTGATTCACTTTTCATAGCCTTTTGCATAATAAAAATCATTGGAAATAATGCTTAGATGTTTAGTTTTACTCATTTTAACTTCCATTCACCTATTGATAGGTTCTAAATTAATTTTATTGATATTTGAAGGAGTTTGGTACAAATACGTTGAAATCTAAGGAATTTCTCGACACACACCAAATTGGTATCAAGAAGGATGGTGGACAGATCTATCAAGTGCTACATTGATGAGAAAAGAAACCTCAACTTCAATTGGTCGAGTGATGGCCATTAAGTAGTTCAAACAATCTTCCATCGGAAGGGTGGTCGAAAAACCTATCAAACTAAGTTGGAAGACTGCATCGACAAAAGTGACACAGGTAGAACTCTTCTGGTACCAATGAATCCTCGACAATCATGTCGAAAAGTAAATCATCGATATCACTACTGACAGTCCTAATAGTAGATCATATCAACACCTTTGTAGATGTTGTTTGACAAGATGACTCCTTCCAAAGAGACATCTCAATAGCATTGTCGACATCATTATCAACACAAACAAAGATCAATGGATCCTTGTCGAGATCACACCTCATTGATAAGTTTGTCGATACCACTTGGATCACTTCCTCGACAGAATGCGGGTCAAATTCTATAAATAGACCCCCAAAGTCTCACTTTAGGATGATCTTAGACCTCGAAAGTCTTGAGATCTGTAAGGCTACCACCAAGTTTAGAGCCAAGGATGAGAGATGTCAATTTTCCTAGTTCTGCCGATTTGGAGAATGATCTCATATCTTGATGACTCAACTCTTCACCAACAACAATTCAACAGACCGGTCGGAGATAAGCCAAGATCTAAGGGAGATGGAGATTTTTCGACGTACCTATCAACCACTTTCCTAGTCAACTGAGAGGTTGGTAGATCGATCATTCGATCTACTTTTGTATCAATCCTTCATTTTTCTTTCATTATCATGACGTGTTCACGCTGTAACTCGTTTGTTTTTGTTTTCATGCATGGCTAAACTCCTTAACTTGGGTTGGGAATAGCCTCCAGGCCCTCCCAACCATGTAATTGTTCATCTTTCTATTTTATGGCATACGTTATTTAAAGTTCCGTTCCTATGCTCTTATTTTACTACATTAATTGATGATTAGCTACCCTCTTCTGATTTTTGATACAAATATTGTTCAAGAGAATAGTTTCAACTAGATCTAGAGTATAGAATAGTAACGATACACGAGAGTGAGGAGTTGCTATAATGAAAGTCATATGGATTTCTCTTCATCTTTCTATTATTACCTCGAGAGAGATATCCCCATTAGATAGAAATATGTTCGGATCTTGAGAGAAGGAAGGAACAGATAATTGTTTATGTTTGTTTGCAAAATGAGGAGAGAATATATATAAAATAGGAGTGAAGGTTTTACATAGTTGCAGTTGGCTTGGTTGGTGAAACCCAATCCAAGTTCCCCTTTTATCATAGTGTTTTCAAATCATCTTTATTTCTACTTTTGTCCTTTTTAAACATACAATTACTATTCAATTTAGAATAAATCATTCCTTAATCAGAATACCATCAAACTACTCTTTTGGTTAGACTAGACTAAGCTAAGGTCTCACATTTTTATTTTATTATTCCCCTTATCCCTATGTTCGACCCCATACTACCGCAATAGACTTTGTATTTAGTTGTGGATGTCTCATTCTAGTTGAGGATAAATTTAAAGTCTGATACCTTTTACTAGACAATCATGTTTACACTTTTGACCCACGAAAAAGAGCATTCAAATTTTGGCACCGTTGTCAGGGATAAGGGGCTTGATAATCTTTAAAAACTTGTGGTCTACTTGGCATGCTTCTGAACTTTATAAAACATTTTATCATTTTCTATTTGCTAGAATATTACTTACATTTCCAGTCTTAGCCTCTAATTCATTCAATATTCTACTTATAGGTAGTCAAACATAAATTCTAGTCAACCCTATAGTTCCTTGCTAAATTTCTAGGGGTAAATATCTTTCTCATCGACCCAATGGCAGTATAGGAGCCACCCCTTGATCCTGAGAATAAGCCCTCTCTTTGCTCATTAATCACCGGGCTCATAAATGACAATAGAGACCCTATTGTTTTCCCCTGCATACTGATGGCTAATTTTGAATTAAATCCTAAGTTCATCAGTATGATTCAAGATCAAATGTTTGGAGGAAAATTTTTTAAGGAAAACCCTTACTATCATATCAACACTTTCAAAAATATGTGTGACACCCTAAAGATGAATAGGGTTCCTCAAGAAGTGGTCTATATGAAGGTTTTTTGCTTCTCTCTCAAGGACAAAGCCTTGTAGTGGTACCTTTCTCAAAAGGGGGTTACATCTTGGCGACAATTGTCTAATGCCTTTGTGAACAAATTTGATCTTGTAGAGAAGACTATCAGATGCAAGCACAAGATTACCGTCTTCAAGCAGAAACCTTCAGAAAGTCTATATGACGCATGGGACAGATATCAAGAATATCTGGGAGACTTTCCACTCCATGGGTATGATGAAGGTTTTATTGTCATTACCTTCTACAAAAGTCTTACCTCGACAGAAAGAACTTCTCTAAGCACTGCAGATGGCAGTGACTTTATAAAGCATGATGTAGAGACTATGAAGGATATCATCAACAACATGATTGGACTCCAAGTTAGCACAGACTATGAAAGAAATTCTACAACAACCGTGTCTACCGCTAATAGTATTTCTCTTGATTCAAGGTTATTGGAAAATCTCAACAACAAATTAGACAAGATGGGAGCCAACGTCCAGAATCTGAAGGAAGTCAATTCAAAGTAGTTTACTGAAGCAACCATAATGTGTGTTACTTGTGGGGAAGATGGTCATGGTATGGACCATTGTATCTACACTCACAAATCTGAAGACATGTAGATGGAGAATGTGTCATATGTAAATTACAAATGCCCTGATCATCTTGGATTTTCCTATGAGAATACCTCAGCAGAAGAAAATCCATACCAATTGAATCAATCATCACAATCAATGTGTAGGGGACAAGGGCAAGTTGAGGGGAGAGGAACTCCACCTGGATTTCAAAAAAATACACCTCAGACTCAAGGAAACTTCAATGGACAAAGAGGAAGTATGTTTCAACAACACCAAAAATCCATATCTAACCTAGAATCCTTAACTAAAAGGTTGGGTGAATGTGTGGTGAGAAACAACAACATCCTTGAAAACATATAGATACAAATGTTCAATGTGAACATCCAAATAAGTGATCTACAATCCCACAATCAGATAATTGATCGGAAGTTGGCTTCCATAGCAACCTCAATCGAATGAGCAACAGGACAGTTCCCTTCAAGCATTGAACAAGATCCAAAGAACGAAAATGCAAAGATGGCAACACTCCATTCTGGAAATACATCCTCTAAACCCCAACAAGAAGAATTGATTGTTGAAGACGAAGCCACCAAGGAAGAAGTTCCAATAACAAAGAAGTCATGAGGGGAAACTAATCCCATTCCTTCATTGAGGACACCTGATGTTCCGTTAGGAGCACCTTTTCCGCATTGTTTCATCAAAGCACAACTAGAAAATAGATACACCAAGTTCATTTATACCATTAAGAAAATACATTTGGACATTCCTCTTATCGACATCATAGATGAGATGCCTACATACACCAAATTCTTGAAGGATCTCATCACAGAGACAAGAAAGAGGGGAGACATAGATATAGTATGTCTCATAAGGATGGCATTTGTTTTACGTCAATCCATGCATATAAAGCAAAAAGACCCTTGAGCTTTCACTATACCTTTCCTCATTGGATATAAGTCAGCGCGATATGGTCTCGCAGACTTGGGGGCTAGCATCAACTTCATTCCCTATAGCTTGTCCATTAGGTTGGGACTGACAGACATCATCAAATCCAATATGCAAATTCAGCTCCTAATAATTCCTATACCAAACCAGTTGGGGTCGTGGAGGATGTCCCGATCAGGATTGGAAACTTCTTTATTCCTTGTGATGTTGTAATAATCAATGTGGTAGAAGACCCTAAATTCCCAATCATCTTTGGGGAACTCTTCCTTTTAACAGCACACACTTTGATATAAATTGAAGATGGGTTGATCACCATAAGAATCAGAAATGAGTCTATCGATTTTCACATTCTCGATCACATGAAAGGTCCTTCACCAAAAGAGACAAGTTACTTCACTGACTATTGCAACCAGCTTTTTGTAGAAATTCAAAAGCACAATGCTATAGTCGATCCTTTGATGTGAGCCTTAATAAATCCTACATTAGGGATTGAAGATCCCGAAGCTGAGGAAATGGCATACTTAGAAGTTGTAGAAGAAGAAGAATTTCAAGGGACTGTCAAAATAGTAAAGTATGTTTCCCTACAGTGAGAATCAATAGACGTGTCCACCGCAAGACCTCGTATAGAACTTAAACCCCTTCCTAAAGGTTTAAAAAATGAATTTTTGGATGATGAGAAGAGAAATCTGGTGATAATCAATGCACAATTGTCTCTTGAAAAACAACAACTACTTCTATCCAAACTAAGGGCTAGGAAGAAAACTCTTGGATACTGCATTGACAATATTAAAGGTCTGAGTCCAACTATTTGCATGCATAGAATAAACCTCGATGAAAGTGTAAAACCATGTGTGCAAGGTCAAAGGAAGCTTAAGGAAAAAATGTGAGAGGTGGTATGCAAGGAAGTCATCAAACTTATAGATGCAAGTATAATATATACCATCAATGAAACCAACTGGATGAGCCCTGTACATGTGGTACCAAATAAAGGAGGCATGATCGTAGTCAAATATAGTGATGGAAAGGAAGTATCCACCCATTTAGTAACTGTTAGGCATTTGTGCATCAACTACAAGTTACTAAATGCAGCTACTCACAAGGACCATTTGCCCTTTCCGTTTATTAACCAATCTTTGGAAAGATTGGCGCATCGTTCACACATTTGCTATTTGGATGGGTACTTAGGATTCTATTAGGTACCTATTCATCCAGAAGATCAGGACAAGACCAAGTTTACCTATCTATATGAGACATATTCTTTTCGTCGCATGCCTTTTGCTCTATGTAATGCACCAGCCACATTTCAGAGGTGCATGTCAGCCATTTTCTCTGATCTAATAGAAGAAATTATGGAAGTCATTATGGATAACTTCTTGGTCTATGGGACATCCTTTGAAGATTATTTGAAGAATATAGCCCTTGTTCTCCAAAGGTGCGAAGAAAAATAACTAGTTCTCAATTGGGAGAAGTGTCATTTCATGGTGTGAGAAGGAGTCATTTTAGGGCACAAAGTTTATGAGGTAGGTATAGAGGTAGATAAGAGCAAGATAGAGGTAACTTTTAAACTCTCGCATCCTTATTCAATTTTATCTATTCATAGTTTCTTAGGATACACTGACTATTATTGATTATTCATTAAAGACTTCTCCCAGATAGAAAAACCTCTTTCCAATCTACTTATTAAAGATACACCATTTGTCTTTAACGAGGACTGTTTGAAGGCTTTCTATACTTTGAAGAATGCCCTCACCGCCGCACCCATCATGCAAGCTCCAGACTGGGATCTTCCGTTTCAGCTAATGTGTGATGCTAGTGACTATGTTGTTGGAGTAGTTTTGGGATAGAAAAAGGACAAGAAACATCATGTCATATACTACGCTAGTAAAACTCTTGATGAAGCTCAGGTGAATTATGCAACCACTGAAAAAGAGATGTTATCTATTATATATGCTTTTGACAAGTTTAGGTCCTATATCCTAGGAGGGAAAGTA
This sequence comes from Alisma plantago-aquatica, assembly GCA_963693085.1. NCBI lineage: Eukaryota > Viridiplantae > Streptophyta > Magnoliopsida > Alismatales > Alismataceae > Alisma > Alisma plantago-aquatica. Next base: position 471,641,207 of record OY856409.1, on the reverse strand, counting down.
ATAATATATACTAATCATGGTGCAATCAAGTATATTTTGCAAAATAAAGATACCAAACCTCAACTTCTCTGGTGGGCTCTTTTGTTGCAAGAGTTTGATCATGAAATAACTAACAAAAAGGGATCAGACAATGGTGTGTCTAACAATTTCTCACGAATAAGGATCAAAGGATACAATCCCCTTCCCATAAATGAATCCTATCAAGATGAGTCCCTATTTCTTATTCACTCTTTATACCAAGTCACTCCATGGTACATAAGATTACTATAATTATCTTGCATGTCAATAGTTGCCTCTTGGAATGACATACAATCAAAAGAAGAAGTTCTTTTCTGACATAAAGAACTACTACTGGGATGACCCACTCATGTTCAAGAAATGTGCAAATAACATCTACCGTCATTGTGTAGATCACGATGAAGCTCATTCTATCCTATAAAAATGCCACACAGCCCCGTATGGCAGACATTTGGGTGCTGAGAAGATGGCACTAAAAATCCTAAAAAGGGTTTTTATTAGTTGACCATCTTCAAGGATGCACATGCTTATACCAAACAATGTGATGCATGTCAATTGTAACATACTGAATCTCAGGGTCTTCCCTACAATTTACCCATATTCTATCTTTTCATTTCTTTCAAGTCCTTTTGGACCAATTTCATAAATTTCCCTTTTTTTATATTCTTTTTGGACTCCTTGTGCAATTTGAGCACAATTCAAGGTTGAAATTACCTTTTTCCCTCATTTATATAAATGGAGGGGTGTTTGCACAAATAACCCACTTAAGGTAATAATTAAGGACTAATTATGCAAGATGGAGTTTAATGAGAGATAATAATTAGATAATGTTAATTTGGAGCTTTTTGGATAAATATATTAGTAATAATGTGTATTTGAGTTAATGTATGAGAACATTAACCTTAATTGTTTCTCTCTCCTCAAAATATGATTTTAATTCATGAAAATATGTTATTTTGTTGAGAAATGATTATTGAAATCTTAATGTGTTTAATATCTCGAAATTCACTCATGTAATCCATTAAAAGAAGACTTTTCATATAACTCATTCATTTTAATATGTTAATATACAATTTAATGAGAAATATATTTATTAAGGGCCAAATAATGAGTAAAATGATAAAGTAATTGCATAGCATTGTTCTAGACTTTAATGTCAACTAATGGTTCAAATTTGGTGGCTTTTGGAGTTGATTTGACCCCTCAAAACTATTTTATACGCTTTTAATATAGTGTAAATTAAAATGGTGAATAATAACTCACCTTCATACCTCACTCTTAATATGGGCTAATAAAACTTGCAAATACATTCTATTAGTGAGTGGAGGACTCTTGGACTCCAAATCTCGGATTTGGGAACCAAGGGTTGCTTATAAAAGCAACACATAATTATTTGCTCAAGCATTATATTAATATATGTTTTAATAATCAAAATAATTATTGGAGGCCAAAGGTTGGGTAAAACGAAAATCTAATTATATAGCATGAATCTAGACATCATTAACAACTTGGGGTTAAAATTTGAGGCCATTTGGAGTTTGTTTGATCTCCCAAATGCATTAAATAAGTTTTTAATATAGTGTCACTTAATAACTATCGATATATCATTCATTTGCATCATTTAAGCCTAAGTTCAGCCTTTAAATGACTGTCACGTGCGTTCGGCCCATCGTGGGTCATGATCCAATGGTCCAGGTTGGACGTGGATCCCATCTGACAGTCGGCTCTTCATCTTCTACTTTCAGTTAACCGAAGGAGCAAGCGAGGAGTCGTGGCTCGCTTCATCTCCCCCGTTCTCCCTCGTCTCTTCACCTTTTCTGGATATTTCTTCGCCCACGAGTTCGTGAGGACCTCCCACATCAAACGAGCCAAGTCTCTTCACATCCCGTGTACTGTAGGCAAAACGCCATTCATGGCCAGTCGTAGCTCCTCACCTCCACCTTCTCTTTGACTCCTCTGACTTTCCCATCTATATATGACCACCTACACACATCTGTCGGCCACTTAGCAACTTGCACAGACCATCAATTTCATTCGAGATCGTGTGTGTAGCCGGCGATGAGGAGTTTTTCCAGTTGTGCTTGCGACACCTCTCCCCGGAGCTAGAGTGCTCGTGCATCAAAATTTATTGGTCTGGTGAGTTCGTCTTTCGATTCTCTTCGTTTCGAGTACCTGAACGACCGATTTGGTTGAGAAACGCAAAAACGCCCAAGTTCCCAAGATACACCTCGGCCCCATGGCTGCACCCTCTTTTCCTGATCCTCTCGCCAGGGGCAGTTTCGTCATCCGAAACCTTATTTTTTTTACCCATTTAGCAATTAATTAGTCAGTTTTGTTTAACTCGTAGTAAATCGCTCAGTTATCGGAAAAATATAAATAAATACTCATTGGAAAGATAAAATCATGTAGAATCCGAAGTTTTAAGTTTTGAACCCTATTTTCCATCCTAAACCTGATAATTAATTCAAACTCTAATTTAAATGTATAAAGTGTTATAAAATGATTATAATAGTGTTTTTACTCTATTTTTGAAAAGAATATGTTTTCTCGAGTAGAAAAATATTAGGAATCATTTGGCCCTGTTTCTAGACCCAAAATCCAAAGTTTTAATCCATGGTTTATAAATCTGAATATTTTACACTTAAAGTACCTTTAAGTAACCTAATACATGTGTAATGCTTGCAACTAGGGAAATATGGAATTGGATACAATTAGACTGGTGAATGTGATGGTAATGAATGAAAACTAAGGTATGTGACACCTATTTATGTATGTGACTCCTATGTATGTGAATCCTATTATTTATCAATGAATGATGAATGTGGAATGTAAATGTGCAAATCGCACCTATCCTTCAGTTGGGCTTTTATCCATCCCTACCTTCTTTATGTGCTAGCCTTGTTATCTTTCTACATGACTTTATTTGGCTCTTTACTTATTTAATGCTTCTATGCCATTGTGACTCATTCATTTGAATCATGTGAATCTTGCTACTACATATATTGTCTTAGTCTAAGTCTTCCTCTACCTAGATCCTATGTTTTGTATAAAGTCGTACTCCCATTTGGGGAATTTTTTTATAATGTACTCTTTATACATTTTGAATAAAGTAAATTTTTTATTTCTTCCGCTGCCACACATTTGATTTACTTGTTTATCATGTTTTATAGTAGAGACTTGGTCTTTACAGCATGGTATCAGAGCATCAAGGTAATAATGATGGTATCAGATTCTTGACTAATTCAAATTGTCTCCTAGATAGAACCCTTACCATATATAGTTCCTTTAGTAAGTTTTCACCTTAGAGTTGACCTATGATGAAAGTTTGATTTAGGATCATAATAATTTCATATTAAAAATAAAATGTGTCAACTTTTTGGTGAATTGTCTATTGAGAAGCTACTAGAGCAAGAAGTTGAAAGTGATGGTGTCTAGAAATGGTCAGAGCTTAGGGGATGGCAATATTTTCCTCCGCCCCACTAGCTTGGTAATAAGGACTCCTGAGCTCATATGACCTGGCCTGGCCTGATCTAATACAGACAACTCAAAATAGTCTATCTTTGGGCATGTTGCCTAATTGTTGAATACCTTAGGAAAGCCATAAGTGATGATTTGATCTCTTACACAAAAATCATCCTTAAATACCTTATACTCCTATGTTTAGGGTTTAGTGTACCCTATGTTACACCCTGAAGCTTGGTTAGTAAATCCTTTTAGTGTTGAGTTTTATGTACCCTTTTTCCCTTAGCTTAGTTTGACTTAGTTGACCCTTTTAAGGTATGGAGTGAGGGTAATGGTGTTAGTACCCTATTTGGTTTTGCAAATCTGATTTCGAGGATGAAATCCCTTTTAGGGGGATGGAATCCCAATTAAAAGCAAAATAAAATACCTTTAGAGTTAGAAACCCTATCTATGTGGACATATGTACATAATAACTTATGTGAACAAGAATTTACCAAACACATTATACTTGTAATTCAACTCGTTTGTTTATACACACGTGAATATGTAGTACGTCATATAGAGATAGTTCATATGCTTGAACCTTCACATATTATTGATGCACATAATAATGAGTTACTCATTACTAATTGTGAATCTACATAACGTTGACTATGCCACCCTAATGGTAAAATGTATATGGATAATGCACCCTAAGGATGCTTTAACATGTAATGATCATGTTGACCTAAACCCTAATATGTAATCATATAGCATTGACAACATATATATACCCTTAATGCCTTTCATGATACATTAGTGACATTAGGTGTCATCATCACATAATATATCTTGATGCATATAAATGGATTATAGTCACAAAGTTATCAATATATGTAAGGTATATCACCTTGTTCTCTAATTAACACCTCATCATAACTTGATATATGAATTAATTCATTAATATTTAATGTGTTACATCCTATTCACTAAAATGAGTATAATGACTCAAATGTGATAATGAATAACTGGATTCACATAAATATTCATAAATGCCTAATGTGAAGTAAAATATGTATAATTTATAATATGAAGTGTAATGGATGAAAATGATTAATGATGTCATGGATATGAGTATGAACGATGATATGACAATGTGCAATATGAACATTATTTGGAATTATTATAGGCTTAATAACTTGTTGGATAATATTAACTTTTTCTACAAAATAATTTGTGATAATTCTACATGATAGTTTTAAAAGGATAATGGAAAATGAATTCATGTTATTAAGGCTTTTGACCTAATACATTAATTAATGTTGAAATGGCTTAGAAAACCCTAATTGTGCTTAAAACCCTTGATGAGGGAAATACACATGATATAATATTGAGATGTAATTGTTTTGAATAAAATGTGGCACAAGTGATAGTATAATAAATATGATACCTCTTCATGATGGAGATTATGCTAATAAGACAAAAATGTTGATTATGTTGTGTTTGATAAAAGGTTATAGGTTTTGTAGAAACCTTAGTAACACCTGACTTATGTAGATTTTGTGTTGTACCCTAGATTAAGGGTTATAACCTAGTGTTTAAGGTTGGGAAGTTGCACACTCACCCTCTCTTTCCTCTTGTTGTGATTTCGGGGACGAAATCCTCTTTAAGGGGTGGAGTGCTGTAACATACTGAATCTCAGGGTCTTCCCTATAATATACCCATATTCTATCTTTTCATTTCTTTCAAGTCCTTTTGGACCAATTTCATAAATTTCCCTTCTTTTATATTCTTTTTGGACTCCTTGTGCAATTTGAGCACAATTCAAGGTTAAAATTACTTTTTTCCTCATTTATATAAATGGAGGGGTGTTTGCACAAATAACCCACTTAAGGTAATAATTAAGGACTAATTATGCAAGATGGAGTTTAATGAGAGATAATAATTAGATAATGTTAATTTGGAGCTTTTTGGATAAATATATTAGTAATAATGTGTATTTGAGTTAATGTATGAGAACATTAACCTTAATTGTTTCTCTCTCCTCAAAATATGATTTTAATTCATGAAAATATGTTATTTTGTTGAGAAATGATTATTGAAATCTTAATGTGTTTAATATCTCGAAATTCACTCATGTAATCCATTAAAAGAAGACTTTTCATATAACTCATTCATTTTAATATGTTAATATACACTTTAATGAGAAATATATTTATTAAGGGCCAAATAATGAGTAAAACGAGAAAGTAATTGCATAGCATTGTTCTAGACTTTAATGTGAACTAATGGTTCAAATTTGGTGGCTTTTGGAGTTGATTTGACCCCTCAAAACTATTTTATACGATTTTAATATAGTGTAAATTAAAATGGTGAATAATAACTCACCTTCATACCTCACTCTTAATATGGGCTAATAAAACTTGCAAATGCATGCTATTAGTGAGTGGAGGACTCTTGGACTCCAAATCTCGGATTTGGGAACCAAGGGTTGCTTATAAAAGCAACACATAATTATTTTCTCAAGCATTATATTAATATATGCTTTAATAATCAAAATAATTATTGGAGGCCAAAGGTTGGGTGAAATGAAAATCTAATTATATAGCATGAATCTAGACGTCATTAGAAACCTGGGGTTAAAATTTGAGGTAATTTGGAGTTTGTTTGACCTCCCAAATGCATTAAATATGTTTTTAATATAGTTTGACTTAATAGTAATCGATATATCATTCATTTGCATCATTTAAGCATAAGTTCAGCCTTTAAATGGCTGTCACGTGCGTCCGGCCCATCGTGGGTCACGATCCAACGGTCCAGGTTAGACGTGGATCCTATCCGATAGTTGGCTCTTCATCTTGTACCTTCAGTTAACTGAAGGAGCAAGCGAGCAGCCGCGGCTCGCTTCATCTCCCCCGTTCTCCCTCGTCTCTTCACCTTTTCTGGAGATTTCTTCGCCCACGAGTTTGTGAGGACCTCCCGCATCGAACAAGACAAGTCTCTTCGCATCCTGTGCATTTTAGGCAAAACGCCATTTGTGGCTGGCCGTAGCTCCTCACCTCCACCTTCTCTTCGACTCCTCTGACTTTCCCATCTATATATGACCACCTACACACATCCGTCGGCCCCTTAGCAACTTGCACAAACCATCAATTTCATCCGAGATCGTGTGTGTAGCCGGCGACGAGGAGTTTTTCCAGCTTTTCTTGCGGCGCCTCTCCCCAGAGCTAGAGTGCTCGTGCATCGAAATTTATTGTTCTGGTGAGTTCGTCTTTCAATTCTCTTCGTTTCGAGTACCTGAACGACCGATGTGGTTGAGAAACGCAAAAATGCCCAAGTTCCCAAAATACACCTCGGCGCCATGGCTGCACCCGAGCTTGAAGAAGCTCGGGTGGATTTTTACCTTTTTGCCCCCGCGCGCCCTCTTTTTATGATCCTCTCGCCAGGGGCAGTTTCGTCATCTGAAACCTTATTTTTTTGACCCATTTAGCAATTAATTGGTCAGTTTTGTTTAATTCGCAGTATATTGCTCGATTATCAGTAAAATATAAATAAATACTCGTTGGAAAGATAAAATCATGTAGAATCCGAATTTTAAAGTTTTGAACCCTGTTTTCCATGCTAAACCTGATAATTAATTCAAACTCTAATTTAAATGTATAGAGTGTTATAAAATTATTATAATAGTGTTTTAACTATGTTTTTGAAAAGAAAATATGTTTTCTCGAGTAGAAAAATATTAGGAATCATTTGGCCCTATTTCCAGACCCAAAATCCAAAGTTTTAATCCATGGTTTATAAATGTGGACATTTTACACTTAAAGTACCTTTAAGTAACCTATTACATGTTGAGCTGGGTTCACCAAAAAAAAGTAACCTAATACATGTGTAATGCTTGCAACTAGAGAAATGTGGAATTGGATACAATCAGACTGGTGAATGTGATGGTAATGAATGAAAACTAAGGTATGTGATACCTATTTATGTATGTCACTCCTATGTATGTGAATCCTATTATTTATCAATGAATGATGAATGTGGAATGTAAATGTGCAAATCGCACCTATCCTTCAGTTGGGCTTTTATCCATCCCTAACTTCTTTATGTGCTAGCCTTGTTATCCTTCTACATGACTTTATTTGGCTCTTTACTTATTTAATGCTTCTATGCCATTGTGACTCATTCATTTGAATCATGTGAATCTTGCTACTACATATATTGGCTTAGTCTAAGTCTTCCTCTACCTAGATCCTATGTTTTGTATAAAGTTGTACTCCCATTTGAGGAAATTTTTTTATAATGTACTCTTTATACATTTTGAATAAAGTCAAGTTTTTATTTCTTCCGCTGCCACACATTTGATGTACTTGTTTATCATGTTTTATAGTAGAGACTTGGTCTTTACATCAATGCACTGGGAACATCAGCAAAAGGAATGAGATGTTAGTGACTGAATGGATTGAAGTCGAAATATTTGATGTTTGGGGGATAGATTTTATGACACCATTCCCACCATCTTCTGGAAACAAATACATTTTGGTAGTTGTTGATTACATTTTTAAATGGGTGAAACCTATAACTTCCTCTACTTGTGACTCCAAAACTGTCATGTGCCTTTTCACAAAAATAATATTTCCCTGATTTGGAGTCCCCAAAATAGTTATCAACGATGGTGGTTCACACTTCATAAAGAACCAGATTGAAGCTCTTTTGGAGAAGTATGGATTCAAGCATAAAATATCTACTTCATATCATCCTCAAACAGTTGGCCAAGTAGAAGTCTCCAATTGGTAGATTAAGCCGATACTTGATAAAAATAATAGGGAGATCCCGAAAAGACTCTGGTCATCCAAACTCGATGATGCCTTATGGGCATATCGAACAACTTACAAGACACCTATCTAAACAACTCCTTACTGACTCATCTATGGCAAGTCATGTCACCTTTCTCTGGAACTGGAACACAAAGACTATTGGGAAATTAAGACTCTAAATATGGATGTTGACAGTGCAAAAGAGAATAATTTCTTACAACTATAGGAATTAGAAGAACTTCATCTACATGCTTATTAGAATACCAAAATCTACAAGGAACGCACAAAAATTTGGCATGATTCTCACATTAAGCATAAGGATATATCTAAAGGGGACAAAGTTCTTTTGTTAAATTTAGCACTTTGTCTCTTTCTAGGAAAACTCCAATCATGTTGGTATGGTCCTTTCATAGCAGTCACTATATATCCCTCTGGCATGATGGACATTCACAGTGAGAAATTTGGCACCTTCTCAGTCAATGGTCATCGATTGAAAAGATATTACAAAGATGAAGCTATCACCCAAAAAGCAGACTTCGCACTATCGGATGTACTAGAAGCTAAATAAGAAATCCAAAAGTCAAGCTAACGGACAATAAACATGCACTACTTGGAAGGCAACCCAAGCTTTTCCCTTTCTATCTTTTAGAATTGTTTTATTTTTCCACCGGTTTTGTTTCTCGTAGAAAACTTTTTAAGTAAGTCACATCTAAATCAAGATGGACAAATGTTTTTCTTATCTGGATGATTGGAAAAAAATCACTTGATTATGATCTGTCAACCTAAATTCTAATCTGCTTTATAGACCTTTAAGTTTTGGACACCCTGTCGACGAAGCAATTGTTAGTACTTGGTCAAACTCACATTTTTAGCTGCTAAAACTTCTCATAAATATTGATATGGTATAAATCCAAAGAACTACATGTCGACCGATAGATAGACTAAAAGTTGATTGACATATCTTGTTGTGTTTAGGGAGTCAATCGACCAATCGACAACTCTATCGATCATTCTATGAATTTTTCAATCAATAATGATCTTGATTGACCTAGATCTGCCACCCAGGTACCCGATTAGGTTTCACCATCCTAACCTTCAACTATAAATATAATACTAATGGTAAGTTTTTCTTACTTCATCCTAATTGAAGTGAAGCTCTATCTCTTTGATTGCTTGTATGTCGACCCTCTGATCGACCGACCCAGTCGATACATTTCCAGGCATCACCTCACCCTTTCTTTTACATTTTCCAGTCGACAGGTATACACTCTTATCAATCGAAAACATTGTCAACCTCTTCAGAAAATTTTTGTTGATAGGATGCCTGCCTGATTGATTTAGTCTCTATCGACCCTACCTTAAAACCGAAGGTCTATCAACAACACCATCGATTGATCTCGGTCGAAAATGCTATCAACTCATCCAAATTTGATATTTATCAACATATTATTCTTTGTCAACCTCGATATCGATAGTGTACCTATGGCTATTTTTTTCGACAAGACCTTCATTACTCTGTCAATGTTTCTATCGATAACAATACTCAATCGTAGTGAATAAGACTAATTATGTTCCAATTATTTATTGTTTTACAGTGATGGCTCAACATAGAAGTTATGTCTCTTCCTGGGGAGATCCATCCAAGACAGGAGACTAACGGCCTTGTTCTGGCCAACCTTCTAATGAAGGTGACAAGAGAGAAAGGATTACTAAGCCTAAATCTGCACCTCAGGGCCCACAGTTGGATCTCCCCTATTATGGATCCTTTAGAGCTCGCAACAATGAACACTTATAGGCATACAAGGCAATGAGATGAGGAACTTTCAAACCAACCCATTTCATCTCATCATCCGTCTTTGAGGAAATCAGAATCAAAAAAAGAGTTAAGGAGCTACTGACCAATTCCAACTTGGCTCGTCTCTGCTTCACCAAACCCAAAGCTTATGTAGAGGAGACAATGGATTTTATATCCTCTATCCAAGAGGTCTCACCTCGACAGTTGAAAGTTCGGATCAACAACCTGATCATGTTCTCACTGACAAGATATTGAACAAAATATTGTGTAGCTCAGAAGAAGAAGTCGCTAGGGCGTCTGAAGGATTTCTTGAGAAGGAATATTCCAACTTTCATGCTTCTAAGTATTGGGCACGATTGATAGGACAAAAGAAGTACTAGTCGGGATAGTCCAAAGCATCTGTCATACATTCTGGATTTTGGAGAACCATGCATAAGATAGTAGACAACATTCTCTTTACAAAGTTCAAGATAGGTAGCATTTATCTTAAAGAACTCTATGTGCTATCTCTCATAATGGAAGGCCAACCTATCAATATAAGCTGCCTTTTGACAGACAAGTGGTTACTTTTGTGTTCCACTCCACAAAAAACTGCATGGGTGGTCTCATCAAACTTATCTACCAAGCATATGGACACATGACTTCCAAAGATGTCATGGAGATGTAAGGCGATAGTTTTATCACATCAAAGTACTTAACATCTTTTGGTATTCTAGTATGTCGTAACAATGTCAACCACTACCGGTTTACCAGGTTCAACATCTCTATCTCGTTACTATATCTTGTTGATTATGACAAAGAATAGTTATTGTATTCAGAGGAAGAAAGCATTGCACTTCTCAACAAATCTCACAAGGCCAAACTAGTTCCACAGGGTGCATCATCTGGTCGAGTCCTCCCTAAACATGTCATTCCTAAGAAACCTTTATCTAAGATATTTGAGGGGAGTGAGGAAGAGTGAAAAGTTGATTATGACTTAGAAGCACTTCAATCATCGCCTACGCATGACTCTGATTTTGAGGTTGATCCTCCAACCACCTCAAAGAGCCCCACCTCCATCCCAACTATAGTTGTTGTAAAAAGCAACCCTCCTTCTCCATCAAAAAGGAAGATACAAGATGTAGTGGATGGTCCTTCCCGATGTCATCACCACGATGACCACCCTTCTACTTCTTGAAGATCAAAAAGTCATTCTTCATCCCCATCTAGTAATGAATATCTCAAGACTATGGGAAGGGCCTTTGGACAAGCATTCGACACCATTAGTAAGGTAACAGCTATGGCTATGGCCACCGTTCCTAACCTTCAAAAAGATGTACAGAACATTGCTCAACAAGTTCAGTCTGTAGACCAGCAAGTTAGTGAGATTGGCAACATTCCTCACCATATGGAAACTCTTTAACGCCAGCTTAACAAAATCCTCATGGTGCAAAATCATATCTTCCTATATATCACAAGATAGGAAAATGATTGAAAGCTTAGAGATGACCAACGCGCTCTCCTTCACGGACAACGTTGTAAATTTCACATTCATTTTGATGAAGCTTCTTCTTCCCTATCTTCTTCTTCTCAAGGCAATTTGTATATTCCAAATAGTGTGAAAGCAGATGTTGGCCCACCAGAACAGCCTGATCAGTCTATCTCCAATGTGTCTGAGTCAAGTATGGGGACCACTAAAATCTTGCCATTAGACAATATTGTTCATTCCTCAATTCCAACCTGGTGGATTACCTCCCACTGACACTGCACCCATTGTCAGTCCATTCGAAAATATCCATGTGCATCCATCAAAGAATGTTCCACCTCCATCTCCACCATCATCCATTGATTTTTTTTAGAAAGATATGATGAAGAAGTTGGATGAGGCTATGGTCAATCTGAGCTTGATCTGTTCCTTCTTCAGTCAACATACCTCAGAAGAGGATATTTATGTGGGCTAATATAATATCAAACTAGATCTATAAGTAGATGCTAACAGTCCTTCAGACACTGAGAATGCTTCTTCTGATGAGGATGTTGATTATCTCTCCATCGTTCTATCAACTGCACCACCCAGATTATTTGATCTGATCTTTCCACAACCCCTGTTTCCACTTCCACCTCAACTTCCTTTGAAGATGAGTAGACTTGATCCATATTGTTTGAAAGGATTAGTTGTCTGTCATATTTTCGTATTACATGACATTCTTGATGATCAACTTGATGGAAGCCATATTGTCTAAAATAACGGCTTGATCACTCTTTCTCGTGGTGATTTTCATAATGTATTCCACAATCCTACAAAGTTACTAAGAAGAAGTTCACTGTCTTAGCATCGAATATACTGGAGGATGTCATGGCCAGTGATGAGTATTGTCTATATTACAACGCAATGCCATCCTTAGCCGACTACTTGTTTAAGAAGAAAATGAAAGCTCCAGCCATTTCAACCCTTAAAGATAAGCTTGAAGAAGACAAAAGTTATCATGTTACCTTTTCATTTTAGGGGATTATGGTTGCTTTGCGTCGCTAATTTGAATAAATGCCAAGTCACGTTGTTCAACGCTTACATTGAAGAGCTAAAAAATTTTGACATGCGCTTCAAACATCGTGTTGCAGAAAAGCTTCCTCACATTCCTATTCTTCTACAAAGGCTTGTCAGTGAGGTCTGTTATTATCAACATAATTGGACAAGTTATGTTATTGCTCCTTTAACCTACTAGCACAACCTAGACAAGACCAAAAGTGTCTTCATCATCCTTAGAGTCATGGAAGCTCTCAATTGTAAAATACACTACTACAGAAACAACATTCAGTGTCACTTTTTTGGGCTTCGGTTATTTAGGAACACCGACGCCTATAATATTAGACGTCGGTAATTTAGGCAAACTGACGTCTATATTCGAAGACCAGCCAGACAAGGGTACCATTTTGTATTCAGCGTCGGCTGGGTATAACAGACCGACGCCTAAAATCGCCTGCGAAATCCAATTTTCGAGCAAAAAAATTTGCATCACCTACAGCGTCGGTTTGTTAACTATTCACCGACGCCTAATTAAGATGAAAATTTGCACGAAAAGTCCCACTTTCAGTGTCAGTTATCCTTTGATAATCGATGTTGATAATGGTTCCCGCCAAATAATTTAGGGTAAAGATTGTCTAGTTGGACGTCGGTTTTTTACTATCAACCGACGCTAAAGCATAATAGGCGTCGTTTTGTAGATAACTGATGTCGTTGACCAACTTAATAGACCTGATCACCCAGGTCTTCCCCCTTTCTTCCTGTTTCATCGTGATATTTCTCCTGTGCTGCTGCTCGCCACCGCTCTCCCAAAATTGGCCAACGACCCCCGCTGCTGCTCACCGCCACTACTGTTGGTGATCTTCTGCTCGCCGCCGCCACTGCTGCTGGTGCACCTCTGCTCACCGCCGCCACTGCTGTTGGTGTGCCGCTACACTGCTCTTCTCCCGGTGCCACTGATGTTCATCGCCCACCCCTCTGCTTCTTCACCTGCTCGTCGCCACTGCTGCCGTCGCTCTTCTCCATGCTAGCTCCAGGTAGCCCTAGCCTCTTTGCTTCCTTCTCCCTAGCTCCTTACCAACAGCAAGCACGACCATGTCTGTGTTGGCCTACCACGGTCGTGCTGGAAAGCACGGCCGTGGTAACGGTCGTGGCTGTGTTGCATTATCATGGCCGTTCTGGACAGCACGACCGTGGTAGGCCAACACAGGCACGGCCGTTACCACGGCTGTGTTGTCCAGCACGGCCGTGGTAGGCCAACACAGCCACAGCCGTGCTTGCTGTTGGTAAGGATATGAACAGATTTTTATGTAATGCTTTATGTAAATCCTAGGATATGAACAAATTTTTTTCTTGCATATATTTGTGCTTCTAATCGTAATGTTTGACCTAATTCAGTAAATTTTGATGCATGTTGACATAAGATTTAAACTTGTCAATTCTAGCATCCTAATTTGATTTGATTAAACCTAACATTGATGAAACCCTAACATCAATTGTGATGAAACCCTAACATTAATTGTGATGAAACCCTAACATGTACATATCTATTATTGTGTTTGTTGGCCTAGAAACCCATCCAAGATTTACTCATTAGGAGTAAATCTTGGATAGTCCCCGGTTTGGGACTGTTCTTGAACACCTAATATCACTTAGGATGTAAGTGTATAATGTGTATTGGGTTTTTGAGAAAATTTCGATAGCATTTCCCCGTTTGTTCTCTAAGTACATATGTACTTAGAGAACAGCGGGGAAATGCTGCCGAAATTTTTTTGAAAACCCAATACACATTATACACTTACTAGTGAGATTAGGTGTTCAAGGATGGGATAGGTGGTACACATTTATTATATATAAGAATGACATCACATGTGTTTGTTGGCCTAGATTAGGTGTTCGAGGATGGGATAGGTGGTACACATGTGTTTGTTAACCGTAGACCCTAATCTTATCCTAATATATAATTGTTTTCTCATTGATCATAGAATGGATAGATCATGGATGTCCATTCGCAATCGCTGCACCCCAGAGTTTATATCTGGTCTTGATTAGTTTATTAGATTTTTCGAGGAACATAGGAAAGAACCTGGAGATAGGTTCTACTATCCATGTAGGCATTGCGGTAACAACTTGAAAGTCAGCACTGGTGACGAAATCAAAAATCAAGTCATGTGCAATGGGATTGTACAAGGCTATACATAATGGCACTGGCATGGAGAGATTTCAAACTTGAAACCAGTGGATGTCGATAGCAGTGCTTGGGTGGAAGAAGAAATTGCCTCCGATGACATAGATGTGAACGAACCAGTTCCATTAGACATCATTGATGCTATGTTGGATAGTTGTAGGGTAGAGCACACCGATCCACCTCCTATCTTTAGAAACATTGTGCATGATATTGAGATACCGTTATACATAGGTTGTGCTAAGTTTACGAAGCTTAGTGTTGTGTTGAGATTGTATAAGTTAAAAGCTAACAATAGATGGAGCGACAAAAGCTTCACTTCATTGTTGACTTTGTTGTGACTCGGAGCAGTGGAAGTAATCAACCGTGAGCAGTTGGAACAAGCTCACTTGTATATTTTACACAACATGGACGAAGTGAGTGTTTATATTGAGGAACATACCAATTTCATCAAGAGACAACATCCTCGAGCAAGTTCAATGTGGCTTGCTAGAGAGCATAACAAGACTTTTACTAAGTGGTTTGAAGATAAAGTCTTACATCAACTATCTCAAACACCAAATGATATTACGGAAACTATCAAATGCCTCGCCTTTAAACTAAAACTGAATGTTATGTCTTATGAAGGGTTTGACATTAATGGGTTCACATATTACACAAAGTGCCAAGATAATAAAAGTGTCATCCAAAACAGTGGGGTCACTCTTCAAGCGTCGACTATGTATTTTGCAAGTGCAAAGGATAAGAGTCCACGTGAAGCTAAAATGTCATATTACGATGTCATTGAAGACATATGGGAGTTTGACTACATAGATTTCAGAATTCTGCTCTTTAAATGTAATTGGGTTGATAACACCAAAGGAGTTATAGTGGATGAATTGGGTTTCACTTTAGTGAACTTTGAAAAGATTGGCGAGAAGGGTGAACCATTCATATTGGCATCACAGGCAAAACAAGTATTCTATATCGATGATCCTGCAAATGATAAATGGTCTGTTGTTCTTCATGGTAAAAGATAGTTCATTGAAGATCCTATAGACAAAGAAGAGTACTATGATAAGTATGATGACTCCAGTCCATTCTCAGTTGGGTTGCCAACTCCACAAAATATTGAAGCTAATGATGACTTATATGTCCGCGGAGATCACAATGAAGGATTGTTAATTGATAAAAGATCACAATTTTAGAGGCATGCATGTTTATATTTTTTATTGAAGCTAAATGTTTGTTTTTTTAATATCAATATCATTTTCAGATTTGATGTCTCATTATCTTGTAGTTAATACAAATGCTAAATGTTTGCCTTTTTAATGACATTTTCAGATGGCTGACCATGATGAGCATGAAGTCCATGATGAGCATGCTGTCCATGATGAGCATGGCGAGGATACCAATGTAAGTTTTAAAAACATATCTTGTATTTCTATAAAATTCATTATCTTCTAGTTATGTCATATATCCTATATTTCTATATTGGGCTAATTCAGTGTGTTTATTTTTGTCAAATTTTAGGTTGATGTACCCACTGAAGAATTGGAGGAACTTGATGTGCATCACCAAACACTTAACAAGAAAAGGGGCATCACTCTGTTGAAGAAGTTGATAGCTCTAAGTGGTAGTGGATCCAGATTGGCTGTGGAGTTTGATAATGGAGGAAATCCAATTGGAGTGAACCGCAATGATTTTGTAAACTATCTTGGGGTTGTCACTCGAAGTCATTGTGGTGTTAAGTACGATAATTGGCATAAAGTTCCTCAGGCGAAGAAAGACATGATATGGAAGGATTTATGCGTGAGTTATTATTATTTGCAATTCTATTTTGTAGATTACAAATTCTATTATTTGCAATTCTATTTTTAGATACTAATTAATAACAATTCTATTTTACAGAATCTGTTTGCATTGGATGAGAAGTTGCATCGTAAAAGTGTGATGCCACACGCTGGAAAGATGCTAAGGAACTATAGGACAAATCTCAACAGAGAATACATAAAAGATGGTGATAAGAAGAAGAAGTCCGTCCTTGAACAGTGGAACTTCTTGGACAAAGAACATTGGGACACGTTTGTTGCTTCAAGAAAATCTGAAGAATTCAAGGTATTAGGCATCACTCCCAATTTAATTAATATATGTTGTATTAACATTTAGTGCTACTAACCAAATCATTAATGTGAATACTAACTAGGCCCTCAGTGAGGCGCAAAAAGCAAGGTGTGCACTGAATGTGCATGACCACACTATGGGTCCAAAGGTCTATGCAAGTGTTCGCCAAAGACTACATGCGGAGTCTGCTGCTACTCAGGAGTCTGCTGTGACTCAGGAGTCTGCCACACCCATGCCTCGCCATGATGTCTGGATATCTGGGAGGCAAAACAAGAAAGGTGAAATAAAGAAGCCCATAACTGCTGAGGCGGCTGTGAAAATGGTAAAATATAACTCTTAGAACAATCATTTGAATATTGATTATTTGTGGTGTTAACTTACCAATTTCTGTTGATGGTGATTAGCGGGAGCTGCACGAGCAGAGGAAACAAGGCACATTAATCCCTCAGGGCACAAGGGATGAATTGACAGTTACTCTGGGTAACCCAGAGTATCCTAGACGTGTTAGGAGTGCAGGCGCTGGTAGGGCTGGCAATCGGGTCCGGGTTGAGCGGGTTCTAATTCGGGTCATTTCGGGTCAGGTCAAAAATAGTGGACCCGAACCCGACCCGAAATTAATTTCGGGTTCACCTTAGCTGACCCGAACCCGAAAACCCGAGAATCATTTTTTTTTAAGTTTGGACCCGAAAACCCGAAATTGCTGCAAAAATACATACCTGAAATTTCTGGAAATTATGTTCTATTAGCCACCATTTGGTAAATAAACACTATATATGATAGCATTGATGTGTTAGATTGTACGAACTATCAAAATGGACATCATATACTTATAAAAGTATATGTACAAACTACAGATAATGCACTTCCGTTCTTGAATCTCAGCACTTATAAAATAAAAGCAAAACATACACTTACGTTCTTGAATCTCAAAACTTATATAAAAAATAAGCACTTGTGCAAAACATGCACTTGCGTTCTTGAAAAAGCATTGCCTTTCATACAGCCACAAACTTAAAAAAACAAGATATATAAACATGCAACAAGTCTTTACTCTCGTTTACAATCCCAATCACAAGTCATGACATGTCCAATATTTCAAAGCATAATGAATAACATCAATTCTTCAAGTACATAACAAATGTTCAAATCGAAGAACATAACAAACTTCCAAACCTACTAATATTAAATTCTCTAACCACACAACACAAATCAATGAAGATCTTCATGTCTTCAACTATCAACTATCAAACACGCTCACAAGATACTCCAAGTCAATCTTCTTGTCTTCAACTATCAACCTACATTTGAAAGTAGAAACCATATGTATGTAACAATGCTATTATTTCAATTAACATGTTTCAAAGAATAAATTCTATTCAAATAAGAAAATACATTTGAAGTTGAAGCAACGTTTGATTTTGTTGAACTCTCTACTATTTGTTCCTCATCATGATTTTGCAAAACATCATCTAAGCTAAATTCATCAACACCTGCATTGCAAAAGTAGAACACACATAGAGGGCGCCCAAACCCAACAAGTTAGCATATAGCAAAAGTTAATGGAATCATAATGTCAACATAGGTTGTCCCATATACCTTTGTCATAGAGTCAATCACGAGTGCAAATAATGGCTTCTACTACATTAGGTTTTAGAGAACTCCGATGCTTATCAAGAACACGTCCACCTGTGCTGAATGTGGACTCAGAAGAAACAGCAGAGATAGGGATAGGTAGCACATCTCTAGCCATGCTAGCAAGCTCAGGATAACGAAACTTATTAGTATTCCAATAGTTCAGAATGTCAAGTTTTGTCTTTCTATCATATTTAGGCTCATCCAAATATGCATCAAGTTGTGAATTTTTTTGAGATGGGAGAGACAACTCGCTTTCAAAGTCATCAAAGTCCCATATGTAAAACAAAAATAATAACATGTCAATTATGTATTAAAAATTTACAAAGCATACCAAACTAAAAAATTATAGTAACCTGGATCATATCAAAGGAATTAGGTAACACATCCACTTCATTTTATTTGGAGGATCTTGGATTGTGATTTCTTGATTCCGCTGGTTGGTAAGACTCAAAAAGAGCATCTAATTTTTGTTTCACAACTTTCATTTGTTTAGAATTCTTCCCATAGATCCAGTTATAGCAATACTCCACAAATTGCAATTTATATCTTGGATCCAAAACCACAGCAATAGCAAGAATATGGCTATAATCATTCCAATATTTCTTAAATTTTTCCAACATATCAGTAGCCATTTTTTTCATGAACTCATCTATTCCCTCTTTAGCTTGGATCAAAGTTAAATGAACAATGAAAACTTGAGGGAAATACAAATTTGCAGTTGCATAGTCAAAACCAAAAAATACACAAGTAGCATCATAGAACATTTTTAAGAACTTGCATAACTTCTCCAACCGAATCCACTCATCTTGAGATGGACAAGAAGTGAAGTGACTATCAGTTAACATAAGGTTCATAAAAGCCTTTTGGTAATATAGTGCACTATCAAGCATAAGATATGTGGAATTCCATCTTGTAGGGACATCTTGAGTTACCCCCTAGTTTTCTCAAGAGACACAATTTTGACACAATCTAAAAATTTCATCTTTCTAGCTTGTGAACCTCTAACATAATTCACAGATTCTCGTATTTTCCCTACTAGATCATCAAGACACTTCAAGCCATCCATCACTATCAAGTTCAAAATGTGAGCACAACAACGAATGTGGAAAAACTCTCCATCACACAATAAGGAATTCGTCAACTTTAGATGATCTTTCAAGTTATCAATGAAGACTTTGTTGGAAGATGCATTATCTAATGTGCATGAGAATAATTATGTTCAATATTCCAATCAGCCAATATAGAAAAAATCTTCTCAGCAATTGCAGATCCGCTATGTGGTGGAGCAAAGAAAGAGAAATTTAACACCCGTTTATGCATCACCCAAGCATCATCAATATAGTGAGCAGTTAAACAAATATACCCATCAGTGGTGATAGATGTCCACAAATCAGATGTCAAGCTAATCCTCCCAGATTGAGATTTCAATTCAGATTTCAATTTTATTTTTTCCTTATGATATCTTGACAAAACACCACTTTTTAGTGTATTTCTTGTGATCATCTTAGAATCCTCAGAAAGATAAGAAAATATCTCTCTAATAGCTTCATATTCTATAAAGCGAAAAGGCAACTCATGTTTGATAACAGCAACTGTAAGTAGCCCACGAAATGTTGTTTGATCAAGCTTAGCGCATTTTGTAGTCAAAGACCCAGATCCTTGTGACTTTGCTAACAACATTTGCCCTACATCCTTATTTCCAATAGCCCTACAAACTAGCATATGCCTTTTGAAATTAGAAGTCCCATGCCTACTATTAGATATAATTTTTGTGCTACATTGGAGGCACTTTGCCCTTTGATCACCAGTTTTAGGGTCAGGAGAAGTTGGTACAAATTGAGACCAAACAGAAGAACTACGTTGACGTCCACGCTTCTTTTTTAAAACTACACCCTCATTCTCAGATTGATTGTCAACTTCTATTGGGTTTTCACCATCATTTAAATATTGAGTATGTGAATCTTCATTATCAAGTGGGGCAATATTACGTGCTTTCCCCCTTCCAGCCATTTTTGTATCTAGAAAACAATTTTAAAACATGTGTAAGAGATATACAGTTGAGTCTCATACAAGTGCAGTTTATATTAGAAATTTTTGTTCTAGATTTGTATTGGCATTCATGATAAAAAAAATTAAAAGGAAGAAAGAAACCTTACAGTTCGTGGAGAAGTGGAGATAAAGAAGTTGGGGCTTCCTATTTTGTAGAGATATTTAATAGTAGCCAGCCTAGCACCTCAACAATAAGGAATCTCAGAATGGCACGACAGCCACAAAGACAAAAATGACTCCTTTGCCGCAATGTATTCAAGAAGAAGACCAAATAAACATTGAAAGCTGAAGAGGAAGAAGGGCATATATTACAGATTTTATGATTGGGTTGGAACGGAAGGAACAAATATGTGCAAAAGCTTAACTTAAACGAGATGAAGAACAAAAGGTGACCTCTGACCTGCATTTCGGAGTACACAATGTCCAAGGATCCAACTTCTTCTCGGAATTAGACAAGAGCTTGGTCTGGCATTTGCTAATCGAGCCGATTAGAAGACTGTTGGTTGCAGAATTGCAGTGAAGTCCATCAGCACAGCAGCACGTAGAAGCATTGCGACACTATAGCATAGCAGTACAGGCACAGCGGCAAAGAAACCACCTGCAATTCGTGGAGCAGCCGAGTGTTGAGAAGACAAGTGGTTGCGCAGACCTAAGTTCTGGCGACGGCGTGGACGGCGGACCTGACTTCTGGCGACGGCGCGGATGGCGGACTGACTTCTGGCAACGGTGCGGACGGCGGAGCTGACCTCTAGCAACGGCGACCGGGACCGGCTAAGCGTAGCAGTCACCGGCAGTCGGGGATTCGGGGGGTGGGGGGCAAGCCGAACAATGGCAGCAACCACAGCACCCAAGACCTGGAGATGATTGTGTCTGTGTGTGCGCAAGGCGATACAAACAACGACACATTAGGTTTAGTCTACTAGTGATTTGTTGCCGGTTTTGGGCCTTTGACCTCTGGATCGGTTCGAGTTCGGTTTTCTCTGGTCTGCGGCTGCACACCACAACAGACTGTTGTTGAATGGTGACATTATATTAGAAAGAATATCGGGTCTATCGGGTTTTTCGCGTCGACAATGTTAAACCCGGACCCGACCCGTAATTAATTTCAGGTTTTTCAGGTTCGGGTCTTTTCGGGTCGGGTCAAAAAATGCATGACCCGGACCCAGTTTAGTCGGGTCGGGTCAGGTCGAGCGGGTCGGGTCAGGTTTTGCCAGCCCTAGGCATTGGTGTGGGCATCAAAACATTCTTTGGGCCATCCCAGCGCAAACCCAGAGTGGGACTTTCACAAGAAGAGGTGAACTATTCTTTTTTTAGAATGTTACTGCAAAAGGGAATTCGATAATAAGAAGCTAATGTTTCTTTTATCCATGTATAGGAGAATAAAAGAGTCGAGGATATAGTTGCTAAGAAGGTCAGGGAAGAAATGTTGCGGTGGCAGGCATCTCAGGATTCCAATCAGCCTATGGCGACCCACTCTTCCCCTGATGCACAGACTGAGAGTAATCATGTAGACCCACCGCCGCCTAACACGTATGCAGTAAGTATTGTTTATGACATTGTAGCTAGTCTTTTCAAGATGATATGTTTTCAATATGATATGTATATATGTATAACATTCTTTACGTAAATTTATAGGCGTTGAAGCCATGCTGCTTAAGAATACAAGACTATGTTGTTGCAGAGGCACAGGCTTACCCGTCCCTTCCTGGGGCAACGTTTCATGGGACTCCAATACCACAGGGCTACGTTCGTGTGATCCCGATACGTGTATTCCCCGATTGGAGGGAAGCTACATTGCCATATGCCCACCCGGATATTGATACACTTGCTGAGGCAGAAGGCGGGGTGATATTGTGGCCTAAAGCAGATGTCGTCTACACTACTGAAATTGTAAGATAAATTTACATTACATTAGATTGTTAATATGTATATATGAGGTCAATTGATCTGAAATTATATATACAGGTTAAAAAGAAGACACCCAGAGAATCTAGGCCTCCACCTCCACTTCCTGCATTACCAAGTTGGGTTCCAACTGACTTAAAATTCCCGTTAGGTCCTGCTTGTAGGGGAATGACATGTTGGCTACGGGCACATAATATACATTGCCCTATAATTGTTTCTTTAGAAGCAAATTATGCAGGTCAATCATACGAAAGCTCTTTATTTATACAAGATATTATTGAGTTGTTTCTATATGATTGGCTAAATACATCAATGATAGAGACATGGATAAGGTGATATCTTGTTTATACATCCATATACCTTGTGTAAGATCTGATAATCTGGTTTCTTATATATTAATACATACGTAATACATGTTTTGCAGCTACTTAATCAAAAATCAATGTAAACAATTTACATTTGACCATGTGAGATTTTTGATTCTATCATTGATTAGTATGGTAGCTAAAGACCCTGATAGTGTTCAACAATACTGTATAGATGCTTTTACAGTTTTCGGTCAGCAAAACAAGATGATAATAATAGCTCCATTCAATGTCAAGTAAGTTTACTTTACTTATAATTTGGACTTAAGAAAATTACATTTTTATTGTAGATTTTTGAGTTATTAATTTTTAACTTTTTTACCTCTAGCGGTAGGCATTGGGAGTTACTAGTTATTTTCCCCGAGACGTTCACTGTTTATTATCTAGATCCTGTGGGGAGTACATTGAATACTAAAATTGGACACGTAATGAGATTGCCATTATTCTGGTGAGAAATATTTCATTTTTTATATCCGTTAACATCTGTTATTACATTACTATTTAATTATGCAATTTACTGTGTTACATTAACATGTAGGGGTTTAGATGCATTCAAAAATGCTGGAGGAAAGGTCCCAAGGAAAAAGAACCAGCCAATAATTTGGGAGAACGTAAAAGTAAGTTCCCGACTCCAATGTATATATTATTTATGTGAACTGTGCTTAGTTGTATTTTTTAATATTTTGTATGTTTCAATTTATAGTGCGCTACACAAGACAACGGTTGGGCATGAGCATACTATGTGATGCGATTTATGTAGATGATTATCCAATATGCCACATTGGACATAAATACCATACATGAGGTAACATATATAGTCTCATTAGTTAGTATGAAATATATCAATCTTATTTTGATATTATTACTTATATATATACATCATTCTCTTTGCATGTATTTAAAACTGACCACACTATAGGTAAACGCTTAAAAGATGTACATGCTCCATATACGACGGAAGTATTAAATGAAGTAAGAGAAGAATGGGCAAGAGCCATACAAGCAGTGACGATTGTAAGATATAATTAGGATGCTGATAGCGATGTTGAATGATATTTTATAAATGAATATTTCTGAATGTTTATACATGTCTGAATGTTTCTACATGTATTTGAATGTTTCTACATGTGTGAATGTGAGAATTGAATTGATGTCTGAATTTATCTACTTGTGTGAAAAGTATATTTGTTGATTTTACAGGTTTGTGGCATGTTTGTAGGATGATATCAATGGATGTCGTAAACCTGTACTTCAGAAAACTGAACTGCAGGTTCTCATCCTGCTGACCAGCCACAGCAGGCCTGCAAACTGATAAGAAAAAAAACATAGACATCGGTTATTTATAGAACACCATCATCAAAGACTTACAACGTCGGTTATTGGATAAAACTGCCGCCTAATATGACAAACAACCTGACCGTGCAGGAAAGCACGGCCGTGGCGGTAAATGGCGTCGGTTATTAGTATAAACCGACGCCTATAGTACTAAATACGGTCGTGCAGGGAAGCACGGCCGTGGCGTCTTGAAATATGGCGTCAGTTTATTAGTTGTAAACCGACGCAGAACGTGTCCTAGATGCCGCCCTTTTTGTGGCGCGAACCCTTTTGGCGTCGGCGTACTATACATAACTGACGCTGATAGGTACCCTGCTGGCGTGTTTTCGGTGGTGCGAAGCCTTTTGGCATCGGTTATAAACCGACGCTGAAGAGTTTGACCTTTAGCGGCGCCCACATAGGCGTCGCTTGAGAACCGTCGTTAAAAGGGCATAAACAGCCGTCGCTAAAGCCCTGTTCTGTAGTAGTGATACTTGTTTCCAGTCTAGATCCAGAAGGATTTACCCCTATTGGTGGATGTTATGTAATGGAAGTGATCCATGATAGATGCTTCTTTCAAGATCCTAAACTCCCTGAGAATTTGTGGGATCTTTACCCACTAATTTTGTGACCTGCTAAGGAGTCGTTCTACAATGCTTTATAAAGAGAAGAAGCATAGGAAGGGAAAATAACACCATCACCTCTTGTCACTGAACCTCCTGCTACTAGTACAACAACTACAAAAGCTAAAGAGGTTGTTGTTATACTTGATTTCTTAGATGAGTCTGAGACGTTCCCCATGTATGGCTCAGTATCAACTATAGAACCCAGTTTTGAAAACTTTGACCATAGCTCCTGTTGTGAACTCACATTTTCTCAATTAATGATGTTAATACAACGTTTCCAACCCAGTGGTAATCATGTGGTTTGCAGTCAAGATGATATTTTGGTCATGAAAGATGACCTCATAGAGACTCTTAAACCAAGAGGATGTTTATCTCATAGCCTCATGGTGTCTTATCAATCTCTTATCTGCCAAAATATTGATGATATCTATATGGGTAGCCCTGATCTTGTCAACGATCTCTGTAAGGGCACTGATTCTGGTGAAAAGGACCTTCTTCTTCGTCAACTACATGATTCTATTCCTCAATATATTTTCATACCCATTCTTCACAATGCTAATTGGACTTTACCTAGTGTATTTACTCGTGAAAGGGAGGTCATGCTTTATAATGGTTCTGACGCTTCTTTTGACCTTGAAGGCTGTAAATATTATGTGCTAATTCACAGTACACACGAAAGCATTGTTGATGCATGTACAAAAGCACTAATTCCACTAATTAGAGAATTTAGATGTAGGTATGCTTCTCAAGAACCAAGAAGATGGAAGGTTTCTCGATTCTAGCACCGATGTTCTCAACAACGTATGTTATCCAATGATTGTGGCTTCTATGTCTTGCAGTGGATGTACACCATTGGAGTCCTCGACGCTATCACAAAAGAAGCTCACAATGATAACTATCATTGCCTTCGAAGGGAACTATCCTATAATGTTGCTCGAGTCTTCGTGGGAAACGGTGGACCTTCTCTAAAAATCTCACGTGTTTACATTTTCTTTTCCTTTCCTTTTCACACTCTAAGGACAGTGTGTGTTGTAAGTTTGGGGTGTAAGCATATAAGATAGTTATCTATAGTATCACAAACATTTCTTTCATTTCCTTTAGAATTTCTTTTCATAATTTCTTTATTTTCATCATAAACTTCAAATTTTCTTGTGCAATGAAGATGCAGATGATGCAAAACTCCCTCTACGAAAAATCTAGTTTGCACTCAAATTATCTATTTTAGTTATGAAAGATATCTCAGGAAAAATGCTTTTGTTACTGATATAAATTTATATGTTTCTCTTAGCAAAGCATCATTTATTCCTCTAATTTGATTTTTAACTTTAAAATGTAATCAATTTATTCTTACAAAAAAATCATATCTTGTTAAAAATATATTCTCACACAAATAAAGAAAGAGATACCTCATTTTTTCTTCCAATTTATCAAAATCCCAAAAAGGTGGAGTGAACAAGAATCTTAGAGATGTGCCATGAATAAGAGCTATTAGAATGGTGTATCGATGTGCTCATGAACACAGATATGTCAATTTTATTTAGTATTTAAAAAAACTACCTCAATTCATATGGATATCATTTAAAGATATTGTAATTTGGGATGGTGATACTTAGGATGTGCAATCACTGCTCTAAAACCAACTGGTTTGGAACGTAAGGATCACTTTCCCATCTAAATAGGCATGTACTTGAATGACCTAGAAGAAGAAAGGAACATCTACAAAGCATTTTTTCCTACCAATCTATTCTAGATAATACGTTGACGAGAGGGAAAGCTACTTTTCAATGTGACTTATATACCAAAGACAGTAGTATGGCTCAATAATAAAGAAAGAAAGAATCTTTTGACAATTTGACATTCTTGGTAAAGTTAGATCATTTTATGAAAAAATGAATAGTTTTGATAAGAGGATTGTATAAAATTGTGTTTTTAGTAATTTCTAGACTTTTTGTTTACTTTATCAATTAAATAATGATTCTTTTAGCTTGAGGAAAAGCTAATTTCTAAGTTTGAGGGAGTTGATAACATCAATTTCGATGCACTTTTTATAGCCTTTTCATAATAAAAATCATTAGAAATCATGCTTATATGTTTGGTTTTACTCATTTTAACTTTCAATCACCTATTGATAGGTTGTAAATCGGTTTTGTTGATATCTGAAGAAGTTTGGTACAAATTCGATGAAATTTAAGCAACTGCTCAGACACACTCCATATTTCTATCAATTAGGATGGTCGATAGATCTATCGAGTGCCACATAGATGAGCAAAGAAACCTCAACATATATTTGTTGAGTGATGGCCATCAAGTAGTTCAAACAACCATCCATTGGAGGGATGGTCGACAAACCTTTCGACCTAAGATTGCAGACTACATTGAGAAAAATGACACCAATATAACTCTGTCAGTACCAAGCTATCGAACAAATCCTCAACAATCCTATTGAGAAGTGAGTCATCAATATCACTATCGACGGCCCTGATAATAGATCACATCGACACCTTTGCCGATGTTGTTTGAAGATAAGAAGACTCCTATCAAAGAGGCATCTTGATAGAACTATTGACATCATTATCGACACAAATAAAGATCGATGGATCCTTGTCCAGATCACACCTCATTGATAGGCATGTTGATGCCACATGAATCACCTGCCTCGACAGACCACGCGTCAAAGCCTATAAATAGATCCCCAAAGTCTCACTTTAGGCGGATCTTGGACCCCGAAAGTCTTGAGAGTCGAAAGGTTACCACCAAGTTCATAGCCAAGGATGAGAGTAGTTGATCTACCTAGTTATGTTGATCTTGTAGATGATCTCATCTGTTGGCGACTCAACTCTACACCCTCGACAATCCAGTGGACCAGTCGGAGATAAGCCAGGATCAAAGGGAGAAGGAGAGCTTTCGACATATGTGTCGACCACTTGCCTAATCAACTGAGAGGTTGGTAGATCGATCATTCGATCTACCTTTGCATTGATCCTTCCCTATTCTTTCCTTATCATGACTTGTTCACATTGTAATTATTTCTATTGTCATGTGTGGCTAAACTCTATAACTTGGGTCAGGAGTAGCCGTCAGGCCCTCCCAACCACGTAATTGTGCATCTTTCTATTTTATGACATATGTTCTTTAAAGTTTTATTCATATGCTCTTATTTTACTGCATCAATTTATGATTAGCTACCCTCTTCCAAAGTTTGATGCAAATATTATTCTAGAGAATAGTTTTGACTAGATCTGGAGTATAGATAGTAACGGTATACAAGTGTGGGAAGTTGTTATAATGAAAAGTTATATGAATTTTCCTTCATCTTTCAGTTATTACCTTGAGAGAGATAACCCCGTTAGACAGAAATCTGTCTGGATCTCGAGATAAGGAAGGAACACATAATTGTTTATGGTTGTTTGAGAAATCAGTAGAGAATATATATATAATAGGAGTGAAGGTTTTACATGGTTGTGGTTGGCTTGATTGGTGAAACCCAATCCAAATTCCCCTTTATCATAGTTTTCTCAAATCATCTTTATTTCTTCTTTTGTTCTTTTTAAACTTACAATTACTATTCAATTTAGAATAAAGTGTTCCTTAATCGGAACACCATCAAATTACTCTTTTGGTTAGACTAGACTAAGCTAAGGTCTCGTTCTTTTATTTTGTTATTCCCCTTATCCCTATCTTTGACCTCGTACAACCGCAATAGACTCTATATTTAGTTGTGGGTGTCTCTTCTAGTCAGATATAAATTTAAGTCTGATATCTTTGACTAGATAATTGTGTTTACACTTTTGACCCACAAAAATGAGCAAATCAACTTCTTGAAGCAACCTAATGTGAGGTTAGACACATTGCCAAAGAAGTTGATTTCCACAATGGTGACAGGAGTTGCATATTTATAGGAGATAGGAAGACTTTCCCGATATGTATGATTCCATTGATGATAGTAGAGAAGATGTTAAGAAAAGGTAACAAAAGATACCTAGAGCCCATGAGTGATATGGGAGGAGAACCCAAATTTGTCTGAGGTTCATGTACTTCAAGAGTTGCCTAATGTTTTTCATGAAGAGTTGTCAAGTTTTACATCATATAGAAAGTTTAATTTGAGATCAACATATCACCTCGTATGTTACAAACCATGTCTTGATTATTCAATAATCTTCATGCTATGATAACTTCAGTGTTAATTATATCTTCATTAGTGATTATAGCATCATTAGTACCTTGCATGAAATTCTAGTTGATTAAACATTTAATTTCAATTTAAACTTGTTCTTTGATAAGTTAAGCATCATGCTTTGAGCATACTATGAGATTTCAAGCTCGTTAGAAGGCAACCAATCAGTTCACACCATTGGTTGATGAGCAGCGTCAACCATGGGCATCAACTGATGGCACAAATAGACGGGTCGCCTTCTGATGGGACCAAAATCTGATAGTATGCTCAAAGCATGATTTTTTATTTATCAAAGAATAATTTTAAACTTAAATTAAATGATTAATCAACCAAAATTTCATGCAAGGCATTAATGAATATATAATCACCAATGATTATTTATTTAACACTAGAGCTTTCATTAACCTTAAGATTATAGAATGATAAGATACAGGTTGTAACCTGGTACCTAACTGATATCCTTACTACCTCAACATATGGTGCCAAAAGAGCTTACAGAGTGGAGAAAAAATTGTGAGAGTTGTTAGAAAAAGGTTTCATATATCCTAGTAGTTCATCGAGGGGATAATTGATGTGTTTTTCTAGGAGGATGGGACAATGAAACTATGCATTTAGGGGCAGATTCAAGGGGGTGAGAAGGGGACATTCCCCTCCCCCAAGAAAATGACAAATAGCCCTTTAGTATATAGGTATCTTCACATATTTGGTTTTATGATAGGTCCAATAATAAATGTACATACAATATATACATGTTCAATGTAGTAGTGAAATAGATAAAGAGTGCTTATTTTTAACAAAATATAGAATGTCTTTGGTTCAAGTCTGGATGGACATATAAATTCTAAAAAGTACTCAAAATTTTGTTATTTTGAGTAGCTTTATGTTTTCACATCAACCTCATTTAATACTTGACTCCTTCGCTTATCAATACCATTCTTACTCTAATTATATACACTTATCTTGATTTTTACAACTTTATAAGATAAATGAGTTGAAATTTTCTATTTTTTCTCTATTCTTGATTAGGTATGTTGTTTTACTATAAAATGGATTAACCAGAATATTTTAGTTTTTAGACATATGTATCTTGTGTTATCCTTCATTTCAAAAAAAAATCATATACAATTTTTGTATAATTTAATTATCTTCTTGGATAACATAAAAGTATAAAAAAATTTGCTTTATATCCATAGTTTTTACCACATAAATTACAAATAACAATGATATCAATTTAATACTTAAAAATTGTAACCAAACAAACTATATGAATGCCAAGTCGTACATTCTCTTTAACTAACTCTATTCCATACTTTTTCATACTATTTTGTAACTTATCATCACGTTTTCTATCTTCTCATAAATGTGCTTTCATAACAAGGTATTCCTCAACAAACACTTATTCAGTCAAATATTAATCGCACCAAACTTAGTTATACATATAAATATATCTCTCTCCTCTTCTAATCAAGTCAAAAAATAGGTCAAAAGTGAAGCATAATTGCTTATTTAAAATGGATTGGAATTTATATTTGTACCCAGTTCCAAGAGACATCAACAACAAGATACAGAGTGTACTTTAGTAAATGAGGTTGAATGTAGGGATAAGGGTGACAATTATGTAAGAAACTAAAAATATTAGCTTAGCTTAGTTGAAACAATAGTTTGAGTTGAGTGTTCCAATAAGGAACTAAGTAATCAAAATAAAGAAATCAAAGTTACAAAACCTAAACAAATTTAATTATAATTATACTAAATGGAAACTAGGGTTGGGGTTCACCAATCATGCTTACTATCAACTTGAAATAGTGTCCTTTATATTATATTCTAAAACTTTAGTTTGCAAGCAGTCGTTAAGGATATCTAACACCCTCCCTCTCTTGATGTCAGGGTAGATTTATGTCAAAGGGTGCCTCTTTCTCAAGAGAACTAGTGAAAGATCAAGAAAAAAACATATGAAAATCACTTTACTAATCTTTCACTATAGTAGCTTTCACTATTCTAAACATTAGATCTTCTGAAACTCATTCTTTCAAATATGTTATTATCAATCATTACAAAAATGTAGCTAATCAAATTATAACTTAGGAAAAAAACTTGCAAGAATATATATTAAGAAGAAGAGAAATTATTACATGGTTCGGAGGGCCTGAAGGGTACTCCCAACCTAAGTTCAAGAGGTTTAGCCACCCATGGTGCCAAAATAGAATATCAATTTACAACTTGACATGGTTGTTGCCTTTAGAGATAAATA
Source organism: Alisma plantago-aquatica (assembly GCA_963693085.1). Taxonomy (NCBI): domain Eukaryota; kingdom Viridiplantae; phylum Streptophyta; class Magnoliopsida; order Alismatales; family Alismataceae; genus Alisma; species Alisma plantago-aquatica. Next base: position 471,610,032 of record OY856409.1, on the reverse strand, counting down.
ACAAAATATCAATATTAAGGAAAGAGGTTGATTAAAAAGGGTAGATTAGCTTTGGAATCATCTCCTTTGTTTGACCGAGCTCTGATATCAATCAGTGTGATCGATTGGTTAGTAGAAGGTCAATCACTGTTGCTCTTGGTTGAATGATGTTCTTCTCATCAACTCCTTTCTCAAGATGGTGATTGATCAAACTACTGGACGATGGACTGAGTGGAAAGAGAGAAAGGTCTATCAAACTCAAGATTAAATAGTATTGCTCTGGTCTTTGACTTGGGGAGTAGTGTCTCTACTTGCTCATCATGGGCAAGATTCCTCAAAAGTGGGTGGAGTATCCTATTTATAGGTACAACTCAAATTTAGGTTTTATGTTGATTGGCCATGTTCACTTGTGTAACACGTGTATGTTTAAATACTAGGTTCAATGTATTGTAGTTATTAAATAAATCATTTTTTCATAAGTGTAGGATCAAAAATAAAAATACAAGATATCATTTTAAATAGAGTTGCATTTTATACTTTAGTGATTGAGATAAGATAAAAATGTTTATACTTTTTGTTAAATACCTCTTTGAAACCATTAAGAAACACAAAAGATTGCATTATGTATGTATTCAATGTTCACTTTGTACAGAAATTAAAATTGATGTGAAGCTTAATCTATCCTTAAATTCACATCATATCTCTACTATTGTGCTCATTTCTAATATTAAGTCATAGAAAACAATTTTTTTCACAATACGTTGTCTATGCATGGTCTTGCCCCTCCCAAGGATTGAATGATGGCTTCGCCCCTATACATATTAATTATAAACAACTCATCAAGGTTGCAATCAAGAGTAGGTACAATTTTCCTTGGGTAGATGGTTTTTTCTTATCATCTCAAAGGAGAAACTATACTTCACAAGATAGAAATTTGGTATAGCTAAAACAAATTAATGATCAAGCGTGAAGATGTGTTGAATACAACTTTTTGAACATGCTATGGTCATTATGAGTCCTTTGTTATATCATTTGGACCAACCAATGCTCTCATAGATTCCATGGATTTGATGAATAGGGCGTTAGGCATTTTCTTGATCCATTTGAGGTTATGTATAAAGATCCCATCTTGGTAGACTAAGTAGGTAGAAAAGCATGAGTGTCAATTAAGTCTAGCATTGGGTTTGTTTCATCGACACCATATATATGCTATGCTTAAGTGTAAGTTTTGGCTTTGATAAGTTTATTTTCTAGGAAAATGCATCTTTGGATAGGGGATTCCTGTAAATCTCAATAATGTTGAGTCTATGCTTCAGTGTGAACAGTCTAAGATGTTGAAAGAGATATGTATTTTCCTAGTGTACTAGGCTATTATAGGCATTTCATTAAGGATTTCCATGTCATAGAGTTGTGTCTGACATTGTTGACAAGGAACGAGACATTGTTTGTGTGGACAAATTAGTGTAAGGAAAGTTGTTAGGCATTGAAAGAGAAGACGATTAAATCTCCAATTTTTCCTTTTCTAGATAATTGAAAAGGGTTTTGTAGTCTTCTATGATTTGTCACATAAAGGTTTCAATGCATTATGATGCAAGATGGAAAGTTCATTGTGATGGTTGTAGACACCTGAATAATCACAAGAATAATGATCCTACACGTGACTTAGAGTTGGATGCAATTGTGTTAGCCCCTAGAACTTGGTAACATATCCCTATCCAGAATTGTGCCAAGCGTTCACATATAAAATTTTTGAAGTATATCTTTACACAGAAGGAGTTAAATCTGAGATAAAGCTATGGCTTGAGTTAATTAACAACTGTGATTCTACGATTGGCTATTATCCAGGTAAGTCCAATTCATTTGCATATGCATTGAGCAATAATTCATCTTCCACATTGATTAAGATATTGTATCATCTTGCTTGTAAAGCAGGGACATGTTTTTAAACCTAACAAAGCTGAATTCTCATCTATATATGATGAAAAATGAAGCACATTTAGCGCATTGTAGGTCAAGATGAATTTATGGCATCAGGTCCGATAGTGTCATGTTGTGGAATTGAAATTAATAGAATCAAGTAGGAGATGCATGATGGTAAGAGGGAAGGATTTCACTTGTTAGCGGAGGATCTTATATGTTTCAGAGGAAGGTTGTGTATACATGATTAGTCATATTTGAGGCAAATGATTCTATAAGAGGAACATATGTCTAGGTATGATACATATATGGGTAGAACAAAGATGTATCCAAATCTGAAAGAGATGTATTTGTGGCCTGGTATGAAGAATGTTGTAGCTGAGTATATGGGTAGATGTGGGATATGTTAGCAAGTGAAGGTTAAAAACCAAACATCGGTAACCTTTTCCTATTCTAGAATGCAAATAGGACTATGGAGCTTGTAGTCAGTCTTTCTTGTTCGCCGAGTAGATAATTTCATTTGAGTTGTCGTTGATAATTGAGTAAGTGCGTTTGTTTCCTACTGGTAAAGAGTATTTATTCAGCCAAAAATCTAGTGCAAATATGTATAGATGAGACAGTCATATCGCATGGAGTTCCTTTGTCCATTACGTTAGATCATGGACTATAGTCAACTTCTAGCTTTTTGGACAAGTTTCACAATATCATTGGCAAAAAGCTAAAGTTTAGTAGTTTTCCATCCTTATACATACAAAGATTCTTAGACAAAGTGTTTTGCAGTTGCTGGACAGTTTAGTTTTGAATCTTAGTTTGTTGTGTTTGCCTACAATTAAACTTATCGGTCAAGCTTAGAGATGGAACATATAAAGAAGTTTATCATTGAAAGTGTGGATCTCGCATATATTGGTACGAGACAAGCCAGAAATAGTTTTTGGGTCTAGAGATAGTATAGTAGACTAGGGGCGTAGCTAGGGGACTGTCGGGGCTGTATCCTCCCTCCCCCTAATCTAAATAATTAGTTATATAGTTAGAGTTATAATATAATTAGAGTTGTACAACACAATATATACGATACGGGTCATTATATAGCTTAATAATTAAACTGGTTGAGGTGGTTTGTTTGCCTAATGTCTTTGTAGCTTGCACGGGTTCGCATTCCCTCTATGGTCAATTTTTTTAAGAAAGTAAAATCAGCGCAAGCAGTAGTGCTGTAGAAAGACTGGATATATATAATATTGTCTCATTGAGTGATATCGGTAAGTTTAGTTCAGCTGTTAAATCATTATGATTTGTATCTAGTCAACCCGAGTTCAATTCTCCACCAATACAATTTTTTTGGTCATGTATCTTTGTAATGCTTTAGCAGAATTTTATCTCTCAAGCACGTGGCTAGGATGTAAATTAATAATGTTCTACTTTTGTATTTTTATGTGATAAGAAGATAAGCCATAAAAGAAGGAGAAAAAAGAAAGAAAGAAAGAAAGAAAGAAAACGTGAAATTCTTATTGTCTTCATTGATTTTATTAATCCATGAGCAAAAGTGTTAATATGAATTTAGTTTGATGTAACATGTTAAAGTTTTCTCACTATTTTATATTCTCAATATTTTTCTACGGATGTAAATTTTGTGAAATTTGGGTCAAACACTTATTGTGGACATCAATATCATTCTTTCTACTTAGTTAACAAATGGTGAATTATGTTCAAAAAAAATCATGAACCATGTTGATTCTGGACTAGAACATGCATAGAGATTGTGAGAAAATGTGGCAATCAAATATATTTGAAATTTTCAATATATTGGATACGATTTGATTTTCTGGAATAAGAATTTAGGTGAAGTATGGATCCAAATTCGAGTATGAGTTAGGCACTGACAATGTTGGATTGCACATATCATCCCCGCCTTAATGATAATTCATCTATGTATGACATGCTACAAGTTTTTGGATCCATAATTTTGATAATGACTTAACTAATTCAGCCCCCCTATTATAAATTTCTGGATCTGCCACTGCAGTAGACTATAAAATATATAGAGGTGATCAGACAATGACTAGAAGTTGCGTAGGATGGGTAGAAGCATTGTCTAGGTTAGAGGCATAGACCTCTAAGGTTTGAAGACATAATGTTTTTAATGTATCTCCATGGAATGGAGTTGTCAAGTCTGGCAAGCATGCATCTTACCCCTTATGTAGGAATAAATTCTATAATAGCAAGAGTTGGTGAGGTTTTCTATGGGTTAGAGATACCACCAAAATTGCAAAAATTGCATGACTTGTTTTAATGTCATTGTTGAGAAAGTGTCCTCTAAATACAAGGTGGATTTTGCATATGTACGAGGTGGATTTTGCATATGTTAGATGTGCTAACATTGGATGATATCACTTATGAGGAAGGGCTAGTGAAAATTTTGGGTAGGAAGGTTTAAATGTTGGGGAAGAAAGATATATTTATGGTTAAGGTGTTGTAGAAATACCATGATGTTGAGGAAGATAAGTGAGACTTGAGGATGAGTGAGGAGAGTGCATCCTAGATTGTTCTAAGATTAGATGACAAAACTTTTTAAGGTAGGAAGCATTTGTAATGACCCTATATTATCCTTCTTTCTTAAACTAATTAATCTCTGGTTATCTATACTAATTCGAAACACTAATTCCAAGATGGAAGTAGTATGAATTCATGTGATTTAAGATGAATGCACATGCTAAGTAATTTGAAAATCCTTAGTTGGGTAATGAACTAATGGATGCATGTGCCATGAATTATAAATCCTAAATATTATATTGAAAGAATGGTTAAGTGTAATTCTCCTGCATTGAATTTTTTTGTGAGATGATTTGTTTGATGGCATGTTTTATATGTATGTTTGACCTAAAAAAAGTAATATGTTATTTACTATGATTAAAGAAAAAACATACATTCTAGATTTGTTTATATTGATTAGATGTAACTTAGTGCACTTACTTGTAATAAAATAAATTGAGAAAAAAATGAGGTTAAGTATACTAAGTTTGAAGAGTACATACTTGACTTTGTTTTGATAATATTGACACTAAACCCGGTTTAGTTCATGTATAAAATCATCTAAGTCGATGTGCAACTAAGCAGAGTTGATGGTGTTGAAATTGGCCATAGTTAAATAGGAACTCTGCATAATTGATTGAAGTGGAACTAAATTCATGTACAATATATTGGTGTAGTTATTTTAAACTCATCAAGAGTTTATCCAACCCGGGAAGAGTTGTGCATGGCTTGGCTGATTTCAAGTCAAACTAGCTAAATGCCATGAATTCAAGTGATGGTTTTATTTTCCTTGATATATTTAGGTACTATGTTTCATGATTGAGGTTTTGGCTAAATAAACCAACAAATTTATGTAAAATCGGCCAAGTTGTTAGACCCAAAAGATTGATTAAATCAATTGCTATTTTCCTTCTCTACTTTGACTGATGTGATCCCATAGGGCCAGGTAATCAATCAAGTTTCCTAAAATGGGCCGATTTGTTGTTTGTACTGGATATATATATATATATATATATGCATTTTCTCTTTGTTTGATTATTTCACATATCATAAGATAATTTTCTCACTATTACAGGCTGGCTTTGATGATTTCAAACAACTAGAAGTGTTTGAGGCCAAAGGTCAGACTTTCTTTAAGGATTATTTCTTAGAAGTGATAGATTCTTCGGCTAAATCAAGGGCTATAGTTAGCCTAAAATATTTGAATATTTCATCTTTTTCTTCCTCCCTACATCTCTCTCTAATTTGTCATTAAAAGAAAGAAGTATTAACTCATTTTGTTCTTCCTCCTTCCTTTTAAGCACATTTCCCATGGACAAAAAGGTTTTTGAGGTTGAATTTACACCGAGCTAGTCTTTTGGATGGTTTTCAAGTTTGGATTTACTAAAGCTATAGACTGTCTACCCTTATTTGTCTAATTTGAGGTGAGTAGATTTGAATATTGAGCTAAGTACAAACTATTTTCTATTCTAGCTCCTTGATCATGCTAAAAATCCCTAAAGATCAAAAGGCATAAGTTTACCCTCTTACAAAATTAGATATGCAGCTTGTTTTGTTATTCAAACTTGTATTTGTTATGTAATTGTACGAGTAGATTTAAAATCATGTTACTCTATATTGTTCTTGCATGCATGTGATGGTTTAGCCTTTAGTCAATGAGAAAAGGTTGAAACTATAGGATAGTTGCTATTATTAGTGAACAGTGTATCCTAATGCTCCATGACAGGGTTGAATTTGTGTTATTCCAGCCATGTCTTGCAAGTATAAGCCTTTTAGACTATGAGTTAAAGGTTGAAAGAATGTTGCTCTATCCTTTCTAGAGATGGTTGTATGGGATGTTACAATGTTGATGCATGTGAAGGAAATATGTGGCTTATGTGACCATAGTAAAATTCTAAGTGGATAAATTCTAATGTTATATCCTTTTATTTAGTTTCTATGTAACAGTGCTAATGTAAAAGACTTGATTTATTATCATAGCGTTTCAGTTAAAGACGAACAATTTGGTGATAGATATCCTTAAGATAAGTAAGCTACTCAATAGTTAAGAGAAACTCTAAGACATCTAGCTAGGTTTTATGAACACCATGAGCCTTCCCTTGATGTTTGTGATGGGGAGGAAAATTTGGCATGTCTTGCATTGGATAAAATACACATGAAGAATACTTGGAGTAGATTAGGCCATGAACACTAATCTATAGAGGATCGTGGGAAGTCCTACAAATATGGGATTGCGACCCCAACATTCTTTTCTATGTTAATATTGAGGATTTGTTGATAGGGACTTTGATCCATGTTATGTAATTATGATGATGTGAATGGTGATATGAAATCAAATAAATGATATCACTCTTACGTGGTATATGGTACTTTACACCATAGCCTAGTAATGACATGTGGGAAAGAAAGGTAGAGATGGCATATGCTCCTACCAATCCATATGGAAAACCTAGGTTGTGTTAGTTGTCTTAGGGTGGTCATTCAAACCCTAAGGCATGGACAATGAGAGGTACATGTGGGAATACTTTGTTTATTTATAATTAGATAAGTAAAAATTAAGTAGATTTGGGAAAAAAATAATAAAAGAGGAAAGTGTTTGTAATCTGACCATTTTTTAATGGTTTTCTTGCACATTTGTTTATATATCTATCTTTATAAGTTGCAAGCTTTTTTGGGGGAAGTCACAAGGTTTTTATTCATCTCTCCTTCCTCTTAAAAGCAAATTTATAATAGATGTACATTCTACATTTTGGTAACTTGAGGAAAATATGGCAGACTACTACCATTACAAGCATTAGAGTGCATAACTAATCTATCTATAACATGATTCCCCTCACAGATGACTCGATTGATCACCTGGTTGTCCTCATATTCTTTTGAATATTACAAATCCATTCATACACCTTAGATTTGTCCTTTGGGTAGCTTTAAATGGTCATTCTTTCTATGAGAGAATCAATTTCAATTATAATCGTATTGCATCCTCATTCTAGTATAGTTTTTAGAGCTAGATCAACATTTCTTAGCTCTTCTTCCAGGAAGTTTTGAGGACAAATGTTGTCACCTACTCCCACAATCTACTTACCTGAGTGGTCTCTGATAACTATTGCAATAGTTGATTCATTTTTTGTGAACACCACATCAGTATTGATCTTCCAATATCCCTGAGGAGGTCTATTCCATCTGCAATAAGTCCTAGCAGGTTGTGTATGACATTCATTTTCCCAAGCAATCATTGAACACTGAACCTCTTTCTTTTTGTATCTAGCAGGCCGTAGTTCTTTTTTATTTATCAAAGAGTTTGACAGTCATTGTGTTCTAAATGTACCAACATGCATACATGAACATTGTTTTGTGTTTTTCATCCTTATCCAGGTTGGTTTTCATTCAACACCAAACTGTATCAGGTGTGAAGAGATTTTGGTTCACCTGGTTGTCTATCAACTCGGCCAAGTGACCTTAGCTTGAGGGAAATCATACAGAGCGATTCCACCTTAGCCTTGCATCTAGGGCATCTACAATCAGTTGTCATATGTCTGATAACTCTTTAGTATTTAGTGAGTAACACCTCATTCCAACGAGTCACGTGGATGTTTTTATATGTATTTATATCCTTGTCTTCCACAAGCTATCCCAATCACCTTTGATGTTAGCATCTTTTTGGGCCTGAACGATCTCACTAGCACTTTTGGTAGGAAAAAAATTAGTATTAGTGTGCTCCCAGGCTCCCATGTCCAGTAGGTTAGACTCAATGGAAGATACCTCTAGTTTCAAGATCTCCTTACAACCTCATTAGGTAACCAATCATTTAGGAATCCTTCATCCCACTTACATTCAAAATTCACGAGATTGAAGATTGAAGGTCCTCCAACTCTTATGGGATTGGCTTTTTAGTCAAGTAACTGAGAATAGACTCATTAGTCCACCATTTTCCCTTCCAAATGTTTGTATTCCTTCCACATATTGGAATCATGAGTGAGTTATAGAATATGAACTCTATATAGTTTAAAATCACAGGTCCAAGTCTATATAAATAAGTGGAGTTTGTTCCTTTATAGTTGTTAAACTTTTGTTTCAGACTATCACACCACAAGGAGAATCTTCCATTACTTAGGTCCCATATGAGTTATGTGATGAGACAAGGTTTTGGTCCCTCATCAATTTTATTCCCAAACCTCCCACCTTTTTTCTACTAGATAAGACTTTATACCAGGAGACCAAAGATAGGGGATGATCCTTGTGGTTCCCTCCCCATATGAATGTGTAGATATAACTATGGATTCTATCACACATCTTCATGATTAGGACAGAAGTTTGCGTGACATATCTAGGAATGTACAAGAGGGTAAATTTTACCAAATATACTTGTCCTACCAGAGAAAGGCATTTTGTATATCAGGTGTTGATTCTGGATGAAAATTTGTTTAGTACTTCTACATAGGTATTTTTTGTTAACTCTTGAATGGAGTAATGGCACACCAAGGTATTTCCTAAGATCCTCAGTTTGTGAAAAAACACTAATGATACTGACATGTCTTCTAACTCTATGGGAAACACTACGCACAAAGTATATGCTAGTCTTCCCTACTAAGATGGTTTGTCTTGACACCTTACGGAACTCTTTAGAGCAGTGCAAGACGGCCTTCATTTGTCCCTTAGTAGCTTTAGCAAAGGGAAGGATGTCATATGTAGCTTTAGCGAAAAGAATGTCATCTGCAAATCTTAAATGAGATATAAGGGTGCCTTTAGCATACTACCTCACTAGTCTCCATTTCTTCATGTGTACCATTTTTTAACTCAGTCAGCTAAGTCTATCAATATAGAGAATGAATAGGTAAGGAGACAGTGGGTCTCCCTATCTAAGACCCCTACATGCCTTGAACGAACCCCAAGATCTACCATTACATATGACCAAAGCCTCCCAGAATCAAGCCAAGAATATAGTCTATGATAGTTGTTGGAAGACCTAGTTTGTGGAGAGAACCTTCTGTAAAAGGCCACAACATTTTACCATATGCCTTAGATAGATTGACTTTAAATACTATAGTATCTTCAGAGTTTTTCCTTTATAATGTGAAAAGTTGGAAGTTTATATTATATGTGTGTGCTTAAGCTTAAACTGAAACCATGATTGTCCCAATATGATAAAAGAGGATGAAAATTTAGTCTTTTTCTCTTATGCTTATCATTTTACTTGAACGTTGTCTAACCAACTGATGAACAACTATCTATATTATGAATCAAAGTCGTAAGCTATCAAGCATGGTTCCCAAATTGAGTAACTTCATTATTAGGTGAATCCTTTCCCATATGCATGTTGTGTCTATAATTCTTGTGTTGGGGTATTTGAGAATGCCTTGCAGGAGTGATGTGTTATGTTGATAGCTTGTTTATGTAATATAAATATTCTTGCATATATTTTGAAATTTTTTAACTATCATGTGATGGAAATTTATATATTTTTCTTAAGAGACGTCAGAAAAATTTCTATATGAACAGTTGATTATCTAAATTATATGACAACCACATTTCATAATTGATGATCTCCATCGCCTTAATTATGATAAGTCTTCAGCTTCTCTTGTTTGTCATTTTTTATTAGTGTTTTGGATTTAGTGTTGCACCAAGCATCGGGACCACCTCTAATAATCAAGTTGAGATTGATTATTAGGAGTTACGTGAAACAATGTGTTCCCCCATGATAAGGATTGTGAGTATCACAATTATGTGGGTTAGTCCTCCCATAAGGCTAAGGTTTTTAGTATTCTATAGAGAAAACTTTATTTGTGTTTTTGACACAATGAGGTTCCTGAACAAAGAGTTGAGTTTATTGGGAGAGAGAGGTGCACCAAGGTTTGTTATAGGGAATGTATCATATTTGCATCAGATTATATTTCATAATAGTTACATTTTTATTAAAGAACATTCATGGAGAGTTTATAAATATTCATTAAAATTGAATCTTCAATATGAGATACATTAGAAAACACCCAATACGTGGATGGAATTTATGAGATGTTCATTTCTTTATGTGATAAAGATGATAGTGTCATCTAAAAATTGGTAATATTTCTATAATCATTGCAAAATCCCTCTATGTTGTCAAGGATGTTGTTATCAATGGCTAGTTTGACATATGGTCAAAAATTAAAGTGGAAACAATAAAGATGCTAAGTAATAGAGGTCCCCATATCTAAGATTGTAGTGCTATAAATGGTCCAAATGGGGGAGCTCTTATTAGTAGTGAAATTTTATAGAGAATAATATAATTGATCATCCAAGAAATCCATTTGTAAGGAAAGACACCCATGAAGGTAGTTGGTCAAGAAAATCCATTTGATGTTGTCAAAGGATTTTTTATATCAATCTAAGAGCCATCAAAAGTTTTTTTGTAGTAACAAAGATGAATAGTCTTGTAGGCCATAATGCTAGAATCTTGGACATGATAGCCCAAAATAAAGGCAGTAGGTTTATTATCAATAATTTGTTTGATATGGTCTTTGATGTTAGGATTAATTGATTTAAATTGATATTGTATGAGTTGTTAATGAGATAGATTGACCTAAAGAGGTCAGTATTGTTGGGATTGTCAAATGTTCTAATGAGGGTATTAAAAGCAGGGTTCATATGATGATCTTTGGATAATGTCACCATTTTGATGTATCAAGTTATAATGAGTCTCAATTGACCACTAGTATTTTTGAAAGAAAGAGATGCAAAAACTATTGGGCTCGAGAGATTAATAAGCATAGTGATTATTTAGATATTTTGTTATTTCTTTTGAGTTAAAATCTTGCTAAAGGGATTGAGGGTTGGTGGTTTTATTTGGAAAAAGAAGAGCACAAAGGAATCATTTGTTACTAAATGCACTTCTAAGTGTTAATTTATGTGTGATATGATAAAAGTAGATTGTATAGTACTCCGTTGACCCCCAGTGAGTGAATGATGTGACCTCTTATCCTATAATATCATGTTTTAAGGAACATTTTGACATATTTAATACCTTCATTGAGCCATTTAATTTTGTCCTTTTCTATCATATAGTTACTTTCTAGAATTTGTCATTTTCAGTATTTGATTTGACTTGAATGTCTCAAGTTGGTTTGATTTGGTTTGGTTTATGTAGTTCTAAAACAATAGTCTTAAGGTATTGAGATTTCTTGATAGTTCTAATATTTTTAGGAGCATTTTATAATTTTCAATAAAACAATATTTAGCATTTAATACTCTCCCACTGACACATCTTATAAGGAGAGTGGTCAAGACTTGGTGTGGAGAATCTTTTCTTGATTTCTTTCAAAATATCTTATGGTCAAGAATATTTTGAACCTAAAGGGTTTCAGACCCCGATGGTTGTGTTTGGAGTTGAGTATGATGAAGAGGTGATAATAAATGATACCTGGCCATTTTCAAGGACTTTATAATGGGCAATAATCATCCCAAGCCTGAGAGAAAATGAATCTATCAAGCAGTGCATGGTTCTGTAAAGCACCATACCATGACAATTGAGTGCTTCTAGAAAATTTACCAATAGGTCAACATCATTAATGATGCCATTGGTTTTTTATATTTCTTTCATGAAAATATGAGGAGTTGTTAGTTGGCACATTCATAACTATAGTGAGTGGTGTAAAAGTGTCCTCTAATTACACAGTAGTGTATTTGTAATGGTTGAAGAGTTGTTTCAGGTCCTCAAAGGAAAGGGTCTTTGCATGCAAAGTCTTCAATAGGTACCCACTTGAAGTTTTCAAGGTTGGTCAAAATTGATAGTAATGGCATAAATTACCCAAGAAGTACAAATGTTAAACATGTATGTTGAGTCTCATTCAATGAGCACACCACATTGAGCCCTTTCAAATGTACTTGAATATAATCAACAATGATATCTCCACCTATGGGATTAAGAGAGAAAGATTTATCCCCCCCTCTTCCACGCCTGTAGCGGAGGCCGAATGTCCGGGAGGGTGGTAAATCAAGGTGGAAGCTGGGATTCGAACATGGGTCCCTTTGTTAGGGGACATCGTGCTTGACCACTTGAGCCACTCCTTGTCGGCATGATATCTCCACCTATGATGACAAGATTGTATGTACTTTTGTTTCTTGTATTGTAGTGATCTAGATTTTTGTGCTCAAACAAAGTATTTTATGATAATGTGATAGTTGGTAGAGTCGTAGCACAAACATTCCATGTTGCAACAATCATGGGGAAACTGATTTTATGCTAATGTTTATGGAAAAATCTAAAGGTTGATTTTGTGAAAGTGGGTTGTTTCGTAAGTGATGGGTCTTTGTTTCCATCCTAAGCTTTCCTCTAGATCCATAAGAGCTAGAAACCTCTAGATGGTTATAAAATTCAATAGTTATCTTCTTTGCTAAAAATATGAAATCCCCCTATGCCACAAGAAATGTTAGGACAAACAGAATTAAAATCAAATCTTTATGAGAATCGCAAACACTTACATGAGAAGAATTTGTATAAATACATGGAATACATTTTTTTCTCAAAGATGATGTAATTGTTAAATATAGGAAAAGTAATATTAATCAACTATGAACATTCACAAGTATTGTGGTGGTCTTGAGAGTTGTTAGAAGTGTCTATAAACTATGTTGATTTGACTTTAAAGGCACAAAAACACTTGATTTTATCTAATAAGTGAATTTCATACTCTTTTTCATGCACTTATAATGTTGGTTGATCACAATTATGTGTGTATCAGCATGTGAATCATATCAAAATTGTCTTGGACTCATTTTGTGTTCTTCATCCAAATTGTCAACGATGCACACTACACTACATTAAGGATCCAGAACACACAAATTCAGAGCTAAAAAGGAGAAGATAACATAGATATATACACAAATTTACAATGACATTGTGTGTCTATCTCTGAACATGTCATGTCTTATGTCATAGCGAAGAAGAAGCTTCAATAGAAACAGACATCGCATGTTCATAGAAAGACACAATGAGCCACCTTCAATAACTCAACTCAGAAAAATCAATAGGTGGCACGACATGTCATCCTTGGTACACGACGTGTCCCATGTTATTAAGTGGCAATGATTTTTGTTGCATAGGTAGCAGCGATGACATGGCATATCACCTTGCATATAACAATTTTCCATTTTGAACTACAACATGGTGTTTCAATTCCCTAACACATTGTTCCATCTAGTTATTTTTTTAAATTTAGTTATGGAACACATCATACATGTGGTGTTGCTTACGGGGCATGTTGAGTTACACTGTATTTGGACAAAAAAAATATACATCAAAGACAGACATTTTGAGGGAGGCATGTCTCTCATAACTTCTAAAGTCTCAATTGTGACCTCCCCCCCCCTAGACTGAGAAGAAAAGGGAAGACATGAAGAAGTAACTTGAAGGCACATGGGAGGAAGAAGAAGGTAGGAGGTCAACGAGGACAAGATGATTCACCCGATATGACAACCATGACTCTTAAATTTCATTCTTCTCTTATTATTTTTCTTATTTTTCTCTTTCTCCCACTATTTATCAAATGTTTGTATGATTTCATGGTAGAATTATCTATTAGCCCCCTCCCCTCAATTTATGCATGTTATAAAACATTGTACTATCATAGTTAACTACTTCGATTCTAAATTTATGTTGGAATATTCATCTCTTTCAGTTGTGGATGTTCACTTTTCTAATTCATAATTTGGAATGCTAATTTTAAAAAGTGATTACTCCATGAATTGTTTTAGGGAAATCATTGATTGAAAAGTCTATAAATTTTCAAATTGTTGTACATGTTTCTTAGATCACTTTGCATGAATAAAATTGAGTTTTTGTAACATACTATAAGATCCACCCATTGTTGACCCAAAGAAAGAGGATGGGAATGTAAGAAGCAAAAGAGGATGGGAGTCATGTTCCCTAGATAGAAGCGGAGCCATTTGGGCCAACATCGAGGTTCTAACTCCTCCACCTGATTGAGAGGAAATTACACACCTTAAGGAAAACATGAATGTTCCCTAGTTCATGGTTGGTGATCTAGGGTTGTTCTGTATATAAGCAGTGGGTCAGTGGTTTCATCTCATAGGCATTGAGATTGTGAAGAGGTAATCTCAAGGGTTTTACTTTCACCTTTGTTGTTATGGTGGTATTTTATCATTTTTGGATGGCTTGTTAGCAAGGTCATCGTCTTTAGTGTCTCTTGTTTATATTCTCCCATATCATGCATCAACGACAAATATTGTACGGCTTGACCATATGTGATATCAAACAGTTGTTTCTCATTCTGTCTATTTAGGTGTTGTTTCTTAGGAAAATATGGTACAAAGAAGGCAACATAATTTAAAATTTTATTACCATATTCCCCATAAATAGTAGATCGCGTCAATAACTATAATGTAGGAAGGATAGTTTATAGGATATACCTATTCCTGGAGCAAGTCCAGTGACAACCTCATCATTGTAGATGCATAACTTTGAATCCTAGTTGCACTGGGACTCGTCTGACTGCTGCACCTCCTGGTCTACACCACAGACTGCAGCCACAAATTTTGTCTTCTTCACCAGCTCCTCTTGTCACGGACTGGTGGTTGACATTATCCTCCAAGCGACAAACAACAGCTTCCCACCTCTATGGTAGTCCACACAGACTGCCTAGAACTCATGTCGTCCTGCCGGATCGGACAAGAAGGAGTTGTCCCTCCCCGTCAGTGTACTAGTCACCGACTTGCTCTCCCACAATGACAACTCTCAGTTTTTCTCTCACGTGGCTATCCCTCTATTGACGGGTGGAACTTTCCTGGGCTCTCGTAGTTACCACAACCAGAGAGGACAATAGTTGTCTAAGGAACTGATTCTCAGCTGTTTATGTTGTAGCTGTCAAAGCCCCCAGTACCCCTTTATATATATGAGGGGTTAGGGTTAGGGTTCCCATTCCTCCACCAATGCTGTACTAAAGTGTGGGAGTGGAAAGAACCAATAGAACTCGAATTTTCGCAACAATTTTGGAAATTGCACAACCTGTGAAAGCCGAAACAGTCATTTGATTGAGCCATACGATCATCCTGCACGCGAGACGGTCATCTAGCACAACGAGACGATCGTTTTGCAGTATCCATTTGTGTACAAATTTGGCAAATCAATTCTCATCTATGTTAGATATTGATTTCCTTGTGCAACAAGTATTGCTCAAGTGAAACGGATTGGAAAACAACTAGAACCTTCCCCGACTGAGATGGACCATCTCACCCATGTGAAATGGCCATCTCGGTTCACCTAGATGGTTGTCTGGTGACCCGAGTCGAGCCCGTTTGGCCAGGTTGGTTTGTTCTATTGCCAATTTCAATTCACAACCAGACCTGACACCCAGACACCCGTCTCAACTCTTGAGATGGCCGTTTGGCACTTCTAAACGGCTGTCTCGACACTTGAGATGGGCGTTTGGTAGTGTTTTAGCCCGTTTGTTGCCTCAATCAAATGCCTAAACACTTTAGCACTTAATTCAACTGTCATTCAAGATCTGAACTCCTCTTCTACGTCAAGACCTATGTGTGTGACCCTATAGGTCCCATATTACGTTTGCAGTGAATGTCCATTAAAACTTATGACATCACAAGCAAAGAGTGGTGCCTAGTCACACATCATTTCTACCCAAGTAAATGGAAAAGTTGGATAACAACTTCAACCTACAACTATATATGGTGTTGCAGTGTTTGTATAGTTCCTTTGTCATTGATGTCCAGATTCAACTAGAGGCATGGAGCAGTCACCCTCATTACTATTCAATCGTGTTTCTTAAACCAAAAGAAAACTGTCTGATATATATGTGAGCGCAATATCACATATTGACTCACATGCGCGTGGCCATGCTTTTCTCAGTCTCACTTATTAAGAGGCATGGGACATCACACTCCAGTAGGAGGGACAAATCCCATGTCTATCACTCATAGTCAATCTTCATGTGTCAAAGCCACCCAATCATCACCGTTATAACGACCCATGTTTCAGGACTGTGTTTGACGATTTTAAAGTGTACCCAATGACATGTGTTTAGTGTAGTGATTTCAGGTCTAAGAACCACAAGCACCACCATCACTATGAGAGCTGACTATGACTTCCATGTGTCAGTCTCACGGTGGGTCTAACCGATATACGGTTCTCTAACATGTATCTCTGTGATTGGTTTGATATCGCAATATCATGACCAATGAGACTCAGTCATCAACCAACTCACATTCTGTTCTTATGTGTTATTGTTGTCTATCAACCTTCCACAATAACAACCGATCAGGGACATAATGAGAATGTAAATATGTACTCTTAATATTTGTATGATCTCATTTCTTCCAAGTCATGTACTTGAAGACATACGTCTTTGAGTAATATTATTCTCCTGACATTTATAAGGTTACATGATGAATCCCCCAAATTCATCCTTTCAGTCGCCAATTCTAGGGATTTTGTGCCTCTTATCGACTGGATTACCCTTGTTTTGGTTTACTCTAAGCATCTCTCCAGTTTCATGTAAATAGTGCATTACTAGCGCTAATTACCCTAGTTTCCAGTTTATTTGATCTTATCCTCCCCTACACACGTTCTCTCTCCTCCACAGATCATCCTCAACCATTACCAACGGTCATGACCCCTACAGCATTGACTCTAACGGTCTCAAGACCGTTTGAGCCCATTCGGTCTCAAGACCGTTTGAGCCCATTCGGTCTCAAGACCGTTTGAGCCCATTCAGTCTCAAGACCGATAGGCCAGCAGATACTGTTTGGAGCCTAACTCAAGCCGGTGCAACAATAAATCAAGATCATGAAGCAGAACAATCGCCATGATCGTGCTTGCCATGCCACGGCCGTGGTGCATCGCCAACAGTGCCAAGTCTCCACCTGCCACGACCGTGCTGGTCATGCCACGACCGTGGTGCATCGCCAACAGTACCAAGTCTCCACCCGCCACAACAGTGCTGGTCACGCCACGACCGTGGCACATTGACAACAGTACCAAGTCTTCTCACTTGCCACGCTCGTGCAAGGTGGCACGGTCGTGGGGCTATAGCCTCACCATGACCGTGGTGTCACACCACGACCGTAGCACAACGCCATCAGAGCCCAAGTTCTCACCTGCCATGCCCGTGCAAGGCAGCACGGCCGTGGGACAGTAGCATCACCACAACCGTGGTGCCTCAACACGTCCGTGGCGCGTCGTCCCCTACCTCTCGACGCCGCTGACCTGCTAGTTCAAGCCTCCATCGTCTCACCTGCTATTGCAGCACCACTGCACCTGCTACCTTCAGCCACGCCGCCACCATGGAAGGGCCGCAAGACCAATGGAAGTGTGGATCACCAAGCTTAAAGAAGAGATTGTTGTGGTCACTGAATGCATGAGACCGTTTGAGATGATGACTATCAAGATCGTTTGGAGGATTGTAGCGAGATCGATTGGACAAAATACTAGCAAACCGAATGAAAGAGACCGAACAGGCTCCCCTTGGTTGATGACTGTTTGGTCCTTTACGCAAGACCGTTTGATGAAGCCGCTGACCACCAGGACCGTGAAGCCTCTCACGGTTTCAAAACCTCTCAAGACCGTTTTAGCCCATTCGATCTCAAGACCGATAGGCCAGCAGAGACCGTTTGGAGCCTAACTCAAGCTTGTGCAACAATAAATAAAGATCATGAAGCAGAACAATCGCCACGACCGTGCTTGCCACGCCACGGCCGTGGCGCATCGCCAATAGTGCCAAGTCTCCACCCGCCACGACCGTGTTGGTCACGCCATGACCGTGGCGCATCGCCAACAGTACCAAGTCTCCACCCACCACGACTGTGCTGGTCACGCCACGACCGTGGCACATCACCAACAGTGTCAAGTCTTCTCACTCACCATGCCCATGCAAGGCGGCACGGCCGTGGGGCTATAGCCTCACCACGACCGTGGTGTCACGCCACGACCATGGCACAACGCCATCAGAGCCTAAGTTCTCACCTGCCATGCCTGTGCAAGGCAGCACGGCCGTGGGACAGCATCATCACCATGACCGTGGTGCCTCAATATGGTTGTGGCACGTCGTCCCCTACCTCCCGATGCCGCTGACCTGCTAGTTCAAGCCTCCATCGCCTCACCTGCTGTTGCAGCACCCCCGCACCTGCTACCTTCAGCCACGCCGCCACCATGGAAGGGTCGCAAGATTAATGGAAGTGTGGATCACCAAGCTTAAAGAAGAGACTGTTGTTTGCCAGACTGTATGTCCTAGGATTCAAGGTCGTTTAGATGTGATCCAGCAGACCGAATCGGTTGAGCAAAGGAAACCATAGAGACCATTTGGTCACTGAACGCATGAGACCATTTGAGATGATGACTATCAAGATCGTTTGGAGGATTGCAGCGAGATCGATTGGACAAAATACTAGCAAATCATTTGCTGGATCGTGAAGAGAAGCAAACCGAATGAAAGAGACTGAATGGGCTCCCCTTGGTTGAAGACTGTTTGGTCCTTTGCGTAAGACCATTTGATGAAGCTGCTGACCACCATGACCATGAAGCCTCTCACGGTTTCAAAATCGTAAAGCCTCTCACGGTCTCAGGATCGTGAAGTCCCTTTCGCTCTCTCAAACCATTTAAGGCTGGAAATCGTATGGACCAAGATATTTGGGCAAATTGCAGATCTAACCCAATCCTTCCAAGACACATGCCAAGCTTATAAATAAAAGGGTAGAGGCATGGTCTGGGACATCTATCTCACTACGGCCCAAGGCTGCCGGACTGGGACCAGAGCCAGAAGTCCAGAAGGCTGCTCCACTGCCAGCCCACTTCCACCATTTCTCCACCATAGTTTCACCTCATTCTACTCGTGTAATCTCAGAGGTAGGCACGAGAATCGAGGTGGAGAGACGGACGTCATCGACCACGACGAAGCAGTCTCTGAGATTGTGACGATCTACACTGGGCTATCACAGATCTACTCTTCTGCTCTGACGATGCTTTCTTTCTCTCTCTCTTCTCTTTCCTTGTTGCTCCCTCTATGAGGAGCGAATAGTTTCATCCACTAGGGCACGGGGACTAGCCCCACTGCCCATATTTTGTAATATGTACTAAAAGATGTTATCTTTTCAATTCAATACTAAATCGTTTCATACATGTTTGAATGTTGGCTGCATTCTTGTATGCATCTATTGTCTTTCATTGCGGTTTGTCTATGACTGCCCTTGGGACTCGAATATTGATTTAGTGTTGGTTTCTGGTGTGCGTATCCACCGCGCATCCGTTTTGGTATCTAGGAACGCTTCCCGAGGGATGGAGTAAACTCACCTCCATCGTTGCACTTCCACTCTATGAAATGGAATTAGTTGACGTACGGAAGTGCAACCTTGATGGGTCGAGGAACAGATTCTGCGGAGGGAGTGGTGCAAGGTATTTGACCATTCGTCCGGGAATGGCTGATATTGCAACACTCCCATGTTTCTCGTAGCTATTTCCTCGAAAGAGGGATAGTCTATAAGGATACTAATCGAATTGGTAATTATCGCTCATTTGTTAGTTTTCTAATACACATTTCATGAGGTTGAGTAAGATTCTCTCTTCGGAGACTACATATCTTCATTGACACGTAGATATGTACCGGATGAGAGTTACTCAACCCATGAAGGGTGTGTGCAATGCTCTTGTTGTAAAAGGCATCGGCATTGCATAACATCCATGTATCTTGCTTGCAGGTCTTGCTATGATTGGTACAGGTACAATACATGTGTAGTGGTGGTGAATACCCGCATCACCCCAGTGCTCCATCATCATTTGCTAATCTTAGATTTTAATCCTCAAACTAGTTTTTATTCTTGCCTTTACTTTTGCATGTTTTAGGTTAAATAACTCAAATCCAACTTTTGGTCTTAGATGATTGACTTAGATCGATACGAAATGAGAAAAACACACTCAGATTCTTAACGTTGTCCTTTGGGTTCGATCCTAAATCTGTACTATGATAAGGCTTCCACACTCTTGTGGGGTTGGAGCATTTATCTAGCACCAGTTGTAGGTAAACCTAGAGAGAACATCAACTCCCTAGGGTTTTTGGTGCATATTAGGACTGCCATTGGAAGAGTAATCTTTTGGTGTAAGTTCTAGCTCCATCATTACATCATTATCTCATAACTGAATTAAACAAAATAAATTGGAAGCTTGTCTTTTATTAATAATCAAATCATTTTTACATGATATGCCATTACAGTCATCACATGATTGACTCTCTGGGTATACATAACCAACAGACTCCCACTTGCACTTAGAGTGAATCACCCACGAATCTTATTCTGAGTGACCTAACATGTCCATCATGCTTTCTATTGTGGAAGTGCTTTCGTCAAGGGATCAGCAATGTTGCTTTCATTTGGTACTTTGTAAATATTTACATCTCCACGTTGTATGATTTCTCATATGAGATGATATCGCCTTTGTATATGCTTTGAGTGTTGAATGCGATCTGGGTTCCTCAACTTGTGTAATAGCTCCATTATTGTCACAATATAGCTCAATTGTGTCGTTGATGTTTGGAATAACCCCAAGTTCTGTGATGAACTTATTGATCCATGCAGCCTCCTTTGTTGCACTTGATGCAGCAATATACTTGGCCTCTGCTGTAGAATCGACAATTGTTTCTTGCTTGAAACTCTTCCAGCTTACAGCTCCATTTTTTAGGCAGAACATGAATCTGGATTGCGATTTGTAATCATCTTGATCAGACTGGAATCTTGCATCGGTGTAACCTTTTACCACCAACTCTTCCTCTCTATCATAGACTAAGAACTGGTCCTTAGTCCTTATCAAGTATTTGAGGATGTTCTTCACGGCTATCCAGTGAGCATCACGTGGATCTGACTGATATATGTTTGTCATGCTTAAAGCATACAAGACGTCTGGATGGGTACATAACATTACAAACATAATTGATCCAATTGCCAAGGCATATAGAATCACACTCATGCATTCCCTTTCTTTACAAGAACTGGGACATTGAGATCTAGAGATTAGAACACCATGGTGTGCAGGAAGGTTTCCTCTCTTTGAGTTCTCCATGTTGAACCGCTTCAACACTTTGTCAATGTATGTGCTCTGATTTAGTCCAAGAAGTATTCTAGATCTATCTCTAGATCTTTATCCCCAAGATGTAGGATACTTCTCCCAAATCTTTCATATAGAATGTATTTCCAAGCCATGTCTTTACCTTTTGTAAAGTAGGGATGCCATTCCCCATCAATAGTATGTCATCTACATACAATAGTATGTCACTATTTTCCCACTAACCTTCTTGTACACACAAGGTTCATCTTCATTTTGATCAAAGACAAACCCTTTGACTATCTCATCAAAACAAAGATTCCAGCTCCAAGATGCTTGCTTCAATCCATAGATTGACCTTTGTAGCTTACATACTCTATTGGCAAACTCTGGATCTATAAACCCCTCAGGTTGTGTCATATACACATCCTCCACAAGATTCCCGTTAAGGAATGCAGTTTTAACATCCGTTTGTGAAATCTCATAGTCATGATAAGCTGCAATAGCAAGCATGATCCTGATGGATTTAACCATATCCACTGGAGAAAATGTTTTGTCATAGTCAACATCTTGAACTTGTTTGAAAGCCTTTGCAACCAATATGTCTTTATAGGTTTGAACTTTTCCATCAATGTCAGTCTTCTTCTTGATGACCCACTTGCACCCTATGGGTTTTACCCCTTCAGTTGTATCCACCAAAGTCCATACTTTGTTGGTATACATGAATTTTATCTCAGATCTCATGGCCTCGAGCCATTTCTCAGACTCAGGTCCCTTTATAGCATCTTTATAGGTAATTGACTCATCTTCTATGACCAATTCACTGCCTTCCTGAATTACAAGATATTCAAATCTCTTAAGTTCAAGGCATGTCCTATTAGATCTACGAGGTTCATGTGTTGCTTGAGGAATTTGAGATTCCACAATACTTTGTGAATCTTTAGGTTCCTCTTGTACATCTAATGGTTCAATGTTTTCTTGTTGGTCTTGAACCTCTTCGAGTTCTACTTGCCTCCCACTGATTCCTTTGGAAATAAATTCCTTTTCTAGGAATACATCATCTCTGCCAACAAACACTTTGATGTCAGATATGGAGTAAAAGTAATATCCTTTAGTTTCCTTATGATATCCAACAAAGTAACATTTATCAGATTTAGGACCAAGCTTCTCAGGAAGCATCTTGCTAACATAAGCTTCACATCCCTAAATCCTCATAAAAGACATATTGGAATGCTTCCCAGTCTATATCTCATATGGTGTCTTTTGAACCAAATTAGATAGTACTCGGTTTAGTGTAAACGCGGTAGTTTCTAGAGCATAACCCCAGAAGGTTGTTGGAAGCACAGCTAAACTCATCATAGATTGTACCATATCCATTAATGTGTGATTCTTTCTTTTGGATACACCATTATGCTGAGGTGTTCCAGGCTGAGTCCACCGGGATACAATCCCATGGGCTCGAAGAAGGTCCTCAAACTCCTAGTTTAAGTATTATCCACGTCGATCAGAACAAAGTACCTTAATACTTTTACCAAATTGATTATGTATTTCATTCATAAACTCCTTGAACTTTTCAAGATCTTTGACTTATGTTTCACTATATTAACATATCCATACCTACTGAAGTTATCAATAAAGGTAATGAAGTATTAATACCCACCTCTAGTTGTTGTTTTTAAAGGTCCACACACATCAGTATGTATGAGTCCTAATAGATCATTAGCCCTCTCATTTTTTCCAGTGAAAGGGGTCTTAGCCATCTTGTCCAACAAACAAGATTCACATGTCTCAAATGATTCAAAATCAAAAAAAGTCTGGATAACCATCCTTATGGAGTCTAGATATGCGATTCTCATTTATGTGCCCTAGACGACAATGCCAAGGGTATGTTTTGTTTGATTCATTGAGTTTTTGCCTTTTGGTATTAGCGTTATACACATATATCTTTAGATCTAACAAATAAAGACCATACGACATAGGGGAACTGTCATAAAAGATTCCATCTTTTGAAATAGAACATCAGCCACCTTTAATATGGAATTCAAATGCATCATTGTCCAAATAAGATATAGATATGATGTTTCTATTTATAGTAGGTACATAAAAGTAGTTCTTTAACTCTATTACAAGCCTCGTGGGTAGAGATATATTGTAGGTTCCAACTACGTTGGCTGCAACTCTTGCGCCATTAGCAACTCGTAACTCTACCTCGCCTTTCCCCAAAGGCATACTTCCCTTTCGATCATGTATATGAGAACATATGTGAGATCCACATCCGATATGTAATACCCAAGATGATAAAGTAGATATATTTATCTCAATAATGTATATACCTAAAGTGGAGATCACCATTTCCATCTTCTGCTTCCTGAAAGCCTTCAAGTATAAAGGATGAGCTCCTCTTGTACTTTTCTTTCTCCTAATCTTGAGTGTTGAAGAATTGGACTTAGGCTTTACCGCATAACTCTTCTCGGTGTTTCTTTGCTCCTTTGACTCATCCTCGCTGATCACCATCATGGGCTTATCCTTCTTCACTTTTGCTTCAGCATGAATTAACATGTCAAGCAGTTCTGACATCTGTACAGCCGAATTACTCACATGATGGCATGCAATAAAATGGCTATATGATTCAGGCATAGTTTTTAGAATCATATCAGTAACCAACTCTTGTCTCAAGGTGATTTCCAACTCTTCAAGATGATACACATGTCCAATCATATTGAGCACATGTTCTTCTACTGAGGTTCCCTCTGTCAGCTTTGACTCATGTAGCACCTTTAAGATAGTGTTCCTTCCTTTCCTGTCAAGATCAAATGTTACCTTCCTAAGATGTGTGACCATATCAATAACAATCATGTCCTCACATTGCTCATGCAACTCATAGTTCATGCAGCTTAGCATAAGGTACTTTATCTCTAAGACATCATTAGTATACTTCCAATAAGCATCCACTTGTGCCCTAGGTGCATTAGCAGGAGGTATTTCAGGCACTGGTTTGTCAACGACATAGAACTTACACTCTTCATTGAGAACCCTTCTCATAGTCCAAAACCATTTGTGGAAATTTCTCTCGTCAAGTTTGTCCTTCAAGACAAATCGCAAATCGGATTTGTTCATCATTGATTCTACAAGAGAAAAATTGCATTCGTCAAATACCATTTTTTGATTTGATTTGATTTGGAAAAAGTAGATGATATTAATTAGGTCTTTAATTATTATCGCTCACACTATTTTATTCAGATTGATAGCCCTCAATATCAACTCAAAATATTGCAACGTACAATATTCTAGTGGGCCAAGATCCATATTTCATCAAGTCATGAGTCATCTTTGGCTAATCACCCACAACATGACTATATAGGTAGGCCATCATGCTAATTGCATCATATGCAACTCTTAGATAGATGATATGTGCAACTCCTTACCATAATCATCTGCATGTTTCTAGACTTAGACGCTCTAAGAATCACCAGTTAAGTCTAACCTAAAAACCGACACGATAACAATGTACTCCGCTTTGGCGGTACCTACATCATTACCGTCACACTTCCACGAGATAGATGGTGTATCACGCTTTGGCGTCACCTACGCTTGGTTGATTAAAATTTTCATGTGTGCCATTTTTGGAAAGCATCTAAGACTTAATATTTTAATTAAGGGAGTTCTAAAAGTATATACATATACTTTATCCAATCACCACATATATAGTTTGTATCATATCCATGCTATATCCCACAATGAAAACATGCAATAAATGAAAGTGATGGTTATTGCCAGTCCTAATATAATCCCTTGGAGCCACAAGAAATTACAGTCATCTAGTTCTATATCACATGCAGAAACCTATTGTTGATGAAGATTTATGCTTGCCAATCTAGATTGATCGGTTCAACCCTTGAACCGATGGGCTCACCTCATGGTTGGTTGTTAGGTCGTCTCACCGGTCATTTGGTCCTTCTATCCACCATCGGTTGACTCCTTCAACGGATCGGTTGGGTCCACCAAGCGATCTGTCTGACTTGTCCACCATGTCCTCCAAGGTCCTCCATCTTCGTTATAATAGGAAAATAAACTATCCTACTTTTACATGATTATAGGGAAACCTCGAGTTACATTCGAGGGGAGCAAAGGTAGAAGAGAATTAACTTTACATTGGGAAGATGAGATAGAGGCATAGTATGCTGAGTGAGATAACCAGATAAACCATCCACATATAACCATGCACAGATAGGGGTTATTGGCCATAACCATAATACACATCCACCATCAAAACCATTTTAGGACAATGTGTGTAAATTGCTTATATATATATATATATATATATATATATATATATATATATATAAGTTTGGGATTAGCATGGTGTTTGGATTTGACAAGATATTATTCGCATTGCATGTAATAATATAATGACAAAACCAAAATCTGATCATATTGATTATCTTATAATATAGTAAATTGATGATGGCTCTGATACTATTGTAAGGAAATATGGTACATGCAGTGGAATTTAAAAGTTTATTATCATATTCCCCATAAATAGTAGATCGCGTCAATAACTATAATGCACGAATGATGGTTTTAGGATATACCTAGTCCTGGAGCAAGTCCAGCGACAATCATCATCGTTGTAGATATGTAACTCTAAATCCTAGTTGTACTGGGACTCATCTGACTGTTGCACCTCCTGGTCTGCACCATGGACTACAGCCATGAATGTCGTCTTCTTCAGCAGCTCCTCTTATCATGGATTGTTGGTTGACGTTGTCCTCCAAGCGGCAAACGACGCTTCCCCGCCTCTATGGCAGTCCACACAGACTGCCTAGAAATTATGTCGTCCTACTAGACCGAATAGGAAGGAGTTGTCCCTCTTCGTCGGTGTACTAGTCACCGACTTTCTCTCCCACAATGACAACTCTCAGTTATTCTCTCCCGTGGCTATCCCTCCCTTGACGGGTGGAACTTATCTGGGCTCTCGTAATTACCACAACCAGAGAGGACAATAGTTGTGAGAGGAACTAATTCTCAGTTGTTTGTGTTGTAGTTATACTTTGGGAATCCCCCAGTACCCCTCTATATATAGGAGGGGTTAGGGTCAGGTTCCCAGCCCCCCACCAATGCGCGACTAAAGTGTAGGAATGGAAAAGACCAGTAGAACTCGAATTTTCACAACAATTCTAGAAACTGCACAACCTGTGACAGCTGAAACGGTCGTCTGGCTGAGCCAGACGGTCGTCTCGCACTGTGAGACGGATGTGAGACGGCCGTTTTACAGTTTCCAATTGTGTACGAATTTGAAAATCAATTCCCATCAATGTTAGACATTGATTTCCTTGTGCATTAAGTATTGCTCAAGCGAGACGGATTGGGAAACAACTAGAACATTCCCCGACCGAGATGGACCATCTCGCCCATGCAAGACGGTCGTCTCGATTCACCCAGACGGTCGTCTAGTGACCCGAGTCGAGCCCGTTTGACCAGGTCGGTTCATTCCATTGCCAATTTCAATTCACAACCAGGCCTAACACCCAAACGCCCGTCTCAACTCTTGAGACGGT
Source organism: Alisma plantago-aquatica (assembly GCA_963693085.1). Lineage (NCBI taxonomy): Eukaryota > Viridiplantae > Streptophyta > Magnoliopsida > Alismatales > Alismataceae > Alisma > Alisma plantago-aquatica. The sequence goes on along the minus strand of OY856409.1, from coordinate 471,583,014 downwards.
CGTTTGGCACTTCCAGACAACCGTCTCAACACATGAGATGGACGTTTGATAGTGTTGTCAGCTTGTTTGTTGCCTGAATCAAATGCCTAAACAGTTTAGCACTTAATTCAATTGTCATTCGAGATCTCAACTCCTCTTCTAGGTCAAGACCTATATGTGTGACCCTATAGGTCCCATATTACGTTGACAGTGAATGTCCATAATAACTTATGACATCACAAGTAAAGAGTAGTGTCTAGTTGCACATCATTGCTACCCAAGCAAATGGGAAAGTTGGGGAACAACTTCAACCTACAATTGTGTATGGTGTTGTAGTGTTTATATAGTTACTTTGTCACTGACGTCCAGATTGAACTAGAGGCATGGAGCAGTCACCCTTATTATTATTAAATCTTATTTTGAACCAAGAGTCGACTATCTGAGATGTATGTGAGCTAAATATCACATATTGACTCACATGTGCATGGTCATGCTTTTCTCAGTCTCATTTATTAAGAGGCCTAGGACATCACACTTCAGTAGGAGGAAAAAATCTCATGTCTATCACTCACACTCAATCCCCATGTGTCAAAGCCACTCAATCATCACTGTTATAGCAACCCATGTTTCAGGACTGCGTTTGATAATGTCAAAGTGTATCCAACGACATGTATTGAGTGCAATGATTTCAGGTCTAAGAACCACAAGCACCACCATCACTATGAGAGATGACTATGACTTCTATGATAATAACTTCCATGATAATGGCTTCCATGTGTCAGTCTCATGGTAGATCCGTCTGATACACTATTTTTTTAACATGTATCTGTGTGATTGGTTTGATATCGTCGTATCATGACCAATGAGGCTCAATCATCGACCAACTCACATTCTAATCTTATGTGTTATTATTGTCTATCAACTTTCCACAATAACAACCGATCAGGGACATAATGAGAGTGTAAACATGTACTCTTAACATTTGAATGATCTCATTTCTTTCAAGTCACGTACTTGAAGACGTATGTCGTTGAGTAATATTATTTTCTAGACATTTATAATGTTACATCATTATCTCATAATTGAATTAAACAAAATAAATTAAAAGCTTGTCTTTTATTAATAATCAAATTATTTTTACATGATATGTCATTACAATCATCACATGATTGGCTCTTTGGGCATATATAACCAACAGTTTTCTACCTCGACATAAAGTCATAGAAAATACTATGAGATGGAAGAATACAAGACGAGGTGGTGAAAGAAAGAGATAGCCACATCGAGGAGAAACGGGAGAGATTGGAAACGATGTTCGGAGGGAATTGGAGAGAAGAAGTGTCCTTGTCACCACACCCCCCCCCCACAAAAAAAAAAACAAGACATATATCACCAGGAAAGACCGCTGCATCTGCATAGGATGACATCATAGGAAGTTGGTAGCAGCGCCCTAGGACAGTCTGGCCCATTGTCTATAAGCGAAGAGTTGAATTTACTTCAACAAAGATCATTTTATCAAATAGCTTGTAAATGAAGATCATTTATCGAATAACTCGCGTTTGGAGTGACTACTCGTAAATGGTCTTTTGAGTTTTTATTACCATTGCAGTTGGAACCAAATATTACTCCTTGGAGTTTATCAAGACATAAAACTGGAGCTGAAACGTGAAAAACGTGTTCTACAAACAAGTAGGAATAATGCTACAGCTGCTGCAGAGCAGCTAAAAATCCAGGTCATCTGAAGAAGCGCAACTCTACTGGTATCTACCGACAAAGACGTCACTTTATGCTTCGGTTATTTTTATTTCGTAAGTTAACCCCCCAAAAAATCACCTCTGCAATATTAGTTGCAGCTTAGTCAAAAATCAAAGCTACATCCAGAGAATTTAGCGGAAACATAAGGCTCCCGCCAACTGAAACAAAATTTATTATCACTCTACATTTGTCATCCTATTGTCACCCAAAAATTGCTTCCCGCCATAATCATTTCCAAAAAAAGAAACAGCTCTGCTGAACAATCTTACCTGCAAAGCCAAGAAAAAAAATCAACGTTGGATCTGTAATTACCAGTGTGTATATATAAAGCAACTAAAAAATTAAGATAACGCTATACTGAGCTTATTGATACATAGGATTATAAATTAACAAACCATGCCTCTTTCACAATACAGTTCTAAGTTCACAGATCAATTCTAGCTACTTAGATAAATTCACAAGAAATGCAACCCACTAGCAATGTATCTTATATTGTATGATGAATAATGTCCTCGGGAGTTCTTATGTACCACTCAGCAATCCCAAAACAAAGAGAGAACCAACAGTACAGAGTGGGAAACATTTTTTAACACGCTCCAGGATGTTTCGTATAAGCCATGAAAGACATTTCACAAAGTTGAGAGGTCTGTTTAAATGAACGGAGTCCGTGTACATAAAGCAGTCAGGCCTTGCAGAGTCTATGAATTGTTCCCTAAACAGTAAGAAGGCAAAACGGATCACCACAAAAACTTAGGAGAACATGTTAAACGCCAATTTAAGAGAAGATTATAAAGTTTGCCCGATGCAACTTTTATGTTCATTCTCAACCGTCATTAGTTTTGACTAGCTTCTTTATACACTTAATGCTGACAGCAAAATGTCATAGCAGAAGATAACATATATGGTTGTTTATGTGTATATATGTATGTATTCAGCTCCAACTCCCAGTTTTGGTAACAAGACATCAAAATAAGCATGTTATAACCATGACAATGACCACATAAATCTAATATGCAGCCAAAAGTTTATCTTGAGTGGTTACTGGCATTTAGAGTTTCAGTAGCAGAATTAAAGAGATCTATAAGCTCAATTGAACTTAACTTTCAAATATAATACAAACTGCTATATGGCACAATGAAACAGCTTCGAAAAGTTTTAAGGCCAAATTATATGGGGTTGACTAGGCAGCCTGAGCAGGTTAAAGGTGAGCCTGCACAGAGTAAACCAAAGACTGCAGTGCAGGTTATAAATTTCTCCTTGGAGCAGTGAGGCAATGAACCAAACATATTCTAGTAGCATAACATCAACGAGATCCAAATCGAGAAAGAACGGTACAATTGAGAAAAAATACCTAATTAAAGATTAAAAAAGCTTCAGCATCCAAATGTATATATGTCAAGAAAAATGAAAATGACAGATACCTGCACAATTTAACAGACAATGTGATGATATCAACTCATTTGCAAATTGTGTATAATTTATAACTAAATATGAAATGGCAACCAAAAATTTGATGAATATAAGGTTTTGTATTAAAAAAGAACTAGCACTCCCTATACTTTTAGAAAAGGAATCAACAACTCATTTTACATAGTGTTTCGAAGTTGAAACATGTTAAGGCGAGTTACTACAACCTATAATAGAAGTTAAGAGTCTGAACGCACCTTTGCTTACGCAGCACCTTGATCCTGATTCTTTTTGTGAGACTGGAAGTATCAGGTCATGTTACTTGCATCAAAGAAATAGCTATAAAGCAAGGCCGCAATCAACCATAAGGAGAAAATGTATTATATTCCTTATGATGTATCAATAAACTTCACTAGGCAATAACGGTTGTTGACCCATCCACTGTTGCTGAGACGTCATTTGGGAATTCACTGCCTCGAACTACTCTGTTATATATGCCTTTGAAGGATTGTGAACCGTAGGGCCTTCTCAGCAAACTTATCGGCATTCTGAGGGTATGCTTACGTCGTGTTTTACCTCTCACACATATGCTAAAACTCCCCTCCCCTTCAAGATTCTCAATGTTTCCTAAAGGGCGCTTGCTGCCATGAATTGCTTTGGTATTTGTATCATCTATGTGATTATGGCTATCATTTATGGCTACAGTCATGTGAGATGTAAATTGCTTCTCTTTCTCTCCTTCTGTCTGATTATCTCTTGTGCCGATATCTGTCGTATTCACAGAGATTGCATTTGCTTCCTTGTCATATTCTTCTCCGGATGTGCTCTCTGTTAGGATTGCACTTTCACCTGGAACTTTTTCAGACTCAATTGAAATGTTTGGCCTTTCAGAAAGAGGATTAACTATGGGTGGGACAACAGAAAATTCTATTGGATGGCACCCGGGCCAAATTGGTCTAGGAACAAATTCTGGAACATTTGGATTGCCATTGCACTGCCATGCAAAATGGTTGGGGTGAAAGATGCTTGTATTCATTGGAAAGCTGCTAGGAGGTAGAGGTTGAGGCTGACTGTAAGGGGGATATATAATAGGCAGGGGATGCAATACACTAGGAGGGCGAGGAGAGGAACTATAAGAGTGGTGGGGAGATGAACAAATGGGAGATACATTCGGTATCACAGTTGCAGCTCCAGGGTGAATGGTCACGTTCACCGGCCAAGGAGCAACAGCTGGTATGGCACCAGTGAGTGGAACACTGACATTAGGAACCACATGTCCCCTCATAACAGTAGATGGACTAAAGGGTGGAGCTGAGGCAGACAACTTCTTAGATATCTCCCTTGCATCAAGAGTGTTGTCAGTTATTTTCATCTTGGAGTCGGCATCATTTGCCGCATCGATGGTTTGATTGTCAACAGTATCCAGGTCAGAGGCAGTGGAACTGGTTTGTAAAATGAAATCACTGGATGAAACATCAGAATTTTGAACTTGACTAAAAGGAGACAATTCCTGACCAACAATTTCCTGTGTTGTTTCAGTAGAACTGAGAGTATTATCAGATATATAGCTAATTAGAGTTTCATTCAGTTCATTTGAGGTATGATAAACATTGGAGTTCCCATCAACAGACAGGCTTGTATCTGAAGCCCCTTTACAGTCAGGAGACAGTGTCTCAGGCAAGGCCTCTCCCTCTGTTGTTTTATCAGTTTTGTTTTGCACAGGAATGCTACTACTGCTGATCTGTGAACATAGTTTCTGATCAGAAGAGAGAGAATCAGGTAAAGAGTCACCTTTTTCAGTGGTTTCTGAGTTTTCTTGTGATGAGCACACCTCAGATTGAACACTTGAAGATTCAACTTTGTTGCCTTGACGATGAACAGTATTCTCCGCTTTTTTATCATTCTGTCTCTCTGACAAAACAGCTCCAGTTCCATCAGAATTGGATTCCACAAACTCTATTGCTTTCACTGGATTATCCACAACAGAGAGAACTTTTGCATCATCACGATTAGTTTTATTCAATTGCTTTGATTCTTTCCTGTCCTTTGCGGTTGATATATCATCACCCATAAGGTTGTCATCTCTGGATTTTCTGGTCTGTATCTTAGCTATTGTGCCCGGAGGAGCTAAAGCTACATCTTTATATGATGGAGATCTTCCAAGACTGACAACAAATTCAGTTTTAGAGCTTATCTCATCTTTCATATTAGATGCCACAGTGAAATCAGTTGTAGATGCGGTCACCACAGTATCAGCTTTAGAGCTTACTTTTACTCCACTCACCGGATCAGCTACTGTATCATCAGTCATTGTTGGAGCAGATTTAACTCTATATGTTAAAGTTTTGACCATTTTCCTACTAAATCTAGCACCAGGTAAGGAAACTTTAGTCGGCTGATTATCAGTATAACTTCCAGAAGTCGTACGCCTCTTTTTAATTAGATAATATCGTCCAGTTGCATAAGAGACTCTGGATTTGTAGTGATCGGTTTCATCAGCAATCTCTTTTTTCTGATAAGCATACACCTTTCCCACCTGTGCACGCCTTTGTCTGAGCCGTTCTCCAGTTTGGCCAGCTGATCTTGGCCGTTGAACAGGTTGCCATCCTTCTTCAGTCTCGACAACTGAACCAACTATTACTTCACCAGCTACACTGGACTGTTTCTCAACAGGTTCTTCAGAAACAGGAACCACTGTTTCAACAAGTGGTATAGTTTGAGGTTCGAATACAGGTTCTTTAATAGTTTCCTCCTTTTTATGAGTGAGCTCAATTTGTTGTGGTTCTCCGTCAAAAGCCTTATCAAGATGTTCACTAGAAGATGCATCAAGGCTTGCAGAATTCAAGTTTTGGGTAAAGCGCCCCTTGACCTGAAAATGAATTTCCCAAGAAATTACAGCTGACAAGTTAGAATTATTATTGCGGTCAGATATTATATTCCCTTTAATCAACTAATACAAATGACTTTGAGATCTACCAAAAATAAAAATTAATATAGAATTCATTTGGCCAGCATTTTAGATATGTGGGACAAAGCCCATGTAAGCTATCCCACAATGCTACCACTTTCTTTCCCTTGCGGGCCTAGCAACAAAAGTCACGATTTGTCATGGCTTTTTGGTCAGCTGTATGTTCTTCCCGACTAAAATGCAGGCCGGGCAACTATTCATGATTTTTCACGAGTTTAACAAACTTAAACAATTTTTCACGCACTTCCACATTTTTTTCACTAACTTCCGCAATTTTCCATTTTTTATATTAGATGTTTCTCAAAGTTAACTTCTATGTTAAGCTTGTTTGATAAGTTCAATGGCCCTCTTATCCTAACTGATTCCAACATCATGTATTCCCCCCTCTCCCTCTCCTACACTATAACTGTAAAGGATTCCTCTCTCCATCTTAAAAACAATAGTCTATTCCATATTTATGGAATTATCATGTTCTATACATACATATACATCAAGATATGTATATGTGCATACATATATATCACATGCATACATATGCTTGTGTGAGTTATCATTTTTAGATGCCTACACAATCTATATATCCGACTTATTCTCAATTTTTTCTCAAATTGTTGATAGAGAACTCTAATGCTCTTTTCCCAAATTTTCTCATACGACTTTTTCAAGCAAGCTGAAGTTTAACTATACACACACACACACACACACACACACACACACATATATATATAGAGAGAGAGAGGCTAGAATACACTTAAGTGTATTTAGGTCCCATCATACAATCAACTTTTGAACCCTTGGATTGATATCCCGTCCGTACATCTAAAACCCACTTGCAGATTCCGTAAAACCATAATTTTCCATCTGCTCTCCCTCCCATTCGCTTTCTCTCCTCTTCAGAAATAATGCCAATCAAATCAACGAGAGAGACTATAACATCGTCTCTTAGCACAGCAACCATGTCTGCTCCGTGTGCCAGCTGCCAGGCTATACCATTCCTAGCCACTTCCTCCACCAACATCGTAGTCACCTCATCAACTCGCCCGACGACCAAGCTCATCGGGCATTCGTATGTGGCATTCCTTGCTCCGAGTCTTCAGCTAGGCACATCCAACATGCCTTTGAGCGTATCACATTTGAAGAGGATGAGCACGTTGCTTCTTGTCACCTTCTCCTCCATAGCGCGCTGCCTGTTCCACCACTGTTGCATTCTTGTGGTGGGGAAACTGCATGCCTTACATGTAAGTTATCAACTCAATGGTCTCCAATGGTAGAACCAACAAAGTCGAAGGTCTTAAGAAGGCATCCAAGGTCATGCATGAATGCAAGGAGTAGATCCCTGTCTGCGGCATCATACTCCTCTCAGATGGACAAGACACTTACTCGGTGGCTTCCACTGGAAGCTACTTCCAACAGCTGACAGCTAACCACAGTTGGGTTGGCTTTGGTTGGGGCACCGATGGGGAGTATTCCGCTCTCCCGATCCATGTACATGAGGTCTGGTGCCAACCGTGACACCACGGCATTGCACTTCATCTGGCGGGACGTTCTCTGTCATCAAATTGGAGAATGTCATCCTAAACATGATTGCACAGTGCATCGATGGCCTCCTCAGCATCGATGTTCAGGATTTACGTAACAAGATTGAGTCGTCCACCCTTTTGTGCGCATCAGTTTAGTCAAATCCAACAATTTTGCCATGCATGTCAGGGATGACAAGCTCAGGAGCAACATCCAGGTAGGGGATATGTATGCTGATGAGGAGAGGGATTTCTTGGTTTCTGTGAACGTGTTAGGTTATTCCTTTATCCGGACAACGCCTCCACCATTACATTGCTCAAGGTGGAGTGCAAGAGCATTGGTGAATGCTTCTCGCTAGTTGCATGAAGAACAAGCAGTATGTTGATATCATGAACCCACACTAGAAGTGTGGACGTAAACGTGTAATAAACTTCATGACGAGGCAGTGTTCTTTATTAACTGTACTTAAGCTTGCCTAAGAATATCTAGCTACATCTCGTTGTGTGTAGCTATCTGCTATTTGTATTTTTTGTGTCATTGACTTGGTATTAGAAATGCAACCCGGAGTCGTGGCTGTAGAAGTCGTGCCCACGTACAGGAACCAACACGTCCTCCGGCGGGTCACTGCACGCAGTCCATAATGCCTGGGAAGCCCCTAGGCACTTGAGGAGACCGTTGTATTTGTCCCTGCCAAGCTTCTCGACGGACTTCGAGGCCGGTCGAACTGAAGATGCAAATGAGTAAGACATTGACTCGCCAAAGGGAGTAAGCGTCGGGTGGTCACACGCCTGCCGGAGCCGAGGAAGAAGAATCAGGACATTCTGTAGTTCTAACTTATGGTCATGACTTCTTTGTATTCCTCTAACTGCTCCAGTGGCGTGGTGTCTAGATCATCATAAAGGCCCTCTCCTTCGCGAAGAAGTCAAGGGCTTTCATCTCGAGTTTCTTGGGACGTCAGGATGATGTCGTACTTGGCTAGCACCTTCGGATCCTTTGTCTGATTCGATCTGTGGTGCACAAGAAACGAAAGGTTGGCCTTGCAGGTAACTTTGTTCCAGATCTCGTATGTGCACTGTTACAGGACACTCTGGGGCACATGACAAGCATCCCACCGGCAAGCCTCATGCGGTTACTCTAGCATGCTTTCCGGCAATGGTTCCAACTATCTTTTTCATGACATGATCAACTTGGACTAGTTATTTCCTCAGCAGCCAAAGGTGGATGGGTGACTAGGGGGCTTTCTAGTCAGGACATGGGAGATCGACTAAGCAGGTTGGTCAGATGTCGACCAGGGAGCCGCCTCTGGCTATGACTCTTCTACTATCAAAGAACCCCCGACCACATGTTGGGTACAAGACAACTATAAAAACGTTGCTTAAACATGGGGGATGTGTGAACCTCCAAGGAAGAATCAATTGTCGATGAACTAATAATAGGAGGCAGAGAGAAGAGTAAAAATTGGAAGTGTGTCCGTAAAGAGAGAAAGCACTGACGTTCAACGTGTGAAACGATGTTGACGGATGTTTACTGCTTTTGTTGAGGGATTTTCCCCAAAGATGTAAATTGCATCTGACGGTTAAGAAGTTGATTGTATTGGGGACAAAATACACTTATGTGTATTCTAGCCTCACTTTGTATCTATCTATCTATCTATCTATCTCTCTATCTCTCTCTCTCTCTCTCTCTCTATATATATATATATATATATATATATATATATATAAAATATAGAGTGAAGTTGGAATATACTCGAGTATACCAGAGATGTTATACACCTCAGTCATTTTCCATGATGAAGCAATTATTTTGAAAATCTAAACCATTGATCTTTTTAAATATCTTAAGAACATTCTAAATAATAAATTTGAGCTCATTTGGACATTTATAGGTCATGCATCTAAAGGAGGTAAAAATCATGCATTTCAATTTAGGTATGTGTGTCAATTTTGGTGTCCTTGGATGAATGAGCTACACTCATCCAAATGGGTTCAAATTTGCTATGGGGCCTATTACTATTGTAAAAATGAAGATCAATGGATTATATTTTGCAAAAATATGGTCTATATAGGCAAACACCACTGGGTGTAAGGTGTGATATATATATATATATATATATATATATATATATATAGTCGAGTGTATTCTAGCCTGACTCATATAGAGTCAGGCTAGAATACACTTGAGTGTACAGATCGCACGCTACACTCAAGTGGTGTTTGCATATCAAGACTATTGTAAAATGTAAACCATTGATCTTCATTGTTATACTATAATTAGGTTACATCCAAATTTTGAGCTTATTTAGATGAGTATAAGTCACTCGTCTGAGGACAACAAAATCAACGCACGAAACTAATTTGAAATGTATTTTTGTGGTTTTCATAAAATGACCTACAAATGTTCAAATGGGCTCAAATTTTATATATGAACTATTCACATGATGTTTATGAAGATCAACGGATTAGATTTTTTTTAAAATATTGCATCATGGAAAACTACTTGAGTGTATTCTGATTCGGATACACTCGAGTGTATTCTGGCCTAACTCTATACACACACACACGCACACACACACACATATATATCCTTTTCCACTTCTCGATATCCAACATACCATATTTATTTCCTTAAAAAACTACTATCTAGCCTCACTGACTTCTTAGCTTCCTTCTTAACTAGTATTTATCTCTTAAATGCTGCATCATCCCATTAATAGGTGAAGTCTTGCACATTCCATGTTCCAAATTAATGGTTTCTTTTCAGTTATTTGTTCAATCATCATGTCTCCTTTGAACATACTATCTTTTGATTACACTATAACTTTATTCAAATCTCGTCATCGAGCATTATATTAACTTCAAAATCTCAATTCCGAGGGTCTTTATAAGTACGTTAATTAACACTATCTTCCCGCTCCTTAGATGTTCCATCACAAATCCTTATATTTTGGACACCCATACACCTCCCTTGACAGGTCTTAGCATATACATAGATAACCCTTGGCCAATGTTTACTGATGAGTTTCTCCTGAGATAACTTTTACAATCTTTACATATTCTTTGATTTGCTAGTCTGATTTCTCAAGGTTTCACCACCCACTAAACAGCTATACAATCTTTACATATTCTTTGATTTGCTAGTCTGATTTCTCAAGGTTTCACCGCCCACTAAACAGCTACAGTTTGTTGGACTCAGGTTTCCTATGCAAAATGTTTGTTAAATTAAATTATTGCACAAAGAAGAAAATGTAAATATACTGGAGAAGGTAGATATAGTTGGATTCAAATGAAAAATAATTCAGTGAAGGGGGCAATTGTGCATGGACGGAAAATATCATACTTTAGCTAGGTTTCTCCTCCTGGTAGCCTCTATGTCTCTTCCCTTGCTATCCTGGTCGGGATTTATGTAGTCAAGTAGATCAGAAACACTGCAAACAACAAAGGAAAATATTTAATACGAGATCTTTTTCTCAATGTATGAAACTACGACAGATGTGTTAAAGCAGAATAATGGGATAAATTCCCAGCCTCAGCTATTTGCATACAGCCAGCTTATTCATGTAATGTTTCCTATATCAAAGGAAAATGCCTAATATGGAATCTATGTTTTCTCCAAAGAATAAAATGGAGAAGAAGCAACATACCTTAGATGTCCCTTGCTAGCAATTGAAGCATCAGGCTTACGGGTACCATTTTTTGCTGCTTCTTGCTGTTCAAAAGCCTTTGACTCAAAATACTCAAGCCAAGCCGCAGCATCCTACATGGTTTGATCTTGGTATTCAACGCATGTGATTTTTTAATTGTAAGACTATTTCATTGACCAAAAATCACCTGAGTTCTTAAATCGTCAGGACCAAGCTTTGCTCGAAGGATTTGCAAGGTTGTTTGCTCATGCTGAACACTCAAAGCATATGCTTCCATCAGGGAGAGAGCAATAGCTATTGCATGGTAACTGGCTGCAGTCTGACCAGCAAAAAATTGGAAAACCAGCTAGTGTCAAAATAAGAGAAAAAAGAAAGGCACGCAAATTATGTGTATGCAATATGTTTTAAAAGTTACAACATACTGATGGAGGTTATTGTCAAACAGGTAAAAAGATAATAATTCTGCAATAGGCAAAAGTAAGAACCAGTGATATAGATGCGTACTTGTGAATAGTGAGTTAATATAACTGATAGAAAATTTGAAGACTAAGTTGTTCCTTAGGGTTAGTCCCTTGCCCCAATCTTCAACCATATTGTATTATCAGGAAAAAAGGGATGGATCTAGGAATCTAAAGGATGTGCAAAATAGATTTATAATGATGTGAGCAGCCCCAATTGGGAAATAATAGACATGGACGTGTAATATGAACGCATGAAAAGGTAAGGATTCAAAAGTATAGGAGGGAAGCAGGTTTCATGTTCTAATAAGGAACATTAAGCATCCCAAAATCACATGCTGTAGACATCAGACAGAAAAGTCACAGCATGGGATCAACACAAGAGTTTGAAAAAATACCCTGGTGCAGGATTAATAGAAAAGTTTTATCCCAAACATCTAGCACTATTAAAGATATACGGAATTCAGAAAAAAAAATATTATGTGCTAATTGAAAAGGTGAAATTGAAGTGAGATCGGGTTAATTATTTCAGCACAACCTGCATTATGTAAACAGGAAAGAAGAAACAGTGCAGAATCAAATGCAAATCCAAATAAAAAAAATTATCCTCACAGATATTGAGATAAATGCGATGAAGGGTAAAAGTAAACCTGAATATGGTCAGGACCAAGCAACCTCTGATTGCATTTGAGGGCTTTATGGAGATATCTAAGTGCAACATGAACATTTCCAAGTCCTTCCTCCATCATAGCCACATTTATATAAGTCGCAGCAGTGTTAGGATGAGAAGGGCCACATGTTAGGTGTAGGAGGTATAATGCTCGCTTTACATACCTGGGGGTATCCAATTCAGAATCAAAACAAAATATTATCTTCTTATATTAGAAATATAAGTAATGAATGTTTTAGAGAGTCATAGCTTGGAGACTGAGAAAAGTTTCAATTGCCATGCAGAACTGATCTTCCAAAAAGAGATTGGCTTTCAAAAGTTTTATTTACATGTTTCCTTAAAAAATGTCTACTGTAGCAGATAAAGTATCAAAAAGCAGAAACACCACAAGAGTATGAGTATCATCTTCATCTAATCCTCAAACCCTACCATGTTGGGTTCGTCTAGATAGATCCTTAGCTATCAAGGCGCCCAGCCTATTAAGCGGATTAAGTGGGCGTCTAAGGCCTTTAAGGCTCAAATTAAGCCATTTAAAGGCTATATTAGCATGATTTAGGTCTGGATTTGGTCAAATTAGATTACCTTGAGTCATTTTATGGCTGAAATAGGTCTGATTTAGGCCAAATCGGGTCAAATTTGAGCAGCTAGGTCTGGTTTGGGGAAATACGTCTGATTTGGGGAAATCAGGCCTGATACTGCCAAATTGGGTCTCATTTTAGTCAGTATAGGGTAATTAGGGGAAGTAAGGTCTGATTAGGTCATGATATGCAAATTTCGGTCTAATTTAGGCCAAATCAAGTCAAATTTTGGGGAAATTAGGTCTCATTTGGGGAAACAGGTCTGATTTGGGGGAAATACATTTGATTTGGGGAAATCAGGTCTGATTTGGCCAAACTTGGGTCTCATTTAGATCAATATAGGATAAATTAGGGGAAGGTCTGTTTAGGTCATGTTATGCAAAATTAGGTCTGATTTAGGCCAGATCATGTCACATTTGAGCAAATTAGGTCGGATTTGGGGAAATAGGTCTGCTTTGGGGAAATTTGGTATGATTTGGTCAAATTAGGTCTCATTTAGGTAAGTAAATATAGGGTAAATTAGGGAAAGTTAAGGTCTAAGAAGTTTATCTTATACAAAATTAGGTTGGATTTAGGTCAAATTGGGTTAGATTAGGTCCAATTTAGATCAAGAGAGGTCAAATTAGGGCCAATCAGGTCTAAGCTAGGTCATGTTAGGTGTGATTTAGGTCAAGTATAATTGTTACAACTTAGATATAACTATTAAAAACATACATGGTAATGTCCCTATTTGAATGTAGCTAACTATATATTTAGATGTTACTAATTATGTTAAAATATAAAAAATTAGCAAAAATGCCTAGAAACACCTTGGCCCCCCGCCTAGGCCCCCTAGGCTCCCCTAGGGAAAAAGGGACGCCTAGCTGCCTAGACAACTATATAGATCCTTCTTTTCCATTCAGCTCTGTGTTGGATCATTATCTCATTTGAGATGTAATGAATACACCTCTCCCTTATCAGTTCAGGGGGGAAACACTGCATATAAACAAGAATATAATATCTGTGTATGAACAAAGTTTTCATGTGCAGTGGAACTTTATTCATTTCAAAAAGAATATACTTGACGGAAAGAATAAATGGTGAATGATAATGACTATAATTTTAGTAACTTCAGAACAACTTTCATTTATATATGATACACTAATAAGAATGCCAGATTTAAAACTCTCAAAATTAAAATTAAGTTCCCCCATTATTATTTTATTAAGGAAATCACTCCCCTTACTATTCCACTACATATTTCCCGAGAATCCAGGCAACCAATCCATATATGGTTTCTTAGTACTCTAATTATCCACAGAGTTTCTTTCATCGTGTTATTCACCTTTGAATGGATAAATGAAGGCCTAATTATTAGTCACGCACATGATGAAACGATCATAACTTTTGAATACTAAAACAGCTATCCACACTTGTCACTGCCGCCTATTCTCTCAGCCCATCCACCACCCCTAACCCCAATCCTGCACACACACACACCCCGCCACCACTGTGCTATTCCCTGCCACCAATTACCACACGTGCCTGTGATGATTTGCATGCAGGGCGAACATACAAATTGGCATAAATGGTGGCCATAAAAATCATACAGTGCACGGTATGGGATTGATGGGTTTGGCTTATAGAACCTTGAGTGTTTTTTGAGGGTCATGGTCCCCATTTGGGTCTTGACTTCCACTTTCACATCCTAGTATATGAATTTATTGTTGTTCTCTGTAATAAGGGCTCAATTCACAATAATATAAGCCTAAAGCCAGTGTTGTGCCTTGGTGACGTAGGCAAGAACTTTGATTTCCTTGTTAGGGGCCATTCTGCCTTGTTGGGAGCTTTGATTGCAATATCGAAGATGGGTATGGCTTATAGCACCTTGAGTGCTTTTTGAGGGTCATGGTCCCCATTTGGGTCGTGATTCCACTTTCACATCCTAGTATTTGAATTTAGTGTAGTTCTCTGTAATAGGGGCTCAATTCACAATAATATAAGCCTAAAGCCTGTGTTGTGCCTTGGTGACCGAGGCAGGAACTTTGATTTCCTCATTAGGGGCCATTCTGCCTTGTTGGGAGCTTTGATTGCAATATCGAAGATTGCCTGTTTGAAGCCATTTTTTTTATATGGGAATCCTAAAGGCCATGTTAGCCATAAGGATAACTGTATCCAATGGTGAATAGATCCCAAAATTCAGCTAGCCCAGGCAGTAGATTCCCAGTTAGCTGTCTGGGTGTCTTGACACCTTGACAGCTATGATGAGTCTGGGATGCAGCTGGGGCGCTCAAGAGGGAGAGGTGGAAGTCAAAAGGGAGGCAGTGGATACAGATAAGCAGGCCAGGAAAAGAGAGAAAGGTAGGGAGCACACATTGAGTTGGAACCTACATGCCATTTTTGACATACCTTAGACAAGGTTGTACATTTTTCTAGTTATTGAGAAGCTGGGGCATCTTTTTATTCATCCCAAATATCAAGTCTATTTCCACAATTCACCCTGCACAATTATTAGCTGCATCACTCCCATGACATGTCCAATAAATTGGGTTCTTTTTTGTCAACTTAAGATACTACCATCATCGGAATAAGAAATTATGTCACTCATCAAAGGGTGCACAGTGTTTAGGTATTATAACAGTTCAGAGACTCAAGAAAAATGTTTGAGCTTCAATAATATTTGAAATTAACCCGTTCCCAATCCATATACTTATATTTTCTTTACTGAAAACGACCCTACGTATTTCTGTCGAGAAGAAAAAATTTCAGCAAAGCAATCGATAGGACTTACTTCAGAGCCAATTCAGTGTGCTGAAGGCGATAGTAGAACACAGCAAGATCACCATAGCTCTTCATCGTATCAGGATGATCAAGACCTAGCTCTCTTTCATTAATATCCAAGGCCTTTTGCTGATAAATAGTTGCCTGCAAAAAGTAGTTAGAATTCGTGAGACCATCAGTAGCTCGATCCATGTCCCACTGTTCAGTCCACATCAGACCATCCACACAAAATTCGGTATTGTTTAGGTATCGATGCCCATAACAGTTTTCTTTCTAAGTTCTTGTCTGAGATTCACCCTAGATGAGTTATCATATTTGCGAAAAAAATATTGAGAATTTTAGCTAAACTAGAACATCCTCACATATGAGCTCAAAGTTGATATTTTTGCCTTCATAATTAACATTACCAATGTTGATTGGTTTCAGAATCTTGTACAGAAACAAGAATGGGGCAAGTAACTTAGACATAAACTAGTCATCCATTAAAAAACACATAAGATTTTTCTGTCATTCTCATCGACCTAAACCTCTGTTCTGTCCAGTAACTTGGCAAAATTTCTTACTTCAACTCTCTCTCTCTCTCTCTCTCTCTCTCTCTCTCTCTCTCTCTCTCTGTGTGTGTGTCTGTGTGTGTGTGTGTGTGTGTGTGTGTGCGTGTGTCAGTGTGTTTGTGTGTGTGTGCGTGCCTATGTGGGTGTGTGTATGTGTGTCTCGGAGGCCTGCAGTGCCTAGACTGGTGTATGTGTGTGTGTGTGTCTCGAAGGCTTGCCGTGCCTAGGCTGGTGTGTGTGTCTGTGTGTGTGTCTCGGAGGCCTGCACTGCTTAGGCTTGTGTGTGTGTGTGAGTGTCTCGGAGGCTTGCAGTGCCTAGGCCTGTGTGTGTGTGTGTGTGTGTGTGTGTGTCTCGGAGGCTTGCAGTGCCTAGGCTGGTGTGTGTGTATGTGAGGCTTGGAGTACCAAGGCTGGTGTGTATGTGAGGCTTGGAGTGCCTAGGCTTGTGTGCGTGTCTTCGTGCGTGCATGCGCGTGTATGCATGCATGTGTGTGTGTGTGTGTGTGTGTGTGTGTGTGTGTGTGTGTGTTTTATTGTTATACTCGGATACATCAATTTTATTGCAGGAATTGTAGATATATACATTTTTAAAGTTGTTCTTGGATATATAGATATAATTTGGGAACATCCCTAAACCAAGTAACATTGTAATAAGGATTAATATGATGATTTAAGGTTCCAAATAATATACATAAGGGGCTCATATAAGTTGAATAATCTGCTTTTATATCAATTTTGATCCTGACTAAGGAATTAAGAGTAATATTGTTTCAAATAGCATATGCAGCCAAATTTCTGTATTTAGAATAATTTTCAGCTTATATCCATATTTTTGGCAGATAATATGGGTGCTTAAAGTACCCATTATAAGCAAGAAGGGTTTAGGTATTATATGATAACTGTCACTGTAATTGAATACCTAATTAGGGTAGAAAAGACATCCACATAGAAATCAGGTATAAGCAACTGCCAAGCAAAATAGTAAATGATTACCAAGGGTTGAAGTTCCTAATAATATTGATCATGTGCAGAAAAAATTGAGAAAACTACTAAACATAAATATTAGGATTTGGGACACTTGCAACAACATGAATACCCATATATACGGTTAGGGACACTTCAAAGCACCCATTGCAGCTTATAGGTCAAGGTGCATCCCCTTTAGGACTAGACGTGCCTATGTGTGTTCCTTAGTGAGTATGACAAGAAACAAATAATCAATGGTAGGTGTTACATTAGATATTTCCTGTTTTACTTAAGCATGTTATTTGTTTTGTTATTTTCCTTTATATATGGACCTCTCTATAATTGTCTCAGTTATATATATATAAGGGTGCACACGTTGTGCAACCCTAAGCCTTTTGCAATACCTGACTTTGTCACATGGTATCAGAGCAGGCAACCTAGCCTCCCTCCCTCCCTTCTTTCTTCTCTAGCGGCGCCCCACCCCCACCCCCCCTCCGCCGCTCAGCGCCCGCCGCCCGCCGCCGGCAGCAGCAGGCCGCCGGTCGGCAGCAGCCAGCCGGCCGCCGCTGGCTTAGCCAGGGCCGCCGCAGCTCCGGCCGGTCACCTTCACCGGGCCGCAGGTCTCTCCGTCGGGGTTGTGGTTCCGTCTTGCCTCCTGGCGTGGTGCACCGCTAGTGCTTGAGCAACCGTCGTTGTTGTTCGCACAGCAGGTGCGCTGCTGGGTTGTCGTATCTAAGGGACCACTGCCCCACTGGTAGATCTGGCCTAGATCTGTAGTCAGGGGGAGATCGACGCGTTGTTCGTCTAAGGGGTTACCGTCAATTCGTGCTTCTTTGTGCCTGCCTGCCCGTGTAGGCCTCGGCCTCCGGGTTCTCTGCTACGCCTTGGCGTAGTGCGTATGTGAGAGGTCCACAGTGACGTGCTCTTGCCTACTTCTGCCTGCCTGACGGCGTAGTCCGTCCTCTACCTGTGCCTATCTGTGCATGTGCCTGCTTTCTCATGGCGTCTTCCGGGGATGACATGTGGAGAGAGTCGGGCCGTCAAGTCACTACTGTCAAGCTTGACGGGCGCAACTACCAGTTGTGGGTCTGTTCCTTTGTGATCTTTGCCAAATCACAAGGGAAGTACTCTCACTTGATTCGGACAGGCCCGCCTCCACCTGCAGCGGAGGCGGATGACAAAGATCTCAAGGCCTTTGATGATTGGGTTCGTGATGACTCGACTGTCATAACGTGGATTCTCAACAGCTCTGTTGAGAAGATTAGCGTCACTCTTCTTCAGTTGCCTACGGCAAAGCAGATGTGGGATCAGCTCGCCAGTACCTACTCGCACAGTGAAAATCCGAAGAAGGTCTTTGATATCACAAAGCAATTGGGGCGTCTGCAGTTTACTGGTTCTGACATTTCAGATTACTTCTCCACCTTCACTAGTCTGTGGGGTGAATTGGAGATGTATCACCCGCTGTCCACTGATTTAGCTACTATGCAGAAACAGCGGGCGGAGCTTCAGCTGATTCAGTTTCTCAGTGGTTTACCGGAGTCCTATAATGGAGTGGTCGATCAGATTTTGGCGAGTGATCCACTCCCTACATTGCAGACTGCCTACAAGCGTCTTCAGCGCCTTCCGTCATCGACACCGTCTCCGCCTCCTGAGACGGGGGATTCTACTGCTTTGGCCGCTTGGGGCGGGCGTGGTCGTGGTCGTGGCCGTGGCCGCTCCAGTGATGGTCGTTCTCCCCTGGGTGCAGGCCGGGGGCGTGGACCTGGTGCTGGACGAGGGGCTCCTCCTCCTGCCCCACCCTCTGCTGCTGCGCGTCCTCAGCAAGGACAGCGCTTGTGTACCTTCTGTGGCCGGTCCAACCATATTGAGGAAAAATGCTGGGAAAAGTATGGTAAGCCGGCATGGGCCAATGTTGCGGCCGATTCTTCTACGTCTGAGGGTGCTACTCAGACACCTGCACCAGAGCCTGTGGGAGCTACTGCAGACTACATCCGTGCTGAGGTGGAGCGTCTTCTCCTTGAGCGTGGTGGTTCCTCTTCTGCTGCATCTACGAGTGGAGCACATGCTGCCTTTTCTGGTTATGACACTGCCTTCCTGAGCTCCTCCTCACCCTCTCCTTCTGGTAATACCAAATGGGTGATAGACTCTGGTGCCTCTGCACATATTTCTGGAAATAAATCTTTATTTACGCATATATCTGCTCCTTCCCGACAGTCTTCTGTTATGCTTGTTGATGGCTCCAAGTCGTCAGTAGTTGGAGTTGGTGATATTATTTCTCGTTTTCACCTAAAATCTGCCTTATATGTGCCCAGATTTCCTCTTAACCTGCTATCTGTCAGTAAGATTTTACGGAGTTTGAATTGTAGCCTGACATTTGTTCCTGGTTCATGCACTTTTCAGGACCTTCACACGAGGATGAAGATTGGTGGGGGGTATGAAGGTGCTGATGGACTGTTTTACTTGGACCAGCTACCTAGATCAGAGAAAGATGTTGTGGTATCTGCATTATCTGCTTCTGTTTCAGCTCTCCAGTGGCACTACAGGCTGGGCCATCCCTCTTCAGAGAAGCTGCGTAGTTTAGTTCCTGATATTGGCAATTGTCATTTTCAGTGTGATTCGTGTCAACTAGGGAAACATACTCGTACTGTGTATCCTAGACGTAGTTCTGTGACCAGTAAAAACATTTTTGATTTAGTTCACTCTGATGTATGGGGTCCATGCAATGTACCAAGTTTGTCTGGTTACAAGTACTTCATTCTGTTTATTGATGATTTTTCGAGGACCACTTGGCTGTTTCTGTTAAAAAGTAGGTCTGAAGTGCTGTCTACTATTAAATATTTTTTTGCTGAAATAAAGACTCAGTTTGGTTTGCCTATTAAAACCTTTCGCACTGATAATGCTTTAGAATTTGTTAAGCATGATGTAGCTGTTTTTTGTAAATCTGTGGGTACTCTTCATCAAACTTCGTGTGCTTATACCCCACAACAAAATGGTGTTGCTGAGCGAAAGAATAGGCACTTATTAGAAGTTACCAGAACAATAATGATGCATTCTCATGTGCCCCGATCTTATTGGCCTGAAGCTATCTTAACTGCATGTTTTCTGATTAATAGGATGCCATCGTCTGTTATTGGGAATAAAATTCCCTTCCAAGTTTTGCACCCCGACATCTCCATGTTTCCTGTGCCTCCTAGAATTTTTGGGTGTACCTGTTTTGTTCGGTTGCTTGGTCCTACTTCTGATAAGCTGTCTCCCCGAGCTGCTAAATGCATTTTTTTGGGCTATTCTCGGACTCAAAAGGGTTACAGATGTTATAATCCCAGCACTCGAAAGTGGTTTACTAGTAATGATGTTGTCTTTTTTGAGGACACACCATATTATTCTTCAGCAGGAGATAGTTTGCAGACTGATATTCTGGCTCCTCCTTTACCTGTTATTGCTGACTGTATGCCTGATCGCACTGACACTGAGACTAATGCAAAGCAAGACCCTCTTCTTATTGTTTATCAGCGTAGGAATAAAGCACCTTCCACAAACGTACCCCCCCAAGACAACCAATCTTCTCCTCCAGAAGGTTCTGCTGCTCCTGAGGTACACTCTGATCTTAACATACCTATTGCTCTCCGCAAGGGTACTCGTTCTTGCACTTCCCATAGCATTGCTCAGTGTGTGTCGACTTCTCGTCTAAATACTCATTCCAGCAATTTTGTATCTGCCTTATCTGTTGTGGTTGTTCCAAAGAATGTTCAAGAAGCTTTGAAAAGCACAGCTTGGACATCTGCTATGAATGATGAAATGCTAGCTCTTACTGACAGAGACACTTGGGAGCTGGTGGATCCACCTCCTCAGTGTAAGCCTGTAGGCTGCAGGTGGGTTTATGCAGTCAAATATCAACCTGATGGTACTGTTGAGAGGTTGAAAGCAAGGCTTGTTGCGAAGGGATACACTCAAACTTATGGCATTGACTATTTTGAGACTTTTTCTCCTGTTGCTCGTCTTAACTCTGTCAGGATTCTTTTATCTGTTGCTGTGAATCTAAACTGGCCTCTTATGCAGCTTGATGTGAAAAATGCCTTTCTATATGGTGATTTACAGGAGGAGGTGTATATGGAGCAACCTCCTGGGTTTGTTGCTCAGGGGGAGTCTCACAAAGTATGCAGGCTCAAAAAGTCTATCTATGGGCTCAAGCAGAGTCCTCGTGCCTGGTTTGATAAGCTGAGCAGGATTATGATTGATTTTGGCTTTTTGAGGTCACAAGTTGACCATTCTGTATTCACAAAAAAGACTTCTGCTGGTATTACTGTTCTGATTGTATATGTTGATGATATTATTATTTCTGGCAGCGACACTCTTGGTATTCATGCTATTAAAGATCATTTGGGCAAGCATTTTGCTACCAAAGATCTAGGTAGACTTCGGTACTTTCTTGGCATAGAAGTCTCTAGAAATTCTAATGCCTTGGTTCTTTCGCAGAGAAAATATGTTCTTGATATACTGCAGGAGACTGGTATGCTTGGTGCGAGACCTTCAGATACTCCTCTTGATCCCAATGTCAATTGGGATGATGATTCTTCTGCTATGTTTACTGATCATAAAAAATTCCAGAGGCTGATTGGTAAATTGATCTACTTGACTGTTACTCGTCCTGATATTGCTACTGCAGTGGGTCTTCTTAGCAGATACCTCGACAAACCTAGACAATGCCACTGGGATGCTGCATGCCAAGTCTTGAGATACTTAAAAAGATCTCCTGGCAAGGGACTTCATTATAAAAACAATGGGCACTGTGTTCTTGAAGGATATTCTGATTCTGATTATGCAGGCAGCAAAGTTGATAGAAAATCTACTTCTGGCTATTGTACCTTTGTAGGGGGCAATCTTGTCACTTGGAGGAGCAAGAAACAGAATGTGGTGGCCAGATCTAGTGCTGAGGCTGAGTACAGGGCCATGGCCCATACTGCTTGTGAGTTGCTATGGGTGTGTTCTCTTCTGAAAGAATTTGGGATTGAGTCTTCATCGGCCATTCCTATGCATTGTGATAACAGAGCTGCCATCTTCATTGCAAATAATCTTGTCTATCATGAGCGCACCAAACATATCGAGGTTGATTGCCACTTTATCAGAGAGTCTATTCTTGCTGGCAAGATCTGCACTCCTTTCACGCGATCTGAAGACCAAGTTGCTGATATCTTCACCAAGCTCTTGGCTAAGAAACAGTTTTGCTTGCTGCTGGACAAGTTGGGCATGATTGACATCTATGCTCCAACTTGAGGGGGAGTGTTACATTAGATATTTCCTGTTTTACTTAAGCATGTTATTTGTTTTGTTATTTTCCTTTATATATGGACCTCTCTGTAATTGTCTCAGTTATATATATATGAGGGTGCACACGTTGTGCAACCCTAAGCCTTTTGCAATACCTGACTTTGTCACAGTAGGAAGGGCCTAAAGATGGCACGAAGTAGAAAGGTAATCAACAGAAAACAATAACCTGATTGAAGTCTCCAGTGTGATACAGAACAACAGCAAGAAGACTGTAGGCTCCAGCAGTCATCCGATGGTATGGACCACACACTGTTATTAGCTTTGCAAGAGCCTGCATAAGGATAAGAACTTTTCAATATTCTCTGTTAAAACGCATTGAAGCAATTTACTAGGAACAATTTTAACCTTTGTCCCATAGCTGACAGCATCTTCAAGTTTCCCTTTATCAAGAGCTGTTTTTGATGACTCCAATAGCTGCCTTCCATCTGCAGATGAACATGCCACTTGCTGCAGATGTTGCAATATAAGAAAGGAGTGATAAGAATCAACACATCAAATTATCAAGCAGATCCATGGAGAGACTATAATAGCATATGCTGATACAATAATAACATATGCTGATAGTGTTTGTTACCTTATGCACAGGAATCAAGCCGATGATGTCAATTTTCTGAAATGGAGACGAGGAATCCATATCATAATCCTTTGGGGATAGCTCTATGCCTACCTGAATGACAAATAACAAATCAGTCCCAACTATTCTGTGAAAGATCAAAGCACTAAAACTTCTTAAACTGATACTTGAACGGAAGTACCTTATGACATAAACCCCTTAATATAGCAAACTTCCGAATGTCAAGGTAATTTGAATCAGTAAGATCCCAGTGATATCTTTTCTTCAAGAAAGTCTTCAACCAACTCCACACAAGAGTATGCACATTCCTAGGGCAGTCTCCAGCACCAGTTTCACAAACGCCGAGCATCATGTTAAGAGCCTCGGCTATAAACTCTGCAAGGTCCCCTATATCAGTAGCAGATGCAATGACAGATCTGACGATATGCTTGAAAGCTCTAACAACCATCTCATGGATGCAAAGGGATTGAACATGGGATAGCTTTTCTGAAAGCTTGACCTAAACAAGAAGCAGGAGATGACGACATGGATTCATACAACTTAAAACATAAGTAATAGTTAGATCGACATTGTGAAACAAGCATGGTGCTTACAACTCGTCCAAGAGAGCGCATTTGCAAGCCTCTGGTATGCATAAAATCAGTAAGTGTTCTGCCGTCAACTGGAGAAAGTTCCAGAGAACCAAAATCTGCAACCTGGATGTTGAGTAAGTCTTTTAGTTAGTGTGCTGATCTCAAGATGAAAATGCTGCGACTATCATTTTGAAAAGATTACCAATTTCGGCAGAGCTGTGTCATCATAGTATTTCTGAGCCATCTCAGCTAGGTCCTGCAATGACTGTTAGCGTGTATGATTGTTAGCTTTTTTGACATGCAACACTAAATGTAAAGACGTAACTCAAGGTATATTACTTTAGGCATGGAAATTACAGGCTGGTTGAACTTATATACGCAGATGTTACAGCTTCCATCTATAAGAGATTACTGTTAGGATTGGAGCATTTAACCTCTTTGACGCATCAATTTTTAACTCTTCGTGTCAAGGTTTGTGTCTTTGTCAATTATAACAGAAAATCTCGACTGCTAAATTTTGGATAAGCCATGCTGGACCAACTGGCTTTGTTGGTTGTTTTCTCTCAACAAAAGGGCCTTAGAGGTGATGAAAACAACAGGTATGTGGCCATTGCTCAGTCAGCTATTCGTAAGTGACAACATAATCTCACACCTAATAATTTGTAGTATCCATTCAATCTAGGGCTAACTGCTTGAGTCATCACCAAATGAATCACTAAAATTATGATTGAGGAGGGATGACATCTCAATACTGAATCATAGGTGATCGAGAACCAATACCGTTCAGAGCAATATCATAAAGAAGAAAAAACATCAAGATTGATAGAGTTCATTTTTTTATCTAAACAAGGTTTACAAATGAAGTATGGAGTGCCATTTCCGACTACTTCATAATTGACACATCATCCTAGTCATCTTTGTATCTCAGCAGAAACTTGGGCAGACGGCATGCCACTCTGATGTGCCTGATTTTGACCGTGAAGTATATTTTTATGCATGAGATTATTGGCATACTATACGCGTATGTATAGCATATAAGCAGAACAAGTAACTTTACCAACTAGAAGCCTGTTATTAGTCATACAAGAATGAGCAACACAGGTGACAAGGCTCAAACTTGTGAATCAACATCCATGACTACAAATTGTAGGCACAAGGAGGTTCTTTCTTCACTTAATAAGCAATAATGCTGAAAATATCTTGAATTAGCGGTTACCTTTTCATGAAGTCCAGTATCCGATTCCTTCAACCGATTGAATACTTCTTCCGTTAACAGATTCTTCAGAGCGAGCTCACTTTCGGTGGCTTTCTCTGAATCCTGAGTTGTCTCAGTTCCCTCTGCACTTTGCATTTCATCTCCAACCGGCTCATTGGATGATGATTTCTTTTCGGCCGCAACAGCACTATCTCCAGTTGCATCAGCAGCTTTCTTCTTGGCGTTCCTGAGCGCACGCAGAGGCTTGCCGAGCCCCTCAACAGTCGACTCACTTTTATTAGCCTTGTCACCGGCAGCCTGCTTCTTGTCCTTGCTGTCACTCTCTTGTTTTTTGCCTTTTTCACCAGGTTGTTGTTTCTTATCCTTACTGGAGTTCTTCTGGTCCTGCAAATGTTGTAGCCAGCACGCCCCCAGCTCCCATCTTGTGACTACATCACTACAAGCTTCCTCCACCTCCAGTTTTTCTAGACTGTCCTTGAGCACACTCTCCACAAACTCTCGTGGGGAAAGGGCCGCTTGCTCCCCGTCCGCATTCTTGATTTTGTTGAGAACAACCTTCTTTCCTTCTGGCATGGAGTCTTTGTGAAGCAGCATCCTCAAGCTACAAAGAAGCAAAACATGCACCTAGGTAAGTACTCTTTTCCTAGAATTCAACAAGCATATATATATGCATGTGCATCTGTATGTCCAATAACCTGTTGACATTCAAAGCGTGAGCTCCGCCTTCTGGCTGGTCCTCAATTTGAACACTTTGCTTGCACGGCCCCTTGTTGGCATCAATGTTGACCTTGACAATGGCAATGTATCCACAGTATCTCAGGTTGACGACGCCTAGAGTGACAACGTCCTGTTACCAATGAAATGGAGCAAATTAACTTTTGAGTTAGGTAGCTGTGGACAATTAATAGAAATCAGGAGTACAATCAGTAAGATTTATAAATCCCAGGGAAAACAAATACAATTGTCGTCCCTAGAGGCAAAAATATGAGACGAGACTATTAAAAATAAAATAAAAAAATGCTCACATGCGCAGCGGTGTTTTCATCGGCAGTTATTCCCTTGAGCAAGTTCTTCCTGGCAAGGTCATCCTTGTCCATCCCCGTCGTCCTACTCCCATCAATCTTAGTATCCACTTTGCAACTCGCGTCGGAAGCATCTCTCATAACTGAGATGGTCAAGTCCCTAACGACCTCAGAGTGCAAGACAGCATCATTGCCACTGGCATCATCATTACCGTCCTCCACGGGATCCTTCTTCTCCATGACATGCCTTACAGCCGCCACAGCCCTGTATATAGCCACGTCGACGAACAAGCTGTGTAGCAGGAACGCCCTCCTGTCGCGCACCTGTCTCTCTTCGGGTGTCTTGCAGGGCATGGACTTAAGAGCCAAGAACTCGTTAGCCCAAGGTATTGTGTCGCTCTTCCCGTCCCTTCCCCAGCCACCGCCATTGCCTTCCCATGCCTCGTCCTCAATAGGTAGGGCAGGGAATGCAGAAGGAGACTGAGCAGCGAAGGGGGGAACAAGCCACGTGTTGGCACGGTAGCCGTAAGGGAGGTTTCCAAACTGCAGGTAGGTGCACAAAAGGAAGCTTAAGATATAACGAACCTTGTAAGAGATGCAAAAGATGGTAAGAATGTAAGCAGAACACTAACCTTGTTGCGTTCGGAGAAAGCTTTCATGAGATCCTCGTAAGCCTGAAAAGGCAGAGAGGAGTTTGACAAGGATGAAGGTGATCAATACACAAGAAAAAAAAGCAGCTATGTAACTGAGAAGGACAATAGTAATCCGTTATTGTATATTAAAAGCAAGAAACAAACCTTATCAAATGCCCTACTGAGTTGCCTCAACAAGTCGACGAGGTTGTGGCAGAGTATCCTCTGTTTCCCCACGCTGTAGAATCCTTTAGATAGCGCCTGTACCGTCACAACCTTCCCATTGCAAAGCTTCACCTGCAAATAAGCGGGACGGAATAGGAATGCAGTGAGCGCGGGCGGGCGAACGTGGAGGGAGCTGGTGTGGGAGAGTGAAAACAACAACAACAAAAATGTAAATATAATGTATACTTCGATGGAGAAGAGGTGATCATCCGGTATCGCCTCGTCCTGGCGGATCGGCTTTGTGGATCTCCTAATAACTGCGTTGAGGAACAAATTTTAAAAAATAGAAGCAGTTTGAGTTAGCAGTCTCTGTCTAAATAGTGAGGAACAAATGGAGGTAAAGGAGGAGGACGACGGGCGAGAGCGAACCAGGAATAGAGAGAGAAATTGAAACCATACATAATGTTGCTTACATTGAATTGGTGGCGTGAGGTTTGCCAGTGAGAAGAACTCGTAGAACGCCCCTAGCCTGGGCAAGGCTCCACTCATCTCCTCCTCAAGCTGCGACTGCGGCTGCGGCGACGAAGCGGAAGAAGGCGGAGGCGACTCCTTCCCAGACCCTTGTCGCTGCATCGGCACCTGCACCGGCTTCGGGCGGCCCTTTCTCCCATCTGGACTCTTCCTCTTCTCCTGCTGCTGCTGCTGTTTCTGGTCGGCTTCCTCGTCACCACTCCCACCGACGGGCTTGGCGCCGTCGGCATTTGCGGGCGTCGCGGGTGGCAGCGGCGGAGGGGCGGGGCCGAAACAGGATGTGCACGCTACGATGTCGAGCAGCCTCCTCACGTGCGCTACGGCGCTGTGGTCATCGTAATCCTCTGCAGAAAAAGGAGACGGGGTTTAAGGGGGTGGGGTGGGCTGAGGCCGATAAGTGGGGGACCAGACCGTAGTTGCTCACGGGCCATTTTGGGCCTGTGGCATGACAGTGGGGGGAAGCAACAATCAATATGGTGTTTTGGAATTTTTCAAAGTGGCCCCCGCGTCTTTGCAAACTGTGACGTGGCTTTTCATTTGACGAATGGGTAGATCGTAATTCGTAGGATAACAATAACTGGAAGAAGAAGAAAATGTGTTATTTGCCTACCCTGTTACGTTTTCAAATTTGCCTGTATACCTAGTATTCCCAATAGCATTCTTGTTTTCGTATTTCTTCTGTTCGTGTAGATAATACCAGTTCAGGAAAAGACTTATTTTAATATATATTTTTTATCATTAAAAGAACAAATAAAAATTGGTATAATAATAATGATGATAATAGTAACCAAACCATGGTGCAGGACTTCGACTTCGTCAGGTGTGGAAGTGGAAGTTTGTAGAAACTTCGAGGAAGTTTTGACGCAAACTTCGACAAACTTCGATGCCATTTTTTGAAAAATGATGTGAATTTTTAGAAAACTTTGATGGAAAACTTCTAATTATGTTATACATGTATCTTATATATGTGAATTTAAAAAAAAAACCACAATTTATGACTCTCTAGCCCTATGTAGGTTAATATTATAATGTGTTGCTTGAAATGGTCAATTGTGCAATACACATATATAGATACAGTTCACCGTATGTATTATATACAATATACAATCAAATAGTAGTTACAACACCCTCTCTAGGAACGGGTGGCAACAAAGAACATAGGAGTTGATATTAGAAGTTATGAAGAGGGTTGGAGTGATATTTATGCCTTATATGGTCATTGAGGCACTAGTTGGGATTATGGTTCTCGGTGGTCTTAACTTTGCCCCAACTTCACCAACTTCGAGGAAACTTCGACAACTTCAGAGAAGTTGAGACGAAAATACACACAAAAGAATCAACTTCGCCGACATCCATGAAACTTCGCCCCGAAGTTTGGACGAGGTCGAAGTATATGGTATTCTACTTCGCCTATGGTCGAATTTCGAAACTTGGTCAAACTTGGACGATGTTGTGTTCCATGAACTAAACAATAATCCAAAAATTGGTACGTATCTATTTCAAACGTTGCATGATGCATGACATTATGAATTTATGAGTACTTTGGGAGGTTTTTATTTTTCCAAGAAAGAACAAGCGGCAATGGAGAACTCTAGGCTGGTGTCATTGAATTCCAACGAACTGGAACTAGTTGTAGTTTGATGTTACAGTTGTAGAGATGAAAACTGGAACCCAGACAAAAGAAGAAGAAAACTGAAAAATGTCTTTGCTGTCAGCTTCCTGGGATCAACATCCATGAGACGTGTACTCCTCAACAGCCATCCAAAATAAATGGGTTGAGGTTGGGATTTTGGATATGTAGAGATGGTTTCTCCACAATCACATCAAAATGTATTTAAAATAATATACGCTTCATATAATATAGTATAATATAAAAAATGGAATTATACGAGTGAAATCCATTAATGGAAACGAGAAGAGATTTGCATATGACGCAGATGATAACGAAGTGGCAGAAACGCGTTTACTGGACGGAAGAAGTAGGCGAGAGAGTGGAAGTTTTACCTTGAACGAGTGTGAGTACGCATGGCTTGAGCGCGGCGACGTCGACGGTGTCCTTGAGCCGGTTTCCACGAACCTGCAAGAAAGAGGAAGATGATGATGACAAGCTAGAAAATCATGGCGTGTTGTCGCCACTCAGAAGACGAACAAGGCAAATGTGCGCACGACGTTGGCTTCATTCTTCATGGGCAAAGAAGCATCTGTTGTTTGGCAGCACGTACGATTAATTCGATCGAGCAGGGAATGGGAGAGGTAAAAGCAAGAACCGAAAAGAAAGAAAAAAGGAGCACGATAATTAGCAGTCCAACCAACATGGCAAATACAGCACGATAATTACCGACCACCACGTAAAAAGGAGCACGGGAAAGAAAATGTTAGGCCGACAACTTCTCAAATCCTGGTATTCTGATAGATAGCATTAGTATTATTAAGGTAGCGTGAGAGGAGATCTGTACGCGGCTTGCTGGTTTCGCGGTCTGTCCGTGGGAAAGCAAAACGAAACCAGGCGGGAAACCGGAGAAGATGCTGCTATTCTGAGTACCTCCGATCTGGGCGTGATTGGAAAAGCAAGTTCTTACTGTTATCACAATAACAGCGGTTATGAGTACCATGTACAACGGAAACGGCTATCTGTTATCATACTAATTACCTGCATTTAAGAAATAGGGGGCCAAACTAGGCCTATACTTCCTTTTTTAATTATAAAACATATATATAAAAAGAAAAAGACCGAGTGTGGGCTGGCTGGTGTGTGGTCCGGGTCCTAGATCGGCAGATCGACGAAGAAGAAACGACAAAATGACGCTGCAGTTGGGGATAGGGTGGAAGAAACGGAGGAGAAGGAAGGTGAGATGCCGAATAAGTTCGTTGTATATAGAAACGAAACCAGAGAGAGCAATTAGTGCTGAGTGTCAAGTGCAAGAACAACATGGACTGCTGCTGGTGGCGGTGGTGACTGGTGAGGAGAACAGAAACAGCAGACGGCCGGGAAATGAATGCATGGCTGCATGCCCTTCTCTCTCTGTCTATCTCTTTCTCTAACTATATCTCTCTGGGTTCTTTTGTACCTATGGGTGGTACTATGAAGTCGCAACAGTAAAACACAGTAGTGACATAGTTCAGATTTTCTAGCAAATCCTCGTCCTCACATCTCCGAGCGTCAGCGTGAAATGAATTCTGTATAGGCAACGAGCAGAGGGGAAACACCAACAGCTCGTGCTCCATTTGTGTATTTATACTCTCAACTGGTACAGACTAGTCTCTCTCTCTCAATCAAACAGGCAACAACAACGAACACCCCCACCCTCTCTTTACACCATTTCTTCATCTCACTCCTCTATCTGTGTATCTGTATATCGTATGTATATATACGATACTGTATGCAGGTGGACCAC
Source organism: Alisma plantago-aquatica (assembly GCA_963693085.1). Classification (NCBI taxonomy): domain Eukaryota; kingdom Viridiplantae; phylum Streptophyta; class Magnoliopsida; order Alismatales; family Alismataceae; genus Alisma; species Alisma plantago-aquatica. Next base: position 471,552,329 of record OY856409.1, on the reverse strand, counting down.
CGTGCGTAAGAAGAAGACGAGAGCGCGACAATGTTCCCAGTAGAGAGAGTGAGTGCAGCAGTGGCGCAGCATATGAACGGCATCGTGAGACTGGAGCCATTCATCACCCATCCGTCTGCCTGCTCCATCCACACCGCTAGCTGTTTGTGCTCCATCAGTGGGGGGTGGGGGACCAAGGCCACCGGCGGTGAGGACTGAGGAGCTAGTGAAGAGGATAGGAGAGGGGCCTGCACCGCATTTTCCGTTGTATAGGCAGATGTGTAATGTTGGGGTGCAGTTTATGGGAAGGAATCTATCTATCTATCTATCTATCTTAAAGAGACTGCGACTGTGTTGGTAAACCTCATCCAGTGTAATCAGTACAATCGTGCTGGTGTATTAATAGGGCTTAATAATCGACAGACATACAGCCGTGTGTGTGTGTGTGTCTTTACATTCCAGCCGAGGTCGTACAGGATAGGGCGATGCTTTTGTTGTGTCTTGGTCCTTGGAAGGAAAACAAGCAAGCAGTAGTGGAATATTTCACACTTGCACGTGTTTCCTGATCTCATCTGAACTCATCCCATACACGACCAACCAAAAGGAATGCCGAATCGGGATTAGGGGAGTGAGACCCGGAATCGAAAAGTATCCATTCATCGCCACAACAGCAACATGGATCAACTTTTCAAGAAATAAATGGAAGGATGGAAAGAGGATGGACGGCAGCGAAAACAAGACGCGCACTGTTGTTGTTGCTAAACTGTCTGTACAAGTAATTAACAGTAGCTAGCTAGCACCAGTATATAGTATCCGTACCTCGTGTGAGAGTGAGTAGTTGGTTATGTTGCAGGTTGCGGTGTGTACTCCCAGAAGCCTCCTGACGTCCAGCACGCGGTCAGTTGAGATGCCCTTGAGAACAACCTCCGTCTCGTCGGCGAGCTTCACGGTGATGTCCACGACGACAGGGAGGACTGCACGGTTGTCAGAATGAGTTGTAAGAGTCTCATATCATGTATATGATACAGCTGAGCTTAAATGTTGTATAACGGCTGAAACTTAAATGTCTTATAACAGCTTCAATGGTAAGAGCTGAACTCAATGAATGGATAACGAAGGAATCTTTGAATTTGAAAATTAATGAACTATATGATACAGCTGAACTTGTACTGAATTTGGAATTCACATATATACCTTTCTCCTCCTTCTTCTTCTTGTCGCCCTTCCCCTTACCACGCCCCGTCCGTGGAGCCATTCCCAACCTCTACCTTTTTGCTCCTCTTCAATTTCCAAAAATTCAGTAAACCGCCAGCTATATGGTGCTGAACACCTGCTAGCTAGCTATCTGCTCTAATCTGATAGTACAGCTACTTGGTAGCTAGCTACTTACTGGCAACCGCCCTGAAACAGCAAACAAAGAGACGTCAGAGATATTGGATTGTCTCGTACACACACAGCAGCACAGAAAGGGATATTAAGAAACACAAAGACACATAACTATGTAGAATCAACCATCAATTAACACCGACGACCGTGAACTGAACCCGTTAAACGCGATACTCGGTAGGAACACCATATATCCGACATGTAGCGGGGACGTTGTTGTGCTATGATTTGCTCGATCATTCGCAACACCTCCCTAAGTGTATGTATGTGTTTATTTATTATGACTACCAGGATCCTATCTCTCTGCAATTGGCTATCGCAGCAGCTATCTATTGTATCTGTTATTAACAAATAGAAATATATGCGCAGCTAGCTCCACCTCCTGCTCCGCGTGCTTCCGGAGGACGAGGAGAGCCACCAAATTAAGTCGGTAGGAAGGGAGTACTTGATAAAGTAAACAATGCCTCACCTCCCACTACTACTAATCCCATACGAGGTAACACCCACCACCAAACTCGCAATCAACGAACCAACCAGCTATACAGGTGGGAGATAAAAAGAAGAGGACGGAACACGGAAAGAATGAGGCGAGAAAGAAATTAAATTTTCCAAGCTTAACCACCGACCACGTACGGCGACAACTCATCCTCCAATCCGTCCACCGGACGGCGCTCTTGGTTGCTGACTAATTACTAACTATGATATGTGTGTGTAGCTTAAATGGAGGAGCAATACAATTAGGGGGAAGAAGAGAGCTCCAGAAGCACGATACAATTAGTATATGTAAACGAAACAAAGCATATAGGCGGAGTGCTTCCGGCAGCTCTGATTGCATACACATGTCACCGGAGTCGGCAGAGGAAAGGGATGGTAGTGGATAGAGTTGCCTTAGCTTAGCTTACCTCAGAATGAGAGGAGGAAGTGGACCGGATGACGTTTCTCCCGTAGCTAGCTGGAAAGTTGAGCCGCTGGCCCCCTCGGAGCACCGAGGCTGCTGCCTTCCGATGACGAGCTCCGCAATTAGGCAGCGTACGGGGAGGCGGCCATTGGGAGTAGTTGAAGAGGAACTCCGAACAGGGGAAGAAGGATAGGATGACGAGTTGAGGAGCGAAAGAAATAACAACGGGATAGGGAGGGAGGGAGGATAGAGTAGAGAGAAGGAAGGTTGGAAGGAGGGAGTGGGAGAGGGAGCGAGCGAGGGGTTTTCGCGATTTTGGGCTTTGCTTTGGATTGGGTCGAGGAGGACTCACTCCACAGAGGCCTGTATTGAGACGTCTCGTTCTACTCTTGGGGCCTCCTCGCCTGTGCCTTTCTGTGATAAGGAAGGGGGGGTCGAGATTTATTAGCGGTCGAGGAAACAAGACCTCTCTCTCTCTCTGTATTCATTCATTTTTCTCTTCTTCTCCCAAATTAATATTATTTCTGGCAGTCGATATTTACAAATCTGCTGTGTATCTATCTCTCCATTCTGCCTGCTGCTTTGGCAGTACGTGGATGGACGGACGGATGGTGGTACAGGCAAATGTTCAGAACCCCAAAGACTCACACCCCATCCCTTTCCCCGAGTCAGTCCATCCAGTATTTTTTTTTTATCACTCAAGAAACTCAGAGACCAGTCCATCCAGTATCCACCCCCCTTTGCATTCTTTCTCCCCTCCTTATCAGTTTTCAACTCTCGGACTCTCTCACGGTAACTACTACGACTTCCAATTTTTCCTTTTGACATCAAGATTTTCAGTAGGGACCACAACTGGAATCGGAACAGACAATCGCGTCCATCAGATCCCCCTTACCCTGCACATCCAACGTCCATCCCGCCTACTAGGGGGTCCACACCCTACTGCGGCTGTGGTGGGTTTTCTTTCTCCTTTTTTTTTCCCCCTTTCTTTTCTACTTCTGTCATTGTGAGAGACGTGGCCGGAAAACAGACCAACGGATAGCATCCAACGTTTGGTACTCCGACTGCCAGCCCTTTGCGGTCCGTTCCCGCTTTCCAAACGCCGTTTCCGCTCAAAACCAGCGATGGCTGGGAGCGCAAGTCCAACGGCCAACCGGGAGGCCGATGCCTCACTCAACTCACCAGATGTGTGTCTGCCTGTTGCCTTTTCTTCTTCTTATTCTTCTTCATCACAAGTTTTTTCTTCTTCTTCTTCTTTTTCTTCATCCTTCCATGTGCAAGTCGTGCGGATCCTCGGGGTTTGCATTTTGCATTTCTCTTCCTTTTTCTTTTCAAATCCAACGCTAGTCAAAAGCATGTGCTAAACAAGTGCTGAGTGTGTTGACACTCAATTTTTGTAGTCCGCCCGACTTGATTGCCTAAATCAGTAATATCTGTCAGTTGATCACATCAACGTTAACAACTATAGATATGCGATCAGACTTGGAAGCCATAACGGTTTTAACGACAAAATTGTGGGTGTGACCGGCAATCATCCGTATCTAGTCTAGATGCACTAAAGGTCACGACAGGAATGAGAGAAAACAGTATGAAATGTTTGTAATCCACTAAGGGTCAGTTTGGTTGAGTCGGGTTAGAAAACGAGAGTTGCAACTCAACAACAATTTTTCCAACTTCTTTTGTTCGGTTCCGCGTAACTTTAGCCCACTACGAGGAACCCAGGACACACGTTAGATGAGCGCCTCAAGCCACTCTTTTGAGCATGTTCCTCATCAAAACACCGTGTTTTTGGATTGAGCAGCCCGGCCGCCCGTCGGCCAGTTCAATATCTTCAAATCACATTTTTGCATTCTCATTGGGACTAACCCTGTTTGGACTAAGGTCAAGGTGCTTGTCAGATGAGCAACCCCACTAAGTCTAGACTCCAGAGCATCGTTGGTGTGTTTGTGCCTCACTTGGTTTCCTCTGGCTTGTTTGGTTCTTGCTTGGAAATATTTCCTTTAATATGAGGATAAGTTGGAGTGCAACCCTTTGTTAGATAAATGGCGATTGATGTTACTGTAGCAACACGTAATTACTGTAGCAAGTAATTACTGTAGTGTCGTTACTGTAGTAAAGCATTTATTTAGCATGCGTTAAGCCAATGTAGTGCAGCAAGTACATGTGAGAATGTAGTTTTGTTTCTAGTGCAAATGGCAAACAAGTTTTATCGCATATTGCTCACTCCTAGAACTTTTGTAGTCCTCATATGTAGGATCACATGGGGCACTAGTGACCAAAGGAGTCCTAGGAAGGAGGTATGCTCACCTCCTTGGTGGGTGGGTTTGCCACATCACAACGCACGCGCGCACGCCACGCCACGCCTCGCCTGGTCGGGCTTGTGGATTGTGGAGAATGTCTTCTGTCTTCTTTTTGCACTAGGATACAACTAAGTAATTAATTACTCGTGTAATTAGTTGTTGCTTTCTTATTCGGATTTCTTAATCCTAATTAGAAAGTGTTTCTCTTTTGCGGATTATTCTGTATTGTGTACAAGAGCAACCGAGTGTTTGCGTCTTACTGGGAATAGGATTAGGGACGTGCTTGGCTATATATACACATCCGGTCATTAGGGTTAGACACACCGAAAACAAACTTCTGCCGCCGTGTGTTTTGAGAGCCCTAATCCCGAGTGCAATAGTAGTCATCCCCGGAGTCACTTTGTGGAGTTGTTCTCCTGTGCGAAGCGAGACTCCTCCTTCTTGTCGTCAAGACGCAGCTGTCAGGCGATGGATCCTGCGGTTGCTGTGCTGCACTGGTATCAGTGCAACGCGACTACGTCGAGCGAGCGATACGTGCAAGTTCCAGGTTCGTGCCGGATCGCGACTGGGAGAACGGTGCCTATCCGCGAGGATTGTCGGGTACTGATTTCTTTAAGTAACACGTTCGTTTCTCAACGAACGATCTGGTTTGCGAATCTAACTCTTGTTTCTATTCTACTACTTCGTTTGTTCTTTGATTCTTATTTTGGATCTGCCTGGACTATTAATTATATTGCACATGTCGTTATTGCATGAACGACAATAACTAATATTAACAACAGTCTTAAAGAAATCAGTCTTTTTGTCATTAATTAACAATGGCCGGTCAGGGTGGTTCGGGATGTAAAATTGATACAACCAATATGCCTGAAAAGTTTACTGGTACGAACTTTGCCCGTTGATAGAGTCGTATGAAAATTTGGCTGGACATTGCGGGTTATGATCAGTATTTAATTGAAACTGGACATGTATCAGATGAAACAATTCCTGATAATGCAAACTTTATTGCTAATTGGAAGAAGGGTGATAAAACGTGTCGTGGTTTGATTTTGTTTGGTTTAAATAACAAACTGTATGATTCTTACTCAAAACCGCCAGTCACTACGTCCAAGATTTTGTGGGAATTGTTAATTAAGAATTTTAGCACTGAAAATCAAGGTGTTGAAAAATATTGTGTGTCTAAATTTCTTAAGTTTCAGATGGTTGAGGGTAAGTCAGTTTCTGATCAAACACACGATCTACAACTCCTAGTTCATGAACTCTCAGATGCCAAGATGGTGTTGCCTGAGAAATTTGTTGTTATGTCTATCATAGAAAAATTCCCTAAGTCATGGGAATCGTTTGGTATGTCTCTGAAGCATCGCAAAGGGACACACACGATGGATGAATTAATGATGGATATTAATATACAAGAAGAACACTTAAAGGAGAAAGGGGTCAAGGTGCCTACTGATGCAAATCCAACTGTTAATCTTACTTCTACGAAAAACACCAAAGATAAGAAATCTAAAAATGCACATAAACCCAAGGCAAAGATCCAAAAGAAACCGAAGAACAAACCTTGTTGGACTTGTAGACAGGTTGGCCACTGGAACAAGGATTGTACTACTAAGAAGGCAAAGAAAGCTACCGCATCTGCATCTGAGGAGGCTGTGGTCAACATGATGAGTACATCCTTGAATCTCAATGATGGGTACGTGACTATTAAACCTGAAATTCTTTCTATTTTTGAACCACTTTATTGGATAATTGACACTGGGGCTAATGTACATGCGTGTACTGATAAATCTCTGTTTGTGTCTTATTAGGCCTCTCGAGGTCGGTCCATGACTTTGGGCGATTCTAGCTCTACAGAAGTCAAAGGCGAAGGACGGGTGGACTTGAAGTTCCCTTCGGGGAAGGTTTTGACTCTTAACAGGGTCAGACATGTTCCAACCATTCGACGCAATATCCTTAGTGGCGTCATATTAGTTAGAGAAGGTTATAGAGTAGACTGTAAATGTAATAAGGCTATTATTACACGCCTTCGTAATTCTTTATTTGTTTTTTGGAAAAGGGTACTTATGTGATGTGGAGAACTTGTTTAAGATTCATGTTGAACTTGTTTCAAATTCTGTTTTAAATTTGAATGATTATAGTTCTGTTTGCATGAATCTTGTTTCATTCGATGTATGGTATTCACATTTGGGACATGTTAATGTTGCCTCAATGAAGCGTATGATGAATCTAGACTTGATACCTAAATCTGAAATTAGCAACAATAAATGTGAAATATGTGTACAAGCTAAATTGCCTAGGAAGCCTTTTCATTCTGTGAATAGAATTCGGAAATTTTGGATTTAGTTCATACAGATATCTGTGAATTTAATGGTGTTGCTACAAGAGATCAAAAGCATTATTTTATAACTTTTATTGATGATGCGAGTAGATATTGTTATGTCTTTTTACTTAGAAGTAAAGATGAGGCATTGGATAAATTTCAAATTTATAAGAAAGAAGCTGAAACTCAAACCGGTAAAGTTTTTAAGCGATTAAGGTCTGATAGGGGAGGAGAGTATACCTCGAACTTGTTTTTGGAATTTTGCCAATTACATGGTATAGTTCATGAGGTAACTTCTCCTTATTCACCACAATCAAATGGGATAGCTGAACGTAAAAACCGAACCTTAATAGATATGGTAAATACCTTACTCCAAACATCTGGATTACCCAACTTTATGTGGGGGGAAGCTTTGAATACGGCTTGCCATATTCTGAATAGAGTTTCCCATAAACATTTAGAAAGTAGTCTGTTTGAGTTGTGGAGAGGAAGGAAACTGAGTCTTAAATATCTTCGAGTGTGGGGGTGCCTTGCAAAGGTACTTGTCCCTGAACACAAAAGGAAGAAATTAGGACCGAAAATGGTTGATGCCATATTCTCGGGTTATGTAGAGACAAGCTATGCTTACAGATTCCTGATTGTAAAATCAGATATCTCTGGCATTGAGGTCAATACAATTGTGGAATTACGTGATGCAACATTCTTTGAGGATGTGTTTCCTATGAAACCCGGTGTGCCCAATGAAGTTTCTCAAGAAGATTCATCCACCACAAGTTCCATTCCCGAGCATGTGGAAAGGATGACAAATGTGGGGGGCGACTCAGAACATGCTATTTCTGAATCTGATGATTCTGAAGAAATAGTTGAACCAAGGAGAAGTAAACGGCCTAGGACATCCAAAGACTTTGGAAGTGAGTTTCTTACTTACAATGTTGAGGATGATCCTGTTACTTTCAAACAAGCTATGGAATCTCCAGAAGCTAAGTTTTGGAAAGAAGTCGTTAATGATGAAATCCGATCAATTCTCTCGAATGGAACTTGGGAATTGGTGGATTTGCCTCCTGGTTGTTCTGCAGTTGGTTGCAAATGGATTTTTAAGAAGAAACTTAATGCAGACGGGACAATCAATAAGTATAAGGCTAGGTTAGTTGCTAAGGGTTACACATAAAGGGAAGGAATAGACTATTTTGATACCTATTCACCTGTTTCCCGTATGACCACAATCCAAGTGCTTTTAGCCTTGGCTTCCATTTATAATCTCTATATACATCAGATGGATGTGAAGACCGCGTTCTTACACGGTGATCTTCAGGAAGAGATATATATGGAACAACCTGAGGGATTTGTGGGTCGTGGTAATGAGTCCAAAGTGTGTAAACTTGTTAAGTCATTATATGGCTTGAAACAAGCCCCTAAGCAATGGCATGAGAAGTTTGATTCTGTGATATCATCGTTTGGCTTTAATTCTAATGAATTTGATAAGTGTCTCCACTGCAAGATTTTCAATAATGGATTCATTTTGTTATGCTTATACGTCGATGATATTCTGCTTTTTGGTTCTGATATGAAAGTAGTAAAAGAGACAAAGTCATTCTTGTGTAGCAAGTTTGAGATGACGGATATGGGCGTCGCTGATGTGATTTTAGGGCTTAAAATCATAAGGTCTACTGATGGTATAACTCTCTCTCAGTCTCACTATGTTGAGAAGATACTGGAGAGGTTTGAGTACACATCACGTAAACCTGTTAAGACTCCACATGATTCATCCAAGCCCTTGTTCAAGAATGAGATTGGGGTTCCAATGTCTCAATTACGATACTCTCATATTATCAGAAGTTTGATGTATCTTATGAACTGTACACGTCCAGACATTGCGTTTGCCGTGAACAAGTTAAGTAGATACACCAGTTGTCCCGACAAGACCCATTGGGAAGCTCTTGACAGAGTTCTGAGGTATATCAAGGGAACATGTTCTCTTGGGCTGCATTATGGTAAACATCCTTCCGTAGTCAAAGGATATAGTGATGCAAGCTGGATTGTTGTGAATTCTGGGAATAATGGTGTCTCAGGATATGTATTTCTGTTGGGAGGAGGGGCTATTTCCTGGAGGTCTAAGAAACAGACCATATTGTCCCGGTCCACTTTTGAGGCAGAGTTGTGTGCTTTAGATGAATCTGGATTGGAAGCTGAATGGCTACATGGACTTATGTCTAGTTTACCTATGGTAATGAAGCCGCTTCCTGCAATTTCAGTTCACTGTGACAACACTACAACTATTGCTAAGATAAAGAGTTCCAAGTACAATCAAAAACAGCGTAGACACATCCAAGTCAGATTGAAATCTGTAAGGGAGTTAGTGTCTAATGGGGTCGTGGTTGTGGACTACGTCGATACCAAAGATAATACAGTTGATCCTTTCACTGAAGGTCTTACCTTGGCTTTAGTGGAAAAATCCAGGTTGGGGATGGGACTGAAACCCCTATAGATTTGTAGGCAGTAGCAACCCAACCCAAAAGAGTGGAGATCCCACAAATTGGGTTCAATGTGGTAATAACAAGCTGTCAGATAAATCGGATGACACTATGTTTTCTTGTTTGATGCTTCTAGCATCTGTGTGTCTATCTCCTGGAAACCTGTTAGTGTCATGACTGCAAGTTAGTAAGAGAGTAGTCTCTTAATGGTGTCAAGTCTTAGGATAGGATGTTAGTAGTACATCTTTGGAGACTCCAGCTAAATGATTGATGTTGTGTAGGCCGCAACAAGAGAATTGGGTTGTTCTCTGTTATCAATCATGATATAAAATTTTGTATGCATGGCCTTAATGCATTGTTTTTCTTTACTACCATGTCTTTATTGTGTTGTTACCAGCCTATACTCTTGTACCCAAGGTTCAGGTTCAAGACTTTTGTTCACCTAGTTCCTACAGGGGTCACAGTTGGATAACTCAGGTAGATTCAAACCGAAAGGTATCTGCTGAAAGCACAGTATGGAGGACTGAATGGTAGAGCACACTACACATTGGACTTTGTGGGGGATTGTTAGATAAATGATGATTGTTATTACTGTAGTAACGTGTAATTACTGTAGCAAGTAATTACTATAGCAAAGCATTTATTTAGCATGGGTTAATCCCAATGTAGTGCAGCAAGTAAATGTGAGAATGTAGTGTTGTTTCTAGTACAAATGGCAAATAAGTTTTATCCCATATTGCTCACTCCTAGAATTTTTATGGTCCTCATATGTAGGATCACATGGGGCACTAGTGTCCAAAGGAGTCTTAGGAAGGAGGTATGCTCACCTCCTTGTTGGGTGGGATTGCCACATCACAACGCACGCACGCACGCCACGCCACGCCACGCCTCGCCTGGCCTGGCCTGGCCGGGCCGGGCTCGAGCTTGGGCTTGTGGCTTGTGGATTGTGGATTGTGGATTGTGGATTGTGGAGAATGTCTTCCGTCTTCCATCTTCTTTTTATATTAGGATACAACTAAGTAATTAATTACTCGTGTAATTAGTTGTTGCTTTCTTATTCGGATTACTTAATCCTAATTAGAAAGTGTTTCTCTTTTGCGGATTATTCCGTATTGTGTACAAGAGCAACTGAGTGTTTGCGTCTTACTGGGAATAGGATTAGGGACGTGCGTGGCTATATATACGCATCCGGTCATTAGGGTTAAACACACCGAAAACAAACTTCTGTCGCCGTGTGTTTTGAGAGCCCTGATCCCGAGTGCAATAGTAGTCGTCCCCAGAGTCGCTTTGTGGAGTCGTTCTCCTGTGCGAAGCGAGACTCCTCCTTCCTGTCGTCAAGACGCAGCTATCAGGCAGTGGATCCTGCGGTTGCTGTGTTGCACTGGTAGCAGTGCAACGCGACTACGTCGAGCGAGCGAGACGTGCAAGTTCCAGGTTCGTGCCAGATCGCGACTGGGAGAATGGTGCCTATCTGCGAGGATTGTCGGGCACTGGTTTCTTTAAGTAAAACGTTCATTTCTCAACGAACTATCTAGTTTGCGAATCTAACTCTTGTTTTCTGTTCTCCTGCTTCGTTTGTTCTTTGATTCTTATTTTGGATCTGCCTGGACTGTTAATTACATTGCACCTGTCGCTGTTGCATGAACGACAATAACTAATATTAACAACAGTCTTAAAGAAATCAGTCTTTCTGTCGTTAATTAACAATGGCCGGTCAGGGTGGTTCGGGATGTAAAATTGATACAACCAATATGCCTGAAAAGTTTACTGGTATGAACTTTGCCCGTTGGCAGAGTCGTATGGAAATTTGGCTGAACATTGCGGGTTATGATCACTATTTAATTGAAACTGAACCTGTATCTGAGGAAACAATTCCTGATAATGCAAACATTATTGCTAATTGGAATAAGGGTGATAAAATGTGTCGCGGTTTGATTTTGTTTGGTTTAAATAACAAACTGTATGATTCTTACTCAAAGTCGCCAGTCACTATGTCCAAGGTTTTATGGGAATTGTTAATTAAGAATTTTAGCACTGAAAATCAAGGTGTTGAAAAATACTGCGTGTCTAAATTTCTTAAGTTTCAGATGGTTGAGGGTAAGTCGGTTTCTGGTCAAACACATGATCTACAACTCCTAGTTCATGAACTCTCAGATGCCAAGATGGTGTTGCCTGAGAAATTTGTTGTTATGTCTATCATAGAAAAATTCCCTAAGTCATGGGAATCATTTGGTATGTCTCTGAAGCATCGCAAAGGGACACACACCATGATTGAATTAATGATGGATATTAATATACAAGAAGAACGCTTAAAGGAGAAAGGGGTCAAGGTGCCTACTGATGCAAATCCAACTGTTAATCTTACTTCTACGAAAAACACCAAAGATAAGAAATCTAAGAATGCACATAAACCCAAGGCAAAGATCCAAAAGAAACCGAAGAACAAACCTTGTTGGACGTGTGGACAGGTTGGCCACTGGAACAAGGATTGTCCTACTAAGAAGGCAAAGAAAGCTACCACATCTGCAACTGAGGAGGTTGTGGTCAACATGATGACTACAGCCTTGAACCTCAATGATGGGTACGTGTCTATTAAACCTGAAATTCTTTCTATTTTTGAACCACTTTATTGGATAATTGACACTGGGGCTAATGTACATGTGTGTGCTGATAAATCCTTGTTTGTGTCTTATCAGGCCTCTCGAGGTCGGTCTGTGACTTTGGGTGATTCCAGCTCTACAGAAGTCAAAGGCGAAGGACGGGTGGACTTGAAGTTCCCTTCGGGGAAGGTTTTGACTCTTAACAGGGTCAGACATGTTCCAACCATTCGACGCAATATCCTTAGTGGCGTCATATTAGTTAGAGAAGGTTATAGAGTAGACTGTAAATGTAATAAGGCTATTATTACACGCCTTCGTGATTCTTTGTTTTTTGGCAAGGGGTACTTATGTGATGTGGAGAACTTGTTTAAGATTCACGTTGAACCTGTTTCAAATTTTATTTTAAATTTGAATGATTATAGTTCTGTTTGCATGAATCTTGTTTCATTCGATGTATGGTATTCACGTTTGGGACATGTTAATGTTGCCTCAATGAAGCGTATGATGAATCTAGACTTGATCCCTAAATATGAAATTAGCAACAATAAATGTGAAATCTGTATACAAGCTAAATTGCCTAGGAAGCCTTTTCATTCTGTGAATAGGAATTCGGAAATTTTGGATTTAGTTCATACATATATCTGTGAATTTAATGGTGTTGCTACGAGAGATCAAAAGCGTTATTTAATAACTTTTATTGACGATGCGAGTAGATACTGTTATGTCTTTTTACTTAGAAGTAAAGATGAGGCATTGGATAAATTTCAAATTTATAAGAAAGAAGCTGAAACTCAAATCGGTAAAGTACTTAAGCGATTAAGGTCTGATAGGGGAGGAGAGTATACCTCAAACTTGTTTTTGGAATTTTTCAAATTACATGGTATAGTTCATGAGGTAACTGCTCCTTATTCACCACAATCAAATGGGATAGCTGAACGTAAAAACCGAACCTTAATAGATATGGTAAATACCTTACTCCAAACATCTGGATTATCCAACTTTATGTGGGGGGAAGCTTTGAATAGGGCTTGCCATATTCTGAATAGAGTTCCCCATAAACATTCAGAAAGTAGTCCGTTTGAGTTGTGGAGAGGAAGGAAACCGAGTCTTAAATATCTTTGAGTGTGGGGGTGCCTTGCAAAGGTACTTGTCCCTGAACACAAAAGGAAGAAATTAGGACCGAAAACGGTTGATGCCATATTCTCGGGTTATGTAGAGACAAGCTATGCTGACAGATTCCTGATTGTAAAATCAGATATCTCTGGCATTGAGGTCAATACAATTGTGGAATTATGTGATGCAACATTCTTTGAGGATGTGTTTCCTATGAAAACTGGTGTGCCCAATGAAGTTTCTCAAGAAGATTCATTCACCACAGGTTCCATTCCTGAGCATGTGGAAAGGATGACAAATGTGGGGGGCGACTCAGAACATGCTATTTCTGAATCTGATGATTCTGAAGAAATAGTTGAACCAAGGAGAAGTAAACGACCTAGGACATCCAAAGACTATGGAAGTGAGTTTCTTACTTACAATGTTGAGGATGATCCTGTTACTTTCAAACAAGCTATGGAATCTCCAGAAGCTAAGTTTTGGAAAGAAGCCGTTAATGATGAAATTCGATCAATTCTCTCGAATGGAACTTGGGAATTGGTGGATTTGCCTCCTGGTTGTTCTGCAGTTGGTTGCAAATGGATTTTTAAGAAGAAACTTAATGCAGACGGGACAATCAATAAGTATAAGGCTAGGTTAGTTGCTAAGGGTTACACACAAAGGGATGGAATAGACTATTTTGATACCTATTCACCTGTTTCCCGTATGACCACAATCCGAGTGCTTTTAGCATTGGCTTCCATTTATAATCTCTATATACATCAGATGGATGTGAAGACCGCGTTCTTACACGGTGATCTTCAAGAAGAGATATATAAGGAACAACGTGAGGGATTTGTGGGTTGTGGGAATGAGTCCAAAGTGTGTAAACTTGTTAAGTCATTATATGGCTTGAAACAAGCCCCTAAGCAATGGCATGAGAAGTTTGATTATGTGATATCATCGTTTGGCTTTATTTCTAATGAATTTGATAAGTGTCTCTACTGCAAGATTGTCAATAATGGATTCATTTTGTTATGCTTATGCGTCTATGATATTCTACTTTTTGGTTCTGATATGAAAGTAGTAAAAGAGACAAAGTAATTCTTGTGTAGCAAGTTTGAGATTAAGGATATGGGCGTCGCTGATGTGATTTTAGGGCTTAAAATCATAAGGTCTACTGATGGTATAACTCTCTCTCAGTCTCACTATGTTGAGAAGATACTAGAGAGGTTTGAGTACACATCATGTAAACCTGTTAAGACTCCATATGATTCATCCAAGCCCTTGTTCAAGAATGAGACTGGGGTTCCAGTGTCTCAATTACGATACTCTCAGATTATCGGAAGTTTGATGTATCTTATGAACTGTACACGTCCAGACATTGCATTTGCCATGAACAAGTAAAGTAGATACACCAGTTGTCCCGACAAGACCCATTGGGAAGCTCTTGACATAGTTCTGAGGTATATCAAGGGAACATGTTCTCTTGGGATGCATTATGGTAAACATCCTTCCGTAGTCGAAGGATATAGTGATGCAAGCTGGATTGCCGTGAATTCTGGGAATAATGGTGTCTCAGGATATGTATTTCTGTTGGGAGGAGGAGCTATTTCCTGGAGGTCTAAGAAACAGATCATATTGTCTCTGCCCACTTTTGAGGCAGAGTTGTGTGCTTTAGATGAAACTGGATTGGAAGCTGAATGGCTACATGGACTTATGTGTAGTTTACCTATGGTAATGAAGCCGCTTCCTACAATTTTAGTTCACTGTGACAACACTACAACTATTGCTAAGATAAAGAGCTCCAAGTACAATCAAAAACAACGTAGACACATCCAAGTCAGATTGAAATCTGTAAGGGAGTTAGTGTCTAATGGGGTCGTGGCTGTGGACTATGTCGGTACCAAAGATAATACAGCTGATCCTTTCACTAAAGGTCTTACCTTGGCTTTAGTGGAAAAATCCAGGTTGAGGATGGGACTGAAACCCCTATAGATTTATAGGCAGTAGCAACCCAACCCAAAAGAGTGGAGATCCCACAAATTGGGTTCAATGTGGTAATAACAAGTTGTCGGGTAAATCGGATGACACTATATTTTCTTGTTTGATGCTTCTAGCATCTGTGTGTCTATCTCCTGGAAACCTGTTAGTATCATGACTGCAAGTTAGTAAGAGAGTAGTCTCTTAATGGTGTCAAGTCTTAGGATAGGATGTTAGCAGTACATCCTTGGAGACTCCAGCTAAGTGATTGATGTTGTGTAGACCGCAACAAGAGAATTGGGTTGTTCTCTATTATCAATCATGATATAAAATTTTGTATGCATGGCCTTAATGCATTGTTTTTCTTTACTACCATGTCTTTATTGTGTTGTTACCAACCTATACTCTTGTACCCAAGGTTCAAGTTCAAGACTTTTGTTCACCTAGTTCCTACAGGGGTCACAGTTGGATAACTCAGGTAGATTCAAACCGAAAGGTATCTGCTGAAAGCACAGTATGGAGGACTGAATGGTAGAGCACACTACACATTGGACTTTGTGGAGGATTGTTAGATAAATGACGATTGATGTTACTGTAGCAACATGTAATTACTATAGCAAGTAATTACTGTAGTGTCGTTACTGTAGCAAAGCATTTATTTAGCATGAGTTAAGCCCAATGTAGTGTAGCAAGTACATGTGAGAATGTAATGTTGTTTCTAGTACAAATGGAAAAGAAGTTTTATCCCATATTGCTCACTCCTAGAACTTTTGTGGTCCTCATATGTAGGATCACATGGGGCACTAGTGTCCAAAGGAGTCCTAGGAAGGAGGTATGCTGACCTCCTTGGTGGGTGGGATTGCCACATCACAACGCACGCACGCACGCACGCACGCGCGCGCGCCACGCCACGCCTCACCGGGCCGGGCCGGGCTCGGGCTTGGGCTTGTGACTTGTGGATTGTAGATTGTGGAGAATGTCTTCCGTCTTCCCTCTTCTTTTTGCACTAGGATACAACTAAGTAATTAATTACTTATGTAATTAGTTGTTGCTTTCTTATTCGGATTTCTTAATCCTAATTAGAAAGTGTTTCTCTTTTGTGGATTATTCTGTATTGTGTACAAGAGCAACCGAGTGTTTGCATCTTACTGGGAATAGGATTAGGAACGTGCGTGGCTATATATGCATCCGGTCATTAGGGTTAAACACATCAAAAACAAACTTCTGTCGCCGTGTGTTTTGAGAGCCCTAATCCCGAGTGCAATAGTAGTCGTCCCCGGAGTCGCTTTGTGGAGTTGTTCTCCTGTGTGAAGCGAGACTCCTCCTTCCTGTCATCAAGACGCAGCTGTCAGGCGGTGGATCCTGCGGTTGCTGTGCTGTACTGGTAGCAGTGCAACGCGACTACGTCGACCAAGCGAGACGTGCAAGTTCCAGGTTCGTGTCGGATCACGACTGGGAGAACGATGTCTATCCGCGAGGATTGCCGGGCACTGATTTCTTTAAGTAACACGTTCGTTTCTCAATGAACGATCTGGTTTGCGAATCTAACTCTTGTTTTCCGTTCTCCTGCTTCGTTTGTTCTTTGATTCTTATTTTGGATCTACATGGACTGTTAATTATATTACACCTGTCGTTGTTGCATGAACGACAATAACTAATATTAACAACACCCTTGGGGTATATTTCTTTCTGTTGATGATTGGTTTCCTTTTTGGTAACAATGCTAAAAAAAATGAGGGAGATTGGTTGGTTCTCCTTTCCTTCTTCACTAGCATGTCATTCCTTACTTTTGACTATGATGGAGGAGTGTATGCCCACATGTTGACGAGGTTGAGGACGTGTCTTATGGGTGACCTCTCTACGAAGGAAATAGTCATATCTACAAAGAGCTATAGTGGCTTCATGGGCTATGTCTTTACTTGTTTTTTTCCTATATTGTCTTGAAATGTCAAAAGTGGCTGATTTTGTAACAAGTGAAATGGGAAACCTAGAATCTGAATGAATAATTTACTGTGTAATTTGTCCTTATGCGTTCATTTAAATATGTATGTGTGATCATTGATATGTTTTGATAATTAACCAATAAAACATAATAAATAGTTATATTGATGGAAAACTCCAACAATTAAATAATAAATAAATGTAACTAATGTTTACAAGAATTAATGTCTACTCTTAATGAATATATCAAATGGTTAATATACATGAAAATGAATAATGCATATAGAAAGTGAAAAGAATTGATTATAAATCAACAAAAAACTAGGAAAAAATCATGAAGGGCAAGAGATATTATTTTCGATTATGTTCAACTTAGTTTTTCCTTAGATGGATCTATTTACCATATTAACTAGCATTTATATATAAGTTCTTAATAAGGTGACAATTAGTAAGAAATGTATTGAATGGGAAAAAATGGAAAGTGATGTAAATTTGAGTTATGTTTTCTTTAGTGGATATCTTAATGATTGGAACCTTTGTATTTTTTCTGATAAGGTAAAATAACACTAATCTTAAAGAGGTAAAATAGAGTATAGGATACATGAAAAAAAACCAATTATTTTACACAAGTGGACTACACTACAAAATCCCATTGCCTAAGTATGATGCTCTCCACACTACTCAACAAATTTGGTTTCACTCTGTCAATCCACCCTAAGAAATGTAGAGCTTTCTCAAAAAGGGACAAGGTATCATGAGTAGCTTGGCCATGTGGTCTACCAATCCTTTCTATCCAAATGAGGAAGCATAAGGTAGTAACACCCAAGCCAGCTAAGTATATTAGTTTTGTGTTGAACCTAGTTTGATGGATGATCCAGATGATGCAACTTTCCAGCTTAGTTTGGGGGGTCATTGCCCAACCCAAACTTAATATTTATCATCCACCAAAGATAATTTAAATATCCACACTCAAAGATCAAGTGCTTGTGAGTCTCTTCCTCTTTCTTACATATAATGCATACTAGATTCAACTTTAAACCCCCACAGTTTCATTTTGTTAGCACTAGGCAACCTCTTGAGTTGTGTCTTATATGTACAAAAACTTCATTTAGGAGTATGGAACTTACTCCCAAAAAAATGTGTCCCATGGAACTTGAGATGTGTGGTATGAGATGATTCATGCACAAGCCTTCTCATTGACCTAGTGTCACTCATTGTTTGCGTCCACTTGATATTTGCGACTAGCAATCTAGCTAAATAATTTCAAGTACATTGTGTTGTATCTTCATCTATCTTTAGGAGTTTACCTAAGCTTGTTCCAATATTTTCCAAAATAACAATATTATATAATTGAATAGGCAGATTAAGAATCCTTCCCCAAGTAACAATGGGCGGAGGAAGACATGTAGATGTGAATAAATTCTTAGTCTGTATAGTGACTGAAAGGAAACATCTAAATCTAATCTATTGATCTTTAGTTAGGGATTGCAAGCAGTCATGTTTACACATTGATTGCATAACAAAGTGGTTTAGATGTAGTTCATGGGCCTTCCATCTAGCAATTGGCTTCGAGAAGATGGATTTGGTCGCACAACACTACTACAGAACAAGCCTTTAGCATCAGTTAATTAAGGGCTTTAGTGTCGGTTTCCAAGCGACACCCAAGTGGGCGCCGCTAAAGGTGGACCCCTTCGGCGTCGATTCCCAACCGACGCCAAAACGCTTCCCGCCACCAAAAATGCACCAGTAAAGGGACTATAGGCGTCAGTTTTTTAAGAAAACCGACACTATAGAATTGTTACAGAAGTCAGTTATTAGAAGAACTGACGTCAAAATGCTTCCTGCCACCGAAAAACGCACCAGCAAATGGCCTATAGGCGTCGGTTTTGAAAGATAATCGACGTCATATCAGCTGAACCGACATCGGTTTTATGTTAATAACTGACGCCATATCCCCTGCCTGCCACCACAGTCGTGCTTCCCATCACGGTCGTGGTTCCTGGCCACATAGATGTCGGTTTTTTTTATCAAAAACCGCTCCCGTATGTCTTTGGTATCGGTTTTATACAAATAACCGACGCCTATGTTATTTTTTTTTCTTATCAGTTTGCAGGCATGCTGTATGGCTGGTCAGCAGGATGAGAACTTATAGTTCAGTTCTGAACTGCAGGTTTATGACATCCATTAATATCAGCCAACAACATGCCACAAACCTGCAAAATTAACAAAATGGACAATATTATATATATGTAATTCACACACACGTATAAACATATTTAATTCATATTATTTTTTCATCACACACATGTAGAAACCAGTAGCAACCTGCAAATCCATTCATTTCATCTCTTTTCACATTCAGACACATGTAGAAACATTTATGTATTGATCATCTTCACACACATATGACAATTCATAAAAATTCATTCACATTCACACAAAAATAATTATGAGAACAAAGTTATTCTTTATTCATCATTGTCATCATTGTCAATAAAATTATATCTAAAAATTCCCACTCTTTGTAGGGCTTTTTTCCATTCTTCTCTTACAACATCTAATTCATCTCTTGTATAGGGAGCATGTACATCGAAACACTTTCCATTTGTACCGAAGTCAGCAGTTTTAAAGACATGCAAAGAGAATGACGTATATATAATTAATAATATATAATAAGATTTATATATTTCATATTATCTAGTGATACTATGTATAATACCTGATGTATCTTATCGATTTCCATTACGACATGTTTGATGATTAGGTCCATAAATAGCATCACATAGTAGGCACATACCCAGCCGTTGTCTTGTGTAGCACACTATAAATTGAAACATACAAAATATTCAAAAATACAAATAAGCACAGTTCACATAAATAATATATACATTGGAGTCAGGAAGTTACTTTCACATTCTCCCAAATTAGTGACAGATGCTTTTTTCCTGGGGACCTTTCCTCCAGCTTTTTTGTACTCTTGTAAAGCCCTACATATGTTAATGTAACCCATTAAATTACATAATTAAATAGTAATGTAGTAACATATGTTAACAAATATAAAAACATGAAATATTTCTCACGAGAATAATAGACTTTTAATTGCATGTCCATATAATGTATCCAACTCATTCCCCGTAGGATCTAGATAATAGATAGTGAACGTCTTGGGGACAATAACTAGTAACTCTCAATGCTTACCACTACAGGTAAGAAAGTAGAAAATTAATAACTCAAAATCCACAATAAAAATGTAATTTGCTTAAGTCCAAATTATAAGCAAAGTAAACTTACTCGACATTGAATGGAGCTATTATCAATGTCTTATTATTTTTACCAAAATATTGAAAAGCATCACAACATTATGAAGTAACTGAATATGGGTCTACATCTACAAGACTAATCAAAGATGGAACAAAAAATCCTACATGGGAAAACCCAAAATCTGTACATATCTTGTGTAAGTGGCTGTAAAACATGTATTATGTATGCATTAATATATAAGAAACTAGATCATAGATGTGCTTAGGTATATGGATATATAAATAAGATCTCACCATATCCACAGCTCTATCATAGATGTGTTCAGCCATTCGTAACTAAACAACTCCAAAATATCTTGTATAAATATCTTATTTTTGTATGATTGACCTGCATTAATACATATGCATTAATATGTACGTATGCAGAACTTGTATTACGTATGCATTAATATGTATGCTAAACTTGTATAAATAGATTGTTATCGTATTATTTACCTACAGCATCCTCCAGAATAGTAACAATTATAGGGCAATTTATATCATGTTCGCTGATCCATACTGCCACACCCCTACAATTAGGACCTATCGAGGTGTGTAGGTCCCTTGGAAGCCAACTTAGTAGTCGAGGAGGTGGAGGCTGAGATGTAGTGGGTCTCGTCTTTTTGACATGTATATATAATTTCAGATCAGTTGACTCATATATACACACTAACAAATTAAAGTAATGGAAATTTATCATACAATATCAATATAGAGAACATCCGCTTTGGGCCACAGTATCACTCCGCCTACTTTGCCACTAAGTGTTTCCGCATCTGGGTGTCCATGAGGCAATGCAAGATCCATCCAGTCGGGGAGTACATGTTACGACCCCATCTGAGCTTAATTTGTAAACTAGGGTTACCAAGATGATTACATGATTAATTGGACTGATCACTCTTGAAATCTAATGAATAATGATAATCCAATGAGAATGTTTTAACTATGATAAGAAGTTTAAGTGTTCGTTTGTCTTGAAAATTAGGGTTTGAGAAGCATAGACCCTAATCGGCCCAAAATAGGGTTTTAATGATACATGAATACAAAATTTGATAAGTATAGTGTTTCAGTAAATGATTTTTAGCATTTTATGTGTAACTATGATTTACTTCAAATTTGGATATTATTTGGATATATAAAATGTGAACAACATTGGAAAATATCAGAATTTTTGAAGAATGTTCTGACCTGTTTATCGGTCGAGTTTCAAACTCGACCGATCATATTTCCAGATTTATATAGCAGTGTGGTAATTGAATTTTATCTTTTTATTGGTATATCCAATTGATCTAAAATTTTAACTGTGCTTGCAAAACACAGTTTTAGAAACTTTGTTAAATTGGCGTAATTTTTGGATGACTTTTGATCTCTACAGTGAGGGTGTCGGTCGATTTTTGTGCAGGACAAACTCGACCGAATATGCTGCAGACTGCAAAATAGCAGTAAACTGTTCGATTTTTAATTATTTATTGGTAACCAGAAATGATCTCAAATTTTTACTTGAGGTCTGAAACTTCATTAGGTATAACATATACAATTTCCAGAATTTTTGGAGCTTCTGTTAGCTATTCAGTAGGCGAATTACAGAAACTATTGTGAAACTGAATATTCAGCCAATATAATTAAAGTTGAGTGTTGGGTCAATATGCAATTGACCCAAGCAGCTCAAATTGACTTATATGATCGACCACACACACACACAGCTCTCATTCTTCATCATCCACCCCAGAGAAACGAAAATCTAGAGAGAGAGGGAGAGTTAGGGCTTGAGTGGAGAAAGAGGAGGAATTGCTGACCTAAGGTTTTGCGGTCCGAGGAATGGTGAAATCAAGTAAGTTTGGATTCTTTGCATAGACTTTTATGGTGAATATTCTCTCTCATGTCAATATTTTCGTCCATGCTCTGATTTGATCCAAGATGATTTCGAAATTCCCTCTTTTCTCACCCTTTCTTCATAATCCCTCATTTTCAAGGTTTCCGAGTTGAAGGGAAGAAGAATTGGGAGATTTGCTAGGGATTTGATATGAATTCGAGATCCCCTGAGTTGAGCTGCAGTTTTGAGGTGTTTTCACACCTTAGGGTGAGTGGGTTCTTCCTTCAAACAGTGTAATGCACGAAATTTGATTATAGCATCCAAATCCCTAATTGCTTAGTATGTGATTTTAAACCCTGAATGTCCATTTGTTCTGTGTAGTTGCAATTTGATATGAAATGGGCTCCTTCTCTGTTTGAAAGACTCTCTGATGATAGAATCATATTAGAAATGTATACAACACATTCTAGAAAGAATGCCTTTCGGATTCATATTGTATGATGTAATTAGGGTTTAACCTAACTGAGATCTCACTAGAGTTTTAATCCAATTGAAGAGATATATAGACTTAAACCAAACCTAGGTCTAAATGCTCTCAATCAAGCTTAAGGCTGTCATATTTCAATATCTAAAACCTTTGGGATTCGTCACTAAGTCTATGACTTTGATTTCACTAGTTTAAGCTCGAATGACCTGTGCCACGGCCGTGGGGTGACACCATGACCGTGTTGGAGCAAACCCTAATTGAACACTTAAAGATCAAAGTTAAATAAAGAGGACTAGTAATCCTATAAGTGGTTAGGATGTAACTCATGGGTTATCTTAATTGAATTTTTTTCTTGATACATGATATCTCAGTGAATGGTATGGAAAACCTAAATTTAGTTAAATTTCCATGGTTTCATATCTATATTGATTGTATATGATTTGTTGGAAACAATCTTTATTTAGTGAATGCTTATATCCTATGAAATCCTTATGAGAGCCATGTGACAAGTGAATGAGGTAAATGAAAAGGTGAATGAGGCGAATGAAACCCTAAGAGTAGGGTGTTAGTATGTGATGAATGAATAAGGCAAATGAAACCCTATGGATAGGGTGTTCAATGAATCATGTTATGGTGATATGAAAGGTCTCGATATGAGATGTGATGATGCTTAACTGTTGAATTGTATGTTTCTAGTGCATTTAACTTTATATGCTTGTTCTCTCTGAGTTGATATCTACATACTGCAGGGCTTCTTATTTTCAATACATATCTCGTAAATTGTAGGTGATGAGATATGACATGCCCTAGAAAGGGATGTTACTGAGACATGAAATATGTTGAATACATGAGTTATGATGTTTCTTATGATATGATATGGCAGGTCGTGTGAGCCTTGTGAGAAATGTTAAATGAGTTATGATTTCTGTCTAAAATGTACCCATAATGTTAATGTTAAACTTAGGTGCCCTGAACACCGTAGAACCCCTTTGAGAGGTCTGCACCTTAGGGGTGAAACTCGTGTCCAACATCAACCGGTTGAGTAATTCTGGTGGCACGAGGATAGAAGGGTTATCCAACACCAACCGGTTGAGTAATTCTGGTGGTAACCCAGTGTTGACTCCTTGCGCCTGTGTGCTCAGGTTAGAGGAGGAGTCCAGAGCACTCATGGTGAGTGCAGAGGAGGCCGGAGAGCATGTGAGTCAGGCCGGAGAGCCTGTGGGTCCTGTATCAGACCAGGACGGAAAGTCAGACTTAGCATTTCCCGGGTGTGTCGCTAAGTCTTGTACGGTGTGGCCATAGTGCACTGCGAGTCTCTTATGCAGAGTACACTGCATAAGATCAGGGCATAAGCTAAAATATGATCATATAGGTTCACAGAGTTCCTTATAAATGAAAGAGTTAAGGAAGACTAGAGCATAGTCTTCTAGTAGTTATTCTTTGGATGCAATATTTACATTCTTGTTATTTCAATTATATTGTTTTAGAACTGCTCAGTGTAGTATTTATTGTTGTTAAATTTCATAACGTTTACTCAAAGTTATATCTGTAATCACATTAGTGCCTTAGACTGTTTCTTTGAAGTACTCATTCACTGAGCGAGTAGGCTCACCCCTCTACTCAAATATTTTAGGGTTAACCGCGTGGACTTGAAGATGGTCAGAGCATCAATGTGGATCTTCCACAAGAGTTAAGCACAAGATTAGTTGAGTCAGTCGGTCCTTGTAACTCTAGGTCCTCAGTAAGAGATAAGAGAGAGAGTTGTAATTACGATGTGTAATATTATTCCTCTTTTGAAATTGTATGCTAATTAGTAGGTCTTATGTGCATAAGGTGTGAGAGACATCATGAATGTTTATACATGTATCTTTACTATTAAAGTCTGTTTAGTAAAAGAAATGTTCAGATTCTCTTGTTAAAATGATTTATGTGGTTCAATGCGAAGAAACAAGAGTTTTAAAAAAAAAGTTAAGGGTGTTCTTTGTATTACATATAATTCCTATCTTATGCCCTAATCTCATGATTTGAGGAAATTGTGAGATCGGGGTTTAACATCTTTGTATCAGAGCTTAGGGTGATTTGTCAAGGACCATTAAGTTAGTAAGTTAGAGTCCTAAGTGTGGCAGATAGGAGATGTTTTGATGTTAGCTTTTGGGATTTGAGTATTTGGATATCCTGGCCCGATATCTGAGTACTTGGATCAACTAGTACAAGCTACTCTGTCTATTCTCTCACGTATACCCTGGCCAAGTATACACTGGAAGAATGGGCTAGAGAGGAAACCTAGAGATGTTAGGGTTAGAAAACGAGAAAGGAAACAAGAATTTAGAGCATAAATGTAAAAGGAGATAGAACTTACATTTTATAATGTTGTTTTTGTTGGAAATGTATAGAAATGCTCTTATATGTTTGAATTGAAATATTAAATACTTTGAAATACGGGTCTTTAATATCTGTTGTACACTATGCAGTTGTAGCATTTATTGATTTCATTCTTTGTAACAAGTAGACTAGAATTGACCTTTGAATGAGCTTTTGTTAGTGGATAAGTTTTCTTCCACACTTCTGAGATGAATAGGAGTTGAGTAATCCTTTGTAGTTCTTGGCTTCAGGACTTCAGGTTTGGCTTGGTCTGGTTGGTAGGATGCGTTACTAGGATCTAATGAATCCTATCAATAGTATAATAAGAATATAATTTGAATAATTAGACCCACATCAGAGTAAGAATGTACATACAGTAAGATGTTGAAACATATGGGCAAGATCAGAACAACTAAGAATCAGTTGAAATTGGTATCTGAGGTTCAATTTTGGGGCCTCATATGAGAAACCCTTAATTGGGAATAAAGGAACATGATATAAGGTTCATAATCAGTTTATTGATTAATATTATATGAGCTATACATATGAAATATAGAAAAGATATATGAAATGTATGTATGGTTCTAGATAGCAAGAATCGATCATGAAGAATGGATCATATAATTGAGTTTAATGCTTTTATGAACTCTAAAGCAAAGGCTGAGTAGAAGATAGAGTTGAGCATTCAATAGGTCCATAGAAGTGAAGAGTCTTCAAAAGAGTAAAAGTGAAGAGAATTATATGATCATATAATTCATAAGACTAGAACAACAAACTAGTTCCTAAGTGAAGAACATAGGTGTAGTTTAACGAATGAATAAGTCATACAAGGGTAGACAATATTCAGGAGGGAAAACTTGATTGGAAGAGAAACTGTGTTTGATCCATGCATGATCCCTTTGATTTAAAAATGAAGAATATTTAAGGTATTAAGGGAATGTTTGAATATAAGAATTCTAAGTCTCAAAATCATCTTCTCTCTCATATATTCCTTAACAATAGCAAGGTGGGAATGAAATGATAAGAAAATGAATCATATATGATGCATAACTACCTTGGTAGGGTCATCTAGTGAATGTAATAGTGACATACATTACGATGAAGTGCGATAAGAAATAAATTCTTGTGTGATAGCAAGAATGATGAATAATATATTCTTACCTTGAATGTTTTAATGTTAGGGATGTTTATTGTATATGATCAAAATGAGAAGGAGAGGTAGCAAAACATAAGTAGTAAAGAATGAGGAGAGAGATAAAGGAAAACACTAGCTTTGTGTAATATGTGAACTCGTTTTTAGAGGTATGCTTTGTTGAAGGCATACTAAGGTATGTAAGTTGGTTCTATGTATGATTTCAGTGTATTTGTGCAAGCTATATGTTAATTAAAGGTGTATGATAGTTGTAGTAATTCATACAAGATATGCATCCTAGTATTGTGTATTTGTAATATGGTGATACAGTTTGGATGATGACGGAAGACATGGAGGGATATCCTAAATAAGGTAGTTATACCTATTCACTCATATTAATAGAAAGGGATGATAATCAGATTGTCTGGACAAGTAACCCTAATGAGGTGTAGCTTGTTATACCTAGCTCTAATATAACTGAGTGATGGTAATTGAGTATGATTAATGCTTGAATGACTGATACAATTGTGGATTACTTTATTACTGTGGTTGAAACCCTAAAATGATATAATACGATGGTTACACTTTGAATTGTGTGTGGGCCCATAACCCACAGGTTCCAGGATCGAAACAGGATATATGGAATGAGGTGGTAATGCTTCACCTCATGCATCCATGACCCAATGGGGATGCCAAGAGTAGTATTGTGCAATTGATTGTTGAATCTAGCCTTTTAATTCAAGACTGTTTTGCTATTTGAATAGCACTTTATTAAAGTTTAAAACAACATGGTGAACTCGCTTTTGTCACTTAAAGGTGATACAGAACAATAAAACTTTCTGAGCCGCATAAGTTGAGATAGTTGTATCAGAGTATCAGAGTTGCGCAGCGAAAGCATGGTGGTTTATCTTTGCATTCTATGTTTGACTGTGGCATAAATAATTTGCTTGATATCATTGAGAACTATTTGAAATATGTTGTGATTTAGTAAAGAATTAAAAGATCTAATGTTGAAAACTACATTCAGGTATGAAATACAAGAATATAATGACATGGAAGGCTTTAGAAGCTTAGAATAACCTTGAATGTATCTTTCTTGTAGGTTTATGTTTCGAGGACGAAACATTCTAAGGGGGGAAGAGTTGTTACGACCCCATCTGAGCTTAATTGATAAACTAGGGTTACCAAGATGATTACATGATTAATTGGACTGATCACTCTTGAAATCTAATGAATAATGATAATCCAATGAGAATGTTTTAACTATGATAAGAAGTTTAAATGTTTGTTTGTCTTGAAAATTAGGGTTTGAGAAGCATAGACCCTAATCGGCCCAAAATAGGGTTTTAATGATACATGAATACAAAATTTGATAAGTATAGTGTTTCAGTAAATGATTTTTAGTATTTTATGTGTAACTCTGATTTACTTCAAATTTGTATATGATTTGGATATATAAAATGTGAACAACATTGGAAAATATCAGAATTTTTGAAGAATGTTCTGACCTATTTATCGGTCGAGTTTCAAACTCGACCGATCATATTTCCAGATTTATATAGCAGTGTGGTAATTGAATTTTATCTTTTTATTAGTATATCCAATTGATCTCAAATTTTAACTGTGCTTGAAAAACACAGTTGTAGACACTCTTTTAAATTGGCGTAATTTTTGGATGACTTTTGATCTCTACAGTGAGGGTGTCGGTCGAGTTCTGTGCAGGACAAACTCAACCGAATATGCTGCAGACTGCAAAATAGCAGTGAACTGTTCGATTGTAATTATTTATTGGTAACTAGAAATGATCTCAAATTTTTACTGGAGGTCTGAAACTTCATTAGGTATAACATATAACATTTCCAGAATTTTTGGAGCTTCTGTTAGCTATTCAGTAGGCGAATTACAGAAACTATTGTGAAACTGAATATTCAGCCAATATAATTAAAGTTGAGTGTTGGGTCAATATGCAATTGACCCAAGCAGCTCAAATTGACTTATATGATCGACCAAACACACACACAGCTCTCATTCTTCGTCATCCACCCCAGAGAAACGAAAATCTAGAGAGAGAGGGAGAGTTAGGGCTTGAGTGGAGAAAGAGGAGGAATTGCTGACTTAGGGTTTTGCGGTCCGAGGAATGGTGAAAGCAAGTTAGTTTGGATTCTTTGCATAGACTTTTATGATGAATCTTCTCTCTCATATCAAGATTTCTGTCCATGCTCTGATTTGATCCAAGATGATGTCGAAATTCCCTCTTTTCTCACCCTTTCTTCATAATCCCTCATTTTCAAGGTTTCCGAGTTGAAGGGAAGAAGAATTGGGAGATTTGCTAGGGATTTGATATGAATTCGAGATCCCCTGAGTTGAGATGCAGTTTTGACGTGTTTTCACACCTTAGGGTGAGTGGTTTCTTCCTTCAAACAGTGTAATGCACGAAATTTGATTATAGCATCCAAATCCCTAATTGCTTAGTATGTAATTTTAAACCCTGAATGTCCATTTGTTCTGTGTAGTTGCAATTTGATATGAAATGGGCTCCTTCTCTGTTTGAAAGACTCTCTGATGATATAATCATATTAGAAATGTATACAACACATTCTAGAAAGAATGCCTTTCGGATTCATATTGTATGATGTAATTAGGGTTTAACCTAACTGAGATCTTACTAGAGTTTTAATCCAATTGAAGAGATATCTAGACTTAAACCAAACCTAGGTCTAAATGCTCTCAATCAAGCTTAAGGCTATCATATTTCAATATCTAAAACCTTTGGGATTCGTCACTAAGTCTATGACTTTGATTTCACTAGTTTAAGCTCGAATGACCTGTGCCACGGCCGTGGGGTGACACCATGACCGTGTTGGAGCAAACCCTAATTGAACACTTAAAGATCAAAGTTAAATAAAGAGGACTAGTAATCCTATAAGTGGTTAGGATGTAACTCATGGGTTATCTTAATTGAATTTTTTTCTTGATACATGATATCTCAGTTAATGGTATGGAAAACCTAAATTTAGTTAAATTTCCATGGTTTCATATCTATATTGATTGTATATGATTTGTTGGAAACAATCTTTATTTAGTGAATGCTTATATCCTATGAAATCCTTATGAGAGCCATGTGACAAGTGAATGAGGTAAATGAAAAGGTGAATGAGGCGAATGAAACCCTAAGAGTAGGGTGTTAGTATGTGATGAATGAATAAGGCAAATGAAACCCTATGGATAGGGTGTTCAATGAATCATGTTATGGTGATATGAAAGGTCTCGATATGAGATGTGATGATGCTTAACTGTTGAATTGTATGTTTCTAATGCATTTAACTTTATATGCTTGTTCTCTCTGAGTTGATATCTACATACTGCAGGGCTTCTTATTTTCAATACATATCTCGTAAATTGCAGGTGATGAGATATGACATGCCCTAGAAAGGGATGTTACTGAGACATGAAATATGTTGAATACATGAGTTATGATGTTTCTTATGATATGATATGGCAGGCCGTGTGAGCCTTGTGAGAAATGTTAAATGAGTTATGATTTCTGTCTAAAATGTACCCATAATGTTAATGTTAAACTTAGGTGCCCTGAACACCGTAGAACCCCTTTGAGAGGTCTGCACCTTAGGGGTGAAACTCGTGTCCAACATCAACCGGTTGAGTAATTCTAGTGGCACGAGGATAGAAGGGTTATCCAACACCAACCGGTTGAGTAATTCTGGTGGTAACCCAGTGTTGACTCCTTGCGCCTGTGTGCTCAGGTTAGAGGAGGAGTCCAGAGCACTCATGGTGAGTGCAGAGGAGGCCGGAGAGCCTGTGGGTCCTGTAGCAGACCAGGACGGAAAGTCAGACTTAGCATTTCCCGGGTGTGTCGCTAAGTCTTGTACGGTGTGGCCGTAGTGCACTGCGAGTCTCTTATGCAGAGTACACTGCATAAGATCAGGGCATAAGCTAAAATATGATCATATAGGTTCACAGAGTTCCTTATAAATGAAAGAGTTAAGGAAGACTATAGCATAGTCTTCTAGTAGTTATTCCTTGGATGCAATATTTACATTCTTGTTATTTCAACTATATTGTTTTAGAACTGCTCAGTGTAGTATTTATTGTTGTTAAATTTCATAACGTTTACTCAAAGTTATATCTGTAATCACATTAGTGCCTTAGACTGTTTCTTTGAAGTACTCATTCACTGAGCGAGTAGGCTCACCCCTCTACTCAAACATTTTAGGGTTAACCGCGTGGACTTGAAGATGGTCAGAGCATCAGTGTGGATCTTCCACAAGAGTTAAGCACAAGATTAGTTGAGTCAGTCGGTCCTTGTCACTCTAGGTCCTCAGTAAGAGATAAGAGAGAGAGTTGTAATTATGATGTGTAATATTATTCCTCTTTTGAAATTGTATGCTAATTAGTAGGTCTTATGTGCATAAGGTGTGAGAGACATCATGAATGTTTATACATGTATCTTTACTATTAAAGTCTGTTTAGTAAAAGAAATGTTCAGATTCTCTTGTTAAAATGATTTATGTGGTTCAATGCGAAGAAACAAGAGTTTAAAAAAAAAGTTAAGGGTGTTCTTTGTATTACATATAATTCCTATCTTATGCCCTAATCTCATGATTTGAGGAAATTGTGAGATCGAGGTTTAACAGTACATGTATCGGGCTCACACGTACCACACCATCCGGTACTGGATACCCATAAAACATGCACCCTTTAAGGGGTGGGTAAGCCGACGCCTCTACAACGATATATTCTTGACTTTTTAGTCAGCATGACTTCAACCCCTACAAATTTACATAAAGAATATTATATGCATATATACACAAACATATCATTTTGAACAGACTAGTTATTATGTCATAAAAATACTTACAGAGGACGTGCTAGGTGGTGGGTCTATAGGATTACTCCCAACCTCTGCAGTACGAGCAATAGGAGAAGAGCGGTCCACCACAAGTACTGTCTGAGTGGCAGTTTGAGACGTCTGCCACTTGTTAATTGCTTCATGGAGTCTCTTATCAAGTACTTCATCGACTCTCCTATCAATTAACGAATCTACCTATACATGGATAAAAGAAACGCTAGCTTCTGATTATTGAATTCCCTTTCACAATAACATTCTAAAATAAGAATAGGTTACCTCAGCTTGTGAAAGTCCCACTTTTGGGACAAGTTTGTGTTGGGATGGCCCAAATAACGCTTTGATGCCCACACCAGCGCCTGCACCCCTAATACGTCCAGGATGCTCTGGGTTACCCAGAGCAACTGTCAGTTCATCCCTTGTACCCTGAGGGATGAACTTTCCTTTCTTCCTCTACTCATGCAGCTCTCGCTAATCACCATTAACAAAAATTAGTAAGTAAACATAACAATAATCAATATGGATTGATTGCTCTAAGAGTTGATTTTTACCATTTTTGCAGCCGCCTCAGCAGTTGCGGGCTTTGGTATGTCTCCCTTCTTGTTTTTCCTCCCAGCTATCCACATAGCATGGCGAGGTAGAGGTGCATGAGCAGTAGTAGAGGACTCTGCTCTCTCCTGAGTAGCAGTAGGCTGAGCAGACTCAACCTGTAGTCTTTGGTGAATGCTTGCATATCCTCTTGGACCCATTGTGTGGTCGTGC
The DNA here is from genome assembly GCA_963693085.1 of Alisma plantago-aquatica. Classification (NCBI taxonomy): domain Eukaryota; kingdom Viridiplantae; phylum Streptophyta; class Magnoliopsida; order Alismatales; family Alismataceae; genus Alisma; species Alisma plantago-aquatica. The sequence goes on along the minus strand of OY856409.1, from coordinate 471,520,641 downwards.
ACATTCAGTGCACGCCTTGCTCGTTGAGCATCACTTAATACCTAAAGGTTAATCTTGAATAGGTGAATACATAAAAATGTATATTAATTAAATTGGGAGTGGTGCTTAATACCTTGAATTCATCTATTTTTCTTTGGGTAACAAACGCCTCCCAGTCTTTGGGATCTAGGTAGTTCCATTGTTGTGTGGCTTCCTTCTGCCTAAATTTATTTTTTTAAGAGAATACAAACAAAAATTATTAGTGTAGAGTTAGTGAAATAGTGATCAATGTCTAGAATCGGAAATCAATCAAGAACCTCTTCTCAGCATCGCGTATGTAATCTCGGGTGAGATTGGTCCTATAGTTCCTTAGGACCCTCCCACAATGTTGCATCACACATTTACGATGCAACTTTTCATCCAGATCAAATATTCTCTACAAATTAAATAGAAATTGCTAATAACTCGTATCCTAAAAATTAGTAATCTATACAAATAGAATTACAAATAATAATAACTCATGCATAGTTCCTTCCATATGTGGTCTTTCTTCCCCTTAGGAACTTTATGCTAGGATTCTAGGATAGGACTGCAATGGCTGTGAGTAAGAACCCCAAGATATGAAACAAATGAGTTGCGGTTCACTCCATATGGATTTCCTGCATGATCGAAATCCACAGCCAATTTGGGTCCATTGCCCCTTTGCTGTATTAACTTGTTCATCATTGTGATGCCCCTCACTTTCTCAATTTTCTTTTACAGCTCATCAAGTGCTGTAATTTCTTCAGGGGTACATCACCAACCTAAAATTTGATAAAAAACACACTTACATGATATAATTATAAATGAACATATAGATAGAAACCTCAGGGATATATTCTTAAAACTTACATTGTCAGGCGACGCAATCACATCCTCACCCTCACAGTGATCATCAACACGATCATCATGGGAATGCTCAGCCATCTGAAAGTTCACATTCAAATTATAAATTTCACATGGTAAAGTAACACTAATTGTAAAGTTCACATTGTAAAGTACACATTCACATTGTAAAGTAATTCACATTGTAAAGTTCACATTCACATTGTAAAGTAATTCACATTCACATTGTAAAGTTCACATTCACATTGTAAAGTAATTCACATTGTAAAGTCCACATTCACATTATACAGTTCACATTGTAAAGTTCACATTCAGAAAAATAAAAGATAAAAAAATATAAACATCCATGCCTCTAATATTGTGATCTTTTATCAATTAACAATCCTTCATTGTGATCCCCGCGAACATACAAGTCATTGTGATCTCCAGCTTCAATGTTTGGTGGTGTTGGCAACCCAACTGAGAATGGACTGGAGTCATCATACTTATCATAGTACTCTTCTTCATCTATAGGATCTTCAATGAACTATCTTTTACCATGAAAAACAACCGACCATTTATCATTTGCAGGATCATCGATATAAAATATTTGTTTCGCCTGTGATGCCAATATGAATGGTTCACCCTTCTCGCCAATCTTTTCAAAGTTCACTAACATGAAACCCAATTCATCCACTATAACTCCTTTGTTGTTGTCAACCCAATTACATTTAAAGAGTGGAATTCTGAAATCTACATAGTCAAACTCCCATATGTCTTCAATGACACTGTAATATGGCATTTTAGCTTCATGTGGACTCTTATCCTTTGCACTTGCAAAAAATAATGAAGACACTTGAAGGGTGACCCCACTGTTTTGGATGACACTCTTATCATCTTGACGCTTTGTGTAATATGAGAATCCATTTATATCAAACCCTTCATAAGACATAACATTCAATTTTGCTTTAAAGGTGAGGCATTTTATGGTTTCAGTAAGATTATCTGGTGTTTGAGATAGTTGATGTAAGACTTTATCTTCAAACCACTTAATAAATGTCTTGTTATGCTCTCTAGCAAGCCACATTGAATTGGATCGAGGATATTGTCTCTTGATGAAATTGGTATGTTCCTCGATATAAACACTGACTTCATCGATGTTGTGTAAAATATACAAGTGGCCTTGCTCCAACTACTCACGACTGATTACTTTCACTCATGATCCCAAAATTCCTTTGCCAAAATGCTCCTCAATATTCTTGTCATTTACATGAGCGTCATTAGCACTTAGAAAGTCATTGCAAAAATCCATAACCTCTCTCGCCACATAACCCTCAATAATACTCCCTTCAGGCTGATAACAATTCTGAACATCACCTTTAAAAATGCTCATGTATCGTTCAAAGGGATACATCCAATCCAAGAAAACTGGTCCCAACATTTTCACTTCCCTAGTCAAGTGGACAACAAGATGTACCATGATATCAAAGAACGAAGGAGGAAAATACATCTCAAACTGACATAGGGTAACAACCACTTCTCTTTGCAATTTATCGAGAGTATCAGGGTCAATAACTTTGCTGCACAGACTATTGAAAAAGAAACAAAGTCTGGTGATTGCAAACCATACATGCTTCAGCAATATAGATCGAATTGCCACAGACAATATTTGTTGCATTAGAATGTGACAATCATGAGATTTAAGACCTATCAACTTCAGATCTTTCAATGATACCAATGTATGGATGTTGGATGAGTAACCCTGTGGTACCTTAACATTTACCAAGCATTCACAAAAAGCTTTCTTCTCCTTTCTAGACAATGTGTAACAAGCGGGAGGTAAGTATGTTCTCCGATCACTACTAACTACTTCTGTTAATTCTGTCCTTATTCCCATTTCACATAGGTCCATTCTGGATTTTATCCCATCTTTAGTCTTACCTGGTATATTCAACAGAGTACCGATGACGTTATCACATACATTTTTCTCAATGTACATGACATCGATGCAATGCCTGACTGTCAAAGAACTCCAATAAGGAAGATCCCAAAATATTGACTTCTTCTTGAATAAAGACTTGTCACTCTGTGTGGCCATCGTACATTGTGATCTCTTACCAAATTCATTGGCGATGTCTTTTACTCTTTCATAAACATCCTTCCCTCATATAGGTTTAGGTGCACTCTATTCCTCATTCCGTCCATTGAATGCTTTGCGCAACCTACGATACAGATGAAATTTTGGAAGAAACATTCGATGACCAAGATATACAGTCTTTCCACCATGTTTTAGTCATATTGAATCAGTGTTCTCTTCACATATAGGACACACTTTAGATCCTTTGACACTATATCCAGACAAATTCCCATACGCTGGAAAGTCATTCATAGTGAAAAACAACATAGCGTGCAAATGAAATGTCTCTCTTCGTGAAGCATCATAGGTTATCACACCTTCACCCCAGAGCTTCTTCAAGTCATCAATCATAGGTTCAAGATAAACGTCGATATCATTTCCAGGTTGTTTAGGGCCCGATATCAAAGACGACATCATAACATACTTATTTTTCATACACAACCAGGGAGGAAGATTGTATATAACAAGCATAACTGGCCAAGTGCTATGTTGGCTGCTTAATGTCCCGTACGGATTCATCCCATCTATACAAAGCCCAAGTCTTAGATTCCTATCTTCTTCACCGAATTCAGGGTACAATAATTCAATCTTCTTCCACTGTGGGGAATCAGACACATGTCGTAGGATCCCATCATTATTTTTCTTAACATCTGCATTCCACCTCAAATTCTTCGCATCTATAGGGTTGGCAAACAAGCATTGAAATCGTGGTATTATAGGTAGATACCACATCTCCTTGGCAAGAGAACCAGTTTTGGACTCCCCCGAAGTCGTCAATTTATACCTTGACGCACCACATTTTGGACAATCTTTCAAATCCACATAGTCCTTTTGAAATAATACACAATCATTCAGGCATGCATGTATCTTCTTGGCCTCCATTCCCATTGGGCACAACAATTTCTTTAACCGGTATGTTGAGATTGGCAGCTCATTTCCTTTAGGAAGAATTTCTTTCAACAAAGACAACAATGACGTGAAGCTTTTGTCGCTCCATCGATTGTTAGCTTTCAGTTTATACAATCTCAACACAACGCTAAGCTTCATAAACTTACAACATATGTATAACGGTATCTCAACATCATGCACAATGTTTCTAAACATGGGAGGTGGATCGGTGTGCTCTACCCCACAACTATCCAGCATCGCATCAACGATGTGTACTGGAACTGGTTCGTTCACATCTACGTCATCGAAGGAAATTTCTTCTTCCACACAAGCATTGCTATCGACATAAACTAATTTCAAGTTTGAAATCTCTCCATGCTAGTGTCATTCTGTATAGCCTTGTACAATCCCGTTGCACATGACATGACTTTTGATTTCGTCACCAGTGCTGACTTTCAAGTTGTTACCGCAATGCCTACATGGATAGTAGAACCTATCTCTAGGTTGTTTCCTATGTTCCTCGACAAATCTAATAAACTGGTCAAGACCAAAAATAAACTCGGGGGTGCAGCGATTTGGAATGGATATCCATGATCTATCCATTCTATGATCAAAGAGAAAACAAGTATATATTAGAACAAGATTAGTGTAACATCCCTGATCTGGGTTATGCTTTAACCCTAAATGTTTTGTTATGAAAGTTGATTATATGCTTGCTCTTATCTTTTGAAAAGTAATTAAGGCTCAAGAGGAACTTATGTTTCATTTTAGTCCTTTTTGAATAATGTTGAAACACTGTTTTGTTTGTTTTGGACTAAAGTGCAAATTACCCAAGTTGAGGGGTTAACTTGCAAATGTTACATGATAAAATGTTCCTAATATGTTGAAGCATCATAGGAATGAGTATGATGCAGTGGTATTTCTTCCACAAGCCTAAGCACCAAGAAAGAGCTTGTTAAGCAATCTTTGTGCATTAAAACCTAGTTTTGGAGTAATGTTCAATTTACCCAAAACCTAGGGTTCAATATGCAAAATACCTCTTCTAGAGAGTCCCTCATGATTCTTGTCATCATGTAGAGAAAATAATTTGAGAGGGGCGCCTCATTTGAATCACTTTGGAAGAGAGAGAATCTTGATATTAAAATAATCAATATTTAAGCAAAATTGAAATCCTAATTCAATTTAATACAAAAATAAATATATTAATTGATGTTCCTTTCAACCAAAAATGTGTTGGTTGAAATTCTACAAGAATGAACGTCCTTGTTCCTTGCAAAGGCAACGAAAATATCCTAGTGATTGGACATCCCACTCACATTAATAAAAGGAAAAGTAATATCCACTCAAATATAGATATTATTATTATATGAATTAAGGTGCTTAATTTCTTTTCCTTTAATTCATGGATAATTGAGAGGAATAAGAGGCAAGGAATATAGCCTCGTATACAATGAAGAGGAGGGGGCAAGTGGCAAGGAAATGGAAGAATTATCCCCTACTTTCTCTCTCTTAACTGAATTTTCAATAAAATGCTTATATACTCATTTATCTATAGCTTGAATGGGTAATTTCGAAGCCACTTTCACTTCTTGGTTGCAAAACGATCAAGGGATTTTAGGAGCATCAGGAGGAAGACCCCCTCCAACCTATAGGTAAGCTCCATGGCCTTCTTTCACCTTGATTCCATGGTGGAAATCGAAAATCAATGCTTGATTTCTTCTTTTCTCCATGCAATCTTCAATCCTAGCCAATCCTTTTCACTCAAAAGCTTGAGGAACGAACCTTGTGAAGATGAGAAGGATTTTTCCACCATTAAATACGTGGAGTTTGGAGCTTTGAAGCTTCCTTGAAAGTGGGTTATATAACTTAAACACTTAAATATTATTACGACATTCAATTCTCCATCATTGGTTGATTGTTTTGTTCTTCTTGAAATCCCTTTGATAAATTGATGCAATTTCCATATGTACATCAATAGTTTTTGCAGGATCGAAGCTTGATGACGATGACATCATCCTAAGCACACACCTCCACAAATATCCTTTGCAAATGGTTTCATGAACTTGAGACCAAACGGTCTCAAGATCGTTTGGGATCAAACGGTCTCAAGACCGTTTGGGATCAAATGGTCTCAGACCGTTTGGAGCTCAACTAATGATGTGATGGATGATGATCCAATGGATTGAATTGAATTGGTTTCAACAAGGTCCAACATTTGAAGGTCCATCAATTATCAACCCTAGATCGGGTCATTATTGAAACCCTAAGTGAATTCCATGAGTTTTCCTTATTTGGTTTGGGTCAAACGGTCTCAAGACAGTTTGGGGCCAAATAAACTCAAGATCGTTTGAGGTTAGGTCATGCCCAAATTGAAAGGTGGTCCAATGATTTCAAAGAAATTATTTCCACGATGACCAATATTGAAGGTTCATCAATTTCAAATCCTAATCCAATTGGGTTCAAAATCGTAATTGAGGTTCAATTGAAGATTTATTCAGTTGAAGGATGATCCATTAGTTCAATAGAAGGTTGATGCATGGGTTCAATTGATGAGTGGTTCCATGGATTCAATTAATGAGGGGATCAATCATTGAAACCCTAAATCGATTTGAGTGGTTGAGACCATTGTTGGTCCAATCAGTTTTGAGGAGGTTTGGACCAAACAGACTCAAGACCGTTTGAGTCCAAACGGTCTCAAGACCGTTTGGGACCAAATGATCCCAAAGCGTTTGGGTACTCAATCGATCTCAAGAACGTTTTGGCAAAATGGTTGCAAGCACAAAATTTCTACACGATTTCAAACCGTTAGACCAAGACCGTTTGGAGGTCTAAACAGTCTTAGATCGTTTGGAGGTCATTCAAGAAAGACCGTTTGGGGTCTGGTTGGTCAAGACCATTTGGGGTCTAAGTGACCAAGACCGTATGGGAAATAATTAATCAAAACCGTTTGAACACTTAAGGTGATTAAAGGTCAATTGTTTAATTGATTATTAAATGATGTAAATCAAGGGTGATTACATTAGTTGTACCCTTAATAAGATAGGGTGATTAGTAACATTGAAGGATTAATCTTTGGATATTATAGAAGCAAAATCTCAACACACTACACTAACCCCAATTGGGTGTATTAGAATAAAGAATTGACCTAATTGAGTCAACTTTGAGGTACTCAACATCCCAGAGAGGATGAGAGAGAAAGTAGTGCTTATATGTAAATACAAGATTCAATTCCTTCATTATGAGTAAAATATGTAATTAGGGATTGATCCATGATGATGAGATCATGAAACCCTAATTAAGAAGAATAGTGAGTCTTAACCCTAAATTAGGGAAATACAGGGTGCAACCCTAATTTTGGGACAATTGTAGATGTAACCCTAATTGGATGTGAATAGAAAACCCTAACCCTAATTGAGGGTGATGTTATGAGAAACCCCAATCAAGGGTTATGTAAGTGAAACCCTAATACAAAGATGTCATGTGGAACCCTAATCAAGGGTAATGTCAAGTGAAATCCTAATGCAATGATGTAATGTGAAACTCATATTCAAGGTGATGTTATGTACTGATATGTGACACTTTGATATGAAATCCTACCCTGATAGAGGGTAAAGGTATGTGGAGCCCTAATCTTGGGTTATAGTGCATGAAACACTAATGTTGGGAAATATGATGATAAACCATAACCCTAATTTGGGTAATGGGATGAGTATTTCTAATTGACATGATTTGAGAAATTCTAACTCTAAAGTGGAAACAGTGATGTTACTCTTACATTGCATATGTAATTAATATAACTATTATCATGTGCACTAATCATGCAGGTATCATGAGATGTTGGACATAGCCATGTATGAGCTATGATGATTACTACTAAAATTGCCTTATGGGCCTTGTGAGCCATAATATGTTGTGTTGCCTAGTGAAAGGTAACAAGAGATTAATGAGCTTTAGGATCCATGTGAGATTTCTATACTGCAAGTATCATGTTTACCTTGGTCAGATGACATGAAGGTATTAGTTACCTAATAAGTGGTAACAAGTGTTCTTGATAAATTAAGCGTTTGAATACCCATGTTTCATAATCTTAATGATGAGATGTTAAGGGATGAGAATGCCCCTGATGTGACAAGGGATATTGAAATCCCATTGTTTTATAAAGCTTTGAAAAGGATTTGATAGAAGTAATACTTATTCTTTGTAGCATTTGTTATAATGAATTATGTCTTAAAACCTAACTGATGCTAAAAGAATACAGTAATGTACTTAATTAATCAAGTGAAATCTTATTATGTAGAGCCCTGACCATAGATCCATCATCGTCAGTAGTTTGGTGATGGTGAAACAAGTTTTTCCTATGGGAACTCCTAGAGGGCATACTTTTGAGTATGTGGGGGTTATGGGCGCAAATATCCTTACGCCCTAATGGAGGAATTGATGTGAGGTAAATATTAAATTTCTCAATCCTTCATTATATATGCCAGGATGGATGTATCACTAATCTCCCAAATGCCGGGATGGATGTATCATTAATGTCCCGATGATCTTAATGCTGGATCGATGTGAGATAATTATAATATCTCTCGATTGCGAAGAGAGTACAACATGCCACCGTAACTCTAATAGCAAAGTTGCTAGTATACCCTGGAAAGCTATTTAGCAGTGACACAAGATGTCCTACATTTGGTCCTCACACTGACTGAGGAAGATGAGGTCATGGAAATCCGGCTCTTCTATTGACCTATGTATGGTAACGATTTCGATTTCGTAATGGTCGGTTAGAGTATGAGTGGTATACCTCATCTCCTCAGGGCTTAAGAATGCTTGTAAGATGTAATCAGTCGTGTAGCGTAATTGCTTAAGGTTGAAATACGAGAATCATTGGTTGATCTTACTTTGCATAGAATGTCCTAAATAGACAAATGTTATTTATGCCCTTAAATTTCTCATTGGATAAGTGATATGCTGCTTTATCAAGATTTAGTTGAAATGACTTGAATATAGAATAATGCTCTAATATGTTTGGATAATTGATTTACCTGCTGTTAAATACTTATGATTCCTCTGCTCAGTTTTATTCTATTAGATTGCAATAATAATATTTCTGGCGGAGAGTTATATCTCTCGCTGGGACAATTTTAATTGTCTCACCCCCGTGAGATCCAACTTTTTAGGTAGATACAGAAGAAGAAATAGAAACTCTACAACAGGGGAAGAACAACAGCAGCAACAACAACAAGGATAGTAGTGAATTCTCAGGTGGAGACATTGGTTGTCATGTCCTATAAATAGAGAGTCCTATGTGTCGTCTCTGTACTCTCAAGTCCTAGGAGTCAATAGTTAGTTTAATATTAATATGAGATTTTGGCTTGATGCCTTGAGATTTTTATGCTGCCTATGTACAGTTTTAACAGGCAGTTGATGCTTGTAACTCTCGATAAGGAATGATATAAGAGATGTACTTGTGAACCAGAATGTAATTGAATTACTTTGGTTCTTTTTTAAAGAATTTTCCAGTGTATGGATCTCTTTGTAAAAAATTTAAATTTTTAGTGATTTTCAGTAATCCGTTGCAGATTATTTGCTTCCGCTTAAGCTAATTATGTTTCTATGAGTTGGATGCCACAAGTTTAGTGGTATCAGAGCTTTAGGTTCACTGAGTCTACAGAGACATAGGACTAAGGTTGTTGAGTCTGTTGTAGTGTCTTCTAGTAATCTGATAGTGTCTTCTGCTCATATAGGAGGAGAAGAAGAACTTGAAGATGTCTGGATCACATGAGGAACATGCTGCTGAGAGCAGTGTTGCTGCACCAGGAGGAGGTGCAAGAGATCAGGATAGGGAAGAACCAGATGCTGGACATCCCCAGTATGACCCAGACATGATAGAGAACCCAACCTTCCATGATATGTTTGGGCAGTTCATGGAAACTATGACGCACATGGCGGACAAGATGCCACCACCTGCACCTAGGGCACCAGCTCACCATGAAGGACAGGGAACTGGAAAGACATTTGAATGACTTCACCGGGTAGGAGCCACAAAGTATGTTGGAATAGCTGACCCAGCAGATGCGGACATGTGGCTAACTGAGCTGGAAAAGACCTTCATAATCCTTAATATCCCAGAAGCTGAGAAGGTTAGACATGCAGTGTACCTTCTTAAGGGAAGTGTTGGCCACTGGTGGACCATAGAAGAAGGCAAGAGGCCAGGTGTTGAGATCGGATGAGAAGTATTCCGACGAGAATTCGTCAGACGATATTTCCCTAAGACGTTTTTAGATGAGAAAATCTCTCAGTTTGAGAGGTTAAGGCAAGGACCAATGAACATTAGAGAATATGAAGCTAAGTTCATGGAGCTTTTGTGGTTTTGTCCGCATATGGAAGTTACTGATGAAGAGAGAATTCAGCATTTTGAGAAGGGGTTGAATGCCGTTTTGACCACTCATGTGTCTGATTTGGAGAATAGGGAGAGGTTTGCCACTTTTGTGGAGTTCGTCAAACAGATAGAGAGGTCAGTGATTGAGAAGCACCAAACCAAGAGTAATAATGTATATACTCAGTCTAAGGACAAAGGTCTGAGATTTTTAAGAAACTGAGGTTTTCTGCACCAATAGCACCACCAAGGTTCAATACCCAGACGCAATGGACGTCGAATAGGGGTAGAGGTTGTAGTTTACCACCAAAAGGAGCCCACAACTCAGCATCAGTGTCAGTGACAGGACCACTCAGGCCACAGTCGGGGAACAGAGGCTGTTTTATATGTGGAAAGATGGGACATTTGATGAAAGATTGTCGAGCTAGAGAAACAAGTGTGACTCAACCTCAGAGGCAGAGTCAGCAAGGCTCTCAGAGGCGACAGTTTCCAAGTGGCGCTAGAGGACATGGACAAGCATCCCAAGCTGGATCGTCAGCACCCAACAACTGAGCATCAGGTCAACAACAACCAACGGGTAGATTCTATGCGATGAATCAGCCTGATGCAGTAGTTAACCCAAGGGTTGTGACAGGTCAGATGGAATTATTTTATTCTGATATGTCTACATCCTGCTTCGTATCTGTTTTAATTGATCCGGGTGCTACACATTCCTTTATCATTAGAAGAGTGATCTTTGACTACAACATGACTGTCAGTCATAGAGCAGATAGTCTGTTATTAGAAACCCCTTTATTGGGATCTACAGTGGTGCGGGAGGTGTATTCTCCCTACACTCTTTCTTTTTCTGAACATTGCATTCAGGTGGATCTTATACCACTTAAGATGCATGGGTTTGATATAATTCTTGGGATGGACACCCTAGAAAAGTATAAGGTTGTCTTGGATTGTGAGTCCAAGCATGCTGTGTTCACAGATGATGATGACACATGGATCTTTCAGGGAGAAAGAAAGATTCTTCCAACCTGTCTTGTGTCAGCTATGGTAGCTGAAAAGCTAATGAGGCAAAGATGCTTTGAATTCTTGGCACATGTGATAGACACCATAATGGAGGACTCTAATCTTTCTGAGGTTCCTATAGTTAGGGAGTTTGAAGATGTATTCCCTGAGGAACTTCCAAGTGTACCTCCGCCCTGAGAGATTGATTTCAAAATTAATTTAATCCCGGGCACGCAACCAATAGCACAAACACTGTATAGAATGGCACCTGCTGAGATGGTAGAGCTCAAGAAACAACTGCAGGAGTTGCTTAAGAAAGGTTTTATACGACCGAGTACTTCACCATGGGGTGCTCCGGTTCTTTTTGTTAAGAAGAAGGATGGATCGATGCGGTTATGCATTGATTACAAATAGTTAAATAAAGTAATCATAAATAACAAGTATCCTCTGCCAAGGATTGATGACTTGTTTGATCAGTTGCGTGGTGCAACTATCTTCTCTAAGATAGATCTGAGATCGGGATATCATCAGTTGTGTATCAAGGAGAGTGACATACCTGAGTCTACGTTTAGGACAAGGTATGGTCACTATGAGTTCATAGTTATGTTGTTTGGAATAACTAATGCACCAGATGCATTTATGGAGCTCATGAATAGAATCTTTCGACCTTTTCTTGATCAGTTCATAGTAGTCTTCATAGATGATATCTTAATCTACAGTAGAGATGCTCAACAACATGAGCAGCACCTCCGTCAGGCTTTAACTTTGCTAAGAGAGCATAAGTTGTATGCTAAGTTTAGCAAATGTGAGTTCTGGTTACCAGAAGTTTCTTTCTTAGGATACGTAATATCTGCCTCAGGTATCCGTGTTCATCCTAAGAAAGTAGAATCTGTCCTGCAGTGGGAACAACCAAAGACACCGACGGAGATACACAGTTTCCTAGGACTGATAGGCTATTACAGAAGATTCATTAAGAATTTCAGTTCTATAACTTTACCCCTAACCAAGTTGACCAGTAAAGAGGTTCCTTTTGTCTAGAATGACAAGTGTCAACATTCTTTCCATATATTGAAAGAAAGGTTGACAAGTGCACCTGTGCTGGTGTTACCTGAGTAAGGGAAGGGGTACATAGTTTTCTGTGATGCATCTAAGAATGGACTAGGATGTGTGTTGATGCAGGATAATCAAGCGATTTCTTTTGCCTCTCGACAACTTAAGAAACACGAGAAGAATTATCTGACACATGATCTAGAATTAGATGTTGTGGTCCATGCTTTGAAGATCTGGAGGCATTATCTCTATGGAGAGACATTCCAGATTTTCACAGACCATAAGAATCTAAAATATATCTTTTCACAATATGAGTTGAACATGAGACAACGCCGCTGGATGGAGTTAATCAAGGATTACGATTGTACAATTGATTATCATCCAGGGAAGGCTAATGTAGTGGTTGATGCACTAAGTAGGAAATCGTCATCACCAGCCCTAGATAAAGAACAGTTGAACTCCTTAATGTGCTCTAAGAGAGATATGCTCATCTCCTTGAGGCAAAACAATGTACAGCTTAAAGTGTCGTTGTTAGTCGGGCTGTTAGCTTAGATGCACATAAAATCTACTCTGAGACAACATATTAAAGAAGCACAACAAGCTGATGCTATTGTTCAGTAGATCAGGTCAGAGTATGATAGTGAGAAACATGATGGCTTTCATGAGTCAGAGGATCATGTAGTATGTTACCATGGTAGGATGGTAGTACCTGATGCCAATGACTTAAGGAAATTAGTCTTGGAGGAAGCTCATTCTTCAATGTATGCAATGCATCCAGGGAGCACCAAAATGTATCATAATTTGAAGGATATGTATTGGTGGCCTGGATTGAAAAGGATGTAGCTGAGTTTGTTATGCGGTGTCTGGTGTGTCAGCAGGTTAAAGCTGAACATCAAAAGCCCACAGGAACAATGCAACCTTTGCCTATACCGCAGTGGAAATGGGATCATGTGACAATGGACTTTGTGGTTGGTTTGCCCAGAATAACCAAAGGTCATGATTCCATTTGGGTGATAGTTGATTGGTTGACTAAGACAACACATTTTCTTCCTGTCAAAACAACCTACACTATTGAGAAGTTGGCACAGATATATGTAGATGAGATAGTGCAGTTGCATGGGGTTCTAGTTTTTATTGTTTCTGATAGAGGTCCTCAGTTCACGAGTCATTTTTGGGAACGAATACATAAAGCTTTGGGTACACAGTTAAGGTTTAGTACAACCTTTTACCCACAGACAAATGGATAATCTGAGAGGACCATACAAACCTTGGAGGACTTGCTTAGGGCATGTGTCCTTCAGTTTGTTGGAAGTTGGGATCTACACCTGAGCTTGATAGAATTTGCTTATAATAATAGCTATCAGCACAATATTGATATGGCACCATACAAAGCATTGTATGGTAGACGTTGTAGATCTCCTTTATGTTGGTATGAAACCAGAGAATATCAGCTTTTGGGTCCTGAGCTTGTGCAGCAGACAACAGAGAAGATTAAAGTAATCCAACAACAGTTAAAGGCTGCACAGGATAGACAGAAATTGTACGCCGACAAATGGAGAAGACCTTTAGAATTCCAAGTTGGAGACAGAGTCTATATCAAGGTCTCACCTTGGAAAGGTGTCCTTAGATTTAGAAGGAAGGGAAAGTTAGCTCCTAGATTTATGGGGCCTTATCCAATCATTGAATGGATTGGAAAGGTAGCCTATAAGATGGAGTTGCCACCTGAGTTGCATAAGTTACATCCAGTGTTCCATATCTCCATGTTGAGAAAGTGTCATCCTGACAGAGAGTTAGTTCTGCAACCTGTGGAGGTAGAACTAAAGATGATGTGTCTTATGTTGAAGGACTTGTGATGATCCTTGATATAAGAATTAAAAATCTGAAAAAGAAAGACATATGTCTTGTAAAAGTTCTCTGGCATCATCGTGGCATTTAAGAAGCTACGTGGGAACTAGAGGAAGAGATGAGGAGGAAGTATCCTTCTCTTTTCTCTTAATGTTTTCGTTGATGATTTCAGGGATGAAATCCCTATTAGGGGTGGATAATTTGTAACATCCCTGACCTGGATTATGCTTTAACCCTAGATGTTTTGTTATGAAAGTTTATTATATGCTTGCTCTTATCTTTTGAAAAGTAATTAAGGCTCAAGAGGAACTTATGTTTCATTTTAGTCCTTTTCGAATAATGTTGAAACATTGTTTTGCTTGTTTTGGACTAAAGTGCAAATTACCCAAGTTGAGGGGTTAACTTGCAAATGTTACATGATAAAATGTTCCTCAGATGTTGAAGCATCATAGGAATGAGTATGATGCAGTGGTATTGCTTCCACAAGCCTGAGCACCAAGAAAGAGCTTGTTAAGCAATCTTTGTGCATTAAAACCTAGTTTTGGAGTAATGTGCAATTTACCCAAAACCTAGGGTTCAATATGAAAAATACCTCTTCTAGAGGGTCCCAAATTATTCTTGGCATCATGTAGAGAAAATAATTTGAGAGGGGTGCCTCATTTGAATCACTTTGGAAGAGAGAGAATCTTGATATTAAAATAATCAAGATTTAAGCAAAATTGAAACCCTAATTCAATTTAATGCAAAAATAAATATATTAATTGATGTGCCTTTCAACCAAAAATGTGTTGGTTGAAATTCTACAAGAATGAACGTCCTTGTTCCTTGCAAAGGCAACGAAAATATCCTAGTGAGTGGAGAGCCCACTCACATTAATAAAAGGAAAAGTAATATCCACTCAAACATGGATATTATTATTATATGAATTAAGGTGCTTAATTTCTTTTCCTTTAATTCATGGATAATTGAGAGTAATAAGAGGCAAGGAAGATAGCCTCGTATCAAAGGAATAGGAGGGGGCAAGTGGCAAGAAAATGGAAGAATTATCCCCTACTTTCTCTCTCTTAAATGAATTTTCAATAAAATGCTTATATACTCATTTATCTATAGCTTGAATGGGTAATTTCGAAGCCACTTTCACTTCTTGCTTGAAAAACAATCAAGGGAGCTTAGGAGCATCAGGAGGACGACCCCCCACAACCTGTAGGTAAGATCCATGGCCTTCTTTCACCTTGATTCCATGGTGGAAATAAAAAATCAATGCTTGATTTCTTCTTTTCTCCATGCAATCTTCAATCCTAGCCAATCCTTTTTACTCAAAAGCTTGAGGAACGAACCTTGTGAAGCTGAGAAGGCTTTTTCCACCATTAAAGACGTGGAGTTTGGAGCTTTGAAGCTTCCTTGAAGGCGGGTTATATAACTTGAACCCTTAAATGTTATTACTACATTCAATTCTCCATCATTGGTTGATTATTTTATTCTTCTTGAAATCCCTTTGATCAATTGATGCAATTTCCATACATATGATAGTAGTTTTTGCAGGATTGAAGCTTGATGAGGATGACATCATCCTAAGCACACACTTCCACAAATATCCTTTGCAAACAGTTTCATGAACTTGAGACCAAATGGTCTCAAGATCGTTTGAAACCAAACAGTCTCAAGACCGTTTGCAGCTCAACTAATGATGTGATGGATGATGATCCAATGGATTGAATTGAATTGGTTTCAACAAGGTCCAAAATTTGAAGGTCCATCAATTATGAACCCTAGATCGGGTTATTATTGAAACCCTAAGTGAATTCCATGAGTTTTCCTTGTTTGGTTTGGGTCAAACGGTCTCAAGACCGTTTGACACCAAACAGCCTCAAGACCGTTTGGGGCCAAATGACCTCAAGACCTTTTGAGGTCAGGTCGTGCCCAAATTGAAAGGTGGTCCAATGATTTCAAAGCAATTGGTTCCACAATGACCAATATTGAAGGTTCGTCAATTTCAAACCCTAATCCAATTGGGTTCAAAACCCTAATTGAGGTTCAATTGAAGATTTATTTAGTTGAAGGATGATCCATTAGTTCAATAGAAGGTTGATGCATGGGTTCAATTGATGAGTGGTTCCATGGATTCAATTGATGAGGGGATCAATCATTGAAACCCTAAATCGATTTGAGTGGTTGAGACCATTGTTGGTCCAATCCATTTTGAGGAGGTTTGGACCAAACGGTCTCAAGACCGTTTGGGACCAAATGATCCCAAACCGTTTGGGTACTCAATCGATCTCAAGAACGTTTTGGCTAAACGGTTGCAAGCAAAAAATTTCTACACGGTTTCAAATGAAAACTTCATTCTCGATTCTACGAGAATTTTTATGAAAGCGTTTCATTTGCTTCTCTTCAATGAGTTTCCGTTAGACCAAGACCGTTTGGAGGTCTAAACGGTCTTAGACCATTTGGAGGTCATTCTAGCAAGACCGTTTGGGGTCTGGTTGGTCAAGACCGTTTGGGGTCTAAGTGACCAAGACCGTGTGGGAAATAATTAATCAAAACCCTTTGAACACTTAAGGTGATTAAAGGTCAATTATTTAATTGATTATTAAATGATGTAAATCAAGGGTGATTACATTAGTTGTACCCTTAATAAGATAGGGTGATTAGTAACCTTGAAGGATTAATCTTTGGAGATTATAGAAGTAAAATCACAACACACTACACTAACCCCAATTGGGTGTATTAGAATAAAGAATTGACCTAACTGAGTCAACCTTGAGGTACTCAACTTCCCAGAGAGGATGAGAGAGAAAGTAGTGCTTATATGTAAATACAAGATTCAATTCCTTTATTATGAGTAAAATATGTAATTAGGGATTGATCCATGATGATGAGATCATGAAACCCTAATTAAGAAGAATAGTGAGTCTTAACCCTAAATTAGGGCAATACATGGTGCAACCCTAATTTTGGGACAATTGTAGATGTAACCCTAATTGGATGTGAATAGAAAACCCTAACCCTAATTGGGGGTGATGTTATGAGAAACCCCAATCAAGGGTTATGTAAGTGAAACCCTAATACAAAGATGTCATGTGGAACCCTAATCAAGGGTAATGTCAAGTGAAATCCTAATGCAATGATGTAATGTGAAACTCTAATTCAAGGTGATGCTATGTAGTGATATGTGACACTTTGATATGAAATCCTACCCTGATAGAGGGTAAAGGCATGTGGAGCCCTAATCTTGGGTTATTGTGCATGAAACACTAATGTTAGGCAATATGATGATAAACCATAACCCTAATTTGGGTAATGGGATGAGTATTTCTAATTGACATGATTTGAGAAATTCTAACTCTAAAGTGGAAACAGTGATGTCACTCTTACATTGCATATGTAATTAATATAACTGCTATCATGTGCACTAATCATGCAGGTATCATGAGATGTTGGACATAGCCAAGTATGGGCTATGATGATTACTACTGAAATTGCCTTATGAGCCTTGTGAGCCATAATATGTTGTGTTGCCTAGTGAAAGGTAACAAGAGATTAATGAGCTTTAGAAGCCATGTGAGATTTTTGTACTGCAAGTATCATGTTTACCTTGGTCAAATGACCTGAAGGTATTAGTTACCTAATAAGTGGTAACAAGTGTTCTTGATAAATTAAGGGTTTGAATACCCATATTTCATAATCTTAATGATGAGATGTTAAGGGATGAGAATGCCCCTGATGTGACAAGGGATATTGAAATCCCATTGTTTTATAAAGCTTTGAAAAGGATTTGATAGAAGTAATACTTATTCTTTGTAGCAGTTGTTATAATGAATTATGTCTAAAAACCTGACTGATGCTAAAAGAATACAGTAATGTACTTAATTAATCAAGTGAAATCTTATTATGTAGAGCCATGACCATAGATCCATCATCGTTAGCAGTTTGGTGATGGTGAAATAGGTTTTTCCTATGGGAACTCCTAGAGGGCATACTTTTGAGTATGTGGGGGTTATGGGCACGAATATCCTTACACCCTAATGGAGGAATTGATGTGAGGTAAATATTAAATCTCTCAATCCTTCATTATATATGTCGGGATGGATGTATCACTAATCTCCCGAATGTCGGGATGGATGTATCATTAATCTCCTGATGGTCTTAATGCCGGATCGATGTGAGATAATTATAATATCTCTTGATTGCGAAGAGAGTACATCATGTCACTGTAACTCTAATAGCAAAGTTGCCAGTATACCCTGGAAAGCTATTTAGCAGAGACACAAGTTGTCCTGCATTTGGTCCTCACACTGACTGAGGAAGATGAGGTCATCGAAATCTGACTCTTCCATTGACCTATGTATGGTACCGATTTCTATTTCACAATGGTCGGTTGGAGTATGAGCGGTATACCTCATCTCCTCAGGGCTTAAGAATGCTTGTAAGATGTAATCAGCCGTGTAGCGTAATTACTTAAGGTTGAAATACAAGAATCATTGGTTGATCTTACTTTGCATAGCATGTCCTAAATAGACAAATGTTATTTATGCCCTTAAATTTCTCATTAGATAAGTGACATGCTGCTTTATCAAGATTTAGTTGAAATGACTTGAATATAGAATAATGCTCTAATATGTTTGGACAATTGATTTACCTGTTGTTAAATACTTATGATTCCTCTGCTCAGTTTTATTCTATTAGATTGCAATAATAATATTTCAGGTGGAGAGTTATATCTCTCGCTGGGACAATTTCAATTGTCTCACCCCCGTGGGATCCAACTTTTTAGGTAGACACAGAAGAAGAAATAGAAACTCTACAACAGAGGAAGAATAGCGGCAGCAACAACAACAAGGACAACAGTGAATTCTCAGGTGGAGACACTGGCTGCCATGTCCTGTAAATAGAGAGTTCTATGTGTCATCTCTGTACTCTTAGGTCCTATGAGTCAATAGTTAGTTTAATATTGATCTGAGATTTTGGCTTGATGCCTCGAGATTTTTATGCTGCCTATGTACAGTTTTAACAGGGCAGTTGATGCTTGTAACTCTCGATAAGGAATGGTACAAGAGATGTACTTGTGAACCAGAATGTAATTGAATTACTTTGGTTCTTTTTTAAAGAATTTTCCAGTGTATGGATCTCTTTGTAAAAGTTTTAAATTTTTAGTGATTTTCAGTAATCCGCTGCAGATTATTCGCTTCCGCTTAAGTTAATTATGTTTCTGTGAGTTGGATGCCACAATTTGGGTCTAGGGTTAAAAGATTAGGGTTTATTGTTAAAACTTTAGGGTTTAAGGTCTTATATATAATTAATGGTTAAAACATCCTAAGTGAGATTAGGTGTTCAAGAA
Source organism: Alisma plantago-aquatica (assembly GCA_963693085.1). Lineage (NCBI taxonomy): Eukaryota > Viridiplantae > Streptophyta > Magnoliopsida > Alismatales > Alismataceae > Alisma > Alisma plantago-aquatica. The sequence goes on along the minus strand of OY856409.1, from coordinate 471,501,168 downwards.
CAGTCCCAAACCGGGGACTATCCAAGATTTACTCCTAGTGAGTAAATCTTGGACGGGTTTCTAGGCCAACAAATACATGTGTTGTCATTCTTATATATAATAAATATGTACCACCTATCCCATTATTGAACACCTAATCTCACTAGTAAGTGTATAATGTGTATTGGGTTTTCAAGAAAATTTCGGTAGCATTTCCCCGTTGTTCTCCAAGTACATATGTACTTAGAGAACAAACGGGGAAATGATACCGAAATTTTCTTGAAAACCCAATACACATTATACACTTACATCCTAAGTGAGATTAAGTGTTCAAGAACAGTCCCAAATCGGGGACTATCTAAGATTTACTCCTAATGAGTAAATCTTGGACGGGTTTCTAGGCCAACAAATACATGTGCTGTCATTCTATAACATTGATTTCAACATTTCGAGTGTCCATGTATGTTCATCATCAAGATAAAGATTACACATAAATTAGTATGACCTAGGGATGGAGAGATAATTCATAATTGATTTCAAAATTTCAAACTAGATCATGCATTATCATCAATCTACATCATACAATAGGGATTCATGTAGATGTTAGGGAGACACATCACTACAAAATCAGAGATTTAACATTAGGGTTTTAATATCTTACATAGATTGATCACAAGATTTTAGCAATATAGTTAATTCAAGATTATGGTGAAATGTGTATTAGGATTTTAATATCTTAATTCAACATGCATCAAAATTTACAGAATTAGGTCAAGCATTAGTATTCAATTGCAAATGTATCTTCTTCTTCCTGCTCCCTCCTTACCAAATGGATAAAAGCAAGGCACAACCTGCATGTGGGATGGACACGGTGGTCATGGCAGTGTTGGCCGACCACAACTGTACTGCCATGGCCGCCATGTCCAGCCCACATGCAGGTCATGCCTTGCTTTTATCCATACATTTGGTAAGGAGGGAGCAGGAAGAAGAAGAGGTGGAGGAAGAAGAAGAGGTAGAGGAAGAAGAAGGGCAGCATCTTACCTGTCAATGATGTGGAGGAATAAGAGAGCAGAGAGCTAGCAAGAGAGCAGCGGCCGGCTGGAGCAGCGATCGAGCTGGAGAGCAGCGGCCAGAGCTAGCAGCGAGCGGCGGCGGTGAGTAGCGGACCAACAAGCGGCGACGGAGGTGGGGGTTGAGGAGCAGTGAGAGGCGGTGAGCAGAGGAATCGCCAGACCTAAAACCCTCAATCATAGAATGAATGAAACAGAAGGGAAGAGTCTGGCTCGCGCGGGTGCTATTAAGTTAACAATAGGCGTCAGTTATTAAAAACAACCAATGCTAAAAATTATAGGCGTCGGTTACCAACAAACAAATGACACTATTGTTCATTTATAGTCATCGGTTCCAACTAGAAAAACTGACGTCTATCTTTATATGCTGACAAAAATTAATGTTCTCAAATTAAGACCATAGTCGTCAGTTTCCGTATAAAAACTGACGCTAAAGGGAGGTGAAAATTATCGCGGTTAAGCACTCGAAAATACAACGGCGTCGGTTATTGTAACACAACCGACGATAAAAAATGGTCAAATTTCTGTCTCGTGGAAAACCTTTAGTCGTCAATTTCTTTTTTAAAAACCGACGTTGTATGTTAAATTTTGGAGGTAATTTTTTCACTGGAAAATTTGGATTTGGTAGTTAATTTTAGGCGTCGGTTGCTTATTAAGGAACCGACGCTAAATAAAAGTGATACTCATGTCTGGTCTCCCTTCATAGATAGATGTCGGGTTTTTTATTTAACCGACGCTTTATGTTTTAGGCGTCGGTTTTTTTATACAATCGACGCCTTTAAAAGTGACGTTATAAGCCATTTCTGTAGTAGTGCAATGTCAAATATCAATGTACCGGCTAATCATTTTAGAAAAAAACAATGTGTCAAAAAGGCTTATGTAAAATAGTGTATGCTTCTGGTGCAATGAGAAGTTCATTAAAACATCTATCCTTAACAACATAGATGTCGTATGGTTTCACAAAAACATCATCATTTTCATCAATGAAGTGATTTCAAGAGTAAATGTTGATCACACTTTGGCATCGCTAAAGATTTTAAGTGTGTTAGTTGTGATTTGAGCATCGAGTTTTGGAAATATAGGATCCTCTATCATTACATAAGATTTATATCAATTCACTCTTAAAAGACATAAAAACAACTAAAGTATCATTACATAACAATAATGAACCATTATAGAAAGTTTTACTAAAAGATATTAATATTTTAGCTCAAGATGTAAATATTAAAAAAAAATTGAAGTTGAAAATTTAGGGAAAATCTATACAAAAGAATACATCTTTTAGTGATAAAGTAGGAAAAAGCTCACCATAATCTTATTAGATCAGAAGGATATTGTAGAGAAGACGTTTGATTTTGAAACTCCCATTTTTTCACCTAAGAACCATCCTAGAATCCCATTTTAGACCATATAACATGTAATTTTTAACGACCCGCCTCCCAGTAACCCCCAATTAAGGGAGACTAAGAGGTCAGAGCTGTTGTCCCCATTTCCGGATCAAAGGTTCGACAAATAATCAATAATAATTATCAAATTCTATCAATCTAAACTGAAAGGTTGTAATAAAATTTAACTTTTCATACCTTTTTCAAAAGCTTGGATATCTACTTCTATCCATATGGAGTCTATTCTAACTAATCCTCCTTTGAACTTTAATTCATATTTAATTCCACAGATGACACTTTACTATTTGTTATTTTTACTTGTACCTAAAATGCCGACAAACAAAACGTCGGTCGGCATAAAGCGGGTATGTGGGGGGAAACAATAATCGTGCAATTAATAACAACATATTGCAATCAAATACAGTTTAACAACCAACTTTACATTTTAAATATAACTGCACGATCCACACATATCCTATCCTCTGCGCTATCCCTGCAGTGGACCTGGATGCTACCTTCCTTTTGGTATATCCCCATTAAACCCCTCATGATCCCACCTAACAGGTGAATCAATTTCTAGGGTTGAGTCATATGGCACTACCCATAGATAGCCCACTCCTTAACTCATGGTATGCTAAGAGTCTCATGGCACTATACGTGGGTAGCCCGGTTTCTAACTCATGATAACCTAGACCTTACTCTAGGTTACCCTTTTTAGCATTTACAAAGCCACGGAGGAGGACCCGGATCTAAGCTAGTTACATATTCATTTATAGTGATAGTCATAGTCACTCTATAGTTGCATGAAATAAAAGGCATCCAACAATTATTTTCAAGCAACCGATAAAAATGTTCAAAAATCGTCGTGAATCTAAAGTGATTATTCATAAGCGTAACCACATACCTGTCAGGCTGATTTGAGACAGAATAATCCATGCAAGTAAGAAATCCAAGCAAGCAAGCACTCATAACAAGATCCTGAAATAATCATGCAATTCCCTTTTATTACTCATGTCATCAAGATCTATTAAACCTAGCTCGCTTCCTAGGGTTTCTAGTTTACTTTTAGGGTTTCCTTTGCAATTAGGGTTTCACTTCATCTTTTATTATTTTAAACCCTAATTTTATACAATTACTCATAAACCCTTATTTATCTCATCTATTCTTCATGAAAGATATTAAGGTTATCTTTTAACAACATATAACCCTAATTTCGATTTAAGGCACAATTAAAAGTCCATTAAGCCTCTTTTACATTAAAGCTACTATTTTTATCCTTTTAATCCATGAAAATATCATTATGCTCATTTATCATCAATTCAAATTTCATTATGGTCTAATTCATATATGAACTCGATTTGCCATTAATTCTATCTTTTATTCATTAGAAAATCCTAATTACTACATTAAGGGTATTTATCCACAATTAGGAACTTTTATACTCGAAATAGCTTAAAATCATCATATCTTAGCTTTATTCACGATTTTGAATAATTAGAACCATTATGAGTCACATTTATTAATATTAGGGTTTCAAGGCCCCTTAAAGCATATTCATGCATATGAAACTCTAAATTAAACTAATTACATGCAAAGTTCATCCTTTTTATTCTTAAAGTACCTTTTTATAATTAACAGGTTAATATCAACTTTAATCATCCATTAAACCCTACTAAACACATTAATCATCTCCAAATAGGGTTTCTTAGTCTTTAATTCATTAAAGTTGATAACTTACACTACTTTTCAAATTGTAAAAGGAATTAGGCTATAAAACGATTTTTATTGGATTCCTCGTGTTCTGCTGAGAAAAATTCATATATTATGTGTATCCATCCAAGCTACGGTTAATTAGCTATGAATTTTGCAAAATTAACTTACTTTGGCTAATGGCATGCTGACACATCAGCATACCCATGCAACATGCTGCTTTGGGAAACATAACTGAATGACCTTTTTACCCCCACTTGAGTTTTTGGTTCTTTGATATGTTGAAGGGTATAATCATCCGACGCGGCTTGGTCGTCTTCCACCTTGCAGAACCCTACGCTGTCGTTGCAGCAGTGATCGAGCATGGCCCTACCGCCCTCTCCCGACCTTGATGGCCACCAGGGGTGGCCTCCTGCCTCCGCCGCGCCCCCTCGTGCTGGGCTAAGCCTTCAACAGATGGCCATAGTGGCTGGGCTTCATGCCCACAAAGTCTGCAACTACAAATAGCCAGTGGCCATTCTGTTGGCGTTGCGCAAGTGCAGATGGCGGTTCCGCCTCCCTCCGGCGTCTTGGGTGGATCCTTCTTCTATCAACCCTCCGTCCACAGCCCCTCTTCGCTCTAGGGGTCGAGTTCCTCCCTTGGTTACGGTTTGAACGGGTACATGGTTGGAGAAGAGTGGGAGACAAGGAAAAACTTGAGTCTGTGGATCTTTCCCCTTTATAGGGATAGGTAGCAGCATCCTAGCATGCCTACCCATGAGGAGAGCAAGTCCCAAAGTCTATAGGAAACCTCCTATCCTTGTTTACAAAGAAATCCTCTCTTTTCTAATTATTTCCTTAATAACTCATATTCCTTAGTCATTAGGAAAACTGAATTTTATCATTGTTTTCAATTTCTTTCTTAATAAAGAAATATTTAATTGATCTTTTCTTTTATTATTGCTTTCTTTTTGCAACTTTGGACTCCTTGGAACCCAAGGAACCAAAGAGGCATGAAATCCACCTTTGGATTATATACTTTTGCCTTCTAGAGGTTTCTACAATTTTTTTCTCTATTTCTTATTAATAATGGAGTTCCTTTTGTCTCTTCCTTATTATTGGGCCCAATAGCCAATAAAGCCCACAAAACAACCATCAAGGCTATTGTAAACGAAATCCATTTATTCAAAACAAATTATAACATTATTTGTTCCAATATCTTTAATATGAGAAATTACATTTCTCACCCAAAAGAACCCAAAAGTTGGGGTTGTAACATCCTTCCCCTCTTATAGGAATTTTGCCCTCAAAATTCCATCAAGCAAACAATTTAGGATAAGACTTTTACATGTCCATCATTGGCCCCTATGTGGCTTTGCCTTATCCATGACGCTTCCAAAGAACCTTTATCATCACATATTCCTTTCTCTAAGTTCTTTCACCTTGGCATCTATAAACCTCATATGTGACTCTGGTCATTTCAGCCTCCCTTGGGGCTCACTAGGTTCATTGCTCTGCACATGGTCTGGGTACCTCACATAGTGCTCTAAATTGGACACATGAAACTCATCACACGTCACATTATCCTGAGGGGTAAGGGCAAACTTAACCTTTTCCACCAAACCATGTCAAAAGAACCCATGCATCGGGGACTCAGCTCTCTTGGCTATAGCTTAGAGGGGACGGATTTTCATGTCACATAATCCCCCACAGTGAACTGCACGTCAGTCTACTTTGCATCAGCTCATAACTCATGTCGTCTCTGGGCTCCTTTCAACCATTGCATGATCAAAGTGACTTCCTATGCACACATTGTGGTCCTTTCTTGACCTTCGTGAGGTCCCTTTACCAACATCATCTTAATGAAGTGGTGACCGACACAACCTCCCTTGCAGAGCTTCTTTGCATCCCGATACTGGCTATGGTGGTTATCATCACATCTTACTGAAGACAAGAACTGTCTCCATGTATCACCCTGAACGAGAACACATGCTCTCATCAGACCCTCTAGTCTGGATCATACTAACCATTAGCTAGGGTGATAAACTATACTATCTTTGCATTCTTCATATATCTATTGCCTCCTTACGGAAGTGTATCTTTAGATTATACACAAGAACTTTTGAACTCGCATGGTGTAGTTGAACCATCTCTCTCATATGTGGTTCAACCAGATCTGTCCCTTGACAGAACTCTTTCTTTCTCATGTCATATAGGTAAGGTGATCTACCACAACCTATATTGCATCTCGACCTTCCTTGGTCTAGGGGAGACTCACAACATCCATAATGATGATCTCCCATTCCTTATCAGGGATTATTTATCCTCTATGTCAAAACACTAGGTCACTGGTGTTCGTCCTTCACCTCCTGGCTTGCATGGCAACACACCACATGCAACTTTATCTTAGGCATCCAAAGTACTATTGTCACTTATTATTTTGGTAGTACCACGGTATATGGTGATCTTAAATCATGATCTCCCATATTGTCATGATTCCTTAAGATCGATTCCTTAGAAACTCTAAACCACTCTAAATGGGGTTTCCACACCTTCCTTTTCAGTGAAGTGCATCCAAGGTTCTACAACCATCCTTTCATTGTATCAAGGACTAGGCTGGCTAACCCAACAACCACTAACTTGTTCAACAGATCTTGTTCCATCTGAGTGTTATCCAAACTTATCTCTTTTTCAACTTAAGGTTAACCTTACAACCCCTTCTAGCCTCTAGTTAAACTAGGCAGCTACATCTCATCCAAAGCATTCATTACCACTATAAATCCTTAGATGTTAGTTGAAGACATACACCTCCATGTATTCCACTTATTATCTCATCTCAGGTCTAGGTCTATTTTCATCACGAAAAATCTGAGGTTATTCGCTTGGTTTTCGAACTCAAACTTGTATAGCTCATAGCTCATGATAAAACATCCTTATAAGGTGACTACTTTATCTCTCTTACTGTCTGTAAACTATCCATGTATCATTCACTCTACCAGGGTATGTTATCACCTTTGTCCCCATACCTTATGGCAACATTCCAACTCTCATCACCTTTTATCCTTGGTGTATGGCATGCATATTGTCCTATCTCTCACTCCCATAACAAGAGGAAATAAGCATTTGGCTACAGTCCAAATACAGAGTTCTTCCTGTTCCAAAAGTAGAGATGGTACATCCCACCTTGCTAGTACACCTTTAAATCTTAGTTGAAACGTGCATCTTATGTCTCAACATCATTCTCGATATCAAAGTTACCTCCATGTAAATTAGTCTCGAACCCACTTGGGTTACCACACAATCCTTGGTCATCTCCTCTGGGTCTATAGGGTGCCAGCACTTTTGGGGTCATTCCTCTTCCCTCATGCATCCAAAGAGTTCCCTACTCATCTGCCCTTTGGGTCCCATGAGTTCATGAAGGTGATCAATCTCCTTACCCATGGCCCTCAGACAATGATAGTTGTTACCTCCCGACCCTATGATCATGTACAACTAGGGAATTAGGCAACTCCTACTTCCATCGGTCTTATCCCTACCTGACCCTAGGATAGAATTATGATTCTATTATAGTACATGTCTAGCTTAGAACCTTACCCAAGCCTTCATCATCTCTCTCTCTGCATTCATGGGCTGACTTTCATCCCTTTCATAGGGGTCATGGCAACCTGCCTACCTTGGTTAGGCCCCATACCGGTTACCTCCATGGTAACACAACCACATGCACTTAGAGATGGTTATCTATGGGTCTTACAGGTTCATTCTCATACCATGTACTTTTCACTTGCTTCTCAAGATCCTACGAGACCTCTTTGGGTTTCCTCAAAACCCACAAAATTGGTATACACCCTTTCAAAGGGTCCCTTTCCCAGGATGGGAGGAAACTACAACTCTTGACAACAAGGTTACAAACCTTCTTAGGGTTTACATCCATATGAGCATGCTCAATCCAACAACTACCAAGGTACAAGCAGACCACCTACTAAACCATGTTAGGTCATACTTATTCTCTTTCCTCAATGTTGGATTAAGATCATACCTTCCCATGTTATCGACTTCGTTGTGAGGGGTTCATCAAACATACTTTAAACTTAAGGGGTTTCCCCTTTCCTCTAATCATGAAGAGTACCATGCTCACATCTATAGAAACTCAACTCTCATAATGAGCATTAGGTACACCACTTCCCCTCTTAGGCTTAGGTTCGCTTTCTGGGTGTCCAACTGCATGCTCAACCTCTTAACCACATATCAAGCATGTATAAGGCATGACATGCACTTCCTGTCATCATTCTATTCGAGAAACACTTCAGAGTTGAGTCCTCCTCAAGAACAAACAACACAGTACAAGGCCTCACAACATGTTACTAAACCTCTTCATGGTTTAAGGAACTCATCTTCCCTATCTATACCATAGGTACAGAGGTACTAGAATAATCATCCTCTCTCTAGGGTTTGGTTCCTCTCATGGCAACCAGGACATCATCAACCTCCAGGGATCAAGCATGAGGCAACCACAAACATCCACTTAGGTCGCCTCATCCTCAACTCCCCACTTTTCCTCATATCTCGGAGTCTAGGCTTCCAACCTTCTTATGGCTCATATGGCATCTAAGGCATGTCCATCCAAACAGCTGGTCTACCATGACATCTAACTCATCATGTCATCTCTCTCTTTAACCTTCACTTAGGGTTAGGGTTAACATCATCCTCAGAGGATGTGCCAGGTCTCCACTTATAATGGAGATCTCTACCTCTAAGACTAACTCTCTTCACTTACCCTCTTGACAAGAAGGTCTAGCCTCATGTCTCTCCTGAGGGCATGACAACTTATGTCATACGACCTAAGCATGTATCTATTCTTTTACGCTTAATCTATTAAGCTTATGTCCATGACATCTTATTTACATGATTTTTATTAATTTGGTGGAGGATTCTTTAAACCTTATCAATCTTACCCATACCTCAAGAGGGTGAGGAAATGAGAGAAAACCCTAATCCTAATAATCCTTAACAACATTTGAGTTGAGAAGGGATGAACAAGATGAGAGAGTCCTAAAGGTATCTTATTTCGAGTCAGATCCTAAGACATTGGCCAGATAGTCACACTAATCTGAGAGTCCTCGTATTCCGACTAGCGGTGCGGAGGAAAATCTTGCCAGCCCCCAGACATGATCCTTTTCTAGACACCTCAGTCTTTTGAAAAATCCTCTAATAACTCCCTTGGGTTCTACAAAGTTTGTAAAATTTAATATTTATTAAAGATTAAATGAGAAACCTACACTCTGATACCAAATGTAACGACCCCACCTCCCAGTAACCCCCAATTAAGGGAGACTAAGAGGTCAGAGCCGTTGTCCCCATTTCCGGATCAAAGGTTCGACAAATAATCAATAATAATTATCAAATTCTATCAATCTAAACTGAAAGGTTGTAATAAAATTTAACTTTTCATACCTTTTTCAAAAGCTTGATATCTACTTCTATCCACATGGAGTCTATTCTAACTAATCCACCTTTGAACTTTAATTCATATTTAATTCCACATATGCCACTTTACTGTTTGTTCTTTTCACTTGTACCTAAAATGCCGACAAACAAAACTCCGGTCAGCATAAAGCTGGTATGTGGGGGGAAACAATAATCGTGCAATTAATAACAACATATTGCAGTCAAATACATTTTAACAACCAACTTTACGTTTTAAATATAACTGTGCGATCCACACATATCCTATCCTCTACACTGTCCCTACAGTGGACCTGGATGCTACCTTCCTTTTGGTATATCCCCATTAAACCCCTCATGATCCCACCTAACAGGTGAATCAGTTTCTAGGGTTGAGTCACATGGCACTACCCATAGACAGCCCACTCCTAAACTCATGGTATGCTAAGAGTCTCATGGCACTACACGTGGATAGCCCAATTTCTAACTCATGATAACCTAGACCTTACTCTAGGTTACCCTTTTTAGCATTTACAAAGCCACAGAGGAGGACCCAGATCTAAGCCAGTTATATATTCATTTATAGTGATAGTCATAGTCACTCTATAGTTGTATGAAATAAAAGGCATCCAACAGTTATTTTCAAGCAACCGATAAAAACATTATGAAATCGTCGTGAATCTAAAGTGATTATTCATAAGCGTAACCACATACCTGTCAGGCTGATTTGAGATAGAATAATCCATGCAAGTAAGAAATCCAAGCAAGTAAGCACTCATAATAAGATCTTGAAATAATCATGCAATTCCCTTTTATTACTCATGTCATCAAGATCTATTAAACCTAGCTTGCTTCCTAGGGTTTCTAGTTTACTTTTAGGGTTTCCTTTGCAATTAGGGTTTCACTTCATCTTTTATTATTTTAAACCCTAATTTTATACAATTACTCATAAACCCTTATTTATCTCATCTATTCTTCACGAAAGATATTAAGGTTATCTTTTAACAACATATAACCCTAATTTCGATTTAAGGCACAATTAAAAGTCCATTAAGCCTCTTTTACATTAAAGCTACTATTTGTATCCTTTGAATCCATGACAAGATCATTATGCTCATTTATCATCAATTCAAGGTTCATTATGATCTAATTCATATATGAACTCGATTTGCCATTAATTCTATCTTTTATTCATTAGAAAACCCTAATGACTACATTAAGGGTATTTATCCACAATTAGGAACTTTTATACTCGAAATATCTTAAAATCATCATATCTTAGCTTTATTCACGATTTTGAATAATTAGAACCATTATGAGTCACATTTATTAATATTAGGGTTTCAAGGCCCCTTAAAGCATATCCATTCATACGAAACTCTAAACTAAACTAATTATGTGCAAAGTTCATCCTTTTTATTCTTAAAGTATCTTTTTACAATTAACATGTTAATATCAACTTTAATCATCCATTAAACCCTACTAAACACATTAATCGTCTCCAAATAGGGTTTCTTAGTCTTTAATTCATTAAAATTGATAACTTACACTACTTTTCAAATTGCAAAAGGAATTAGGCTATAAAACTATTTTATTGCATTCCTCGTGTTCTGCTGAGCAAAATTCATATATTATGCATATCCATCCGAGCTACAGTTAATTAGCTATGAATTTTGCAAAATTAACTTACTTTGGCCAATGGCATGCTGACACGTCAACATACCCATGCAACACGCTGCTTTGGGAAACATAACTGAATGACCTTTTTTCCCCCACTTGAGTTGTTGGTTCTTTGATATGTTGAAGGGTATAATCGTCTGACGCGGCTTGGTCGTCTTCCACCTTGCAGAACCCTACGCTGCCGTTGCAGCAGTGATTGGGCACGACCCTACCACCCTCTCCCGACCTCGACGGCCACTGGGGGCGGCCTCCTGCCTCCGCCGCGCCCCCTCGTGCTGGGCTAAGCCTTCAACAGATGGCCACAGTGGCTGGGCTTCACACCCGCAAAGTCTGCAACTGCAAACAGCCATCAGCCATTCTACTGGTGTTGCGCAGGAACATATGGCGGTTCCGCCTCCCTTTGGCATCTTGGGTGGATCCTGCTTCCATCAACCCTCCGTCCACAGCCTGTCGTCGCTCTAGGGGTCGTGTTCCTCCCTTGGTTAAGGTTTGAACGGGTACATGGTTGGAGAAGAGTGGGAGATAAGGAAAAACTCGAGTCTGTGGATCCGTCCCCCTTATAGGGATAGGTAGCAGCATCGTAGCATGCCTACCCACGAGGAGAGCAAGTCCCAAAGTCTATAGGAAACCTCCTTTCCTTGTTTACAAAGAAATCCTCTCTTTTCTAATTATTTCCTTAATAACTCATATTCCTTAGTCATTAGGAAAACCGAATTTTATCTCCTTGATATTTCTTTATGCTTTAGATCTTAAGATTTCCAAAATAACTTCTTTTATTCTCGTAGTACTTGCCCTTTATTCTAAAGGCAAGAAATTCTATTTTCATTTAATATAAAATGCTTCCTTTTTAAACAATACTACAAAAATTATTCATTATGCATCATATTATTCTCTTATTTTCTTTTTTTGGTATTTTCTCTTTCTTTTTCTCCATTGGGGCTCCTTGGACCCCAAGAAACTCAAATATTTCGAAATTCCTTATAAGGATACTTATTATCCTTCTATATGCATCTATATTCATTATTTCACATTATCTTGTTTATTTCTTATTAAAATATCTCTTTTTGAGTATTTCTCTTTATCTTTCTTTTTATTTTCCTCATTGGCATTCCTTTTAACATTAGGAATCCCTTGGATATAAAAATCAACCAAGGATAACTCAATTATACCTCTTTCCGCTTATTTTCCACATTTTATCATTGTTTTCAATTTCTTTCTTAATAAAGAAATATTTAATTGATCTTTTCTTTTATTATTGCTTTCTTTTTGCAACTTTAGACTCCTTGGAACCCAAGGAACCAAAGAGGCATGAAATCCACCTTTGGATTATATACTTTTGCCTTCTAGAGGTTTCTACAATTTTTTTTCTCTATTTCTTATTAATAATGGAGTTCCTTTTGTCTCTTCCTTATTATTGGGCCCAATAGCCAATAAAGCCCACAAAACAACCATCAAGGCTATTGTAAACGAAATCCATTTATTCAAAACAAATTATATCATTATTTGTTCCAATATCTTTAATATGAGAAATTATATTTCTCACCCAAAAGAACCCAAAAGTTGGGGTTGTAACATCCTTCCCCTCTTATAGGAATTTTTCCCTCAAAATTCCATCAAGCAAACAATTTAGGATAAGATTTTTACATGTCCATCATTGGCCCCTATGTGGCTTTGCCTTATCCATGACACTTCCAAAGAACCTTTATCATCACATATTCCTTTCTCTAAGTTCTTTCACCTTGGCATCTATAAACCTCATAGGTGACTCTGGTCATTTCAGCCTCCCTTGGGGCTCACTAGGTTCATTGCTCTGCACATGGTCTGGGTACCTCACATACTACTCTAAATTGGACACATGAAACTCATCACACGTCACATTATCCTGAGGGGTAAGGGCAAACTTAACCTTTTCCACCAAACCATGTCAAAAGAACCCATGCATCGGGGACTCAACTCTCTTGGCTATAGCTTAGAGGGGACGGATTTTCATGTCACATAATCCCCCACAGTGAACTGCACGTCAGTCTACTTTGCATCAGCTCATAACTCATGTCGTCTCTGGGCTCCTTTCAGCCATTGCATGATCAAAGTGACTTCCTATGCACACATTGTGGTCCTTTCTTGACCTTCGTGAGGTCCCTTTACCAACATCATCTTAATGAAGTGGTGACCGACACAACCTCCCTTGCAGAGCTTCTTTGCATCCCGATACTGGCTATGGTGGTTATTATCACATCTTACTAAAGACAAGAACTGTCTCCATGTATCACCCTGAACGAGAACACATGCTCTCATCAGACCCTCTAGTCTAGATCATACTAACCATTAGCTAGGGTGATAAACTATACTATCTTTGCATTCTTCATGTATCTATTGCCTCCTTACGAAAGTGTATCTTTAGATTATACACAAGAACTTTTGAACTCGCATGGCGTAGTTGAACCATCTCTCTCATATGTGGTTCAGCCAGATCTGTCCCTTGACAGAACTCTTTCTTTCTCATGTCATATAGGTAAGGTGATCTACCACAACCCAGATTGTATCTCGACCTTCCTTGGTCTAGGGGAGACTCACAACATCCATAATGATGATCTCCCATTCCTTCTCAGGGATTCTTTATCCTCTATGTCAAAACACTAGGTCACTGGTGTTCGTCCTTCACCTCCTGGCTTGCATGGCAACACACCACATGCAACTTTATCTTAGGCATCCAAAGTACTATTGTCACTTATTATTTTGGTAGTACCACAGTATATGGTGATCTTAAATCATGATCTCCCATATTGTCATGATTCCTTAAGATCGATTCCTTAGAAACTCTAAACCACTCTAAATGGGGTTTCCACACCTTCCTTTTCAGTGAAGTGCATCCAAGGTTCTACAACCATCCTTTCATTGTATCAAGGACTAGGCTAGCTAACCCAACAACCACTAACTTGTTCAACAGATCTTGTTCCATCTGAGTGTAATCCAAACTTATCTCTTTTTCAACTTAAGGTTAACCTTACAACCCCTTCTAGCCTCTAGTTAATCTAGGCAGCTACATCTCATCCAAAGCATCCATTACCACTATACATCCTTAGATGTTAGTTGAAGACATACACCTCCATGTATTCCACTTATTATCTCATCTCAGGTCTAGGTCTATTTTCATCACGAAAAATCTGAGGTTATTCGCTTGGTTTTTCGAACTCAAACTTGTATAGCTCATAGCTCATGATAAAACATCCTTATAAGGTGACTACTTTATCTCTCTTACTGTCTGTAAACTATCCATGTATCATTCACTCTACCAGGGTATGTTATCACCTTTGTCCCCATACCTTATGGCAACATTCCAACTCACATCACCTCTTATCCTTGGTGTATGGCATGCGTATTGTCCTATCTCTCACTCCCATAATAAGAGGAAATACGCATTTGGCTACAGTCCAAATACAGAGTTCTTCCTGTTCCAAAAGTAGAGATGGTACATCCCACCTTGCTAGTACACCTTTAAATCTTAGTTGAAACGTGCATCTTATGTCTCAACATCATTCTCGATATCAAAGTTACCTCCATGTAAAATTAGTCTCAAACCCACTTGGGTTACCACACAATCCTTGGTCATCTCCTCTGGGTCTATAGGGTGCCAGCACTTTTGGGGTCATTCCTCTTCCCTCATGCATCCAAAAAGTGCCCTACTCATATGCCCTTTGGGTCCCATGAGTTCATGAAGGTGATCAATCTCCTTACCCATGGCCCTCAGACAATGATAGTTGTTACCTCCCGACCCTATGGTCATGTACAACTAGGGAATTAGGCAACTCCTACTTCCATCAGTCTTATCCCTACCTGACCCTAGGATAGAATTATGATTCTATTATAGTACATGTCTAGCTTAGAACCTTACCCAAGCCTTCATCATCTCTCTCTCTGCATTCATGGGCTGACTTTCATCCCTTTCATAGGGGTCATGGCAACCTGCCTACCTTGGTCAGGCCCCATACCGGTTACCTCCATGGTAACACAACCACATGCACTTAGAGATGGTTATCTATGGGTCTTACAGGTTCATTCTCATACCATGTACTTTTCACTTGCTTCTCAAGATCCTACGAGACCTCTTTAGGTTTCCTCAAAACTCACAAAATTGGTATACACCCTTTCAAAGGGTCCCTTTCCCAGGATGGGAGGAAACTACAACTCTTGACAACAAGGTTACAAACCTTCTTAGGGTTTACATCCATATGAGCATGCTCAATCCAACAACTACCAAGGTACAAGCAGACCACCTACTAAACCATGTTAGGTCATACTTATTCTCTTTCCTCAATGTTGGATTAAGATCATACCTTCCCATGTTATCGACTTCGTTGTGAGGGGTTCATCAAACATACTTTAAACTTAAGGGGTTTCCCCTTTCCTCTAATCATGAAGAGTACCATGCTCACATCTATAGAAACTCAACTCTCATAATGAGCATTAGGTACACCACTTCCCCTCTTAGGCTTAGGTTCGCTTTCTGGGTGTCCAACTGCATGCTCAACCTCTTAACCACATATCAAGCATGTATAAGGCATGACATGCACTTCCTGTCATCATTCTATTCGAGAAACACTTCAGAGTTGAGTCCTCCTCAAGAACAAACAACACAGTACAAGGCCTCACAACCTATTACTAAACCTCTTCATGGTTTAAGGAACTCATCTTCCCTATCTATACCATAGGTACAGAGGTACTAGAAGAATCATCCTCTCTCTAGGGTTTGGTTCCTCTCATGGCAACCAGGACATCATCAACCTCCAGGGATCAAGCATGAGGCAACCACAAACATCCACTTAGGTCGCCTCATCCTCAACTCCCCACTTTTCCTCATATCTCGGAGTCTAGGCTTCCAACCTTCTTATGGCTCATATGGCATCTAAGGCATGTCCATCCAAACAGCTGGTCTACCATGACATCTAACTCATCATGTCATCTCTCTCTTTAACCTTCACTTAGGGTTAGGGTTAACATCATCCTCAGAGGATGTGCCAGGTCTCCACTTATAATGGAGATCTCTACCTCTAAGACTAACTCTCTTCACTTACCCTCTTGACAAGAAGGTCTAGCCTCATGTCTCTCCTGAGGGCATGACAACTTATGTCATACGACCTAAGCATGTATCTATTCTTTTACGCTTGATCTATTAAGCTTATGTCCATGACATCTTATTTACATGATTTTTATTAATTTGGTGGAGGATTCTTTAAACCTTATCAATCTTACCCATACCTCAAGAGGGTGAGGAAATGAGAGAAAACCCTAATCCTAATAATCCTTAACAACATTTGAGTTGAGAAGGGATGAACAAGATGAGAGAGTCCTAAAGGTATCTTATTTCGAGTCAGATCCTAAGACATTGGCCAGGAAGTCACACTAATCCGAGAGTCCTTGTATTCCGACTAGCGGTGCGGAGGAAAATCTTGCCAGCCCCCGGACGTGATCCTTTTCTAGACACCTCAGTCTTTCGAAAAATCCTCTAATAACTCCCTTGGGTTCTACAAAGTTTGTAAAATTTAATAATTATTAAAGATTAAATGAGAAACCTACACTCTGATACCAAATGTAACGACCCCGCCTCCCAGTAACCCCCAATTAAGGGAGACTAAGAGGTCAGAGCCGTTGTCCCCATTTCTGGATCAAAGGTTCGACAAATAATCAATAATAATTATCAAATTCTATCAATCTAAACTGAAAGGTTGTAATAAAATTTAACTTTTCATACCTTTTTCAAAAGCTTGGATATCTACTTCTATCCATATGGAGTCTATTCTAACTAATCCTCCTTTGAACTTTAATTCATATTTAATTCCACATATGCCACTTTACTGTTTGTTCTTTTCACTTGTACCTAAAATGCCGACAAACAAAACTCCGGTCAGCATAAAGTTGGTAAGTGGGGGGAAACAATAATCGTGAAATTAATAACAACATATTGCAGTCAAATACAGTTTAACAACCAACTTTACGTTTTAAATATAACTGCGCGATCCACACATATCCTATCCTCTACACTGTCCCTGTAGTGGACCTGGATGCTACCTTCCTTTTGGTATATCCCCATTAAACCCCTCATAATCCCACCTAACAGGTGAATCAGTTTCTAGGGTTGAGTCACATGGCACTACCCATAGATAGCCCACTCCTAAACTCATGGTATGCTAAGAGTCTCATGGCACTACACGTGGGTAGCCCAATTTCTAACTCATGATAACCTAGACCTTACTCTAGGTTACCCTTTTTAGCATTTACAAAGCCACAGAGGAGGACCCAGATCTAAGCCAGTTATATATTCAATTATAGTGATAGTCATAGTCACTCTATAGTTGTATGAAATAAAAGGCATCCAACAGTTATTTTCAAGCAACCGATAAAAACATTCTGAAATCGTCGTGAATCTAAAGTGATTATTCATAAGTATAACCA
Organism: Alisma plantago-aquatica; assembly: GCA_963693085.1. Classification (NCBI taxonomy): domain Eukaryota; kingdom Viridiplantae; phylum Streptophyta; class Magnoliopsida; order Alismatales; family Alismataceae; genus Alisma; species Alisma plantago-aquatica. The sequence goes on along the minus strand of OY856409.1, from coordinate 471,483,473 downwards.
CATACCTGTCAGGCTGATTTGAGATAGAATAATTAATGCAAGTAAGAAATCCAAGCAAGTAAGCACTCATAATAAGATCCTGAAATAATCATGCAATTCCCTTTTATTACTCATGTCATCAAGATCTATTAAACCTAGCTTGCTTCCTAGGGTTTCTAGTTTACTTTTAGGGTTTCCTTTGCAATTAGGGTTTCACTTCATCTTTTATTATTTTAAACCCTAATTTTATACAATTACTCATAAACCCTTATTTATCTCATCTATTCTTCACGAAAGATATTAATGTTATCTTTTAATAACATATAACCCTAATTTCGATTTAAGGCACAATTAAAAGTCCATTAAGCCTCTTTTACATTAAATCTACTATTTGTATCCATTGAATCCATGACAAGATCATTATGCTCATTTATCATCAATTCAAAGTTCATTATGATCTAATTCATATATGAACTCGATTTGCCATTAATTCTATCTTTTATTCATTAGAAAATCCTAATGACTACATTAAGGGTATTTATCCACAATTAGGAACTTTTATACTCGAAATATCTTAAAATCATCATATCTTAGCTTTATTCACAATTTTGAATAATTAGAACCATTATGAGACACATTTATTAATATTAGGGTTTCAAGGCCCCTTAAAGCATATCCATTCATATGAAACTCTAAACTAAACTAATTATGTGCAAAGTTCATCCTTTTTATTCTTAAAGTATCTTTTTACAATTAACATGTTAATATCAACTTTAATCATCCATTAAACCCTACTAAACACATTAATCGTCTCCAAATAGGGTTTATTAGTCTTTAATTCATTAAAGTTGATAAATTACACTACTTTTCAAATTGCAAAAGGAATTTAGGCTACAAAACAATTTTATTGCATTCCTCGTGTTCTGCTGAGCAAAATTCATATATTATGCATATCCATCCGAGCTACGGTTAATTAGCTATGAATTTTGCAAAATTAACTTACTTTGGCCAATGGCATGCTGACACGTCAACATACCCATGCAACACACTGCTTTGGGAAACATAACTGAATGACCTTTTTTCCCCCACTTGAGTTGTTGGTTCTTTGATATGTTGAAGGGTATAATCGTCTGACGCGGCTTGGTCGTCTTCCACCTTGCATAACCCTACGCTGCCGTTGCAGTAGTGATTGGGCACGACCCTACCACCCTCTCCCGACCTCGACGGCCACTGGGGGCGGCCTCCTGCCTCCGCCGTGCCCCCTCTTGCTGGGCTAAGCCTTCAACAGATGGCCACAGTGGCTGGGCTTCACACCCGCAAAGTCTGCAACTGCAAACAGCCATCGGCCATTCTACTGGTGTTGCGCAGGCACAGATGGTGGTTCCGCCTCCCTTTGGCATCTTGGGTGGATCCTGCTTCCATCAACCCTCCGTCCACAGCCTGTCGTCGCTCTAGGGGTCGTGTTCCTCCCTTAGTTAAGGTTTGAACGGGTACATGGTTGGAGAAGAGTGGGAGATAAGGAAAAACTCGAGTCTGCGGATCCGTCCCCCTTATAGGGATAGGTAGCAGCGTCCTAGCATGCCTACCCACGAGGAGAGCAAGTCCCAAAGTCTATAGGAAACCTCCTTTCCTTGTTTACAAAGAAATCCTCTCTTTTCTAATTATTTCCTTAATAACTCATATTCCTTAGTCATTAGGAAAACCGAATTTTATCTCCTTGATATTTCTTTATGCTTTAGATCTTAAGATTTTGAAAATAACTTCTTTTATTCTCTTAGTACTTGCCCTTTATTCTAAAGGCACGAAATTCTATTTTCATTTAATAGAAAATGCTTCCTTTTTAAACAATACTACAAAAATTATTCATTATGCATCATGTTATTCTCTTATTTTCTTTTTTTGGTATTTTCTCTTTCTTTTTCTCCATTGGGGCTCCTTGGACCCCAAGAAACTCAAATATTTCGAAATTCTTTTTAAGGATACTTATTATCCTTCTAGATGTATCTATATTCATTATTTCACATTATCTTGTTTATTTCTTATTAAAATATCTCTTTTTGAGGATTTCTCTTTATCTTTCTTTTTATTTTTCTCATTGGCATTCCTTTTAACATTAGGAATCCCTTGGATATAAAAATCAACCAAGGATAACTCAATTATACCTCTTTCCGCTTATTTTCCACATTTTATCATTGTTTTCAATTTCTTTCTTAATAAAGAATATTTAATTGATCTTTTCTTTTCTTATTGCTTTCTTTTTGCAACTTTGGACTCCTAAGAACCCAAGAAACCCAAGAGGCACGAAATCCACCTTTGGATTATATACTTTTTCCTTCTAGAGGTTTCTACAATTTTCTTTTCTCCATTTCTAATTAATAATGTAGTTCCTTTTGTCTCTTCCTTGTTATTGGGCCCAATAGCCAATAAAGCCCACAAAACAACCATCAAGGCTATTGTAAACGAAATCCATTTATTCAAAACAAATTATATCATTATTTGTTCCAATATCTTTAATATGAGAAATTACATTTCTCACCCAAAAGCTCCCATTTTTTCACCTAAGAACCATCGTAGAATCCCATTTTAGACCATCTAACATGTAATTAGTGCGGCTAGATGTTATATAAGTAGGAATTGCACTTTAATGATTACTATATGTAATCAAAATCACTTGCTTAATTTATGTAACAAAACCAATAGTTGAATCATAAAGTCCCAGTTTAAAGCTCCATCAAACAAGATCCTAACACCAAAGCTTGCATGCACTGCCTCGAACTAGGCCAAAGAAGGAGAAAAGAGAAGATTTTAGAAAAAAGAACCATGATTTTTCTTGTAGGTGATAAGATTTGTTGTCAAGATTGTAGATAAGAGAGAAAAGAAGTGAAAATGTGATAAGGGAAGGAAGAAACTTACTTAGAGTGAATCTTATATAGGTTGGACGATCAATCCTAGCTTAGATCTTCACAAGACCATCAAAACACCAACATGCAACAAGAACTCTGCCAAAAATAGCTCCTCAACCTTTACAATGAACAAACTAATGGTTTAGAATATTTATTGTTATAATAAGGGTTGGTTTGAGTGAAACTTGCAATTTTATCCAAATTTGAGTTGTCAACGTGACCTCTTTGTGGTCAGCTAACTAGTCATTCCAACTTCTCACAAGTCATCCAACTAATAGGTCAACTGATAGTGATTAATCAGATTATCCAGCGATAGTGACCGTCATAGTGGTCCAACCAGTTGTGGTTGTTCAATTCTGACTAGTCAAAGTTTAACCCTAGTGGTTCCTTCAATTATTTAAAAAGTCTTCCAACTAGGGGTTCACCCTTTTCTAAAAGTATAGAAAGATCAAAATACCCATGGAAACTCTCAAACTCTCTGAATTAGGGTTCCAATCAACCCATACCCAACTATAAAAACAAATCATGTGTAGCTTGTGTTATATCATTAAATAATACTATTGCCACGATTACTCGTGAAGAACAAATAATCAGTTAGAAAGATGAGACATGATTAAGGTTAAATAGGGGGAAGATATCTCACATAAATTCTACTAGTGCTCGTGTATATACAATATTGATAACATGGAAGCAATTATCTTTAAAAGTATGGAGTTATTTATTAAAGTATTGCACATTTTATTTCCAATCCTATTAGTTTTTACATTCTTTATCAAGCCATTAAAAAAAACTCAACGAAGGAAAATGTAGTTTGACAAAGAAAACCATAGTGAAATATCAACAAACAATTAATGTTTTGCAAATTAAAAAGTTCAAGAAGAAAACACAACCTTGTAGCCACTTAAGCGCCAGAAAGGCACTTTTCGAGACACTGAGTAATTATACACACACACACATATAGGGGTGTTGTTCATTCGTTGCTAGCGCAGGTAACTAGGATTTTGTTATAAGTGTGGTGAAAAATATAACTATTGGGATAAAAATTAATTATATTATCAAAAAAGTAACTATTATACCTAAATGGTAAAATCAGACAGAATACATAGTAAAACTTCTAGAATAAATATGTAATTGTACATGTGTTACAACTGTAACTACTATGCATGTAATGTAACTATTTAGGAGGTGATATAACTATGTACACATATACAGTAAAAAAACTACAATAACTATTTCTGGAGTGGTAGCTACCTACACAGATATTACAGATAATCTCATATATATATATATATATATATATATATTTGTGTGTGTGTATGTGTGTGTACACACACATCAATTTTGAACTCAATAACATCTAAGCCAAGTACACATCATCAACTCTGGACCGGCTACAAGTAGTATATACTACTATGACTAGTAATATAATATAATATGTGACTATGCTATTATCAATATTCAACATGCAAGTACGAGGCAACTAATATACTTCCACACACAACGATTCGATACTATCTTATAGTACTATCCAGTTAGCGATAAAGTAAGCGTCAACTTGTAAATTGGTACAAAAGTTATCATATAGTTACTAAACAGTGGACTACTACCTATATGATTATTTACTTGCTAATTACATCTGGAACTGTATTTATATGTCGTATGTAGTTTACCTAGAACATAGTTGTGAACATATACAGTATTAGCAGAAGTATCCTTCATCTATACTATACCTCATTAAGTTCAAAATAAAGTGGCCTATTAAACGATCTAGGTGGGGGAAATGTGCTTCTAGTGACAACCTCCGAGATGAGCGCCTGATGCTCAAATTAAGAGCACAAGGGCCTCGCTCTTTTTCCTTTTTCAAACTGTGACATAAAAAATAGTCGAACAACAAATGCTAACGCGCATAATACTGTACATCTACACTAACTGTTCGTCTAGTGCAGCTACACACACGTTTGTCGAATTGGTTTAAGGCTTTAAGCAGGCCAATCAGTTGATCGATTGTTTTAATATTTGTCATACGGAGCGGAGGCCGCTAAACCAGACCTGGTTTCTTACAAAAATTTATTATATTATAAAAATTTTAATAATAAGCATAGACGCGAGAGTTGAATGAGGACAATAGAGATAAAAGTATATAGTACAAAAAGGACATTCTCACACTGCAGGCCGTTGGTGTTGACCATCTGAAGGAGCGGAATCAGGTCCCTCAATTCAAGATAAATGAGGTGAATTCCTTAAAGCAACTCACAAACAATAAAAGAGAAAGTAAAAAGTAATAGATGACATGAACAGCGGCAAGAATAGTAGTAAGATCCTAAGCCTTAACAAGTCTCCTCCCCCACCAACTCTAGGCCTCTTCTTCGGATGCCTCCAACAAAGACTCAAACAAGACCGCTCTTTTGGTAATAAGAGTTCTAAAAATGATTATTTTCTTCGCACCAGAGGGACCAGATGGCCAAAGTCAAATTATTTTTCTATAACTCATAGTGATATCACCTATACATAACAAGTGATATGTTGGGCGGTAAAAAAATAAGGTCTCAACAAGATGAACATGCCTGAAATGTGTATGCTGAGATGGATGTGTGGGAGGACAAGAAAAGATCACTTGAGAAATGACTATATTAGGAATAAAGTGGGAGTGACAAGCATTGAGGACAAGTTGCGCGAGGGCCGACTCAGATGGTATGGATATGCATGTACAACACAAACCTACTAGTGCGCCTATACGAAGCAATGCTATTGAGCCAAACACTATAAATAGAAGAAGAATAATGTCTAGATTAACATGAGATGAGCTTATAAAAAGAGATTTTGAATCTCTACATCTCAATCAGAATATGGCCCATAATAGAGCTGAATGGAAACGAAGGATCTATGTAGCTGACCCCAACATAGTTAGAATTGAGGCTTAGATAATGATGATGATGATGATGTATACATAACATAGTTTGGTCTAACGGTCTGATGGTTCTATGTCCACTCATAATAGATAGATGCCTAGCTGAGCTCGCTTCATATTGCGAATGGACGCGATACTGTTCAAATGGCCCCACCTAAGTAAATTATAACTGTATGGATCTAGCCGTAACGTATTTGATCATCACACTTGTCGTTTGTATGCATGTATGTAAAAGGACCGTCCTGCTTTCGGTGTTCAAGAGTTAACGAGTGGTGTTGGAGAATTGCGCATTTTTTCTTCTAAACTGCTATCACCTGCCTTTCAAACGTTGTTTCGTGAATCATGATTTAGCGTGCTTGCATATTTCTCTTGATAGGTAGGTAGGTAATTGATTGAGGCGAGAGACAACATCCAAGAGTGGTTAAGTACTAACAAAACTTAACAATAAGAATAAAAAACATGCGAAATAACAAAATGACGCGGATGAAATATAAGTAAAATTTTCCGATTCTTGTCGACTAGTTCAACTTTTTATGATGATGGTTTATTGTGAGGGGAAAACTCCAACAGTATTATAATAGTATAAAGGAGCTTTTAGTTGTTATTATACACCTTTCTTTCGGGCACTCCAACTAATTTCAAACCCACAACTTGTGACTAACAAGCTAGACAAACAGTCAAGTACTAATCACTTGGTTCAACTGGTGGACATATATATTTGCCAACTTTAAGTCATAGTTTTGATTTCTTATTGGATCATCAGGGTAAAGATTAAAGCAATAGAAGCATTGGTAGCTGTATTTGATGCCACCCAAAAACCACCAAATACCATATGATTTATGACATTTTAATATTTATTTTGTCCATCGTTTACCGTAAGGACTTTTAGTTTGTTGCGCATGACAAAAAAGTAACTCTGACCATATACTTTCCACTCAAAACGACATAATCTAAAACGTAATCAGTTAGTCCATTCAAAACTTCAAATCACATTCCAAGGTCTTTATGTCAAATGAAAATCATATTTTTTTGAGCCAGATACCGAGTGTGACCTCAATCGTATTGCTTCCACAAAGGCTTGTTTCCATACGTTTCACGATTCAGGGGAAACGCCTAGTCGGTATCAAGTTTTAGCTCACCTTGAGCGTTGCCAAGTGACTAATAATCTTATTGGCCTTTCGGGAAAAACAGAGAATGCTGGATGTCAGACTACGGGAGAATTGAAGAATAGTTATATTGAAGACGGTGGAAAAGTCTAAAAATTGAAAGAAGCGCCGACTTTCGTAGTTACTTGCAACATAATGGATTATTCTCTCTCTCTCTCTCTACGAGTGACGTGTTTTTTTTTTTTTTAAATTTGTTTATGTTAAACGGAACATTAAAATCAACAGAAAAAAATACTAATAACAAAATAACGGGTTCTCCAACAACATGTTATAGTTGCTATCCCTCCGCGAAGTAGTGGGTTCTGCGCTTGGTTATGAAATATTGTTGCTGTCAAGTAATTGCTTTGACAATGACTTTCCAGTTTATTCCTGATGATACTTGGTTTTATCAGTGAATACTTTTAGGCCCCATTTGGTTTGCGGGACTGTACGCAGGATAGGATTTTAATCCTGCCGGTAAGGGCAATACGATGTTTGGTTAGACAAAAAAATCTAATTAGGATTGCATTTGGACGGTATTAGGAACTCAAATCATTAGAACTTTATGTTCCGCCCTACCCCCAGGGATTTGCACGGTACAAAAAGCTCCGCTCCCCCTGATAGTCGTCCCCGACTTCGTCTACCTCTGGAGCTCCCCGCTCTGCTTGCACAAGCAATCGCGCCTGTCTACACCTCTGCCTCCACGCGTGTCCTCGCCATCTTCCCTTCCGTCACAACCGTGGAGTTCCTTTCCCCGCCGCTGGTCTTTTTCATTACATCGATATCTGCCGGCCCTCCATCCTCCCCTCTGCCACTTCCGCACACAAAGTCTGAAATGTGAAGGCGTCAGATCTGATTCCAAGTATCCACCTGCACTTTTCGGCACAATCCTTGGCGAGAAAGAGCAGACCGAAGCTACTCAATCGGCCGCAGAGCGATGCGTTGCCGCAGCCACCAAAGCAGAAGCCGCGTTCGCTGACATTCGAGTCTGATCCCGTTGGTGTTAAGGACACTCAAGCTTCCGGTCTCCTCTGGAAGCCTCCGCCTCACGCTCCCACGACTCCTCGCACTTTCCATTAATTCCTCAACTGTTGTCTGATGTTCCCGTTCCCCGCCCTGGGGGTCACCTATTGCTTCACCGAGAGGTTGTTGTCCAAGTACAAGACCTCTGACCATTGGTCCTTCTAGGACCGGTCCGGTAAACATCACTTCCAAGGGAGCTCTTCAACATAGCAAATAAGTAATCAGACCCCTAGACGACATCGCTACAGTTCTGCACAAAATACATGACGCAATGGAAAAATGACCTTTTCCTCAGTGCTCTCCGTCACACAAGACATAGTTCTCAAGATTTTTTTACTTTTTTTTTTGAAGAAAAAGATATCTTCCTACCAATCACTAATCATATCCCCATTTTATCCAAACATGGGTAGGGAAATCAAATCTCCCATCCCATACATATACCTTTGTATACTTTTCCTTTTCACATCCTATTTACATCCTTTCCGGCAACCAAACATATAGACAACAGAATACCGATTTGGGAGTTTGATCGCAGCCGTAGAAGGTGTTCTCTAAAGTATCATCTTATAATACATTTGGAAATTCCAAAACTTTGAACAGTTAATACAAGCATTTTCAGCTAGGAAGGTAGGCGGCAACAAGTAGCACCGCCACCCCTTTCTGAATGGCAAAGCCAATTCTACGGAAAACTACATCCATAACCTTTAGGTCAACATTAGTATTCATAACCTTTTGAATCCTTTTGAGAAGTTCTAAAGCATCCGATGCTAAGAAACCAAAAGTATCAAATGTGAAAGGTATAAAGACGTGTTGATTGTTAGTGCATGTTTTCCCATGCTTTGCTAGTTTAGCTGTGGCAGCTTTGAGGGCAACATGTCCCACAGTAAAAACTTTGTCCCTCAAGCCCACTAGTGGAGAAACCCCAGTCAGATCGACACATGTATGCTTCCCGCCAGTCCATCCAAAAATCAAGACATCAGCTGGTCTAAATGTTGATCTCCTCTCAAGTGGATCCGTCAAAAAGTTCACAGGTGCTTCTTTCTTTGCAACAACACATGCATATCTGAGTACATCATAGAGAACATCCCTAACAAGGTCATGCCTGTACTTGAAACCAGGGAGCTCTCTGCAGTGAACTGCATATTCTCCAAAGGCATCCAAGCAAGCCTTACGACAAATTGGTCATACCTCATCAACTAGATATAAAGAGATCATATGACGATATTTGAGGATAGTGTGATACTCCAAAGGTGACATGTGCATACCTAAACTATCAATAGGAATTGCAAGAAGAAAATTGTGTGTATCGTCAGCTTGTAGACATCTTTAACACTATTTTTTTGTCTAACAGTCATTTCAAAATTTAACTTCCATTTCCTTAGTAATTCTACTAAAAAGGGCACTCGCCAAAGCATGTTGGGCTTTGGGGGGGCAGTGTCCTTGTTGGCAAAAATATTGAGGTCAAAATTTGGAATCATGGCATGAAGGCAATCTAATGCACTATCATAATCATAGTCCATATCCTCAACTCCACTGAGAATGTGATCTTGAAGTCCCCAAGATTGGGCTCTGGAGGCTAGAAAAGCATACAAGGAAGCATCAAAAGCTGAGTGTAGGCCTAAGCTGCCAAGTCGAATGGGTAAGGAGGCCATCCACCAATGAAGGTCCCCAAAGAAAGGGTCTCCACATACGACAATGTTCGCGATAGATTCCAATAAACCTTTGTCAAAAAAGATAATTGCCTCCTTCATATGTAAAGGTTAACATATCTGCATGCCAAACAACAACTTATCAATACCTATTCACAAACGAAGTAGGAGGAGTTCACTCTGTGAATCATGCAACTGTGGAAGAAGATGCGACCTAACTCCATGCTATTTTTAAATGGCTCAATATTCAGCTTGTGACACTTACAATATCGTGACTACCATGGCAGTCATGCCTCATGAAACACACCAACTTGGTGTTGTAAAGTCACATCAATAGCAGCAATTCTAGACGAAGAGGAAGCATTGTCTATGTTGATTTTCAGCTTGGCTAGGTCTGGGAAGCAAGCAGATGTATGGCAAGAGAATAATGGAAGTGGCACTTGTAGGTATAGAAAGCAATCACGAGATCTCTGATCTCTTTGAATGATGTAATATATTTTTTGATCATAAGTATCACTACTAAGATTATAGTGGGAAAAAAATAGACAGACAACAAGTCGTGTTGTCAGTCCTTTAAGGATGGCATAATCAATTCTCTGAAACAATGCATCTATATATTCATAGATCATAGCATCGCTATGCATGACTTTTTGGACTCTTTTGAGAATCTTCATAACTTTTAGTGTAAAAAATCTAAAAGCATCAAATGAGAAAGATATAAAATATGTTGATTATCAATACAGATTTCTCATGCTTGACCACTGTGACTATTGCAGCTTTCAGAATAACATGTACCATAGTAAAATCTATACTTTTTAAGCCTACCAATGGGGAGACTCCTCTTAGACCTACACAAATGTGTTTTTCTCCAATCCAATCAAAATTCTAGACATCCACTAGTCTAAGTGTCGACCTCCCATCCTGTGAATTAGTAAAAAAATCTCAGGTGCTTCTTTATCAATAGAACCTTATATGTATCTAAGTATGTCATAGAGAACATCCCTAACAAGATCATATGTGTACTTGAAACTTGAAAGCTCCTTGCAATGAATCACACTTTCTCCAAAAGTATCTAAACACACCTTGTGACAAACTGGACATACCTCATCATGGGAAATAGTTGAATCATAAGATTATACTTAAGAATAGTACAATACTCTATGAATGACGTATGTATTTCAAGTCCGTTAATAGGAATAGCAAATAGAAAATCTCGAGCATGATCAACTTGCAAAAACTAGAAAACCACATTCTGTCTAACAATCATGTCAAACTTAACATCCATGCCCTTAATAATTTTACTAAAAAGGACACTTGTCAAAGAGTGTGTCTTTTAGGGGGGACAGTCTCCTTGTTAGCAAAATAGCTAAGATTAGAAGATAGATTGTGACATGTGAATAATCCAAAGCATAGTTACAATTAGAGTTCATATTATGTATCTCACTATTCTGCAAAATCTGATCTTGAAGCTCCCAAGACTGAGCCCTAGAGGCCACAAAAGTGTATGAAAAAGTCTCTGTTTCCGAATACAGTCCTAGACCACCGAGTATAATGAACAAGGAAGCTAACCCTATTTAAGGTCCCCAAAGAAAAGAACCTTTGCATACCACAACGTACTCAATAGATCCACTTAACCCTCTATCAAACCACACTGCAACCTCCTCCATGTATATAGGTTGACATGTCCTTAAGCAGAACGAAAAATTAGTAATGCTCACACAGGACTGTAGAGAAAGAAGCTCACTTTTTGGATCATGCAATTGTGGGATAATATGCATCAAGCCAACAACCTTGGTAGCCCTTCTCATGTCAACTTCTCAATAAAAAAATCCCCTACTTATAGCTCCTCCTAGTAACTTCACTCCCAACAAAGGCCTCCCTATGTTCCTAGAAACCATCTCCTTATGAAGCTTCTACTATAGCAAGTTGGATGAAAAATATGACACCTAGTCATGCTAAATGAGATTACTCAAAACATAAAACATGATCAACTACTAATTTATCACATAGTTAAAAATGCATAATAATTTAAACCAATTTCAACAATGTAATTAAACTCTAGAACATTTGCATAAATGTCTATCATTTCATTCTCATATACTATAATAAGTATTTATATATGGGTGCAAAGGCCTCAATCACATCCTGCATACAAAAGATATTTCACATATACATGCCATATATTTATGAACATTGGCATACTACCAAAATCTTGTGTCGATACAAGTATATCATCTAGAAAGCACATCCCATACCGAACTTGAGAGTACATGGATGACACTAGGACTCTACTACTAACATCTACAACTGAACAACCTTCTGAATCTATTGATAACTAGGTTGGTTCTCTTCCACAACATGACCTTGACCTCATTGTCTGTAACCACCTAAGAAGATGTGGTGATCCACGGGTGAGACCCAGTCCCAGTCAGAGATATAACTCTCTCCAATGTATATTGATTACAACATATTAATTAACAGTAAATAAATTGAGCAGTTAGCTAATAAAAATTGGGTCATTATTCACGAGTGAGTCCTGTCACAAACCCCTCTCTACAGGCCCTCACAAATAGGGACGGTTGTGAGTCTGGCCCTCACAAATGGTCCGTGAAGAGAACTCACGTGACAAATACCAGTGGCCCTCACAAATACAATTGTCACAGACCAACTGACCCTCAAGAATGTTATATTGAGGGACTATTTAGCCTTCATAAATACATTTTTGAGGACTATTTAGCCTTCATAAATACATTTTTGAGGGCATGTTTAGTTCTCATAAATATTTTTTTGAGGGACTTGATGGTCCTGGAGAATATATTTTTAAAAGGCTAATGCCTTCATTAATATTATTTTTGAGGGGCCATGTGGTCGTCGTCAATGCAATTGTGATGGCTAATCTGGACCTCAACACTACATTTTTGAGGGACTAAAGACCTTCATCAATATATTTATGAGGGACTACTGTAAATGATTTAGTTATTGATTATTGGATGATTTATTAAATGTTAATTAATTGTTACTATAGTGAATATCAAATTTTAAATGAAAACTTTGTATACATAACCTCAAGCATTATTTTTATACTAATTCACATGACATCATAAGAAGATTCAACACCAAAATGACACATAAAAATGTGAAATCACCTCAAACCAATTTCTGTTATTGAAGCAAAATATTATCCATACATTGCGTGCTCAACGTTGATATAAATAAAGAATACACATGGTTCTAAAATTTGAGATTGATGACAATCAACATATCATGCTAGAAACTCTTAAGATCTATAATGTCTCCATATTCCTTCAAATGGTGTGGTGCTCTTCATCAATGCCAGGCCTCATACGGCTAGGTACTTGAATATTCTTCTCCTAAAAATGACAAATCATTATATTAATAGAATTTAAAGTTTATACATAAATCATAGTACAACAAACAACTTACCCTTATATTTCGGTTTTGGTCTACTCCAAGGTGCATTGTCCGTCGAAATCCATCATTAAAAGTAATTCTACCCTATCAATATAAATACAAAAAGGAATCAGAGTGAGTGCAAAGTAGAGATAAATGTAAGTGAACCAACATAGCAGCAACATGCGCCCATAAACTAAAATTATGATTGAACTTAGTAAATAGTACATAATTAAAAAAACTCAGTGGGTTATATGCACCTTTTTTACGGACTCAAAAAGGTATTGAACAATATATATTCAACCAATCATCTCCTATTACAACTAAATGGTAAATATATTATTGCACATGTAGATTGTTCAGCTAATTCAGCTGCGTTGCTAATTCAGCTAATTCAACTGTGTTGGGCTAATTCAGAAAAAGAACAAATGCAATAATTCACATCGTAACTTGGGTCCGAATCTTGAACCTCCCCCTTCATGTATACGACCCAGCATTCATTGAGACAGTTGGAACAACTCTACGAAGACTGATAAAAGTGGATGCCCACATGGAAGTGAGAACTCACAGTAAATTCATGAGGATAGCTATTGAGATCAGCACTTCAACGCTGATCCAACAGCCATCGTTTGAAAATTTGAGCTATATTTTTCCTTTATTTTGAATAACATTGTGCATTGTTTTGTCAGCAATATTGAACTTCACTTAAAGTTCCTACTATTCAGGCTTGAATTGATGAGTTATCATGTTTCTTGATATCATATATACTAAAGATTGTGTAACTTCTTTTCTTTTTTACAAAATTCGACTCTCTTTCCAAGTTAGTGAGGGTTAGAGGATTTAAGGATGAAGTTACTTATCCGTTGTTGGTGGTTGTAAGTCTATTTCTATTCTGAGTGGGGAATTCAGGATTAGGTGAAGAGAGAGAGCAGATCTTAGGATTATTAATCCTGAAGTGAATAATCTATCTAAATCAAGCATCTACCTTCTCTAATATCTTCTATCTGCTTCACAATTGTTTTCATTTCACTCATGTTTTAATCACGTTGAAGCTAGTATTTCAACTTAAAGATGAAACATAGAGGATTAAGTGAACAATGTTTAAGGAATCTTTGTATCCCTCATATACTCAATGATCAAAATAGGAACCTACTGGTCTCATACTGGTCTCATAACACTAGCAGAAAATGTAATGTCTATCAGGGACAATATCAAATACCCACCTTACCTACTAGTCTCATATATCTCCATTAATTATCAAGAGCTTTGAGGTTGGAGAGTGCTCTGGAGACCTTGGTGTTTGGAGTAAGATCACTGGGCATGGAGAGATGGTAATGAAGACCCTAACAAAAATAAATTAAACGATAAAACAGAAATGAGCTGTATTTATAATCATCAAGGTGAGTCTCTAATGACGTAACACAGCCTTTATTTAGGGCCAGTAGAGTAAATAAAAGTCAGGTGGTAGCTAATGTAGAACAGAGCACATCGTTTTACAAAAGCCCAAATAAAAGAAACATAAAACAAAGTCTGTTCCAAATAAGCTAGATATAATCAGTATTGGATAGGCGGCATTGTGTGCATTCATAAGTACTTAGATGTGGTATTTCTCTTACATCAACTCCTCTCACCGCAAAAGACTTCATTATGTCAAGTTGCATCGAGGTCATGTCCCAAAAGATTGGCATCAACAAGGCAGAAGTAATCCTCAGTGTTGCATGTGGCGTTGACCAGGTGTGTCATGCCATCAGACTAGAAAGCATTGTACATTGCCTTGACTGGTGAATATTATCTAGTCATTGATAATTGCATCATTACGATCGTGCAGCTACCGAGGAAGTCGAGCAAGAGGAGGTTGAGCTACTGAAGGCAGTGAGGCACTGTGATGACCCAACAAATCCCCAATAGGCGCTCTATGTAAAGTTCTTACACGAATTTTTAGGTAGAAATTAAGGGGCATACATGCTAGCACAAGATGTCCCACTATAAATTCCCAGAACAAGCAGTGTGCATGTGCAGAATTCTTGTATTCTTCATAAGACAATATTAGTTTTTGGTGAATCTCAGCATGTTAACACAAATGTGCTGGGCAAAAGTTTCTGCAGTGTGGAAAGTGTAGGCACCTGTAGGCAGGGGCGACGTCAATAGACTGGCAGGGTTGGTAAACATGGACAACTTTAAAAGGGTTGTTCCCAGTGGACATATTGATAGTACTACATCAGCCGGTAAATGGAGGTCCTGGTCTAGTGGTCTCCCATGGTCTCCCACAAGATATCACAAAAGGTTATGTTTTATCAAATACCCACCTTACCTACTGGTTGTGATACATGTCTTCATAGAAGTAAAATGTAACTAATCAAAAGTAGTTTACTTGATTGGAACATTCTAATATTTCTTATAATAACTGCTAGAGAATATAGCTGTCAAAGTTGACCAATTAACAACCAATAGAACCACGATAATCACAACCATAAACTATCAGAAGTAGTTTACTTAATCTTTTCATTCTAATAGTGCTTATGTTAACTACTAGAGCAATTCAGCAGTCAAAGTTGACCATATTGAAACTAATATTGAACTAGAATATAAAACTAATATTGAACACAAGAGAGGAAATATAATATGGAATACCTCATTTAAACGTTGAGTTCTTGGTGTGAAAGACGCCGATGATGATGTGCTTTGTGTTCTATGCATTTGAGGATGACTTTGTCGATTATTACTAGGAGTAGGGCACCAACTTTCAACTGTAGCCTTTATTAAAAGTGTACATGTTAATATTCTTATGTGTATGAATATCGAAAATAATCTATAGCTATTATGAGGTACCTGTGGCTAAAAGATTAGTGGATGTCCATTGCTAGCACTTTGCATGGGAGCCATGAATCCAAAAGAACTACTTTCAACCCCTTGTGTGGAAAGTATGCCTACTCCATTATCCCTTGAATTGCCTTGTATGGAAAGCATGCCTACTCTAGTCTCCCTTGAATTGCTTTGTCTAGAAAGTCTGCCTAATCCATCCCCGCTTGAATCATTTTTCCTAGGAAACATGCCTACATCTGTACCACCACTTGTATTGTCTTGAATGTGAAAAGAACCCACACCTGGCCTATTTGTGCCACTTTGCATGTGTAAGACACTTGCAGTAGTCTGATTGGGGTATTCAACTGCACAATCAGCATTAATACCGACATCCTATAACAAATAGATCAACAATGTCAAAAAAAATTATATATTACATTGACATAGACAACTGAATCTAAGTTACCTGTGATTGATTATACCAAGTCATTATTTGGGAGACAGAGTTTTTCAATCCATTTACTATTTCTTCAAGTTCCTTAAGTTTATCCTGAAATAGAAAACAAATTACAAACATCAATCTAATAGACTAGTTGTAACTAATAGTTCAAGTTTAGTTTTAATCCAACATACATCCTTTGCATTGCTTTCTTCATGAAGCATTTCATATCTTATACGAGCAACTTTTCCCATATGCCCTGTCTCTTTGTGCCCAATTCCAACACCTCAGATCCTAGCCATTTTGGAAGGATTTAAAACTTGCAAATAAGCTTCACGTGTTAGATTATCAACACTTCTAGGATCTATTTCTTCTTGGTTTGCTACTTGGTTTTCCACAATATCAGAGATTTCAAGCTGTAATTAGAAAGAATCATAAAAGCAAAGCTTAAATTGATATATCTGAGCATATGTAGCTTTGTAGACATGATAGGAAAGAAAATATCCATTTTCTAACCAGTTGTGGGCTTTTGTCGTAAACTTTTTCCAAAAATTTGTTAAGAGGCACAACATGTTGTTCTTCACTGACCTACACATGATAGATAACATAATCATTGTCCTTGTTATATGTTCAACTCCTACTAAGAAAGACAAGTGTCCATTATTAATACCATTTCTGCTCGGTAGCAACTCCATGGCTTTAATCCTGTGGTGTGATCCATCACTTTTTTTTTGCTATGTTTGCCTTGTTGATCTCAGAAATTTTCTAAACCATAAGAAACATATAATTAGAAAAAGTACATAGGTATACATGCAAGTTATATGAAACCATTATACCTTAGACTTCTCGGTTCCCCATTCTTTAACAAGATTTTTAAACTGGTCCATATCTATGGAAGCATTTTTCTCAACTTTCTTCATCATCAATTCTGGTTCAATCTTGTACTTTTCATAGTAATCTTTCTTTACACGTGCCCTCCACACTGATATCCCTTTGATAATGTGTTCATCAATGTGATTCCATGCATTAGGGTGACTGCCTAAATCAAAGTATTTCTAAAAACATAGAAAATATTACTTTAGATATAATAATCATACAATTTGTTGGTCTTTTTATGAAAAAGATTACCTCAATAAATGATTTTCTATCTGCAAAAGCTTGTTGTGGTTGTTCATTCCACTTCAAGTCTAGATGCCATATGTGTGGTTTCCTTTCTAGCATATGACAATAACGATTCAATTTGGCACCATTCTCCCCAATAGAATTTCCTTCATAATCCCATTGGACCTTGTGACGTGGCTCCCCTTGCTTAGGAAGTAGGCTTTGTTCACTTGCAGGCCCACGTCCATACTTCCTATTCTCCTATTCATCCTCAATATTTTCTTCAATTGTTACATCATTTTCAATATTGTTGGACAGTAGAGTAGGTTCATCCTCACAATTTTCTGTAATTGTGGAGGGAGGGACATCAGAAGGTTGACCAGGTGTGTTGTTACAACTAGATCTAGTGATTCTTCTTCCTACCATCCTTCAACCGACAAGAAAAAAATTAGATTATTAGTGCAGAAATGTCAGTAACAAAAGTAGTAGCTACATTTGAAAAACAAATAAATTGCGGAGAATATGAGACACCAACATATGAATATTCAACTTTTTATAAAACAAATAAATTGTAGAGTACCTTGGTTTCATATCCCAAAAAAGAATAATGATGAGTTATAATGATATCCTACTTGCTGGTATATGAAACAAGACTAAATAAATTGCAAAGAATATGCCATATAGTAACAGTTTGCCAAAAAAATGCAACAGAACATATTCCCCAAATAAATTATCCTAGACTTGCAAACAAAATAATTTGATGAAAACAAATATATTAATGAACTAAACATTAGCCCCATCATGATTTTTTTAGTTCTATCAACAAAAGATCCCTCGGTGTCACTCCCCGTCCAAGACACATCACTAGTTACACCACCATCAATAGCTTCAAATTATAAACCAGTCAAACAATTCTCAATAAGAGGTACTTCAGAATAATCTTTAGGAGGATGCTTTAGCACTGTGCACCAATCATCAACATTAGGATCCTTCACATAAAAGCATTGCAATGCTTGAGAAGCTAGGATAAAGGGTTCCTCTTTTCTTTTTATCCTTGAAGTGTTGATTTGTGTGAACCCATATTCATCAATTTGCAACCCGTTAGAAGTGATTTCATCATACCAAGAACATCTAAACAACGGAACTTTGATTCCTGGACCATAAGTTAGCTCAATAACCTCCTCTAAGTAGCCATAGTACGTGACTTGAGCATTTATAGGATTTCGATCTCTACCACTTGAATAACTTGAAGTGTCAGCACACAAGTACACTCCACTATTTTGTGTAGTACATGTACTTTCAATGTGCTTTGAATGGAAATGATATCCATTGACCGAAAATCCTTCATAAGACATTCCCTCAACACAAGGGCCTTAGGATAACCATCTCAAATCATCGCTAATACTGTTTGGCCTAATCTCTTGCATTTGCATTACCTTCATAAAAAAGTAAAACATTAATGTAATCTACATTAACTTGAACATTAAGAGTGACAAAAATATTTATGCTTGAGACTTACATGCTCTTTTAACCACTTAGAAAACTCCCTTGCATGTTTTGTTTCTAGGGTCCGTGGGGCAATGTTGGGTTCCATATCTTGAAGAATACACATGTGTTCACTGCTTTATAAGAAGTGTCTAAATTAATGTACAACAAATATACAAATATCAGCAAGAATTTTAGGACGTAATTAAATCTTACCTTCTGTAAACATCCAATTCCTCTTTATTGAAAAGGACATAACGATGGGCTTGTTCCAAAGTGTGGATGTCGAAATTTCTTGACACTCCAACTCTAATTGGAGATCCATCAACATTATGAGAAGTGCGGTTGAGTTTTGTCTCAAAATTATGCAAGTACCTAGCACAAAATGTCAAACTTTCTTCAGCTAAATAGCCACTAGCAATACAACCAGCCGGTTTAGCTTTGTTTCTTACATACTTCTTCAATTTCTTCAAGTATCTCTCTATTGGGTACATCCACCTAGTTCAAACAGATCCAGCTTGCCTGGCTTCATAAGCTAAATGAACGGGCAAATGCATCATGATGGTGAAGAAAGAAGGAGGGAAGATTCTTTCCAACTGGCAAAGAGTGACAACAATTTCTTGTTCCAATTCTTTGAATTCCTCCACATCAATAATGTTAGAGCAAAGCTTGTTGAAAAATGAGCACAAATTCGCAATAGGCTTGTACACATCTAAGCTTATGCAATGTCTCAAGGCAACAAGTAGAAGTTGATGCATAAGAACATGGCAATCATGACTTTTCAGCCCAACAAGTTTTCTATCAGATTTGCTAACACACCTAGATATGTTAGAAGAATAGCCATCAGGAACTTTTAACTTTTCTAACACAGATAGGAACTTATCTTTCTGCACATTAGTCATGGTATAAGATGCTGGAGGCAAGTAATAGCGGTCACCTGCATCTACTGGCCATAAATCTCTTCGAATGCACATTTTCTTCATATCTTGACGAGCTTGTAAGTTGTCTTTACTTTTCTTAGAATCACCCAATAATGTGTTTAAAATATTCTCGCACACATTCTTTTCTATGTGCATCACATCCAGATTGTGTCTAACAGATAAATACTTCCAATAAGGTAGCTGAAAAAAGATGCTTATCTTATTCCAACCAGGAGGTAATGGTTGAATTTGATCTCCATGCCTCTTGCGCTTATTCATTTTTCCAAATGTGATATTTTCATATCCATAAAATTGCCTCAATATATCTTCTCCAGATAGTGGCTTAGGTGGAAGTCAAAAATCTTTTTCACCATCAAAATTTTTCCTATCACGTCTATATGGATGATTCATTGGAAGAAAACGTCGATGGAAACCATATAATTGCTTTTTCCCAAACTTTAACCATTTTGATATAGTCTCCACATTACAACATGGACATCCCAAATCTTTCTTACCTTTAGTGCTCCAACCAGATAAGTCACCATATGCTGGAAAATCGTTAATGGTCCATAAAATCATTGCCCGCATAGTGAAATTCCTTTTGCTATATGCATCATAAACTTTGACTCCAAGCTCCCAAAGTAGTTGCAACTCCTCAATTAATGGCTCCAAGTATACATCAAGGTCATTGCCAACCATATGTGGACCTGGGATTAATAGGGACATCATAATAAATTGTTCTTTCATAAGAAGCCAAGGCGGAAGATTGAGAGGTGTCACCAACATAGGCCAGATTCTATGTGATGCACTCATATTGCCAAATGCATTAAATCCATCTGTTGCTAATGCCAATCTAATATTGCATGGTTCAGAAGCAAAGTCTGGATACCTGGCATCAATAAACAACCATTCTGGTGTGTCTGAAGGATGATGAATACAACCATCCTTGCCTTTTCCTTCAGATGGCCAAATCATATCTTTAGCAATAGATGAAGACATATAGAGCCTCTCTAACCAAGGTATCAAAGGGAAGTGATACATGAACTTAGCAGCTACCTTCTTTCCCTTTGTTTTGTATTGCTTTTCATTCCATCTTGAAGCACCACAAGTATCACAATTTTCTTTTGAAGCTGCATCTTTGCGAAAAAGCATGCAATTATTTGTACATACATCTATAGTAGAATGATCAAGTCATAAATCCTTCACGATCGCATTTGCTTCATAGTACGTCTCTGGGAATAGACAATTTTCTTCTGGAAATCCTGAAATAATCAACTGTAACAACTTTGTGAAAGAATCGTTGGACCATCCAGATTCCTCCTTTAGAAATAGCAAGGCAACCAAATACGATAGCTTAGAATGACTTGTGCAACCTCTATAGAGTGGTTGATCTGCCTCTTTTAGTAGCTTGTAAAATCTTTGTTCATCTACATTTGCAGGTTCCTCTGTAGCTTCAGTAGAGTGGTCATTTGTTGTGTCACCCATACCAAACAAATCCCCCAGCATCTGATGCATATTGTCGGTGCTAGGCATGTTTGGTGCCACAACAGGATTGCTCCTACCAATCACCTCCCCATGAAATGTCCAAACATCATAGCTATGCACAAATCCTTTTTGTAATACATGTGAGAATACCTCCTCCTCTGTTTTAAGGTATCTGTTAAACATACCTTGCAAGAACATATTAATTCCCCCTGTCTAGTTGGTCTCTGATGGATAAGAGCAAACTCAATGAACTTTCATAACCCTGCCTTGAATACATCACTTCTTACTCTGTTCCCAATATACATCCAACTCCGATCTATTAGACAATCCATCTACATGAAGGAAAATATATAATAAGTTAAGCACACATTACAAGAAATATATATATATATATATATATGCAATTCAAATAGTATATTGATTATATTTCTTTCAGTCTATCTACGTATTCCTCAAACTAGGCGCCCAGCCTATTAAATGCATTAAGTGGGCGTCTAAGGCATTTTAGGCCCAAATTATGCAATTTAAGGCTAAACTAGCATGAATCGAGTCTAGATTTGGTCAAATTAGATTACCTTCAGTCATTGCATGGTTGATATAGGTCTGATTTAGAGTAAATATGTTCTTCATATTTTATATCTGTCCCCTATACTATTTGCTGGACCCATCAAATACATGAATCTGTAGTCTTTACCTATTTTCAGGTTTTGGTGAATCGCCAACCTACTTGTTCCTTCTTTTCAATGTAATAGAATTCATAGGGTGGGGGGTATATGTAAGCTTGATATATGTTTCTGATGGGATTCCAGGTACTACAATGATTAAAACAACATAGCTCAAATGTAAATTGTAATCTATTACAGAATCCTTTTAACTAGGAGTTTTGCATCTAGTTTTTGTTAAGGAATTTAGCATTCCTAACCCATTTTTAAGTGAGTTGTTGGGCCTCTAACTGATTCATAGAAAAAGGCAGAGTTTTCTTAGTTACTTTGCTAATCAGTAGGAAATCTATGTTGTCCAGTAAGTAGTTTATATTAAACAACCAATTGACTATCTTGGCCTGCACTTATTCATTTGTAGTTTGATGAAAGCTATGTCCACACCTTTAATTAATAAGTTGAAGGCCAAGAAAATCTCTTGGAAGCTAATGTTTCTTTCTTGGTTGAATGAAACTATTATTTCTACTATATCTTCATAGCTTTTGTTATGGAATTCCATGACTGATGCCAAATAGGGGTTTCATGTTCTAAGTTATTTGTCAACCTATAGACAAAGGAGGTATAAAAAGTAATAAAATCAAGAAAAAGATTTATGTTGGAAAAAAGAAACTAGAGTTCAGTAGGAGATAAAATATTCCTTGTGATTCAAATGGTTACATGAGAGATACACCTCCCTATTTTCTTTCGCCCATTTAGTATATGAATCCACATGATAATCAATCATGTTAGTATGTCAAATGCTAGGACTTATAAAACTATTGCTGCATGGTTTCAATTTATTATGGGATTTGGTGCTGAATTAAATATAAGATTTGGATTCATGGTTGCCAAATCTAAGCAAGATGCTTTGTGTGGTCCAAGTGGAAGGAGCGTTACACTGCTGTAAGGTTTGAAATGTACTGTATCTTTGTTAATCATTTAGGGTCAATATAAACACTTTGATAAGCGTGATCTACTCTAATAAAGCTGTTCAATAAAGAATGATTGGGCATCATATTAGGCTCTATAATAAAACAGGAATGCATATAACAAGGCTTTTGGTCTAGTGGTTGTCTCACTGTGGGTGCATTTCTAGAAGCCCAGGGTTCCTAAACTAAAAGGGCATATGTCTTGGAGGCCTCCAGTTTTATCTTACATCAGAAGGAAATGTTGGGCGACTAAGGTTCCAAACATGAAAGGAATACATGACTAAAAGGGAAGATGCTTTATCACCTATACTACTGCTGGAAAATGCTTTACATATATGAATCCTTCGATACCTCAATGAATATATAAATACTACCTACTTCAAAAATTAATACTCCCACATATCATATAAAATTTAATGAAAATTATACTCTCTGGAATCGATACTAATGTGTGAACGGGTAATCGGATGGATGAGGGTTATGATTATTCACTCGAACCTAGAAAACCCATACCAAAACCCTTACAAGACAAAAACTATCTTATTCATTCAAACTAGAATTTGGGACATAGAATTTCTAGATTCTTGGTTTACAATCTCCATGATAACCAAATGTCGATGAATGCCAACATCTATATCAAATAATTTTTTTCTTTTTTGATCAGTAAGCGTGCCACTCTCTATATTGCCAAACTAAAATATGTACAAGTGGGGGGGGAGTAAAGAAAAAACTCCCAAGAAATAAAAGACCTATCTACACAAGGCTTTTGTAATCGTTTATTGCTCTATTCCAGACCACATTAGCAGTAGGTTCAGCATTATCAAAAATGATCTGGTTTCTAAAAAACCAGATGTGATATAACAGTGACAAGACGAGCAGCTTGTATCTGTTATCCTTGAACTGCAACACATCCTCCATGTCCCTAGGGTAACATGGAAGCAAGGGTCTGGCTTTCTCCCACATCTTTGAGGTAAAATCGCATGACCACAGTATGTGTTCCAGGCTTTCTTCAACACTTAAGCATAGATTGCATCTCGACGCCAAGTTGTACCCTCTTTGGGTACAAGTAATGGATGTTATATAGGTAACTCCACTTATAAAAATACTCATGACATCTATTATCTACCAATTCAAGTAGGATGCTTTAAAAAAATATGGCAAGCAGTCTCTATACATCACGCTTTGTCAATCACCCCATTGAAAATGCAGTTGTAGCCCAAAGGTATGCACATCCTTTTCAGTAAATACAAATCAATGTTGTTGTTGTTATCAACCAGATTACAAACTTGATGACAACAAGCTCCATCATTCATGAGGATACTGGAAACTAGTAATGGTAACATCATTCATGTGGGTTTAGATACTTTGAGAAGAGAATCTTATGCCATACTAAATGATATCACACAATCTATAAACATTTGTCCTACCACACAAGAAGTCCTTATATTCGATTCAAGTAATGCAATCAACTTCATCTTAAACCCTCAAGTATGTGCCTCTAAATACAAGCTGCTGGTTGATGACATCACTATGTCAGATAAAGATGTAACATTCAAAAGATAATACACCAAAACAGATCTCGAAACAATCTCAATAGTCTTCTAGCTAAGTACTTCCTAAAGAAAGTGGATTATCGAGGACCTTGGACCAGTTGCCCAACTTTCTTGCTATCCACCTATCACAAGAAGAAATCTAATATAACTAGAGCTTAGCTGACTAACTTACTTATGTCCTAATGATTTATTTTAGGAACTTTCGGGGATCAAATCATCAGTCAGCCTTGTTTTGGATCAACTAAGAGCAGTATGTTCTGTTCGGTACTGTTTACTTGATGTATACCCTGCAATAATCCACAGTATGCATTGACATGAATTTGATGAGTTGAGGGGCACTCTTCAACAACAACAAGAGGATATGAAAAATAGTTTGAGGAGCTTTGGTCAAATAGGTTCCACTACAGTTCAAAGTATTGAGAAACCAAATTTCAGGTCAAGCTTTTAGGAAAGGGGCAAATTGAAACCAAAGGGGTTTAAAACACTCCTAGATGAACCAAATGAAGGAAAAATCCATAGAATCATAGACACAAAGCACACTTATCTCCTTATTTTATTAAGGAAGTTATGCTTTGAATGTAGGTTCTTTCTATGGTAAATATAGAGCATAATGCTAGTGTAGAAACTCACATTAAATTAGACCCTGTGATTTAGGATGTGGCTTGAGGTGGGTTTTGGAGGAGATGAAACCTCATATTTTGATCATCCCTAAAGAACCTAGTAAAACACAGATCCAAACAAATTAGCTAAACCTCAATTGAATTAGATTTTTGTAACAAATTATAAATTTCTGTCCCTTGATTTTTGTTTCAATACTAGCAAGATATTCATGCATCTGGATAAGGAGCTCAGGAGAAACACCTAGAACTTATATAAACCTTTAAAGCACACCAATTCTATGCAGTAGAATATCCGTTTGTACTGGCTATTTTCTAGCATTTGGAGAAACTAAATAATAGGTTCAGTTTCAGTACTTATATTAGGTAACCCAAAAAGCCAAACCAAACCAGTTCTCTTTTAGTGTTTAAGTTAAATTTATTATACAAGTTTATAGATATTTACATGCCTATAACTATGTGAAATATGAGTTTATTTTCTCTCCAATCATAGATACCAACAAATACATGCATACAAGCATGTGTAATGACCACTCATTTAGTTTTACTTATCTATTCTACACAGGCTAGCTTAACCCCTTTCTCCTTTGCAAACTCTGCTTTGTTAATTGGTCAAACAAGTTCCACTACAGTTCAAAGTATTGAGAAACCAAATTTTAGGTTAAGCTTTTAGGAAAGGGGCAAATTGAAACCAAAGGAGTTCAAATCACTCCTGGATGAACCAAATGAAGGAAAAATCCATAAAATCATAGCCGTAAAGCACACTTATCTCCTTATTTTATTAAGGAAGTTATGCCTTGAATGTAGGTTCTTTCTATGGTATTTATAGAGCATAATGCTAGTGTAGAAACTTGCATTGGTCCCTAAATTAAGACCCTGTTATTTAGGATGTGGCTTGAGGTGGGTTTTGGAGGAGGTGAAACCTCATACTCCAATTGTAATAGAAGACATAATTATATGAGTGACACAAGACAAAATATAGGAGGCATATACCTTACACAATGAAATTGGAAATAGTAGATGAGATATAAATTTATCCTGGTGATAGATAGTGATGCGACATACTCGGTTGGTACATTCCTAGTCTCAGCAAATAGTCTTACCAATGCCATTCATGATGATGAGGATGTGGTCAAGGTCCTGGATGACAAATAAACAGATAAAATACGGAGGGTTCGCATAAAACCCAAGAAAATAGGAGATGTCAACATTATTATTAGTCCTCTTAAGGCTATAGTCACATCTAAAAATAAGCATCAGAGTTTTGAGATTGGTTCATTATGCATGGTATTATATATAGATGTCATACAATGTGGTGTAGAATTAGGCAATTGATTGGAGTATGAGGTTTAGCCTCCTCCAAAACCCACCTCAAGACACATCCTAAATCACAGATATCTTTTTCCTACTGATTAAATTTTCTTTTGAGGTAGATAATATATTTCTAAAAACAAGAGAAACAATACTTGGATGTCACTAACTCTTAGGACTTTCTCAAGGAGTCTGTCATATTGACCTATACTATGTCCCTGATATACAGCTGCTAGTGGTGTGTCTGGAATGAGAAAAGTTACAAACATCTACTAAAGCAGTTCATAATACTATATCCAACAACTTGGGCTAGTAATTTGCTAATTCCAGCAATTAGAGTACATGTCTAAAATTATGAACCAACTTCCCTACATCTTGGGATGATGAATGTGGATCATGGAGATTAACTCTCTAGCAAAGGAAATAAAATGCCATGAGTTACATCCCTAAATATGCCTATGAACTAATAAGTAGTGGACGGGGATCCTAACAATTACATGTATTGAATTCATTGTTCATCAAAGAGCTTATTTGAGCCATACCACTGATACCTATTACTTCAGATCCGGATCCTTATTGGTAGTGGTGCCTTTGGTATTGAGGCTTTATGACAATGGTAACAGAGATAGGTGAAATGTGCATGCATCATATAAAACTTGATATGACAGAGAAAATGTACTGCTGAATCGTTAAACACCACAATAAATTAAGAACCCTACAGGTCAGGGATAGAAATACAAGGATGACCTATGTCTTGGGCCCAAGGGGCACATCTCCTACACTATAGAAGAAATAATAGCTGCATACCCATGCTAAAGCACTAAAGGGGAGGCCAAGGACGACCTTGCCATTCACATTTCATCAAGCACAAACACATCATGGTCTGATGATTTTTAATGGTCCTCCCACATATCATGGCCCTTGTCATTCACATTTCGTCAAGCACCAACAGGCAACAGGGATCGTGGAAAGCCACATTCATCAGTAGGCATGATAACAACGCAGGGTTCAATGTTGAATAGCAGAAGTGTTGAAAGCCACTGACCTTCAGAGCAACGAATATGTGAAGCAGTTGTCCTCTTCCTGTGTTGTGATAGACGGTTCAATGTTAGAGCAACGAATAGCAGGCGGATGATTGTCCTCTTCAGATCCAGATGTGGTATGGCTCAAATAAGCAACGAATAGTGGTGGAAGCCACTGGCTTTCAGAGCAATGAATAGTAGAAGTGACTGGTTCAATGTCAGGCAGATGATTGTCCTCTTCCTTCCCATACTTCAGTGGACGGTGCTATGCCGCAATGGAGGGCAGACTAAGGCTGATAGGCTTCCGCCCAGAGGAGCCGCCATTGTCTACTCACACTCTACACGAGATGGGGGGGAGTCTATCACAATATAGTTGGCGGTGACTGTAGTGGTGTTGGGGGCACCTGTCGGTGGCTAGGGCGAGGAAGGGGATGCAATTCCGGTGGCCAGGGCAAGGAAGGGGACGCGATCGGCTAGGCAGAGGAACAGAATAGTCGTGACCCTCTCCAAAATGCGATGAAACAGGGACAAACTAGCGGGACGCTGATTAGCCTTAATCCCAATTAGCGCGGCAAAGCGTAAAAAATTGGGTTAGGTTAGAGGGAAATGGTGGAATCGTTCCCTCAATAGTAATTGTGATGGGTTAAAAATTGTTTATCTTATTTTTGAGGGAGCATCGTTCATAAAAAATGGATTGGTACTTTAGAAACACGGTTGAGGGACCTTATCCATGCATTGAGGGAGGGTCCCTAAAAAATAGTCCCTTTTTGTCACACAATTTTGATCCTTCACAAAAGTCCCTAAAAAATAGACAATTTTTTGTAGTATAGGGTACTGAATAAGAAATATGAACAGATTGAACAGATTAAGCATACTAAGCAGTTAAGTGAATAAGCTTTAGCATCAAGTAGAATTACTCAATTTTCTTAAGTCTACACCATGTAAGAACTATGTAGTATAAAGATAAGACAAGGGTTAATCAACCAATGTGATACGTATTAAACCCTAGCAATTATACTACACGGTTGGTATTATATCTTTCATTATGCCCTGGGGAGTTTGAGTCGTACCACTCAAAGTCCAACTGACCACTGTGAAGTGCTATTCAATTTTGTATCAGATCTAAGAGTGCCAGTATCCTAAGATCTCTCCTCTACTCGGTCAGTACGGGCCAAAAAGGTAGTGACATATCAATCAAGCTACCACTACAACGACATATAGTCAAGCTGCTAACAACTAGTCCGCCCTTGGTACAGATCACGACACTAGACTCCAGGGTATGCAAGCAAAACCCTACCACATAGGTACAACCTTAGTTGTCCTCCAATCACATTCCACAAATACCGAGACACGATCACAGTTGTTCTCAAAAAGAGGGCTAGGCATGACCTTAGTCATCCTCCCTAACAATTGAGATCAGGGTGTCAAGAACCCCACATATTCAATAATATGCGCTCCAAGTTTCCCTTAGGAATACTCGTTTCACCATCCAGAAAGTTCTAACACAAAGGATGGTTCAACAACATAGGGCACTATATTATTAAGGTTACACTTGATTAATTACTGCCAATTGGGTAAATTAAGGCTTCATCATACAAATAGACATGCAAGCCCTAATTCATTTCTAGAAAGAGTATATGTATTGCAACTTCAGAAGATATAAAATGTTTGAGGTATAAATCTGAATGACATTACCACATGCTATTATTCATTGCAATCAAATGGATCACACATGTCTTCATACTATTACCAAATACCAATATCTTATCACAAGTTCCATGGTTTTAACCCTTATTGGAACATGAATAGGATTTAACCTCAATCAGGGCTTCAAACATGCCCAAAGGTCATTAAGACCATCAAATTATGGATAGTAAGGTTATCATCATCATTCCATACCTTAAAAAAGGCTCAAAAGATCGTTAGCACATATGTGTTCATATATATATTATCATGGCAAGGCACTATGATATTGAAAATAGTACTACATTGTGGTTTCAACACAAGGAGAGTGTAATACATTGCCACATTAATCATTCAAGAGGTTTGATTATAACCAATCAACACCATCTAATTACATTAAAGTTAGGTATAACAAGCTATATTACATGGGAGTTACACATATACTTATTACAGTGATTTATCAAATATAACTATACGATGGCAAAGGTAAGACTACAAATTAATGGTATTGAACTATCGAATTATCATCACTAGGACCCACATATAATACCATGGGATTCATTCTAATCAAATAGATGTTGAAGCATCCAATATTATTCATTGGATTAGGTTCATTGTTCAAGGTTATCAATTGCAGTTTAGGTCTAACCATTAGATCAATTGAACCAAGAAACATTGGTTTAGGGTTTAGTCGAATCTATAATTACATTTTTAACTCACCATATGTGGTGATGACCTGATCCACCATTAATTGTGATCATTAAGTCACCATTGGTTGTTAGATCAGCAATATATTCATTTAACACAATCAAATTTTAAGCTAATGTCATCATTGATTGATAGCATCATTAGAATACTTAGTGGTTGATCATTAAACTTATAATTGAGCCAAAACCTGACCTAAGTGGGTGACCATAGGTTGTCACCATCAATTTGACACCCTTGATCATGACCATCAGTTATCAAAATAGCAACACCATTGGTTGTTGCATGGTATCAGCATTGGTTGTGTGGTAGTGAAAGAAATAGCATGAAAACCCTAATTTGAACCATCGACTATTTGGTGCTTAGCACCATAGGTTGTTGCTATCAACCTGTCCCAGATCATATTGTACCTTAAAAAGTCCATACACATGTTTACAAGTTCATATAGAATGGAACAGAATAGGGAACACCATAAAAATTTGAAACCCTAAACAAGCATGGTTTCTTTATGCTTAGATCATCACTTTAAAGCATAATCATGAACTAACAAGCTTTTAGCTAGCAGTATAAGTGAAGAATGTTATATAATTCACCTCTAGATAGTAGGTTAGATCCCAAATAGAAAGAATCTTGAGCAAATAAGGTAAGAAAACCCTAGTTTCAGATCTGAACTTGGCCAAGTAGGTGCTTCTCTCCACAAAGAAGCAAAACCCTAGAAGAAGAAGCAAGAAAGGTAGATTCTTGAGTTCTAGAACCACTTCCACCTTGGGACAACAAGGTTCCAACCTGGAGAAAGATAATAGGAAGAAGAACAAAGAAATAAATGGAGGAAATAAGTGGATACTTACTCTTTTAGGCCAAGATCACTAGGAAGGAGCTTTACAAACCCCTAAAGGAAGTCAATTTCAACCCTATATGCCTTTACCAAGAAGATAGCCACTTTCTTATTCCTTGGAAAGGATCTTCACAGCAAAATAGAGGGAGAACAAGGTTTGTAGGAGGGAAGTGGTAGAGACCAAATGGTTTGTTTGGGTTCTTAGGGATAGGTATATAAAACTTTAAGATAAAGAAAAAGAAAAAGAAAAAGTTGAAGTCTTGGTATCTTTCCAAGTGTCCACAACCTTAAACTATTAAGAATATACAAGAAAACACACAAGCAGCTTCCCCATAGAACATAGAGACATGCTTATATCTTTCAAATGGGTGGGTGGGTTAGGTTTGGGTTGGGTCGTTGCGGGTGCAGGTCTGGTGGGTGCGGGTCAAAAAGATATATTTCTAAACGGGTGGAAGAAAAGCACACCCAAACCTGACCCAACAGGTTGTGAGTTGCTCGTAGGTGCCCATATAAAATGTGTTGAATCAATAATAAGTTGTCTGTTTCTTTCCTTAACACTAAAAATAACATTTAAATCAGCTTGTAACTATTATTTTTATGTCAAATATAGTGCAAAGGAACCAACCAACTACTATGTTTGATGTCAAACCATTCAATTAGTTGTTGATATATGTTTATGCAAACTCAAAGAAATAATAACAACTAATTGTTGTATGTTGATGTAAAATAGAAAAATTCATATAGTTTTCATAGATATATATCACACAAAAAAATACATAATTTTTTCATGTAACATTAGACATTTATGATATTACAAGTACTTGTTTTTACAAATTGCAAACACAAAATAAAGGGAATACAATTGTTGTCGGTAAATGTAAAGAGTTAAATTGTATGAAACAAGTATCATCTTTGATATCTCTATGTGTATAATATGTATATAAATATACTTTCTTTGGTTAACTGGGTCACCCACGGGTGCCCGCGGATCACCCGTGAAACCCGCTAAATAAACGGGTGGGTATGGGTTTGTGTGATTTTTAGCGGGTGGTGAATTTCACAACCCAAACCCAACTTAAATGGGTCGACCCATGGGCACCCATAGATTTTGAACCAATTTGACAGGTCTAGACATGCTTGATGAATGCATATTCATCTTAGTTTTAGTCACCATTTTTGGCCCAGTTTTGTACTAAATGCTCTCATATGCTCCTTGAATATGCTCATATACGATTTCCCCCAAAATTTACATGATTATTCAAACTTTTGATCTAATCCATTTATCTCCATTGCAGGATTAATCATTGCATTATGTGCACCAGTGTAGGAGACAGTGGTCCCTTGTTTTGATGGGTGATTCCTTCATCAAAAAGCATCCTATCAGTCAGAGGATTCATCAAAGCAGGCCCATCGACCCATAGAAATACCCCCCACACGCAGGGGTGGGTTTGTTCCATAATGTCGTGACCGCAACCAAGAAGGTGATGTCGCGATCGTGGCCAGTACCTCGACCAATGATACAAAGAGAATGCCGCGACCACGGGCAAGAACATGATGCCATGACTATGACCAAGAAAAGAAGGACCATGACCGTGATGCTAGATGACACTTCGACCGAGGAAAAACACCTCGACCGCGGACACCAGCTCGACCTCGACCATGATCGGGTCAGTGCCTCAACTACGACCTCGGCCCCAATTGCGGCCAGTACCTCAATCGCGACTAGGTCAGTGCCTCGATCGCAACCTTGACCCCGATCGTGGCCAATACCTCGACCATGAAGTTAGGTCCGTGCTGACCTCGACCGCGGCGCTAAGTCGGTGATCTACACCTATAAATAGACGACCTCCCCATCCATTTGAGGCATCTCTTCCACTCCACAACACTGATAGACTTTTGCTTTGTGCCCAGCCTAGGAAGACAATCTCCACCGCCAAAGACTACCTCTGTGGTGTCCTTGCTACTCTACCATCTCTGCTCCATCAAGATCTATTTCCTACCCATGAAAGTGGTGGGATTTTAGATCTATAGCACCTTCATCCATCATCCATCTACCGCTCCATCTCCTCTAAGAAACAACACGAGAAGAGAAGGAAGGAGGAGAGAGAATACCTTCCTTGACTGTCTTGGTGTTCATCTCCTCCTCATCCAGATCTGCCCCACCATCGTATACATAGTAGATCGTTTCTCCACTAAGCTGCGACCATCTTCTTCACCATGACCATGGTGGAATCTTCCCTCTCTGTTATTCTTTCTGTTTCTATCATCAGAAGCGAGTAGTCCATTTCACTGGGGTGTGGGGACTAGCCCCGCTACCCGTGCTTACATGTCCATTTTATAACATTCCATGGTTTGTATATAACTTTCCATTTCATTGTTAATCCTTTAATGTGTGTTTTGTGGATTGACACATACCTTGCATGATCTATTATATTCCTTTGTTGTGAGAACTTCAATACTTAGGATTTGAATATCGATTAATATGGTTGATGCCCAGACGAAAACTTCTGAAGGGATATCTTCAGAGTAGTAAGTGTGTGACCCGTTAGTAACGTGACATCGAGCCCATGGAGATGCTTACGCGAACTCTATTTCCTAACAGTTGGTTTGCTACTCCATTTGGATAGTTGTATCTTGCCAGGATGTGTTTTGGATGTGTTTGCATGTGTAGTGGTGGTGAAACCCGATTCCACGCCAGTGATTCCCATCATTAATCTTAACTCAGTTTTAATCCCTCTCTTTTACTTTCCTTGCAATTAGTTTAACTAAAACCAAATAAACTCTTGTTATAAATTTTAGTCTTGATTCAACTAGATACGACTAGCAAGATTCTTAAAATTGTTGTCCCTTGGGATTCAATCCTTAACTATATTGTGATAGGGCACGTCCGCTTACAGGTGGTACTATTACATAAGGTTTTGGTAAAAACTTAGAAATTTCATCCCTAGGTGGATTTGTTAGTGCATTAAAAACCATGTCAATTCTTATCCCTCCTTTCTTGAATTTCCAAGAAAAACAAATAAACCATTAGTTGATAACTCCTTAAGGTAGCTCATCCATAAAGGGGTAAACCCTAAAATACCCTTGAAGAGAACACCTTCAAACCAAGGTTCAACTAGGAGCCCCATGGCTCAAAAAGCTCAAGAATGGTAAGATAATATCTAAGGCACATAATTCATATGAAAAATTGCAAAGAAAACCCCTTAATAGGGTAAATTGTAGAAAAGTCCAAAATATACATAAAATTTCATAACTTGATCAAACGATGTCCAAATTGGACCAAATTTGAAATTTGAGCTTGTCCTATGATTTCAAAGCATATCACAAGGTTATATTAGGGTTATAAGCACTAAATATGGTATTTAAGATTATTCAACTCTTTAAGCAAGTTTAGGGCCTTACAACTATAAACCCCTAAAAAGGATTTTGCCATGTAATCCTATACAAAAAGATATGGGTACTTTCTACACATATCATTCTCTAGTTCCCATGTGGCTTCCTCTATGCCATAGTGATGCCACAAAAATTTCACTAGTACTATATCTTTTCTCTTCAGCTTTTTCACCCTTCTATCTAGGATCAACACATGACCCTCAACATAGGAGATATCTGCATCTAGCTCAACCTCTACTAGTTGGATTGTCTGCTCGGTC
This sequence comes from Alisma plantago-aquatica, assembly GCA_963693085.1. Classification (NCBI taxonomy): domain Eukaryota; kingdom Viridiplantae; phylum Streptophyta; class Magnoliopsida; order Alismatales; family Alismataceae; genus Alisma; species Alisma plantago-aquatica. Next base: position 471,449,217 of record OY856409.1, on the reverse strand, counting down.
TGGATGGCATTTCCTCATCATAGAGATGTGAAAGACATTATGCAATCTATATATCTCTGGTGGTAGCTCCAACTTGTATGCTACCTTTCCAACACGGGCTAGGATAGGGTATGGTACAATAAATCTAGGAGCCAACTTACCCTTCTTTCCAAACCTCAACACACCTTTCCAAGGAGAAATTTTTGAGATATACTCTATCTTGCACTTGAAACTCAAGTGGTCTACATCGATTATCTGCATAAGATTTCTGCCTGTCTTGGGTTGCTTTCAACTTTTGTTGTTTCACTTTAATCTTTTCTATAGTATGTTGTACTAGTTCAGGACCCAAAAGTTGATATTCACCTATCTCATACCAGCAAAGAGGAGACCAACATCGTATCCCATATAGATCCTCATAAGGAGCCAAGTCAAGGCTCAACTATGTGGCCTCATTACCTAAAAATGTTGGAATCAATAAACATTGTTGGATGTTATATCTCTTGCTAGGACATGGGTCTCACCCTTGTGGTTCGACACATCTTTTTAGGTAATCAGAAGTGATGAAAACAAACTTGTGGCAGCAAAGAGGATCTATAGTAATGAATATGTGAGAAAGTTGATTAGATGTCTAGTGTGTCCTAGAGTCATCCATGTACTCTCAGGTATGGGCGTAAAAAGTTTGTATATGGTGTTTCAAATGAATCAGAATTTTGTTAGCATGTTAATGCTTGTTTGTGTGGCATATACATATATTGTTCTCCTATGTATATATATTGTGGCTCAGGCGATACAACAATTTGTATCAAATTCTTGTCATAGTATGGATACAAGAAAGATATTGGGCTCTTATGCAAATGTTTCTGAGCGGGTGTTGATGTTGAAATCGGTTTTAATGTATCCATATTTTTGGGGTATGTGGTTAATTGGTGATCGATTGTGTAATGACCCTTTTTCAAATTAGTCATCTAATTAGGGTTTACTTGGATGATTGTATGCTTAACTAAGTTGATCATTGTTTAAAGCTTGATTAGTGATGGTAATTAATTTTTGATGTTTTGAATATAATGAGGAGTTTTAATCATACTTTGATTTACATAATTAGGGTTAAGATTTGGAAACCCTAATCAGCCCAAATTAGGGTTTTGATGACATATGGATATAGAATTTTATAAGTTTAGTGTCTCACTAAATAATTTTAAGTATTTTTATGCAACTATGATTTAATTCAAATTTTGATATGAATTGTATATCTCAAATTTGAAGACTTTACAAAAATATCAGAATTTTTTAAGAATTTTATGACCTATTTTTCGGTCAAGTTTCAAACTCGACCGACCATATTTTTAGATTGATATAGTAGTGTGGTAATTGAATTTTATCTTTTTATTGGTATATCTAATTGATCTCATATTTTAATTTTAGTTTATTAACTACATTATAGACACCCTATTAAATTGATGTAATTTTTGGATGATTTTTTATCCCTACAGAGAGGGGCGTCGGTCGAGTTTTGTGAAGGACAAACTCGACTGACCATGATGCTGACTGTAATATAGCAATGTAGTATTTAATTCTTATTTATTTATTTGTAACTCCAAATGATTAAAAAATATATTTCTTATAAACTCAATTTCAGACACTGGGTTAAATTTTCATAATTTTTGGATGAGGTTTGAGTTCTGAAAAGTGTGGTTTCGGTCGAGTTTATAACTCAACCAACCAACCAGTCTGAGCAAAATAAAAATACATTGAAGGGCTTGTTTGCAATTGTTCTAGGAACCTCAATTCATCTATATGACTAAACTAACACACAAGGAGCTCTCATAACTCGTCATTCCTGTCAAAGAAATGAAATTCTTGAGAGAGAGGAGAGACAAGGTTTTGAGAAGAGAAAGTGGAGGAGATGTTGACCTAGGATTTCTCTATCCAAGATATGGTGAAATCAAGGTTTCCGGGTTGAAAGGAGAAATAATTGGATTTTTTTTATGAGAGTTTGATTGGGTTTCCAAAAACTCAGAGGTTGACCTACGACTTTAAGGTGCTTGACACCTGATGTGAGCGTTTTTCTCCCTTCTAAGCTTTGTGTTCATGTTGAAAGCTTAATTGTATCCGGCTAAAACAATCACAAACCTTGTTTGTATATGTATGTGATTGGATTTTATTTGTGAAAGATATTGGGAGATCCAATTTTACTGATTTTGATTATTTCTCATTATTTGGAAATTGATTAGTTCCTGATATATTGATTGATGATCCATAGGTATTCTTATGGGTAGATAACTATGCTATTTCATGTAAATTTTGCCTAAAAATCAGCCCAATGGCCGATATGCTTGGAATTGAATTGACATTCATAAAATCATATTTAAATCGTACTAGATTGTATTATACAAGTGTATTTTGGAATGTTAATGGAATTGAATGACCACATATCCAGATTAGGATTTGTGTTGAGGAAGTGAATCAAATGAGTTAATTAATCAAAGTATACTTATGATTGATGAATGAAATGTGTGAAAATGGAAACTAGGGTTTCCATGTTTGTGAATAACCCTAATGAACCCTTGAGTCATGATTGGATTACTGAATGATATGATTCTTATGATATGTTGAACTAAGGAATGACTTCTTGAAAACCCTAAAAGTTTATTATTAAGACGATTATGAGTGATAAAGCTAGAACTTATATATAATGTTGTAAATGTGATCAAATGCTGAAGTTGTAGGTATTAATACTTCAATTGAATATGATGAGTCTTACTAATATCATGTAAGTCTAATGCATTTGTTTTAGTATAATAAAGAATGATCATTGTTGATTTTGGTAATGACATTAGAAGTCAGTGACATGGTACACTTATCGAAATATAAGAAATGATATGAAGAAAAAATGTATTGATGGTGATGGCAAGTTAAAGATGAAACTAATGAATTTATTATGATGAAGTCTTTAATCCTTTATTTTAATTACACGTGGCTCAAGCCAAATTGAATGAAACATACTAGAACTAGACTTTGATGAATATCAATAAAAAGAGAAGTATTGTATATCAAGTGAGTTAAAAATGATTGGTTCCAGTTATTTAATGAACATGACATGAGAGAAGTTGAGATTAATGAATATGAATTGAAGGAAAAAGATGAGAATTAGTAGAAAAATTTAAGAAACAAACTCTAACTCTAAAATGTTGAGCTAGATGGTGATAATGAATAACAATCTCAAATGAGGGATTAAGGAATGTACATAATTGTAGTTTAGTTCAATTAAAAGATGAGGTTCAAGCATTTGATTGATTTACAAGAATGTGTGCTTGTATTGCGATTGTTTGATAGAATACTTGTACTATGAGAATGAACTATTTTGATGGAATTCAAATGATAATTGACATGTGTTGATTAGAAACCCCATATGCAGAATGTGAAATAAAAGAAGAAGAGAAGTAAGTCTGTTATGCATGTATATGCATGAAATTTATTATCATCTATTGAGATTGGATCGAACAAGCATATGTTCTATGATAAATCTATTCTGAGTATGATGAATGATACATGATATCTAAATGCTTTTACTATTGCTAGTTCTACTGCCTCTGCTAATATTGGTTCATAACTGTGATATACAATGAACTGATAAGATTTATGTTGAAATTAAATTTAATATGCACTCCTTACATTTGAGAAACCCTGATAAGGGTAAATGTTGCATAATGAGATTATGTCTAGGGTTGAAATCCCACTGGTGATGATAAAACCCTGATGGGGTAAATGATGGACAATAATATTATGTCTCGGGCTGAAGGCCCACTGTTGATGATTGATATGAGTTCATGTAGAAGATAGAAATAATCATATTTGTTGCAATCTATAGACTTATTGTGCTTCTTGCTTTGATCATTGCCCTTATTGATAAACTTAATATGTTTCATGTTATTCTAGTTATGCGAGAATACACATATATGATATATGATGTTTTGAATTCTTGTAAGATGAGTAAAAGAGATTAATAACAAGTGAAATGATGAAACATCTAGTTAGGTGTCCTGAACACAGTGAGTTTCCCCTGAGGACCACACTGGGGAAACAAAATAGATCTCCTTGTAATGATCGATGAATTATGAGAAGGATTTCTGGAGTGTGGATCGAGACCTTAAAGGTTAGACCACCAAGATTTAGGAGTGAGTCATCTGGAGTGGCTCTGGCCCTAAATCCTTGCTATAAAAGTCTATGTCTAGATGGAATAGACTCTGATGAAATGAAATATGTGAAATGTGAAATGAAAAAATATGTGAAATACTATTTTGTCAGTTCCTATCTCGTGCACCCGAGATGAGACGTGAGCCTCTTTAGGCAAACTTGAGGTGGCCAGGGTCTGTTGTTGATATCTTACGGTGGCCGGCTAAACCCTAAGATAGTGACGGTGAGTCATTAACATGAGAATCAGGCATGGAAACTTCTACTTGGTGAGGTACAATCCAAGTAGTTTCAGGGCAAATGAATAAAAGATGATAAGCCGTGTAGAACATGATTTGAATGATTATTACATTCCTTGTACTGCTAGTTGATGATTTGTCATTGTTGATTAACCTTCATGTTATGGAAAGTAATCATGTTGCTATGGTCATTTTCTATTTCATATTAGGATCTATCATGCTGACAAGTTATAAATGTTGGGATTTATATCCATTTTGAATATGAGTTGGATTGCTTGTTATTTGATAGTATTGTTTGGTAGATATGTATTATGTGTACTTCAGCTTCAAGACTGTAGGATGTGTTCCTAGTCTGGCTGGTGGAGTGTCACAAAGTTTATATTATTGTTATGTATTGATTCAAAATGCTTAGAACTCTACTTATTTCTCATGTAGTAGGGTTCTTAATTTGAACTAATAAGTATCTACTGATTTGTTCATAGACATGCTCTAAAAGATGTTTCAAAGTTATAATTGGTTTAAGTGATTACATTGTCTGTTGGATTAGATTACCATTGTAAGTTAGATATGACTTATGATAGAACTATCTGCTAGACTTTTCAATATCTGCATATTTCTATTAAGTTTATTATACTTAATTTGATGCTGATGCATGTACCAAACTTGGGTGGGAGGTATCCACTCACTGGGGCTCTATATGAGTCTCTTGAGGTTGTTTTAAATGTTTTTAGGTATAATGCTATCCAGCAGATAGGTTGTGACAAAGAAGATGTAAATATCATAATCTAGATATATTAGAATGTCCCTGTACTCTCTCTTTCCTGGGATGGGTTGTAGACTATGTTTGTTCATCAATGTACATGTATTTGATGTAAATTGAACCACATATGAGAACAAGATTTGATTCTGGATTTAATGCAGTTGAATATGATTTTTGGTATCTAAATGTTAAGTCCTTGATGTGACATTAATTTATGAGTTTATGAAGAAAGAAAAAGGAAAAAAATTGCCGGCGAGCAGTAGCCCAGCTGATCGTAGCTCGAGGCCCCTCACGAAGGGTCTTAGGTTCGACTCTCACTGGAAGCACTGCTTGGAAATGAATTTCCCACAGCGTCAGCCGGCCTCTGATGCGACTTATTGAGATACTGGTGTGCGAGCGCACGAGTCTCTTGGGTATACCATCCCTGCTATCTGGGCCTCCTCCTAGGGGGTGGGTTTCCCCTGGCCATAAAAAAAGGAAAAAATTATTTGTGTTTTTCATATATTGTTTGATCGCCTTTGTCGAGAATTCATTGTTTTATTTCATAATCTGGGTTTAGGTTTTAGGATTATCCCTAATGGTTAGTATTTATTATGATCAAAATGGTGGGACCCGATAGATTGTGTTTTATGTTTTGAGTAATCTCATTTAGTGTAATAGGTTCTTATAAGTTGGTATCATAGCTTTAGGTTTGCGCAGTCTATAGGGACACTAGGACTTAGTACTGGGATGATGTCTAAGTTAAAAACATGGCATATAAACATGGTGCATACTGCCTAATCTCAATACTTAGGTGCCCTAGCCAAGTATTCAATTATTGAAGAAAAGTTAAGTATGGACCATTTAGATTGTTATCTTTCTTATTACTCTAATCAAGTAGTCATTTTGAAACAATCTAAAAAGCATAATGAATCAAAAATCATGGTGTAGATAACTCAATATTACCTCAAGAGAAGATGAGAATTACATCATTAACTATCAAAACGTGAATGTTTGGTAACTATAAGAGAAAGATACAATAACATGAAATCTAAATCCGAATACAAATAAGTAAAATATGAGTTCTTGAAGATGTAATTCAAGAAGATAATAAAGTAAAAGATAGATAAGTCTATTCTTATAAAGTGATTCAATGTATGAAATTCACATAAGATGGATAGAATTCCTATGATAAGTATAAAATGAGAAGATGAATGGGAACAATGACAAAGGAATAAAGTGGAAACTGAGTTAATCTCATACCAACCAATATATGTAAGAAAATTTTAATGTAAAATCAGCATGGACTGTGAAAGAAATTAAGGGAGATGATCCTTGTTCAATGAAGAAAATTTGGAATATGATGATTTACCTCTGGATAAGTGGTTGAAAAACATACTAAAAACAACAGAACATATCCAAGTGTGATAAATAGTCATCAAGAAAGGAGTAATGAGATATGTTAATCATGATGATTCCTATGCTAATGGAAAGGAACCCAAAATGAAAAAGGTAAAATGATACATAAGTTGTAACATGCATAATGAAAATAGAACTGGTTACCTTTTTGCTAGTGACCCTTGAACAATTCTTCTATGACGTGGGAAGTGTGTTTCCCTTTGTGTCTTCCCTTTCTAGGGTGCATATTTCAAGTGGATCATTTCCACTTGGTATGTGTGGATTCATTGTAAACATGAAGGTGTATAGCTTATTATAGCATAAGGTTGTTTGGACTATGGTTCCAAGATCATAAAGTTTGTGATGAGTTTACTTTTGAGCCTTTCAACAATTAGAAAGTCTCCTCTTATATGTCTTGAGATTTGTTATGTTGGTAAAAGTAGAGGAGATAAGGATGTGAATTCCTTATAGTGCATGAGGTGGATACCAAGGTAATGAATCCTAGTATCCAAGATGTATCAACAATATGGAAGTATGTGAAGCTTGGAGATGTTTATTAAATGAACATTCTAAGTATTCCTATCCCATAGAGAGAGAGAGAGTTGATGATGCACCCTATAAATGTTGTTTGGAAGGAAAAATAAAAGTGATTATATAATATTGTGTATGGTTCAGTGATAGCTGGGAAATACCACTATCAAGGATAGATGGTTTGTTGATTAGTAGACATGCGCTACAGTGTTCCTTTAAGATAAACCTAGGATCAAATATTAATGCATAAGAGTTAGAGTGGATGACATAAGTTACATGACCGTGATGAGTTTATGGTTATGTCCTTTAGACTAACCAATGTACCAATATAATTTATGAATAGGATGAATAGAGTGTTCAGGCCATGTCTTACAAGTTGTAGCAAGCTTTGAATGATGACATCTCAAAGTATTCCAGAGATGGTCAGTAACACAGTCAATATATTTGTTAAACCTTAAGAAGAATGAAGCAACTGTACTTATGTGTGATAAGTCTAGAAAGAGTGAGTTGGGGTTGACTAAAGTATCCTCTTGGAGTTATGATATCTCTGTTAAGTGTGTTGTGGGAATCCTGATAAGATGAAGACAGTGTCATTTTCTACTCCTAACAAGGTCAATCAGGAAATTATATTTGTTAACGGTTATAGAAAAATGTATGATTCTTCAACCAAAAAAATAGTCAGTTCACCATTGAGTTGATTAGAGAATCCTCTAATATATATATATATATATATTATTCATAGTTCTTGAAAATTTGGAGATGCGTACCTGTTTGATTGAGTTGTTAATTACAACAACAATTAAAGGGGCATAGAGATGAAACCTTGTCAAGTTACATATGATAAGAGATACATGATGCTCTATATTTGGTAAGATCTAGAGAGTATGGCCTCTGACTGATGTGCGATACAATAGATAGAATAGTTCAAGATGACAATTGAGTCCCTAAATTAAAAGGTACTACCAGACCTGTACATGTGGTACAACAGTTCCTATGATGAACCAAGGTTACACATACAGAAGTTGAGGGAGAAGAATATGACTTCTATGAGAATAATATGACATCATCATGAGATGAAAGTTACCATGTGGAATATTGTGGATGATTTACATGAGAAGTATCCATCTTTGTTTACCTTGGATTTTGGGGGCGAAATCCCTATTAGGGATTTATGGTTGAGATACCCCTGACCTAGCTTAAAGTATTGAACATACTTAACTATCATAATTGAATGTTTTGTGATATGCTTTCTAATCATAAGACAAGCTTAAGTTTCAAGTTTGGTCCAATTTGGACACTATTTGTGCAAGTTATGCAATTTTATGCACATTTTGGACTTTTCTACAATTTGCCCAATTGAGAGGTTTTGTTTGCAATTTATCATTTGTATTATGTTCTTTGGATGTTCTCTCATCATTATTAATCTTTTTGAGCCATGGGGTGTCTATTTGAACCTTGGTTTGGAAGTATTTTCCTCAAGGGTATTTTAGGGTTTACCCCTTTATGGATGAGCTACCATTAGGAGCTATCAGCCAATGATTTATTTGATTGGATTGGAAATTAGAAAAAAGAGAGCTAAGAAGGTCTCTATGGATGGTGGGGGAGATACTTGTGTGGCTACTTGTATATCCTTAATAGTTTAAGGCCATGGATGCATGGAAAGCTTTTTAGATACCTCATGCTTCTTCTCTCCCTTATCCTAAAGCTTTATATATCTATTTTTGAGCTCCCAAACAAAATTTTTTCTTTCCACCACTTCTCTCCTACTAAGCACCTAGTTCCCTATCTATTTATCTGTGGAGGACCTATCCAAGGTAGAAGAAGAAGGTGAATTTCTTGGCGGAAGCTCCTAGGGTTTTGTTTTGCTCTCTTTTAGGGTTTAAAAAGCTTCCTTCTAGTGATCTTGACCTGAAAGAGTAAGAATCCCCTTCTTTCCTCCATTTACTTCTTTTTTATCCTTCCAACTACCTTTTTTCAGGTTAATACCTTTTTGTTCTATGGTATAAATTTCTCTAAATCTCTGAAACCCTACCTTTCTTGCTCCTTATGCTTAAAGTTTGCTCATTTGTTGAAGAAAGGTGCTAGATGGACGAGTTCACAACTTATGTTTGGATTTTCTACCCTACCTGCTCGTGTTTTCTTATATTTGGGATTTTATCTTCTAATTAGAGGAAAGTTTTATAACTTGCTCTACATTTATTTCTTACCATAAGCTTGCTAGCTCATGTTCTTACTTTTAAATGATGATCCATGCACTAAAAAGCTATGCTTGACTTGGATTTCGTTTTTTATAATGTTCCCTGTTCTGATTTCAGTTCTAGATGAACCTGTGATCATGTGTACATTATTTATAAGGTATAATATGACTTGGATCAGGTTGGTTTGATAACCGATGGTGCTAAACACATATCAACCAATGGTCAATTCTAGGGTTTAAAGCTGAGTTCTTCTATAAACACATGACTCAATTGTGGTACCATTCCAAAAATCGATGATGTTGTCTTCATGACAATTGCTGGTGGTGACCAAGGGTGTCAGATGATGTTCACCCCTTAGGTCAGTTTTTGTCCTAATTAGAAGCTTAGTGATTAACAACTAAATACCCCTATGATGCTATCAATCAATGGTGATATTAATTTGATATTCGATGGTGATTAATGAATATAGTGTTGATCTAACAACCTATGGTGACTTAATGGTCACTACTAATGGTGGATCAAGTCTCCAAAACCTATGGTGGGTTAATAATGTAGTTGTAGCATCAATTAATCCTTAAACCAATGGTTTCTTGGGTCATTTGATGCAATGGTCGAACCTATACTTCAATTGATGGTTTTAATATATGAACTTGACCGAATGTTAAGATCTAATGTTTCTTCATCCAATAGATTGGAATGATGCCTAAATGTAATATGTTGGTACTAATAAAGTTATTTAAATGATTTCCTTTAGGAGATTAACTTAAGAAGCTCATTTAGTGATGACTTGTTTTAAATAAACAATCGCTTGTGGGTTTTACCCTACTCTCAATGGAACTTTCTATGTTGTTAATCAAGGGATATTTACGGTTAGATGGTGACTCTTTCTAGAGAACAACTCAATGACTTCATAGGTGGTTTGATCAAGATGTTTACTTATGTAAACGACTAATGGCTTTACATTTTCAACATTTAATGGTTAGAAGTTGATGCGTCAATATTCCCATTGTTTTGGGTGAAGTGTGTAGTGTAATGTTATGATTCTGACGATGAGAATTTGATGGTTCAATGCCTTAAACTGGTAGTCTTACCCTTGCCCTCGTATGATTATGATTTATTATCACCATAATGAATTAATGGGTAACCCTAATGAGGTATAACTTGTTATACCTAGCTTTAATATAACTAAATGATGGTAATTGGGTATGAATAGTCCTTGAATGACTAATACAATCATGGGTACTCTCTTATTGTTATTGAAACCCTAGTATGCTATAACTCGATGGTTACACCTTGATTTATGTGTGGGTTCATACTTGAGAATAGTATGGAATGTGATGGTGATGCTTCACCTTATGCATCCATGATCTAATGGGGATGCCATGAGTTAGGGTTTGGGTATGAGTGATGATTAGTAACATTAATATAATTTATCTTGTTGAACCTAACTCTAATTCAAATAGATAAAGATGAGTATTCATGTTTAACCTTCTCATATGATGGCATGATGGTGAAATAACCTCCTTAAAATGATCATAACCTTAATGTGTTAATCGCTGGTTATCATAGCCACATGGTTGATACTTTCTTATGCTAAACATGTGCATTATGAATATGATGAGGGTTAATCATATCTAGATTCCTTGCATGTTGATGTAATAAAGGAATATTCTTAATGTTAATATAACCCTGCTATGATTGTTTATGAATATCTCCTAGCTCATTAATGCAATATTGTGCTGATCTGGTGTATTATATGTAAGTGATGTTGTTGAGCCTTGTTATAAGGCATGGAAAAATAATGATGATCTTGTAGGGAATAGTATGATGTTCTTAATGACCTTTGGGCATGGTTGAGCCCTGAATGAGGTGTAATCCTCTGGTGTTGATAAGGGTTCATACCCTGTGATATTGTGAAAAGGATTTATATCTTGTGATAGTATGATGACTAGTGTAGTTTCATGAATGGCAAGTGAATAGTACCATGTGATGATGAGATGAGAAATTATGTTTCACATGTTTTATATCTTTTGAAGTTGTGATATTTATATGCTTGCTAGAAGTGAATTAGGGTTTGTATGTCCACTTGTTTGATGCAGCCTGAATTCACCCAATTGTCATAACTAATCAAGTGCAACTCAAATCATGTAGTGCCCTATGTCATAGAGCCATCTTCAGTGTCAACACTTGCTAGATGGTGAAACGAGTATTCCTAAGGGAAACTCAGAGCACATATTGTTGAGTATGTGGGGGTGGCAAGTTGAGGATATATCCTTGTCATCCACGATGAAGGTTATGGAGGATGGCTATGGTCATGCCTCATACATTTGATGTGATTAAGGACAACTGCACTTGTACCTCATATTAGATGGTTTTGTATACCCTGATATCTAATGTTGTGACCTGTACCAAGGGTGGATTAGTGGTTAGTAGCTTGACTATATGTCACTGTAGTGGCAGCTTTGACTGATATGTCACTGCCTTTTTATTCATACTGATCGAGGGGAAGAGATATTAGGATATCAACACTCCTAGATCTTGTACAGAACCGAATAGACCTTTGTAGGGGTCAGTTGGACTTTGGGTGGTACGACTCAAAATCCCCAGGGAATAAAAAGATGTAATGCAATTGTCTAGCAAATCTATTTAGGGTTATACACAACGCTTCATATTAGATGATAACCCTTGTTGTTATCTGTACATAGAGATGATGTTTAATGCATTAAAAGATAGTAGATATTCTTATGTTGTGGATATGCTCATGCTATAAATGTGTACATAAAATTGTCATATTTAAGTTGATAGAGATATTATTATTGTTGGTTATGATTATGACATTCGTTATCACATGTTGTTAGCTATTCTTATATTGCTAGCTATACCTTTGTAACTAGAGATGCCTATACTGCTAATCACGTTTATGCATATAGTTGTGCTTATATTGTTATCTCTACTTATGATGTTTATATGTTCAACTTGATAGACATGTTGATGTTGTTAGCTATGCTTATGATACTAGACTTATTCATGATGTTAGAGATGCTCATGCTGCTAGACTCATACTCATGCTGCTAGACTCCTTATATTGTTAATAGGGATATAAGAATAGTATGGCTAATGAAGATAGTTATTATCTACTCCTTTATCTATTTTGTTAATCATCAGTGTTGTTGAGCTTATTTGTTATATATGATTAAACTGTCTCATCACCTAAAAATGTTGGAATCAATAAACATTGTTGGAGGTTATATCTGTTGTTGGGACATGGGTCTCACCCTTGTGGTTCACCACATCTTTTTAGGTAATCAAAAGTGACGAAAACAAACCTGTGGAAGCAAAGAGGGCTATAGTAATGAATCTATGAGAAAGTTTATTAGATGTCTAGTGTGACCTAGAGTCATCCATGTACTCTTTAGGTTCAGGCAGGAAAAGTTTGTATATGGTGTTTCAAATGAATCGGAATTTTGTTAGCATGTTAATGCTTGTTTGTGTGGCCTATACAAATATTGTTCTCCTGTGTATGTATGTTGTGACTAAGGTGATAGAACAATTTGTATCGAATTCTTATCATAGTATGGATATAAGAAAGATATTAGGCTCTTATGCAAATGTTTCTGAGAGGGTGTTGATGTTGAAATTGGTTTTAATTTACCCATATTTTTGGGGTATGTGGTTAATTGGTGATCGTTTGTGTTTTATTTTTGAGTAATCTTGTTTAGTGTAATGGGTTCTTATATTTGAGACTTTAAATCAGGTATGTGGTTACGCTTATGACTAATCACTCTAGTTTCACGATGATTTCTAAGGTTTTACCAGTTTCTTGAAATTTACTGCTTGGCTGACTTTTATTTCATGCAACTATAAAGTGACTATGGCTATCATCATAAGTATATGTGCATAACTAGCTCAGATCCTAGTCCTCCTCTGTAGCTTTGAGTAATTGTGAGAGATGGATAACCTAGTTATTAGTCTACCCTTGGGGTAGGATCATCAGGTTATCTTGAGTCGATGTTTGGTCTACCTTTGGGTAGGATCGTACGACTATACAGCTCTATGTCTTGGTCAACCTGTAGGGTAGGATCAAAAGGGGCTATTTGGGATCTAGTATATGAGAAAGGTAGGATCCATGTCCATTGTAGGGACAACACAGAGACAAGGATATGTTAGGATTGTGTAGTTATGTTTAAGATGTAAAGTTTGATCTGTTAAGCAATAATTTGGTTGCAATATGTTGTTACAAATAGATTCAAGCTTTTGGTTCCCCCACATACCAGTATAATTTATTATACTGACTGCCGTTTTGTTTTTCAGTATTTTAGGTTTATCAAAAAGTGGACAATCCTTTACAGTGAAATTGAATGAATAAAGCTAGATAAAGATTGGAGGATTGTAGATAGATAGTTTCCTATCTGGGTAAAGTTCCTCAAATCCTATATTTTTCAAGGTATGTGAAAAGAAAAAATTTATCCTATTTTAAGCTTAGTTGTGGTAGAATTTATTAATTTTTTTTTATATTTGCAAAACCATATGATCATGTTTTGGGATAATGTGTAACATCCCTGACCTGGGTTATGCTTTAACCCTAGGTGTTTTAATAAATAAAGATGATTATATGCTTAATCTTATCTTGTGAAAAGTAATTAGGGCTCATGAGGAACTTATGTTTCAATTTTGGTCCTGTTTGAACAATGTTGAAGCAATGTTTGCTTATTTTGGACTAAGTGCAAATTACCCAAGTTAAGGGGTTAACTTACAAATGTTACATAATAATATGTTCCTCTGATGTTGATACATCATAAGAATGAATATGATGTAGTGTTATGGTTTCCACAAGCCTGGACACCAAGATAGAGCTTGTTGGACAATGTTTGTACATTAAAACCTAGTTTTGGTGTAAAGTGCAATTTACCCAAAACCTAAGGTTCAATATGCAAATTACCACTTCAATAAGGTCCCTAATGTTTCTTGACATAATTTGGAGCAAATAAAATGAGAGGGGAGCCTCATTTGAATTAAGTTGGAGGAGAGAGAATCTTGATATTAAAATAATCAAGATTTAAGCCTAATTGGAACCCTAATTCAATTTAATGCAAAAAATAAATAAAATAATTGAAGGGGCCTTCAACCAAAATTAAAATGGTTGGATTCAGATGTGTGTGGACGAGCTTAAGCCTTGCAAAGGTACGAGCATATCCTAAGGAGGTGAAATTCCACTCACCATTATTATAAGAAAAAGAAATTCCACTCAAAAATGGATATTAATATTATAAGGGTTAAGGTGCTTAATTTCTTTTCCCTTTATTCTTGGATAATGAAGAGGTTTTGCAAGAACATGAATATGGATTCGTGGCCAAGAAATGGAGGGGGATTTGGTGGAAATTATTTTGGGAATTAAAGGAAATAATCCCATTTTCTCTCTCCTTGGGATTTCCTTATACATATCCCTTTTTCCACTCACTTAAGGACTTCCTTTCGGATTTCCTTTCTTTCTTTGCCTTGGCCGACCCCAAGAGAATCTCAGGAACAGGAGGAGGACGACCCCAACCTATTGGTAAGGTTCTTGACCTCTTTTCCCCTTGATTCCATGGCGGAAATTGAAAGTAAATCATTGATTTCTTCTTAATTTGATCTCCTCTTCAACCCTAGCCAAACTTTTCAACCAAAAGTTTGAGGACGAGCCTAGGGGGAGTTGTAAGAGCTTCATCCACCATTGTTTCCGTTATCTTGGAGCTTTGTAGCTCAATTGGAGGCGGGTTTTATAACTTGAACCCTTGATTTTGTTATTGCATTCAATTCCCTATCGAATAATGATCTTTTCCACATTCACAATAATTGATTTGGTTGATGGATGCAATCACCATGCAAACCACAGTAGGTTTCATGAGTTTAGAGCTTGAATATGATAAGCACACACCTCTCCAAAATATCCAAGGCAAACGGTTTACTTTTGTTGCTGAAACGGTTTCCCAAACCGTTTGGGATTAAACGGTTTCAAACCGTTTAGAAGCAAACGGTTTCACCAAACCTCATGAGACCAAATGGTTTCAGACCGTTTGGTGGTGTTGACCAGGGTTGACCATTTGGAGATCATCCAAATGATCCCAAGAACATTTGGGGGTCACCCAAGACCGTTTGGAGGTCTAGGGTTGACCATGGTTAGGTGTTTGAAGATCTAAAGATACTAAGTTGAAGTGCAATCAAATGCTGGTTTGGTGATCAATCCAATGATCCAAACCCTAATTGGATGACTTGGATTTGAGTGATGAGATGGGAAAACAGTATCAAGACCGTTTGGAGGTCATCCAAATGACCTCAAGACCGTTTGGGGTCAGGTCATGTTCAATTTGGTTGATGGTCCAATAGTTTTAAAGTAACTAGTTACACATTGATTAATGTTGAAGGATCATCGATCTCAAACCTTAATCCAACTGATTCAAACCCTAATTTATGACCAATTGAGGGTCAATTGAGAGTCAAATCAGTTGAAGGATGACCTACTTAACTCAATCAAAGTATGGTGATAGGTCCAATTGATGATTAGTTACATGAATACAATGATTGATGGAATCAACATTGAGAACCCTAAACCGATTGGAGTAGTTGAGACCATCTTTGGTCCATGCGGTTTTGAGGAGGTTTGGACCAAACGGTCTCAAGACTGTTTGGGACCAAACGATCCCAAACCGGTTGAGTTCATGCGGTTTCAAAAAGGTACTTTAGCAAATGATCTTGAAGGTCACTTTTACCAAACGGTTTCAAACCGTTTGAACTTTGAAAGACCAAGACCGTTTGGGGCCCAAGTAATCAAAATTGTTTGAGGATCAATATGGTTAATCATTTTGGATACCTAATGTAATTCAGGACTCAATTGGTTAATCCACTTGGATACCTATTGTAATAGAAGATCCAATTGGTCAATTCATTTGGATACCTTATGTAATGGAAGTCCAATGTGATTGAATCTCTTGAGAATTAAGATGATGAATGATCCATTGATCCAATGATGATTATTAAGGCTACGTACAAAGGTTGACACCCTAAAGTACCTAGATGATCAATACCTTTAGATTAATTATCCCTAAAAGGTTATGAGAGTAATGTCTTAGTACACTATGTTAACCATAGTTGTATGTACTTGATTGAAGGGTTGATGTGACCTAATCAAGTTGGGAGGAAAATAGAGAGGAATTCATATATGAGTATTGATCATGTGATGATTAGGTTATGATCCTTAATAAAGAGATCATGAAACCCTAATCCAGAAGGTTAATAAATCTTAACCCTAGTTTAGGGTAACATAATGTAAAACCCCAATTATGGGAATAAAGAGTGAAACCCTAATTGGGACGAGTATCCCCCATTGATAGGAAAGGAGAAACCCTAATTGATGGTGATGCCATGAGAAACCCTAATTGATGGTGATGCCATGTGAAACCCTAATTGAGGGTGATGTCATGAGAAACCCTAGTTGGGATGAATAGTAAGTGAAACCCCAAAGCCCTAATAAAGGGTAAAGGTAGGTGAAATTCTAAATGGAGTTATAATATTTAAAGCCCTAACCTTGTGCAATATGATGACAAACCAGAACCCTGATAATAAAGTAGAGGTTGAAACCTTATAAAGGGGAAATACCTTAAAGGATTGAGTATAGGAAACCTTATTGTAGGCAATGCCTTAACCTAAAATGAGTCCATATCATTAAAGGTAGTTGGACCATTCTTGTGTGTGACCTATGCACTTCATGATGAGAGTGATAGGTCAATGGATGAAAGTATTAAGATGGGAAGTGCCTTAATACAAGATAAGATGATAACTCAAGGAAGATAGAGGTGATGAGGAATGTGATATACCTTGATGCATTTCAAATCCAATCTATTTGAGTAAGAAATATATGAAGTGTGTTATGTTAATTGTTACAATAAAATGTAATGAGTTTGATATACCTTGACAAGCATAGGCTAATATACCTTGAGAATAAGGGTAAGCCAAACTAATGAGTATGATGTAATCATACCATGATAAGGATGAGGAATGAACTCATACCTTGTACTGAGAATCATTTAATGATAAATGTTAAGAGTAATGAACATGCCTGAATTCTAAAGATGTGTAATGACCTTATGATCCATATGGTTAAATGTTGCCTAGTGAGAGGTGACAAGGCATTTTATGGGCCTTATGAGCTATGAGGATGGTTGTTGCCTAGTGAGAGGTAACAAAATGTTTTAAAGGTTACACAGGATTGACATAGTTCAATACCTGGAATAATATCACAAGATTGATATAGTTCAATACCTGAAATAGATACACAAGATGGACATTGTTCAATACCTGGAATGATAACACAGGATTGGTAATAACCCAATACCTGGAATAATAACACAAGATCGGTTAAATCCCAATACCTGGAATAATGTCACAGGATTGACATAGTTCAATACCTGGAATGATAACACATGATTGGTAATAACCCAATACCTGGAATAATAAAACATGATTGGTTAAATCCCAATACCTGGAATAATGTCACAGGATTGACATAGTTCAATACCTGGAATGATAACACAAGATTGGTAATAACACAATACCTGGAATAATAACATAGGATTGGTTAAATCCCAATACCTGGAATAATGTCATAGGATTGACATAGTTCAATACCTGGAATGATAACACAGGATTGGTAATAACCCAATACCTGGAATAATAACACATGATTGGTTAAATCCCAATACCTGGAATAATGTCACATGATTGACATAGTTCAATACCTAGAATAATAACACAGGATTGGTAATAACCCAATACCTAGAATAATAACACAGGATTGGTAATAACCCAATACCTGGAATAGTTGCACAAGATTGACATAGTTCAAAACTTCAAATGGTTACACAAGATTGACATAGTTCAATACTTGGAATGGTTACACAAGATTGACATAGTTCAATACTTGGAATGGTTACACAAGATTGACATAGTTCAATACTTGGAATGGTTACACAAGATCGACATAGCTCAATACTTGGAATGGTTACACAAGATTGACATAGTTCAATACTTGGAATGGATACACAGGAATAATACAAGTCTAATGGTTGTACTAGTTGCACAGGATTGGTGTAATCCAATGCCTAAAATATTTATAAAGGATTGGTATAGACCAATGTCTGAATAAGACATGATGATGTACACTCTCATGTCCAATATAACCAAAAATCTATTTAGCAGATTGACCAAAGCCAATAAGTTGAATTAAGAATGTCTCATGGGTGACATATCAAGATAATGAGTGTCACAAGAGAAGTTTTACATGATGGTATGATACGAAGGATAAATGATATACATGTTCATCCTATTCCTTATCAAGAGAATAGTTGATCTATTATTCTATCATAAATAGTTACAATGCTTTAAGATGAGAATGCTTTAAACTGCTTATCCTTTGCCCAGTTTTATATCCTTCACTACAATAATAATGTTTTGACAGAGAGTTATATCTCCTGCTGGGACAATTTACAATTGTCTCACCCCTGTGGGATCTAATGTTTTTAGGTGGACATGGACAAGAAGACAGGAAACCTTTAGCAGAGAAGGAACAACAACAGCATCGAGGACAACAGTAATATCTCAGGTGGAGATACTGCATGTCTAGTCTTATAGTTAGAAATTCCTATGTGTCCTCTCTGTACTCTCAGGTCCTCGGAGTTAGTAGTCAGTGTTTTTATTTAATCGATATGAGATTTTGGCTTGATGCCTCGAAGTTTTTATGCTGTCTGTATATAATGTTGAATAGGACAGCTGATGTTGTAATCCTCGAGAAGAGATAGTACATGTTGTGTACTTATGGAACAGAATGTAAATATTATACTTAGGATCTTGATGAAAAATATTTCCTATGTGTGGATCTCTTTGCAAAAAGTTTTAATTTTTAGTGATTTTTAGCAATCCGCTGCAAATGATTCGCTTCTGCTTAGTTAATCTTGTGTTTTATAAGTTGGATGCCACATAATGACTCTAGCTTCTTGGTCTTCCTTAATTGGTAGTTATCGAGGGGCGGGTTCGTTACAATATCAATACTTCTTTGATAGCTATTGTTGTACACAAACTCTATCAAAGTCAGATGTAGATCCCAACTACCAAGAAATTGTAGCACACAATCCCTCTAAAGTTTGAATAGTCCTTTCAGACTGGCCATCAGTCTGCGGATGAAAAGTTGTGTTGAATCTCAGCTGTATTCCCATTGTTGAATGCAGATGCTCCCAAAAAAGACTTGTAAAATGTGGACCTCTATCAAAAACTATTGTCACTGTAATGCCATGCAGACAGACTATCTAATCAACATATACTTGTGCCAAATTCTTTGCGATAAATGTTGACTTCACTGGTAGAAAATGAGCTGACTTAGTCAATCTGTCTACTATCACCCATATGGAATCATGACCCTTAGTTGTCCTAGGAAGACCAACCACAAAGTCCATAGTAATATGATCCCATTTTCACTGTGGTATTGGCAACTATTGTAATGTCCCTATAGGCTTCTGGTGCTCAACCTTCACCTACTGACAAATTGGACATTTGGCAATGAACTCTACCACATCCCGCTTTAGACCCGGCCACCAATACAAGTCTTTCAATTTTTAATACATCTTGGTACTTCCAAGATGCATTGTATACATCGAGGAGAGAGCCTCCTCAAGTACCATCTTCCTCAACCCATTAACATCTAGAACTATTATTCTATTATGGTAACAAATTGTACCATCATCTGCCTCATAGAAGCTATCATACTTTTCACTGCCAATCCCTAATTGGATATATTGTATCACAATATCATTTTGTTGTGCATCATGAATTTGTTGTCTCAAGGTAGGTTTCACTTGTAACTGTGCCAATAATCATGCCAACAAGGAAACTTCTAGCTGTACATTCATCTAGTAAATAGACACTAGTGTCTCTCTTATGGAACAACAAGGAATTTTAATTGTGCATTATCTACCATTGATGATGCAAACGACTTCCTACTCAATGCATTAGCTACCACATTCTCCTTCTCTAGATGGTAATTTATCATGCAATCATAATCCTTAATCATCTCCATGCATCTCCTCTGCCTCATATTCAACTCCTACTTTGAAAAGATATACTACAAATTCTTATGGTCGGTGAAGATCTGACATTTTTCTCCATAAAGATAGTCTCCAGATTTGTAAGGCATGGACCACCACTGCAAGATCCAGATCATGTGTTGGGTAATTCTCCTCGTGTTTCTTAAGTTGTCACGAAGAAAAAGAAATCACATTTTTATCCCGCATCAACAAACATCCCACCCCATTATTTGAAGCATCACAAAAGACAATATAGCCTTTCCCTTGCTCTGGCAGCACTAACATCAGTGCACTGGTCAACTTTTCTTTCAAAAACTAGAAAAAAATGTTGATGCTTGTCATTCCAAGAAAAAGGAACATCCTTCCTGGTTAACCTAGTTAGGGGTAATGCTACATAACTGAAGTCCTTGATGAACCTCCTGTAGTAACCTACTAGACCTAGGAAACTACAGATCTCTATCGATGTCTTTGGTAGTACAGACTCCACTTTCTTGGAGTCAACACAAATGCCTTTAGCAGGTATAACATGGCCTAGAAAGGAAACTTTAGATTACTAGAATTTGCACTTACTGAACTTAGCATATAGTTGATGTTGCCTCAACAAAGTCAGCACCTAGAAAAGATGTTTCTCATGTTGCTGACTACCCTTTGAGTATATCAGGATATCATCTATGAACATGACCACACACTAATCGAGATAAGGTGTAAACACCCTATTCATCATATCCATAAAAGTTGTAGGTGCATTGGTTAGCCCAAACGGCATAACCACAAACTCATAATGACCATACCTAGTCTAAAATCTAACTTGGGTTGGTCATCAACCTTAATTCTCAATTGATGGTAACCTAACCTCAGGTTATCTTTGAAAATATGGTGGAACCTCTCAACTGATCAAAAAGATTATCAATCCTTGGCAAATGATACTTATTCTTTATTGTCACTTTGTTTAACTATTGGTAATCATACACAACCTCATGGAACCGTCTTTCTTCTTGGAAAACAACATGGGAGCACCCCAAGGGGAAGTGCTCAGCCTAATAAAACCTTTCTCTAATAGTTCATGTAACTATTTCTTAAACTCATGCATCTCTGTTGGCACCATTCTATATGGTGACTGTGCTTTGGGTTGTGTTCTAGGAACAAGATTGATCTCAAACTCAATCTCTCTAGGAGGGGGGGAATGCCAGGAAATTCCTCAGGAAAGACATCCTCAAATTCTCACACCACGGGTACCTACTAGATACTAGGACATCTCACCTTGGTATACACAACATGAGCTAAGAAAGCCTCTCATCCTTTTCTCATCAACCGCTCAGCTGTCATAGTTGACATCAAACATGTAGGAAGAATCTTCCTATCACCTTGGAAAATCCACTATACATCTCCATCATGGAACATCGCCACCGTAGTACTACAGTCCAAGACTACATTGTATTTTTCCAAGGTATCCATTCCTAAGATTACATCAAAACCATGCATGTTAAGTGGCAAGAGATCCACTTGAATGTTGTGTCTGAAAAAGAAAGAACGCAAGAAGGGCACACTTCCCGCAACTCGACGGAACCAACCAAAGGAGTCTCTAGCCATAGGCTATTAGATCTATGCCTAATAGGTAGATAACAACTATATATCACCTCTCTAGTGATAAAAGAGTGTGTCGCACCCAAGTATACTAGCACAAATACAAAACAAGAAGCAGACAAATCAGAATGAAATAACTCCATCTGACCTGTCATGACTCGTGGATTGATCAATGCTTCTGGCTGGTTCATGGCATAAAACCTAGCTATCGCCTGCTGCCATCCACATCCTCTTCTTATTTTTATAGAGGATCCTTCGTGGGATGCTTGACCGTGTCATCTACCACTGCCACTACTAAAATATCATTGTTGTGAACCTTGTTGACTTTTCCTTGGATGTTGGTTCACCTCCTCATTCTTCATAGGACAGTTCCACATCATATGCCCAACCTGATCGCACCTGTAACAAGCCTTAGTATCATATTATGGCCTAAATGTCCCTGTCACTAAAATTGATGATGTGCTTCAAGCTCATGTTGGCAGAAAACTGTGACCTCTACCCCTATTTGGGGTCCACTATGATGCTATGTGTGATCTTGGTTCGGTGAAGGTTGACCTTGGTTGCGACTGTGGTGGAAAAAACCTCAGCTTCTTAAAGCCCCCAGATGATTTCCCTTGAAACTGCATAGGTCGCTTCTTAGCAATAGCTTCATACTTTTCTATGGCATACCTCTCAATCCGCTTTACCAACTCCACAAAGGTGGAAAACCTTTCCCTATTCTCCAAGGCTGATGTAGTAGTAGTCAACTCCGTACTCAGATCCTTCTCAAATCTCTGAATCCTTTCCTTGTTTGTTGTTGCTTTGTGTGGGTAAAACCTCAGAAGTTCCATCAACTTTGATTCATATGCATTGATAGTCATAGCTCGGCCCTGATGAATCTTCTCAAACTGTGAGATTTTCTCATCTGGTTATGTCTCTGGGATTTATCAGCTAACAAACTCCCACCAAAATTCCTTTCATCCTATCACAACTCCTGGCCTTTTCTCCTCTTCTATGGCCCACCAATGTCCAACACTACCCTTCAATAGATAGACATCATGATTTACTTTGTCTTCTTCAGGAATGTTCATGATTTTGAATACCTTTTCCAGCTCAATCAACCACATGTCAGTGCATGTTGGGTCATAAGTACCAGCATATTCAATCGTCCCAACACGTCTAAGATGTTCAAATGTCTTCCCAACACCTTGGGATTCCACATTAGGGATGGTTTCCCTAGATTGAGGTGTCGGCACTTTGTCAGTGATATGTGTAATCGTGGCCATCATTTGTCTAAACATATACTAAAACTCAAGATTGGCCATAATTTTTGGGTCTAGCTGAGGCATTGTGAGCTGCTCCGGCCCTACTTCTGGCACTCTCTCATTGCATGCCTACCTCCCAAAACCTTCTCCAGGTGCAATATAGCTACTTTCAATGTGTTCTTCATGTCCTCTAGACATATTTGCATAAGCATAAACTATGATCAGATATGTTGGATACATAAGAACATACTCAAACCTAAGTCCTATGTCCCTATAGACTCAGCAAACCTAGAGCTCTGATACCAACTTAACTGTGACACCTGGTCACACTAAATGGGATTACTCAAAACACAAAGCACGATACTAATTTATCACATAGTCAAAATGTGGAATAATTAAAACCAATTTTAATAATGTAATTAAAATCTAGAACATTTGCATAAAGGTCAATCATTACATTCTCATATATTGTAACAAGTATTTACATATGGGTCCAAAGGCCTCAGTCACATCATGCATAAAAAGATATTTCATATGTACATGCCATATATTTACAAACATTGGCATACTTCCAAAATCTTGTGTCGATACGAGTATATCATCTAGAAAGAACATCCCATACCCGGACATGTGAGTGAAGGGATGACACTAGGACTCTACTACTAACATCTACAAATGACCAACCTTCTGACTCTATTGATCACCAGGTTGGTTCTCTTCCACAACACGACCTCGACCTCATTGCCCGCGACCATATAAAATGATGTGGTAACCCACAGGTGAGACCCAATCCCAACAAGAGATATAACTCTCTCCAACATATATTGATTACAAAATATTAATTAACTGTAAATAAATTGAGTAGTTAGGGTATTGAATAAGCAATATGAACAGATTGAATAGCTTAAGCATACTAAGCAGTTAAGTGAATAAGATTTAGCATCAAGTAGAATTACTCAATTTTCATAAGTCTGCGTCATGTAAGAACTATGTAGTATAAAGATAAGACAAGGGTTAATCAACCAATGTGATACGTATTAAACCCTAGAAATTATGCTACACGACTGGTATTATATCTTGTATTATGCCCTGGGGAGTTTGAGTCGTACCACTCAAAGTCCAACTGACCACTGAGAAGTGCTATTCAGTTCTGTATAAGATCTAGGAGTGTCAGTATCCTAAGATCTCTCTTCTACTCAGTCAGTACGGGCCAAAAAGGTAGTGACATATCAATCAAGATACCACTACAGTGACATATAGTCAAGCTGCTAACAACTAGTCCACCCTTGGTACAGGTCATAGGACTAGACTCCATGGTATGCAAGAAAAACCCTGCCATTGAGGTAAAAATGTAGTTGTCTTCTAATTATATTCCAAAAATACTGAGAAACGACTACATCCACTCTCAAAAAGAGGGGTAGGCATGACCTTAATCATCCTTCCTAACATTTGAGATCAGGGTGACAAGCACCCCACATATTCAACTATATGCACTCCAAGTTTCCCGTAGGAATACTCATTTCACCATCCAATAAGTTCTGACATAAAGGTTGGCTCAATGACACAAGGCACTACATGATTAAGGTTACACTTGATTAATTACTACCAATTGGGTAAATTAAGGCTTCATCATACAAATGGACATATATGCCCTAATTCATTTCTAGAAAGAGTATATGCATTGCAACTTCAGAAGATATAAAATGTTTAAGGTATAAATCTTAGACATTACCTCATACTAATATTCATTGCAATCAAATGGACCACACTTGTCATCATACTATTACAAAATACCAATATATTATCATAAGTTCTAGGGTTTTAAACCTTATTGGAACAAGAAGAGGATTTCACCTCAATCAGGGCTTCAAACATGCCCAAAGGTCATTAAGACCATCATATTATGCATAGTAAGGTTATAATCATCATTCCATACCTCAAACAAGGCTCAAAAGATCATTAGCACATATGTGTTCATAGATATTATCATGGCAAGGCACTATGATATTCAAAATAGTACTACATTATGGTTTCAACACAAGAAGAGTGTAATACATTGCCACATTAATCGTTCAAGAGATCTAATTATAACCAATCAACATCATCTAATTACATTAAAGTTAGGTATAACAAGCTATATTACATGGGAGTTACACATTCACTTATTATAGTGATTTATCAAATATAACTATACGATGGAAAAGGTAAGACTACAAATTAATTGTATTGAGCTATTGAATTATCATCACTAGGACCCACATATAATACCATGGGATTCATTCTAATCCATTGGATGTTGAAGCCTATAATATTATTTATTGAATCAGGTACATTGTTCAAGGTTATCAATTGAAGTATATGTCTAACCATTAGATCAATTGAACCAAGAAACATTGGTTTAGCATTTACTCGAATCTACAATTACATTTTTAACTCACCATATGTGGTTATATCCTAATCCACCATTAATTATTATCATTAAGTCACCATTGGTTGTTAGATCAGCAATATATTCATCTAACACAATCAAATATTATGCTAATGTCATCATTGATTGATAACATCATTAGAATACTTAGTGGTTGATCATTAAACTTCTAATTGAGCCAAAACTTGACCTAAGGGGGTGACCATAGTTTGTCACCATGAATTTGACACCCTTGATCACGACCATCAGTTATCAAAATAGCAACACCATTGGTTGTTGCATGGTATCACCATCGATTGTGTGGTAGTGAAAGAAATAGCTTGAAAACCCTAATTTGAACCATCGACTGTTTGGTGCTTAGCACCATAGGTTGTTGCTATCAACCTATCCTAGATCATATTGTACCTTAGAAAGGTCGTACACATGTTTATAAGTTCATATAGAACTGGAACAGAATAGGGAACACCATAAAATTTCAAAACCCTAAACAAGCATGGTTTCTTTATGTTTATATCATAACTTTAAAGCATAATAATGAACTAGCAAGCTTTTAACAAGTAATATAAGTGAAGAATGTTATATAACTCACCTCTAGAGAGTAGGTCAGATCCCAAAAAGAAAGAATCTGGAGCAAATAAGGCAAGAAAACCCTAGTTTTAGATCTGAACTTGGCCAAGTAGGCACTTCTCTCCACAAAGAAGCAAAACCCTAGAAGAAGAAGCGAGAAAGGTAGATTCTTGAGTTCTAGAGCCACTTCCACCTTGGAATAACAAGGTTCCGACCTAGATAAAGATAGGAGGAATAAGAAAAAAGAAATAAATAGGGGAAATAAGGGGATACTTACTCTTTTAGGTCAAGATCACTAGGAAGGATCTTTAGAAACTCCTAAAGGAAGTCAATTGCAACCCTAGATGCTTTTACCAAGAAGATCCCCACTTTCTTCTTCCTTGGTCAGGGACTTACAGAAGAATAGAGGGAGATCGAGGTTCATAGGGGGAGGGAAGTGGTAGAGAGTAAATGGTTCATTTGGGTTCTTAGGGATAGGTATATAAAACTTTAAGATATAGAAAAAGAAAAAGTTGAAGTCCTAGTATCTTTCCAAGTGTCCATGGCCTTAAACTATTAAGAATATACAAGCAACCACACAAGAAGCTGCCCCATAGAACATAGAGACCTTCTTATCCATCGTTTCTTGAATTTCCAAGCAAAACAAATAAACCATTAGTTGATAACTCCTAAACGTAGCTCATCCATAAAGGGGTAAACCCTAGGTAAATCCTAAAATACCCTTGAAGAAAGCACCTTCAAACCAAGGTTTAACTAGGATCCCCATGGCTAAAAAAACTCAAGAATGATAAGATAGCATCTAAGGCACATAATGCATGTTAAAAATTGCAAATAAAACCCCTCAATAGGGATAATTGTTGAAAAGTAAAAAATATACATAAAATTGCATAACTTGCTCAATTGATGTACATTTTGGACTAAATTTGAAATTTAAGCTTGTCTTATGATTTCAAAGCATATCACAAGATTATATTAGGGTTATAAGCACTCAATTATTGTAATTAAGCTTATTCAACTCTTTACGAAAGTTCAGGGCCTTACAAAAAAGCTCAACTTCACGACTATTCAAAATAAAAGCCAACCCATGGCCCATGCATTGAATGATGTCAAATACCATGGATACCTCCTTTGTGTCCCCAATTCTAGTCCTAATATCATGAATAAGTGGATGTAGTATAAGGGAAAAAATAAGTGACCCCAAAGCATTTTCTTATTGCACTCAGGTGGATGATCAAATATATTTGTCTCTGATGTAAAAACTAGCTGCCTAACCACAAAGAAACTCCACCCTAAAGAAATAGATGGGACCTCACCCTCACATCATGGGGAAACACTAACCTATCCATCTTGTTGAAAGCATTTGATAAATCCACTATAAGAATAGAGAGAGACTTGTCTTCATCTCACTCATTCAATAACTTGTTGACATTGGAAAAAATGGTCATCGACCCTCTAGGCACACCATTTTCAAAGTGGAAGTCATTGAGAGACTTAATCATATCTTTACAACTCCTTCCATTACCACTTTGGACACTAAATGTCTCCCAAATGTACCCGTTGTGATGGGTTGTATCTCATTGTCATGTTTTAAGAAGTGGCGTAAGTGGTGTACAAGTTACAAACTCTATTAAACTCAAAGGATACCTTCTATCCAATGATAAATTAACCATCAGGATGATGGCATGTAAGAGATATGTGGAAACAACATACCACTATCCACATAGAGTGTCTAAGGTGTGTTCAAACCACAACCTATTTCTACCACATGAAGTTCTTTGTGGAAAGATTTGACATGCCAAAATATAGTGTTAACATATGCTAAAAAGGAAACTTCTAAAAATAAAATATATAACTTAGAGGGAGGTTGTCAGTATGGGTGTTTATCCTCTAAACCTTCAATTTATCTTCATTATATGGATCCACCCCTAAAGAGCACCATACTCACTCAAGTGTTGTAAAGTGATCATCTACTATCTTTCAGAGACATTACCTGATATTGAGGTTCTCTTTATTATCCTCCTATGTAGAGTTATCCCTGCCATGACCCACTGCTTCCTTCCTACAAAGTTTTTTATATTGCCTAGTGACTTAGAGATATCATATGCTACCCCCAAGTAGCAAGCTAACTCTAGATATGAAATCATTGTAGAAAATTTCTAATTGCAGATATGTTTCCCCCCCCACTTTTAGGTATGACCACATGTAAGATGCTCCACTCAAGAAGCAACAATGTCACTTAAGTGGTTATGGAGCCTGGGTCAACAACCACTTTGTAAAGGATTATCTTTAGCATATAAGAGAATACAAGATAAAAACAATGAGGGTTCTCTTCACAGTTGTGATAGATACTCTAAAAATAGGATCGAGAAGCACACTACAAGATAAAAACAATGAGGAATGCTCTTCACAGTTGTCAGAGATACTCTGAAAACAAGATCAAGAAGCACAATATCTAGGACCGTTCGTCCCATCCATAATATTAGGAATCTCAAGGCCCTTTGGGAGAGGCTTGTAAATGACATCAATGCATCCTTGGATCTCTCCCATATCATCAGTAACCCAAACTAGGACATCTTCATGGTGGCATGCATGACACGGCATGAAGATTGTATCCTCATGCAGCTCCCACACATCTACTGATGAAGGTCCCTTAATGTATCCTTCAATTTAAGAAATAAATCATGGTCATTTTGAATAGCTTCTTACAACACTCTATTGTGTTGGTCACCGAAAAGATGCAACCTACTAAAATGAGAGATCATACATATGAAGTCTCCACTTCCTTCTCTATTGTCTGAGCAACAATGGAAATCATGAGCAATGCAAGTTCCTTGTCTAGATACATGTTGGACCTGCAAGTTTCAACTCAATAGGGCATGGCCCATTAGGTATTTGCTTTTTCTGCCATTAGGGATTATAAAATCCCAACAATTGTGAGTCAAAAGGGTGCCACCAAGGTAAAAGGCAATTAGCCAAAGGCAAACCTAACAGACGTCAATTGCCAAGAAAAGGCAGCGACCAAGGCAAAAAAGGAAAAGGTAGTGCCTTGAGGATGGGGAATAAATAAAAGCAAGAAGGAAGAAAAATAAAGGAAGCAAGGAAGGATTGCTAAGGCATCTAGGTGTCATATTTGGCCATCTACTATTGTGCACCTTGTGAAAGTTGACGTCTTCTTAGAAAGTTCTGGGGTGGTATATTGTAGGAATCTCTCCCTACTATGTGATATCTTCTTATTTCTCCTTCTTGATATATTATATCATATTTGGGGTCAAACCCGAGAATAAAAATTGTATCTTTCCTCTTATAGTGGACATGCCTGTGGTTGGCCTGGTAGTTTATCCCTCACACGTTGTGAGGGTTATCTATGTAGAAATATGGTCTTTATTTCTCCTCTACATGCATGCAATTAGTATCTTGGGTTTACATGCTCATTGTCCATTCTTCCACATATATTTCGTTTTTGTTGCATTGTGGTTGCATAACATACATGCACATATTCCCCATCAACAAACCTATCAGGTGGTATCAGAGCCCAAGTTTGGCAGATCCATATCTATACGGGGAAGGGGTATGATGCAACATGATAAAGTTGATGAGCACAAATTGACAGATCTAGAAATCCTAGTTGGAAAATATTCTCTATTGTAAAGATTTGTATGATTTGGTAGAGGGACAAAAGCTGGGGAATGTGTTTGATGCGGACTAAAAGAAGCTAAATAAAAAGACCATGGGAACAGTGTGAAAGTATCTTGATATTTCTATATTCTACCATGTCTTAGAGGATATTGATGCCAAAGATATGTAAGTAAAGCTTAAGAAATTATATGACCGAAAGACTACCACAAATAAAGCTTTCTTGACTAGAAAGTTGGTGAACCTAAAGTGTTGGGTTGGTACAACCATTTTTGAGAACATGAAAAAAAAAATTCAAAGCCTTGTAAATCAACTGAGGTCCATGAAGATGGTTCTTGATGATGAACTCCAGGTGCTACTTCTGATATCATTACTTGATAGTTGGGAGATGTTCATTGTGTTAGTATGCATTTCTGCACAGGAAGACAAGTTGACACTTGACCTGGATAAGTTCAGTCTACTAAATGAAGAGACTCAATAATGACCCTCAGGTGATAGCAGGTTAGAGGTTCACTTCACAGAGAGAAGGGACACTGACAGAGTAAGATAGCATGGTAGATTTTAGAGTCACGATGAGTCCCAAGACCAGGGAAATTCACATGATACATCCAAGTCAAAGAGTAGAGGGTGCTTCCATTGTGGCAAGTTGGGTCATTTCAAAAAGCATTACAAGGCTTGAAAAATGAAACATGGGTCTGAGACCAAAGACAAGAAGGATGATGACAAGAATACTACAATAGTAATGTCAGAATACATGGACGATGATGACAATGTGGTCTTGATAGTCCAAGAGTAATGTTTACATGCTGAGGATGATGATTCTGAGTGGGTGGTGGATACTGCAACTTCTTATCATGCTTCACCTATTAAGGAGTTCTTCACTTCATACAGGATGGGAGACTTTGGGAGGGTGAATATGGGAAATTCTAGATTCTCTAAAATTATTGGAACTGGAGACATTTGTGTTTAGATAAGTGTTGGTTGCATGTCACACTAAAGGATGGTCCTCATGTTCTAGATTTGTGATAGAGTTTGATATTTGGTTCCTTTTTTTGATAGAGAAGGTTGTCATCTGGACTTTGGTGGCGGTAATTATAAAATCACAAAGGGGGCCTTGGTCATTGTATAAGGTAAATTGTGTCACACATTGTACAAGACCAAACTTAAAGTGCTCACAGGCAGTGATATATATACAATTGAGGATCACCAGGAAGATTTATGGCATAGGCATCTAGGACACATGAGTGAGAAAGGCTTGCAACTTCTATCAAAGTAGGTTTGATTTCTTTTGGCAAGGACACAGTCTCATCTCATGTGATTCATGTCAGACGGGAAAGAATCAATGAGTTTCGTTCAAGACAAAATTAAAGGTCAATTCAGATGTTCTATAGTTAGTTCTGGATCTCTACATTCTATTTGAGGTGGCTTCATTGGGTTGTAATAGGTATTTTGTCACATTTATTGATGATGAAGCTAGATAGGTATGGGTCTACTTGCTAAATACTAAGGACTAGGTCTTTCACTACATCTAGAAATTCCATGCCATGGTGGAATAGGAGACAGAGAAAAAGTTTAAGTGTCTTCACATGGACAATGGAGGAGAGTACACCTACAGGGAGTTCTAAGACTAATGTGTGCAGCACGACATGTGACATGAAAGGATAGAGCTTGGCACAACACATCACAATTGACATAGCTGAGAGGATGAACCATACTATAGTAGAGAAAGTCAGATGCATGTTGATGACTAAAAAGTTGCCAAATACATTCTGGGGCAAGACAGTGAGTATTAATCAATCTCCATCAGTTTCTTTGGGGTTTTATAATACCTGAGAAAGTATGGACATGCACAGATGCTTCTTATGCTTATTTGTGAGTATTTGAGTGCAAGGCTTATGCACACGTTCCAAAGAAAAAGAGGCAAAAGCTAGACGATAAAGTGGTGCCATGTATCTTTCTTAGCAATGGAGATTAGCACTTTGGCTACAAGTTATAGTCCTATGAAAAAGACCATGAGAAGACATAGAGATGTGAAAATTCTATGAGAGTCAAACAGTAACCAAGGTTGGAGTGAGGATATAGGTTAGAGGGTCATGTGACAGTTCTTCTGATGATGAGTATGAGGATGCTTCAGTCTCTTCACATGTGTAGTCTTTAGATGACGAATAAGAGAAGCATGATCACCTTTAAAAGTAGAGTGATAGCACTTTGAGTGTTCTGGTTCCAAATGCACAAAATGAGTGATTCAGACTCACACTCAAAGACATATGGGCATGGGAGCAAGACCATCACCAGGAAGAACCCTCAGGACAATAGTTGAGGAGGTCTGATAGAGTTTTTCATCCTTCATCCAAATATGCAACATCTCAATATATCTCCTCACTAACCAGGGGTATCCAGAGACTTGTCCTAAGACACAAATTCATAGAGACAGAGCATAGTGGCATCAAGCGACGTGGGAGGAGATGTCTTCTTTGTAAAAGAATAATACTTATGAGGTTGTGGAACTTCCCAAGTTCTAGAGAACACTAAAGAGAAAGTAGGTATATAGGATGAAGAGAGATAAAATCAGTAAGGATATAACATACAAAGCCTGACTAATTTTCAAGGGCTCAGGTCAAAGACCATCAGTAGATTTTGATAAGATATCTTCACTTGTTTTGAAAATGACTTCTATTATATTAGTTCTAGTCTTGGTTTCTAGCCTGGATCTAGAGCTTGAGTAGATGGATGTAAGACAACATTTATTTACAATAGCCTAGATGAGGAGATCTACATGAAGAAACCATAAGGTTTTTAGGTCAAGGAGAAATATAACTTTGTTTGTAGATTGAAGAAGAGTTTGTATGCTTTGAAACAAGCCCAAGAAGTAGTACAAGAAGTTTGATTCTTTCATGAAGAGTCATGGGTACCAGAAGATAAGTGTAGATTTGTGTGTTTACATTCGGAGGTTTCCCAATGACAATTTCATTTTTTTGCTACCCTATGTGGATTACATGTTGATAGTGGAGAAGGATGTCAATTTGATCAAGAAATAGAATATAAATCCTTCCAAAGTCTTTGAGATGAAGGATTTGGGATCAACATAGTAGATTTTGGGGATGAAGATTACACATGATGGGAATAAGCACATGTTATGGTTGTCATAGGAGAGCTACGCTGACCAAATTCTAGAATAGTTCAACGTGAGCAATTCCAAATCCATGAGTACTCCTCTATCATGTCATTTCAAAATAAGAAAGAAATCATGCCCAACTACTAATGAGGAGAAGGAGGAGATGGCTAGGATTTATATAAATAAATATATAAAATAAATAGAAAGAAAATAAATAAATAAACTGTAATATAAAATTTCAAAAATCAAAATAAATAAATAAATAAATGAAATGACGTTTTCATTCAAATTTCAGTTATATATATATATATATATATATAAGAAAAATTCTACCGATACTAAACTAAATATGAAAAATGATTTTGTTTGTATTTTGTGTATACTTTATAATACTATTTATATAAAAATAATAATATTTATTTGATATGTTATATGAATAGTATAATACTATGGGGAGTTTGATGTCACAATGGCATGTATTTGTCCTGATATTGCTCATGCAGTTGGAGTGTTGTGAATAGGTTTTTCTCAAACTATGGGAAAGATCACAGGGAGGCAGACAAGTGTATCTTTAGATACTTATGAGGCACTAGCATCATCTGTTTGATGTCTAGTGGTTTTGAACCAGTTTTGAAAGGCTTTTTTGATGCTGACATGACAAGTGACATTGATCACAAGAAGTCTACCTATTTGTATGCTTTTACTTTTGTAAGGGAGCCATATCTTCATAGTCTAGGTTGTAAAAGTGTGTTGTAGTTTCTATGATAGAGACAGATCACATTGCAATAGAAGAAGTAGGAAAAGAAATACTCTGGATTGTGAGATCTGTGGGGGAGTTGGGCATGAATCAGGTTGAACTAAATATTTTCTATGATAGTTAGAGTGCTATTGACTTGAACAAGAGCACAATATATAATGCACAGACAAAACACATCGATGTGAGATACCATTGCCTACATCATGTGAATGAAAAAAAGTTTTTTTAATATAAATAAGATCCATACTGAGAAGAATGCTTCTGACATGATAGCCAAGGTGGTGACATGAGACAAACTAGAGACATGCAAAGCGTTCAGTAGAATACACTCCTACTGATGATTCTACAATGAAAGTCTCCTCCTTGTGTTGAAGGGGAAGACTGTTGGGCCTGCAAGTTTTATCCCAATAGGGCATAGCCCATTAGGGCTTCGCTTTTGCTTCCTTGAGGGATTAGAAAATTGCAACAGTCGTGATCCAAAAGGGTGACACCAAGGCAAAAGGCAATTTGCCAAAGGCAAACCTAGAAAACATCAATTGCTAAGAAAAGGATGTTACAACCCTAATCTCACAATTACCATTAATCATGAGATTAGGGCATAAATTGAGGATTTAACGTAATACAAAGATCACCCTTAACTTTTTCTTCTTTTTCAAACTCTTTTTGCTTTCTCGCATTGAACCACATAAACTAACTTTACAAGGGAATCTAAACATTGATTTGTCTAATCTGATTTCAACAGTAAAAATGCATGTATGAACATTCATTATGTTTCACATACTTTTAAGCACATAAGACTTGCTGATTTGCATATATTGCTAAAAGAGGAATAATGTCATACATCATCATTTACAACTCTCTCTTATTTCTTTACAAGAACCTAGAATGAGAAGGACCGAATGAACTTAACTATACTCAGACTTAACTCTTGTGGTAGATCTACTCTGATGCATTGATATCTTCAATCCCTATGATTTCCCTAAAAATTTTGAGTAGAGGGGTGAGCATACTCGCTCAGTGAATGAGTACTTCAAAGAAATAGTCTAAAGCACTGATATAATTACAAATATAATTTTGAGCAACTGATATCAATTAGGACAGCAATAAGCTTTATAGAGATTGATCATTGACAATCATAGATATGGTAGGATACATTAGATATCAACAAGAGCAAACGAATATATGAGCATGGTTGGTTAATTTCAAAGAGAACTAATAATTCAGAAACATACAAAGAATAATTGCTGGGAAACTGTATTCAAATCTTTCTTAGCCTTTCTTACTTATCAGAAACTCTTTAAACCTATATGAACATATTTTAGCTTATGCCCTGATCATATGCAGTGTACTCTACATATGAAGATTCGTAGCGAACTACAATCTCACCGTACAAGACTTAGCTGACACACCCGGGAATGCTAAGCCTGACTACATCGCTGGTCTGCAATAGGAAAATGGCTCTCTGGCCTCGGCACACCTATTATGCCGTAAAAACTAGACTCCTCCTCTAACCTGAGCACACAGGTGGAGAGTCAAGCCACCTATTTTCGTTTCTGTACTCTAGTGCCACCAGGACCTCTAGTTAATGCTGGACACTACATGTTGTATATTAAGGAGACTTCCACTAGGGCTTTGTCCCCCGTACCACCTGTTAGTACGTTCTGACCCCCGTATACTGGACACTACCAGGGTTAGGTCATTACATCCCTACGGCGCAGACCTTTCATTGGGAATCTACGGTGTTCAGGGCTCTTAAGTCTATTATTTAATTATTCTTAGAAAGCTCTTATGATATTGTATCTTTTCCCTTACTTATACTTGACTCTGGTATCTCTATGGTACCGTGTCTATTCATTTGAAGTTTAAAACACAACATGTGTATCATTCTAAACTTGGCAGAGTAATATACTCAAAACACTATAATATACTGAGAAATCAACATTTTATACCTACAGGCAGACTAAAATTCTTAAATAACAGAATACATGTCCACTTGATACTTTATACATTAGAATCATGCAATTGAACTTCTTAATACACTGATAAGAGTTAATTACTTGACATATGAGAAATCATCATTTGCACCTGTAAATTATTTGTACTTTCTTGGAAAACATGCACCTCAACCTGAATCTTGAGTTATGCATCACCACATCTCATACTGAGAACATGGATATCAAAATACTTGATTCATTGAACACCCTATCCTTAGGGTTTCATTTACCTCATTCACTTATCACATGGCTCTCATAAGGATTTCATGCGACATAAACATTCACTGAATAAAGACTACTATCAACAAATCATATAAAATCAATATATGTATGAAACCTTGGAACTGAGCTGAATTTGGGTTTCCATGCCATTCACTGAGATAACATGCATCAATAATAAAATTGAATAAATAAAGTCTATCATGTCAAGAAAATCTATTCAAATGGATTTCACGATATCTATTCGTAAATATCCAACTTTCCTCGCATTTAGGGTTTCACCCTCTTTACTGAGATATCAAACAAATACTATTCACCTTAAATGAAATCCAAGATAGTATATGACATATATGTACTATGAATTCATAACTAAGGGAATCTAGATAAACAAATTTCTCTATTTAATTATACAACAAATTTCAGTCATAGACAAATTCCCTATATTTCAGTTTACTCTTATAACCTCTGTGAATACTTAGGAAATTCTCATTAGGATGTATTGTATACATTTATAATATGATTTTATCATCTGAAATTCATCCAAACAGAGGAAGAATCCATTTCATATCATTTTGCAACAACTTAGATCAAACACACAATTTAGGGTTTGTAGTCGCATACTAAGCAATTAAAGATTATGGATGGTTTAACTAATGTTCATGCAATATACTATTTAAAGGAATTTCCCACTCACCCTAAGGTGTGAAAACACCTTAAAAATGTAGTTCATCCCTGAAAATCTCGATCTCGTATCAAATCCCTAGCAATTCATCCGATTCTTCTTCCTTTCAACTCGGAAACCCTAAAAATGAGGGATTATGAAGAAAGAGTGAGAAAAGGGGAATTTTTTATACCATTTTGGATCAAATTAGAGGAGGGACTGAATCTTGACATTTGAGAGAAGATTCACCATTAAAGTCTATGCAAAGAAGCTAAACTTACATGATTTCATCATTCCTCGGACCGTAAAACCCTAGGTCAGCATCTTCATCACTTTCTCCTCTCAAACCCTAACTCTCCCTCTCTCTCTAGGATTTCATTTCTCTTTATTGAATCATGAATTATGAGAGCTCCTTGTGTGTAAGGTTGACCATATAGAGCTATTGAGCTGCTTGGGTCAATTGCACATTGACCCCTCACTATACTTTCTCTTATTTCAGCTGAATTTTCTGTCATAAAAATATTACTGCAATTCATCTACTGATAAGGTCTAAACACATCCAAGAATTATAAAAATTTTACATGTTGTTTATGATTGAGTTTCAGATCTGCAGTTAACATTTCAGATTGTTTGGAGTTACCAATAAATAAATAAAAATAAAACACTACACTGCTAAAAAGCACTCTGTCAGCATTTTGGTCAAAGTATAGTTCGGCCGAGAACCACATTCAAAGAACAGTCAAATATTCTGAAATTTTTCTCCAATATGCATTATTGAGTTATCCATATCATATCCAAAATTCAATTAAATACAAAATTTTAGAAAATTCGAAAAATCATTTACCACACTGTTATCCTGATCAAATTCCATATTCATGTACTATCAAAACCCTAATTTTTGCCGATTAGGGTTTACATTTCCCAAACCCTAATTCTTCAAACTAAAATCATAGTTAGAGTTTCTTCTTAGGTTTGAAACATCACAATTGATATACTATCATTAATCAAGTCTAAACAATGTTCAATCTAATAAGGCATGTAATCATTTAGGTAAACCCTAGTTTACCAATTAAGCACAAATGTGGTCATTACAATTCTCATCCCCTTAAAAAGTTTTGTCCCCAAAACATAAATACGTAAACAAAGTATATTCAAAGTTTATTTTAAGCATCTGAAATCTTACATGTCATTACATTCTTGTATTTTATACTTGAATGTAGTTTTCAACGTTAAGTCCTTTATCTCTTTTCTAATAACAACATGTTAAAATTGTTCTCAATGATAACAACCAAATTCCCTATGCCACAATCAATCATAGGATAGAGAGAGAAACAACCATTTCAATATTTTCATACTCTTGAGGTGTTACCTCAATATTGATAATCCGATCCAACTATCTCAATTCATACGACTCAATATGTACTATTGTTATGTATTACCTCTAAGTCATAAAAGAGAGTTCACCATGTTGTTTTGAATTTTACTATTGTGCTACTCAAATAGCAAAATAGTCTTGAGTTGGAAGACTAGATTCAACAACAATTATACAGTACTACTCACGACATCCCCATTGCATCATGGATGCATAAGGTGAAGCATTACCATCACATTCCATATTATTCTCAAGTATGAACCCACACATAATTCAAGGTGTAACCATTGGGTTATAGCATACTAGGGTTTCAACAACAGTAACAAAGTACTCCATAATTGTATTAGTCATTCAAGGACAATTCATACCCAATTACCATCACTGAATTATATTAAAGCTAGGTATAACAAGCTATACCTCATTAGGGTTACATATCAATGCAATATGGTTATCATCCCTTCTATTCATATGAGTGAATAGGTAAGACTACCTTATTTAGGGTAACCCTTCATTTGTTCCATCATTATTCAACACATATCACCATACCACAATTGTACAATACTAAGATGGATTACTGGTATGAATGACTACAACTATCAGACACCTTTAACTAACATATTGCTTGCACATGTACACTGAAATCAGACGTAGAACCAATTTACATCCCTTAATATACCTTCAACAAATTATACTTCTAAAAACAAATTCACATATTACTAAAATCCATTGTTTTCTCTTATCTCTCTCCTCATTCACTACTACTTACTTTTTGCTACTTATCCTTCTCATTTTAAGCATGTAGATTAAACATTCCTAAAATTGAAACATACAAGGTACAAATAGATTATTCATCATTCTTGCTATCACTGCAAGAATTTATCTCATATCGCGCTTCACTCATATTGTATTTCTCCTTTTGTTCAAAACACACTTGTTCAATTTCAAATTTATATCTTAATATTTACTCTGAATCATTTCCATATTGTTTATCTACCTTTCAGATTAGCTATCTTTAAACCCTAGATTACTATCAGTGCTAGTTTACTTCTCATAGTGAAAATCTCATGATCTTGTTTTATAGAGATGCTAGTATTCAAGTTCAAATCACTAGTGGCATCCCTTGAACTACTACAACTCTAAACATTCTAGGGTTTGGTCCTTATCAATAGCATGACGTTATTGTGGTGTGACTTTGCTCCCTTAATTTGAAAGTCAAACTTTGGATCTCACAAGTTTTATTAAAGTCTTCCTTATCTTATCAATTGAATTTCCTTTCTCTTACTTGGCCATTCAGATAGATTACATTCTCAATTACCTTGCTAGGGTTTCATCATCATATTGTGTGTCATTATTACATTTACTAGATGTCTCTACGACGGTGGTTATGCATCATATATGATTCATTTTCTTATCACTTAATTCCCACATTGCTCTCATTAAGGAAGATATGAACGAGAAGATGATTTTGAGACTTAGAATTCTTATCTTCAAACATTCAGTAATACATTTCTCATATGTAGGTTTAATTAATTATCAACAGGGATACTTGACTAATTAGCACTTTCTTAAATCTCGCAACCTCTTTCTTTTATAATCTATATTACTCCATTATGTTTCAAACCCTTCTTTACTTTCCATAATCCCCTTACCATATATTACTATTCCACATGTCATCTTTAACTTCTAGTGTTCTCTTATGATCATGTTGCTTCTTTTATGTGTATGATCATGTATATCATGTCACATATATTTCCTTTTATCCTTCTACTAATGTGTAGTTGAAATTCTAAATCAATAATCTCTCTACTAGTTTCTCCTCATGTTTAATACATTACATATCCTTCATTTTAAATCAAACGGCTCATGCCTGGGTGAAACATAGTTTCTCTTTCAGTCAAGTTTTTCCTTCCTGAATATAGTCTTCCTTGTATGACTTATTCATTTGTTAAGCTACACTTTTGTTCTTCTTTTAGAAACTAGTTTGTTGTTCTACAGAGACTTAGAATCCAAAGTGTAACATCCCTGACCTGGGTTATGAATTAACCCTAGATGTTTTGTCTAATAAGGTTGAGTAGATTCTTAATCTTATCTTGGGAAAAGTAATTAGGCCTCATAAGAAACTTATGTTTCAATTTTGGTCCTGTTTGAGCAATGTTGAAGCAATGTTTGCTTATTTTGGACTAAAGTGCAAATTACCCAAGTCGAGGGGTTAACTTGAAAATGTTTCATGATAAGATGTTCCTTTGATTTTGATACATCATAAGAATGAATATGATGTAGTGGTATGGTTTTCACAAGCTTGGGCACTAAGATTAAGCTTGTAAAGCAATCCTTGTGCATTAAAACCTAGTTTTGGTGTAATGTGCAATTTACCCAAAACCTAGGGTTCAATATGCAAATTACCACTTCAATAAGGTCCCTAATGTTTCTTGGCATCCATTATAGCAAATAAAATGAGAGGGGTGCCTCATTTGAATTAAGTTGGAGGAGAGAGAATCTTGATATTAAAATAATCAAGATTTAATCTTAAGTGAAACCCTAATTCAATTTAGGGCAAAAATGAATGTATTAATTAAAGGGCCTTCAACCAAAATGTTATTGGTTGATTTTGAATAAGGATGGACGTTCCTTTGCAAAGATAAGGAACGAAAATATCTTAAGTAGGTGAAATTCCACTCACCTTATTATAAGGAAAAGAATTTCCACTCAAAAAGATATATTAATATTATAATGGATTAAGGTGCTTATTTTCTTTTCCCTTAATCCATGGATAATGGAA
Source organism: Alisma plantago-aquatica (assembly GCA_963693085.1). Classification (NCBI taxonomy): domain Eukaryota; kingdom Viridiplantae; phylum Streptophyta; class Magnoliopsida; order Alismatales; family Alismataceae; genus Alisma; species Alisma plantago-aquatica. The sequence goes on along the minus strand of OY856409.1, from coordinate 471,408,481 downwards.
GGGAGTTCGGTGGCTTTGAGTTGCCTTTGTATGCAAGCAAACCAAGGAGGAAGAGGTGGTACTATTTTTGGAGTTAAATGCATTTTAATAAGACATTTTCTCTCTCATCAATTTCCTTATAAAAGTGCCATTTCCAAGCCCAAACCAAGGCCTTTTTCAGATTTTCTTCTTCCCCTTGCTTGCAAAACCGACCAAGGAGCTAGGGAGGAGCAGGGAGCACGTCCCCAACCTGTGGGTAATCCCTTGACCTTCGTTCTCCTTGATTTCATGGTGGAAATCGAAAATAAATTATGGATTCCTTCTTATTTCGATCTCCTCTTCAACCCTAGCCAACTTTTGCAATCAAAAGCTTGAGGACGAGCCTAGGGGGAGTTTCTAGAGCTTCATCCACCATTAATGGCGTGAGCTTGGTGCTTTGGAGCTCAATTGGAGGCGGGTTTTATAACTCAAACCCTTAAACATTGCTATTGCATCAATTCTCTATGCTTTGTTGATTGATTTCTTCAATTTGATACACACTTGTTTCTTTGCTGCAATTTCCATCAAGAACGGTTGCTGTTCTTGGTTGTTCGAAGGAAGGGGATGATGACATCATCCTAGATGCTTATCCAAAGAAAATTACCAAGCAAAACCGTTTTGATAGCTACTCCAAATCGTTTTAATTTGATTGGCTATGCGGTTTCAGCAAACCGTTTAAGGGCAAACAGTTTGAAACCGTTTGGGAGAAAACGGTTTCAAAACCGTTTGAGATGGTTGACCAAGCATTGACCGTTTGGGAATCTTGTTCCCAATTATGTAGGCTAATGACCCTCCAAATTTTATGGGTTAACTCCAAAGGAATCGTGAGTTGAAGGCCAATCAATTAGTAAACTCAAATTGAATTAAATGCTGATTTTCAACCTGATCAAATTGACCTGTTTGGGAAAACGGTTTCAAAACCGTTTGAGATGGTTGACCAAGCGTTGACCGTTTGGGATTACTGTTCATAATTATGTTGGTTGATGAACCTCCAAATTTGAGGGATTAAATCCCAAGGAATCGTGAGTTGAATGCTAATCAATTAGGGAAACCTAATTGGATTAAGTGCTGATTATCAATCTGTTTTAATTGAACTTTTTGGGCAAACGGTCTCAAGACCGTTTGAGTGCGTTGACCAAGCGTTGACCGTTTGGGATTACTGTTCCTAATGATGTGGTATAATTACTCACCAAACTTTAGGGATTAACTCCCAAGGAATCGTGATTTGAAGGCTAATCAATTAGGTAAACCCTAATTGAAAACAGTGCTGAAATTCCAATGAGTTAAGTTGAGATTTTGGGTTGATTAGCCCAAACGGTTTCAAGACCGTTTGGGGATCACCCAAACGGTCTCAATACCGTTTGGGGGTCACCCCAAGACCGTTTGGAGGTCTGGGGTCAAGTATAGTTGACCAATTGAAGGTCCAAAGGTACTAATCATATTGCAATGTAGTGCTGATTTGTTGATCAACTCGATAGACCAATCCATGATGATGTTTCACTAGAATCCAAAGGTTGGATGGGACAAACGGTCTCAAGACCGTTTGGAGCTCATCCAAACGGTCTCAAGACCGTTTGGTGGTCACCCAAGACCGTTTGGAGGTCTAGGGTTGAGTATGGTTAGGTGTTTGAAGGTCTAAAGGTACCAAGCTGTTATACAAAGCAATGCTGATTTGGTGATCAATCCAATGATCCAAACCTTAATTGGATGGCTTGGATTTGAGTGATATGATGGGAAAACGGTCTCAAGACCGTTTGGAGGTCATCTAAACGACCTCAAGACCATTTGGGGTCAGGTCATACCCAATTTGGATAATGGTTCAATAGTTTCAAAGTAACCAATCTTGCATTGATGAGTGTTGTTGGATCTTCGATTCCAAACCCTAATTCAATTGAATGAAACCCTAATTGATGATCAATTGAGAGTCAATTGAGGGTCAAATCAGTTTAAGGTTGACCTATTAAACTCAATTGAAGTATGAGTATAGGTCCAATTGATGATTGGTTCCATGAATTCAATGATTGAAGGAATCAACATTGGAAACCCTAATTCAATTGGACACCCCATGTTATTGAAGGTCCGATTGATCAAACCTTTTTGGAAACCTAATGTAATTAGATGAGAGATACCCTTAATGGTACTAATCAATAATTCCTAGCAAATGCATGAATCCAATACATGATTAGTAAACCCTAGTTGAGGGTGTATCCTTATGAACCCTAGTTGAGGGTGTATCCTTATGAAACCCTAGTTGAGGGTGTATCCTTATGAACCCTGGTTGAGGGTGTATCCTTGTGAAACCCTAGTTGAGGGTGTATCCTTATAAACCCTGGTTGAGGGTGTATCCTTGTGAAACCCTAGTGGAGGGTGTATCATTGTGAACTATGGTTGAAGGTGTATCCTTATAAACCCTGGTTGAGGGTGTATCCTTGTGAAACCCTAGTGGAGGGTGTATCATTGTGAACCTTGATTGAGGGTGTAACCTTGTGAAACCCTAGTTGAGGGTGTATCCTTATAAACCCTGGTTGAGGGTGTATCCTTGTGAAACCCTAGTTGAGGGTGTATCATTGCGATTGTTTATAGGCAACTTTATAATAAAGTTATGCCTTAAACTAAGATAAGTCCATATCATGTGAGATAGCTGGACAATTCTACTGTGTGGCCTATGCATTATATGCTAAGGGTGAGTATTCTGTGATGGAATGTATTCAGAGGGGAAATACCTTAATACAAGATAAAGTTGGTTAACTCAAGAGGGTCTGAATTAATGAGAAATGGGGAACCCTAACCCTAATTTGGGGAAAAGGGAATGATAAGCCCTGTTTGATAGTGAACCCTAATTCCTGGTTAAGGAATGATGGTGTTACTATTGTATCACATGATGTGATGAATATCTTGTATGACTGTTATCATGCCTAATAACCATGCAGGTATGATGAGATGATGAATATAGCCAAGTTTGGGCTGTGACATTTATATAATAAATGTTGATTGGCTTTTTGTGCGTTGATGTTGTTGTTGCTTTATAAAAGTAACAATGTGTACGGATTTTATGAACCATGTGAATAAGTTGTTGCCTAGTGAGAGGTGACAAGATGTGAATGGTCTTATGAACCATGTGAATAAGTTGTTGCCTAGTGAGAGGTGACAAGATGTGAATGGCCTTATGAACCATGTGAATAAGTTGTTGCCTAGTGAGAGGTGACAAGATGTGAATGGCCTTGTGAGCCATGTGAATAAGTTGTTGCCTAGTGAGAGGTGACAAGATATGAATGGCCTTGTGAGCCATGTGTGATGTGGGTAACAAGTATCATGTTTCTTTGTAGCATTTGTGTTAATAAGTTATGCTAGAGAACTTGGCTGATGTTACATTCCTGTTATATATCTATAGTTCATTGATGATTATTCATATATGTTGTATTCATTACAAGTAGATGGATGAAGTATGAGTCTACCATGGGTAGATGCAATGCTCTTATTGAAAATGGAGATTATCTTATTCTGTTCTATGAAGAATAATTCTGCCTATTAATGTAAAAGTAACCCCTGCTCAGTTTAATTTCATAATCTGCTATAACAATGTTTCTGGCGGAGAGTTATATCTCTCGCTGGGGAAATTTACAATTGTCTCACCCCCGTGGGAAACATTTTTAGGTATGCATGAAAGGCAGAGCAGAAACCCTAGAACAGGGAAAGAGCAGCAGCAACAGCAACAACAGGGACATCAATAAGATCTCAGGTGGAGATATTGTCTGTCTAGTCATATAGATAGTAGTCCTATGTGTCGTCTCTATACTCTCAGGTCCTCGGAGTTTTTAGTCAGTGTTTTTGATATATCAGTCTGAGGTTTTGGCTTGATGCCTCGAGATTTGTATGCTGCCTGCATATATGTTTATAAGGCAGCTGATGATGTAGTCTCTGGAAAGATATGGTACAGGATATGTACGTTTGAAACAGAATGTATATGATATACAATGGCATTTGTTGGAAAAGATTTCCTATGTGTGGATCTCTTTGCAAAAAGTTTTAATTTTTAGTGATTTTCGCTAATCCGCTGCTTAATGAACGCTTCCGCATTAGTTAATATTGTTTACGCGAGACGGTCGTGACAATTTAGTGGTATCAGAGCTCTAGGTTCGCTGAGTCTACAGAGACATAGGACTAAGGTAGTAGAGTCTGTTCTGGTGTCATCCAGTGTATCTGAAAGTGTTTTCTGCTCGTATAAGAGAAGAAGAACTTAAAGATGACTGGGTCACATGAGGAGGTTGCTGTAGGAAGAAGTAATGTTGCACTAGGAAAAGGTGCATGGGAGCAGGCAAGAGAGAGATATAGAAATGATGCCTGAAGAAAATCTAGAGATGGAAAATCCTGTGTGTATAATGGTATGAAAAGTGGGGAATATGATAGTAAATAAAGTGCATACTACCTAATCTCAATACTTGTATACCCTGGCCAGGTATATGATTATTATAGATAAGGCAAGTATGAAACTCTTAGATTGTTATCTTTTTTATTACTATGATCAAGTAGTCATTCTGAAACAATCCAGAGAGTATAATGAAATTAAATAGAAAGAGCTAAGTGAAATATTTTCAAAAAAAACTTAGTGAACTTGCTCCGTGAATACTTAGTGAACTTGCTTCGTGAATACTTAGTGAACTTGCTTCGTGAATACTTAGTGAACTTGCTTCGTGAATACTTAGTGAACTTGCTTCGTGAATACTTAGTGAACTTGCTTCGTGAATACTTAGTGAACTTGCTCCGTGAATACTTAGTGAACTTGCTCCGTGAATACTTAGTGAACTTGCTCCGTGAATACTTAGTGAACTTGCTCCGTGAATACTTAGTGAACTTGCTCCGTGAATACTTAGTGAATTTGCTTCGTGAATACTTAGTGAACTTGCTTCGTGAATACTTAGTGAACTTGCTCCGTGAATACTTAGTGAACTTGCTCCGTGAATACTTAGTGAACTTGCTCCGTGAATACTTAGTGAACTTGCTCCGTGAATACTTAGTGAACTTGCTTCGTGAATACTTAGTGAACTTGCTTTGTGAATACTTAGTGAACTTGCTTCGTGAATACTTAGTGAACTTGCTTCGTGAATACTTAGTGAACTTGTTCCGTGAATACTTAGTGAACTTGCTCCGTGGATACTTAGTGAACTTGCCCCGTGGATACTTAGTGAACTTGCCCCGTGGATACTTAGTGAACTTACTCAGTGTATATTTTCAAAAAAAAAAACAAATAAAGGATTGTCGAATGAGTTATCTCTATTAGATATATATGTTTCTCTTTTAGTGAATATTCCTGGGTGATGATAGAAGTATGCTCTTTTATGCTTCTTCTTTTCAATGATATGAACATCATATGTTAGGGGTTTATGCCTTACATAAACAATAAACATTGAAAAGGTTGAATTAATGAAAGGAGCTTTGTATGGAATCACAGAGTTCATGATATCTCCATGATATTAAGATGATATGTGGAGACTTGAGGGCATGATTAATGAATAATCTGTCCCTCCTTTTCCTGGGATTTCGAGGACGAAATCCTTGTTAGGGGTTTATAATTTGTAACATCCCTGACCTGGGTTATGAATTAACCCTAGATGTTTTGTCTAATAAGGTTGAGTAGATTCTTAATCTTATCTTGGGAAAAGTAATTAGGCCTCATAAGAAATTTATGTTTCAATTTTGGTCCTGTTTGAGCAATGTTGAAGCAATGTTTGCTTATTTTGGACTAAAGTGCAAATTACCCAAGTCGAGGGGTTAACTTGCAAAAGTTTCATGATAAGATGTTCCTTTGATTTTGATACATCATAAGAATGAATATGATGTAGTGGTATGGTTTTCACAAGCTTGGGCACTAAGATTAAGCTTGTAAAGCAATCCTTGTGCATTAAAACCTAGTTTTAGTGTAATGTGCAATTTACCCAAAACCTAGGGTTCAATATGCAAATTACCATTCAATAAGGTCCCTAATCTTTCTTGGCATCAATTAGAGCAAATAAAATGAGATGGGTTCCTCATTTGAATTAAGTTGGAGGAGAGAGAATCTTGATATTAAAATAATCAAGATTTAATCTTAAGTGAAACCCTAATTCAATTTAGGGCAAAAATGAATGTATTAATTAAAGGGCCTTCAACCAAAATGTTATTGGTTGATTTTGAATAAGGATGGACGTTCCTTTGCAAAGATAAGGAACGAAAATATCTTAAGTAGGTGAAATTCCACTCACCTTATTATAAGGAAAAGAATTTCCACTCAAAAAGATATATTAATATTATAATGGATTAAGGTGCTTATTTTCTTTTCCCTTAATCCATGGATAATGGAAGGGAGTTCGGTGGCTTTGAGTTGCCTTTGTATGCAAGAAAACCAAGGAGGAAGAGGTGGTACTATTTTTGGAATTAAATGCATTTTAATAAGGCATTTTCTCTCTCATCAATTTCCTTATAAAAGTGCCATTTCCAAGCCCAAACCAAGGCCTTTTTCGGATTTTCTTCTCCCCCTTGCTTGCAAAACCAACCAAGGAGCTAGGGAGGATCAGGGAGCACGTCCCCAACCTGTGGGTAAGCCCTTGACCTTCGTTCTCCTTGATTTCATGGTGGAAATCGAAAATAAATTATGGATTCCTTCTTATTTCGATCTCCTCTTCAACCCTAGCCAACTTTTGCAATCAAAAGCTTGAGGACGAGCCTAGGGGGAGTTGCTAGAGCTTCATCCACCATTAATGGCGTGAGCTTGGATCTTTGGAGCTCAATTGGAGGTGGGTTTTATAACTCAAACCCTTAAACATTGCTATTGCATCAATTCTCTATGCTTTGTTGATTGATTTCTTCAATTTGATACACACTTGTTTCTTTGCTGCAATTTCCAACAAGAACGGTTGCTGTTCTTGGTTGTTCGAAGGAAGGGGATGATGACATCATCCTAGATGCTTATCCAAAGAAAATTACCAAGCAAAACCGTTTTGATAGCTACTCCAAATCGTTTTAATTTGATTGGCTATGCGGTTTCAGCAAACCGTTTAAGGGCAAACGGTTTGAAACCGTTTGGGATCAAACGGTTTTAAAACCGTTTGAGATGGTTGACCAAGCGTTGACCGTTTGGGAATCTTGTTCCCAATTATGTAGACTAATGACTCTCCAAATTTGAGGGGTTAACTCCAAAGGAATCGTGAGTTGAAGGCCAATCAATTAGGAAAATCAAATTGAATTAAATGCTGATTTTCAACCTGATCAAATTGACCTGTTTGGGAAAACGGTTTCAAAACCGTTTGATATGGTTGACCAAGCGTTGACCGTTTGGTATTACTGTTCATAATTATGTTGGTTGATGACCCTCCAAATTTGAGGGATTAAATCCCAAGGAATCGTGAGTTGAATGCTAATCAATTAGGGAAACCTAATTGGATTAAGTGCTGATTATCAATCTGTTTTAATTGAACTTTTTGGGCAAACGGTCTCAAGACCGTTTGAGTGCGTTGACCAAGCATTTACCGTTTTGGATTACTGTTCCTAATGATGTGGTCTAATTACTCACCAAATTTTAGGGATTAACTCCCAAGGAATCGTGAGTTGAAGGCTAATCAATTAGGTAAACCCTAATTGAAAACAGTGCTGAAATTCCAATGAGTTAAGTTGAGATTTTGGGTTGATTAGCCCAAACGGTTTCAAGACCGTTTGGGGATCACCCAAACGGTCTCAAGACCGTTTGGGGGTCACCCCAAGACCGTTTGGAGGTCTGGGGTCAAGTATAGTTGACCAATTGAAGGTCCAAAGGTACTAATCATATTGCAATGTAGTGTTGATTTGTTGATCAACTCGATAGACCAATCCATGATGATTTTTCACTAGAATCCAAAGGTTGGATGGGCCAAACGGTCTCAAGACCGTTTGGAGATCATCCAAACGGTCTCAAGACCGTTTGGTGGTCACCCAAGACCGTTTGGAGGTCTAGGGTTGAGTATGGTTAGGTGTTTGAAGGTCTAAAGGTACCAAGCTGTTATACAATGCAATGCTGATGTGGTGATCAATCCAATGATCCAAACCTTAATTGGATGGCTTGTATTTGAGTGATATGATGGGAAAACGGTCTCAAGACCGTTTGAAGGTCATCCAAACGACCTCAAGACCATTTGGGGTCAGGTCATACCCAATTTGGATAATGGTTCAATAGTTTCAAAGTAACCAATCTTGCATGGATGAGTGTTGTTGGATCTTCGATTCCAAACCCTAATTCAATTGAATGAAACCCTAATTGATGATCAATTGAGGGTCAATTGAGGGTCAAATCAGTTTAAGGTTGACCTATTAAACTCAATTGAAGTATGAGTATAGGTCCAATTGATGATTGGTTCCATGAATTCAATGATTGAAGGAATCAACATTGGAAACCCTAATTCAATTGGACACCCCATGTTATTGAAGGTCCGATTGATCAAACCTTTTTGGAAACCTAATGTAATTAGATGAGATATACCCTTAATGGTACTAATCAATAATGCATAGCAAATGCATGAATCCAATACATGATTAGTAAACCTTAGTTGAGGGTGTATCCTTATGAACCCTAGTTGAGGGTGTATCCTTGTGAAACCCTAGTTGAGGGTGTATCCTTATGAACCCTGGTTGAGGGTGTATCCTTGTGAAACCCTAGTTGAGGGTGTATCCTTATAAACCCTAGTTGAGGGTGTATCCTTGTGAAACCCTAGTGGAGGGTGTATCATTGTGAACCCTGGTTGAGGGTGTATCCTTATAAACCCTGGTTGAGGGTGTATCCGTGTGAAACCCTAGTGGAGGGTGTATCATTGTGAACCCTGATTGAGGGTGTAGCATTGTGAAACCCTAGTTGAGGGTGTATCCTTATAAACCCTGGTTGAGGGTGTATCCTTGTGAAACCCTAGTTGAGGGTGCATCATTGCGATTGTTTATAGGCAACTTTATAATAAAGTTATGCCTTAAACTAAGATAAGTCCATATCATGTGAGATAGCTGGACAATACTACTGTGTGGCCTATGCATTATATGCTAAGGGTGAGTATTCTGTGATGGAATGTATTCAGAGGGGAAATACCTTAATACAAGATAAAGTTGGTTAACTCAAGAGGGTCTGAATTAATGAGAAATGGGGAACCCTAACCCTAATTTGGGGAAAAGGGAATGATAAGCCCTATTTGATAGTGAACCCAAATTTCTGGTTAAGGAATGATGGTGTTACTATTGTATCACATGATGTGATGAATATCTTGTATGACTGTTATCATGCCTAATAACCATGCAGGTATGATGAGATGATGAATATAGCCAAGTTTGGGCTGTGACATTTATATAATAAATGTTGATTGGCTTTTTGTGCGTTGATGTTGTTGTTGCTTTATAAAAGTAACAATGTGTACGGATTTTGTGCTATAACAATGTTTCTGGTGGAGAGTTATATCTCTCGCTGGGGCAATTTACAATTGTCTCACCCCCGTGGGAAACATTTTTAGGTATGCATGAAAGGCAGAGAAGAAACCCTAGAACAGGGAAAGAGCAGCAGCAACAGCAACAGCAGGGACAACAATAAGATCTCAGGTGGAGATATTATCTGTCTAGTCATATAGATAGTAGTCCTATGTGTCGTCTCTGTACTCTCAGGTCCTCAGAGTTTTTAGTCAGTGTTTTTGATATATTAGTCTGAGGTTTTGGCTTGATGCCTCGAGATTTGTATGCTTCCTGCATATATGTTTATAAGGCAGCTGATGATGTAGTCTCTGGAAAGATATGGTACAGGATATGTACGTTTGAAACAGAATGTATATGATATACAATGGCATTTTTTGGAAAAGATTTCCTATGTGTGGATCTCTTTGCAAAAAGTTTTAATTTTTAGTGATTTTCGCTAATCCGCTGCTTAATGAACGCTTCCGCATTAGTTAATATTGTTTACGCGAGACGGTCGTGACAGAAAGGTAGTAAGAATGAATGTATTAAACTTATTAATAAAGGTATCCATTCCATGCTCTCAATTATATCATAACCCTAATTCATTAATCATGCTCATTATTTCCAACATTTCTCTTTGTTTCAACTAAGTTTCTTATCCTAGTTTTATGATTTACATGTTCATCTAGTTCTCTTCACTTTAACTCTGCTGAAGACTCTTCACTTCTATGTACTTATCGTATACTTAACTCTTTTCTTCTATTTTCCCTTTTCTTTGGAGTACATAAAAGTATTTTACTTGATATGTGATCCATTCCTCATGATTGATTCTTACTATCTTAGCCCTTACATACTTTTCTCATATCTTTTTCCATATTTCTTATTTAAAGTTCATATAATACTAATAATTAAACTTAATCTGAACCTTATGTCATGTTCCTTTATTCCCAATGAAGGGTTTCTCATATGAGGCCCCAAAGTTGGATCTCAGATATCAGTTCCAACTGATTCTTAGTTATCCCAGTCTTTCCCTTATACTTTAAAATCTTAGAGTACATACATTCATACTAGAATTTGGATCTAATCTATCCAGAATTTACTCTTGTTATGTTACTAATATATATGAGTCATTAGATCCCAGTAATACATCCTGCCAGCCAGACCAGGCTGAACCTGCAGTCCTGAAGCCAAGAGCTACTTAGGATTACTCAACTCCTATTCATCTCAAATGTGTGGAAGAAAACTTATCCACTTAGGAAAGCTCATTCAAAGATCATTTCTAGTCTACTTGATACAAAGAATGTAATCAATAAATGCTACAACTACATAGTGTACAACAAATCTTAAAGACCCATATATATTTCAAAATACTAAATATCTGAATTCAAACATATAAGAGATTTTCTATTCATCTCCAATAAAACAACAATATGAAATGAAAATTCTATCTCATTTTATATTTATGCTCTTAATTCATGTTACTTATCTTGTTTCTAACCCTAATATTTCTAGGGTTCCTCTCTAGACCATCCTTCTACTGTATACCTGGCCAGGGTATACATGAAAGAATAGACAGAGTAGCTTGATATTGGTTGATCCAAGTACTCAGATACCGGTACAGGATATCCAAATACTCAAATCCCCAGAGCTAACTTCATAACATCTCCTATCTGCCACACTTATGACTCTAACTTACTAACTTAATGGTCCCTGACAACTTAGCCTAAGCTCTGATACCAAGTTGTTACACCCCAATCTCACAATTACCATTAATCATGAGATTCAGGCATAAATTGAGGATTTAATGTAATACAAAGATAATCCTTAACTTTTTCTTCTTTTTCAAACTCTTTTCTTTCTCGCATAGAACCACATAAACTAACTTTACAAGGGAATCTAAACATTGATTTCTCTAATTTGATTTCAACAGTAAAAATGGATGTATGAACATTCATTATGTTTCACATACTTTTAAGCACATAAGACTTGATGATTTACATATATTGCTAAAAGAGGAATAATGTCATACATCATCATTTACAACTCTCTCTTATTTCTTTACAAGGACCTAGAGTGATAAGGACCGATTGAACTTAACTATACTCAAACTTAACTCTTATAGTAGATCTACTCTGATGCATTGATATCTTCAATCCCCATGGTTTCCCTAAAAATTTTGAGTAGAGGGGTGAGCCTGCTCGCTCAGTGAATGAGTACTTCAAAGAAACAGTCTAAAACACTAATATAATTATAGATATACTTTTGAGTAACTAATATCAATTATAATAGCAGTAAGCTTTAAAGAGATTGATCATTGACAATCATAAATATGGTCGGATACTCTAGATATCAACAAGAGCAAATTAATATATGAGCATGCTTGATTAATTTTAAAGAGAACTAATAATTTAGAAACATACAAAGAATAATTGTTGGGAAACTATACTCGAATCTTTCTTAGCCTTTCTTACTTATGAGAAACTCTTTAAACCTATACGCACATATTTTAGCTTATGCCCTGATCATATGCAGTGTACTCTACATATGAAGACTCATAGCGAACTACGATCTCACCGTACAAGACTTAGCTGACACACCCGGGAATGCTAAGCCTGACTACGTCGCTGGTCTGCAACAAGAAAATGGCTATCTGGCCTCAGCACGCCTATTATGCCGTAAAACTTGGACTCCTCTACTAACCGGAGCACACAAGCGGAGAGTCAAGCCACCTATTGGCTTTTCTGTACTCTAGTGCCACCAGGACCTCTGGTTGATGTTCGACACTACATGTTGTATATTAAGGAGACTTCCACTAGGGCTTCATCCCATGTACCACCTGTTAGTACGTTCCCACCCCCATATACTGGACACTGTCAGGGTTAGGTCGTTTCATCCCTATGACGCAGACCTCTCATAGGGAATCTACGGTGTTCAGGGATCTTAAGTCTATTATTTTATTATTCTTGGAAAGCTCTTACTATATTGTATCTTTTACCTTACTTATACTTGACTCTGGTATCTCTATGGTACCGTGTCTATTTATTTGAAGTTTATAAGACATCATGTATATCATTCTAAACTTGGAAGAGAAATATACTCAAAACACTATAATATACTGAGAAATCAACATTTTATACCTGCAGGCAGACTAAAATTCTTAAATAATAGAATACATGTCCACTTGATACTTCATACACTAAAATCATGCAATTGAACTTCTTAATACACTGATAAGAGTTAATTACTTGACATATGAGAAATCATCATTTGCACCTGTAAATTATTTATACTTTCTTAGAAAATGTGCACCTCAACCCAAATCTTGAGTTGTGCATCACCACATCTCATACTGACAACATTCATATCAAAATACTTGATTTATTGAACACCCTATCCTTAGGGTTTCATTTACCTCATTCACTTATCACATGGCTCTCATAAGGATTTCATGCGACATAAACATTCACTGAATAAAGATTACTATCAACAAATCATATAAAATCAATATATGTATGAAACCTTAGAACTGAGCTGAATTTGGGTTTCCATGTCATTCGCTGAGATAACATGCATAAATAATAAAATTGAATAAATAAAGTCTATCATGTCAAGAAAATCCGTTCAAATAGATTTCACGATATCTATTCACAAATATCCAACTTTCCTCGCATCTAGAGTTTCACCCTCTTTACTGAGATATCAAACAAACACTATTCCCTTAAATGAAATCCAAGATAGTATATGACATATATGTACTATGAATTCATATAAACAATAATTCATAACCTAGGGAATCCAGATAAACACATTTCTCTATTTAATTATACAGCAAATTTCAGTCATAGACAAATTCCCTATATTTCCGTTTACTCTTATAACCTCTGTGAATACTTAGGAAATTCTCATTAGGATGTATTGTATACATTTCTAATATGATTTTATCATTTGAAATTCATCCAAACAGAGGAAGAATCTGTTTCATATCATTTTTCAGCAACTTAGATCAAACACACAATTCAAGGTTTGTAGTCGCATACTAAGCAATTAAAGATTATGGATGATTTAACCAATTTTTGTGCAATATACTGTTTAAAGGAATTTCCCACTCACCCTAAGGTGTGAAAACACCTTAAAAACGCAGCTCATCCTTGAAAATCTCGATCTCATATCAAATCCCTAGCAATTCATCTGATTTTTCTTCCTTTCAACTCAGAAACCCTAAAAATGAGGGATTATGAAGAAAGAGTGAGAAAAGGGGAAGTTTTGATACCATTTTGGATCAAATCAGAGAAGGAACGAAATCTTGACATGTAAGAGAAGATTCACCATTAAAGTCTATGCAAAGAAGCTAAACTTACATGATTTCATCATTCCTCGGACCGCAAAATCTTAGGTCAGCATCTCCATTACTTTCTCCTCTCAAACCCTAACTCTCCCTCTCTCTCTAGGATTTCATTTCTCTGTATTGAATCACGAATTATGAGAGCTCCTTGTGTGTTAGGTTGACCATATAGAGAAATTGAGCTGCTTGGGTCAATTGCATAGTGACCCCTCACTATACTTTCTCTTATTTCAGCTGATTTTTCTGTCATAAAAATATTACTGTAATTTGTCTACTGATAAGGTATAAATGCATCCAAAAATTATGAAAATTTTACATGTTGTTTATGATTGAGTTTTAGATCTGCAGTTAAAATTTCAGATAATTTGAAGTTACTAATAAATAATAAAAAATAAAACACTACATTGCTAAAAAGCACTCTGTTAGTATTTTGGTCGAAGTATAGTTCGACCGAGAACCACATTCAAAGAACACTCTAATATTCTGAAATTTTTCTCCAATATGAATTATTGAGTTATCCATATCATTTCTAAAATTCAATTAAATACAAAAATTGTAGAAAATATGAAAAATCATTTACCACACTGCTATCCTGATCAAATTCTATATTCATGTACTATCAAAACCCTAATTTTTGCCGATTAGGGTTTACATTTCTCAAACCCTAATTCTTCAAACTAAAATCATAGTTAGAGTTTCTTCTTAGGTTTGAAACATCACAATTGATCTACTATCATTAATCAAGTCTAAACGATGTTTAATCTAATCAAGCATGTAATCATTCAGGTAAACCCTAGTTTACCAATTAAGTACAAATGTGGTCATTACAAAGGCAGTCGCTCAGGCTGAAAAGAAAAACATAGTGCCTAGGGGACGGGAAAGAAAGCAAAGGATAAATGAAGAAAAAGAAAAGGAAGAAGAAAGGAAGTGGAACAAAATTTCCAAGGCATATGGGTGTCTTCTTCGGGCCATCTACTACTGTGCATTTTTTAAAAGAGGACATCTTCCTGGGAAGTTATAGAGTGGTAGAATTTTAGGGATCTCTCCTATGTGTGATACCTTGTTATGTCTCCTTCTTGATATATTATCTTAGATTTGGGAGAATAATTTTTTTTTATCTTTGCTTCTTATAGTAGATCTTCTTGTGTATGACCTCGTGGTTTTCGCTCACACGTTGTGAGGATTTTTCACATAAAAATATGGTCTTTCTTTCTCCTTGATCTTCTTGCTATTATTATCTAAAATTTACATGGTCGTTGGTAACACTTCCACATATATATATATTTTATTACGTTGTGGTTGTATAGAATATGTGCACATATTCTCCTCATCAAACCTACGAAGATACTCAAGCAAACAATTGTCATGTCTTATGATGGACATATCATATTATTCATTGGATGGAGATACATGCCCTCAAGCACTTGACATGACCCTCTATTGGAGGTGTATATCAGGGCGTAGAGTGCATAACGGACTGAAGACGAACAGCCTCACAGAAAGGCACTACTACTATAATCTCTCCTCATCTAGATCCAGATCAGACAGGATGGGAGGAGGAGGCTTAGATGGAGTGCCTCCTAGGTTTGGGAATACGACTTGGAGCCGAGAGATGGTTTAGATAGTTTGGCTGACGGTGATTTGTTGAACTGATACTCCAAAGCCTAAGGATCCGAGAGGAATGGCATGATGGACTATTGCCGGAAGAAGTTTGTCACGCCAGTGAGTCACATATTCAACTGCCGAAGAACAATTATGAACACACCGATAACTCCAGAAGTTGATTCCCTGTGGGATATATTGGGAATGAAGTCAGATGTGAAGACCATCAATGGCGAGAAGAAGCTCGATCAAAGCAGATGTGAACTTTTATGGAGCAGCAGCATACATGATATGCAATTAGTAACTCCGATTTTTGTTGAAGAATATAGGGATGAGACGAGATAGTCTGGTCGAGAACAAAAAGTAGCCCCGCCTATACTTTTTGTGTGGTAACCAGATAGAGAACTAGAGAATGACATGCTCGACTGCTTCATTCTTGATGTCCTCGAGGTCACCCATGGTTACTGTTGCCGGCATACAGAGGTCACAAGCGTTATGCTGCCGCACTCAAATCTGTTGTTATATTATGTGGTTCCTGATATTGTTACAGGGCATCCTATCCTTTTGCCCCTGTTTGGTTCCGGCCTGGACCGGGATTGGGCGGTGTCGTTTTGCTCCACGGCGGCCCAATCCGGTCCGGCTTGGGCAAGAAATGTGTTTGGCTAGCGGACCAGTCTGAGCCCCGTTTTGGCCTAACGGAATCCCAATATCAGGTTTAAGTCAATCCCCATCGAGGCAGGATTGGGATTTCCAATCCGGTTTGGCCCGAAAACCCTCCCTGGTCCCTCGCAACCCCGCAACCCTCCCCTCGCAACCCCGCAACCCTCCCTCTCCTCCTCGCCAGACGAGCTCTCGCCCATCTTCTCTCGGCGCATCTTCACTACTGTTTGTCCGTGAGAAGTAAAAGCGAAAGCTGCTCGAGGTCGCAGATGGAGTGCTGCTCGAGGTCGCAGATGAAGTGCACCAGTCGACCCGTGGAGAAGCGTGGACCATCATCAATGCTGCCGCCTGCCAACGCCGGTCTACCTGGGCGGCTAGCTCCCTCGAAAGCAAGGTACCCATGCCCTACCCTGGTATTTTGTACTACCTGCTTTGACATTGAATTGTCTTGTCGACGCACAGAAGGAACCCTAGCTCGTCCAAGGCAAGAAGAAACCCTAGTCCGTGTGCCTTCTTATTCCTCTCCTTCTGCTGCGAGGTTGTTCACTTCCACATACGCCTTTTGGAGGAGCTGTTCACAGAAGCTGGTGGTCGTCTGTTGCTGAGTTGTGCTCCTCAATCGTGCTCCGGCGGCTCCGGCGGCCCTGCCCAGACCTCCGCTTCCACACTCTGTCTTCGTTCTCGCCCCCTTCTCATCAGGTTTGTCACAAATTAGGGTAGACGGTGCTTTAGTTGTAATAAATCTCTTCATTTCTGCAATAGTTGTTGTATGCTTGGCAAAAGCCATCGGCTACCTTACTCTAAAAACCATAATATATGTCAAGTACCGTTTAGACAAGAGATTTCTGGTTTTTGTACTAAATGGGTTTCTGTACTATGCTCTTTTTGTCGATGGACAAGAGATTTCTGGTTTTTGGGCGAGCTTCTTCTGTACTAAATGGGTTTTTGTACAAGAGATCGGCTACAAGAGAATATTCTAGATGGGTTTCTGTACTATGCTCTTTTTGTCGATGAATGGTCTGGATTTTGCTGGTTCTATCCTCTGTAAAGTCAGATTTCTTTCCATAGTTTGTTTTCTTCTGTAAAATGGTTGCTCGACCATTTGCTATGAAAGTTCAGGTTGTGGTTACTGATGGTGGTGGTGAGTTTGTTAATCATGCAATGCAGGAGTTTGTGTTAGCAGAAGGTATTGTCCATCAACTAGCTTGTCCTCACACACATGCTTAAGTTGGTTTGGTTGAAAGAAAGCACTGTCATATTGTTGAAATTGGCTTGACCATGCTGTTCGATAGTGGTGTACCTACATTCTTTTGGGTTGAAGCTTTTTCCTCTGTTGTTCATATTATAAACTGTCTGCCCTCTAAAAATAGAGAATACAAGTCTCCACTGGCTACCCTATATAACAAAACACCTAATTATGTGTCTCTAAGATGCTTTGGTTGTCTTTGCTTTCCCTGCTTGCGTGATTATAATAAGCATAAACTTGAACCAAGGTCTCTGCCTTGTGTTTTTCTGGGATACATCAAAGCTTACAAAGGATATCGTTGTTTGCACATCTCATGTGGGAGAATTTACTTTTCCCAACATGTTGTTTTCAATGAAGATATGTTTCCCTACAAAAATATCCTTCTCATCAATCTGTCTTCTAACAATCCTAACTCTAGTCAGTCACATACTGCCAAGTGTTATTTGTTTCTTGTTATGAGGTCATGTATGTGACAATCCCTCCCAAATATGCCAAGTACCCCACATTATGGATAATGTTGGGGATTAGGCTGTGCTTCCTCTGGTTTCGTAAGAAACCCTAGGGAGGGTGTTACATTAATGGCATCAGAGCAAGAAATAGATGACCACTAAGGCAACAATAAGGATTCATGCAAGTCACCCTAGGATGTAGAAATAGAAGTAGAGGACTCAAATCTTTTTATGCAAAATTTCCCAATCTTATTTAAGGTGGGTAGTATTGTAACATCCCAATCTTTTTATGCAATTTAGATAATTTAGATAATTGTTGAGGACTCAAATGCAATTTTCCCATAATTAGTTTTGCAAAATCACTTATTGTGTTCAATTTCCCTATTATACTTGTTTTATTTAAAGAAAATGTCTTCATGTATATTTATGCCCTTTTGTTGAAGAAAAATGGGAATAAATGTTTTAATGTCCAAATTTTTCTCTCATATGATTATTACTGATTTACATGTTTAACTTCTTGATTAATGGCCTCCATATTGTTAGTTGAAAAGAAATTATGTTGAAGTGCACATTTTCATATTTTGTAATTCTTATTTGAAGAATTAATTGCTTTATTTGCTTTTATCATGGTCAATTAAGTACACATAAGGGTTTTTGTTATTTTAGGCCTAAAACGAGTACAAGCATAAAATCCAATTGTATGAGAATATTCTAGACCCTCTAATGTACCTATGGTTCAAATTTGAACCCATTATGACCTTGTTTGATCCCCCAATTAAATTGGAAAAGATTTGAATGTGTTTTGTTTAATTAGGAGTGATGGTGGGTTAAAAGACAAAATTAATTAATTAATTATGTTTTAGTGCACGTCATTAACCTATGGGTGAAATTTGAGCTCATTTGGCCTATGTTTGACCCTCCAATTAATTGGAGAAAGATTTGAATATTGTTTGACCTAGGATTTAATCCAATTTCATTTGATCGTATTGACCTAGGATTTACTTGGCATATTTGGGAGGGATTGTCACATATGTTTCCCTACAAAAATAGAGTGTCATCTCAAATTCCTACTTGTGATTTATCAACTTTTTTGTGAATTTCTTTTTGCTACTGATGATAATCCATCATCATCATCCACTTATAATATTGTGCACACTATTCCTGAAGAGGACAACAACATTTATAACTCATCTTTCAGTTCTTCTAATGGCAATGTCTTTGCTGCTGCTCTGCCAAATGAGTCAGTCATATATGAGTCAGCTAAAGATATTACTGATAGCATTTCTCTAACCTCTGGTGAGAAGGCATGTGTTACTGACAATGGTGGGGAGATTTCTACTAACTCCAACATGCCTCAGATCCTTCTACTACCTCTGATGATAACACTACCTCGCCAAACCTTCTCATCAATCTGTCTTCTAACAATCCTAACTCTAGTCAGTCACATACTGAGCTACAAGTAGTAGCTGCTCTTGGATCTTTGATGCATATTCCATCTGGAAATACTCAAAGCAAGTGTTAGGGATCTTCTGTGCTTACTAGTACTGGAATCTTTTATTCTCCTTTTCTAGGGTTTCTTCTTTGAAAAGAGCAAGAAATGGATACAATCCTCGTGGTTTGGTTGGATTTGTAGAAATTTAGATTATATGAGACATTTTTAAGGTGCTTGGAATCTTAGGTGAGTTTTTATCTCTTCTCCTAAGCTCTATAACCATATTGAAAGCCTACTTCTATCTGAATAAAATAAACAAGATCCTTGCCAACATTTATATGCAATTGGATAATCAATTGGAAAGACTGAAGAATTAAATGCTACTAATTTGATTGTTTCTCATTTAAACTGTATGCCCTCTAAAAATAGAGAATACAAGTCTCCACTGGCTACCCTATATAACAAAACACCTAATTATGTGTCTCTAAGAAGCTTTGGTTGTCTTTGCTTTCCCTGCTTGCGTGATTTATCTACTTTTTGTGATTTATCTACTTTTTGTGAATTTCTTTTTGCTACTGCTGATAATCCATCATCATCATCCACTTATAATATTGTGCACACTATTCCTGAAGAGGACAACAACATTTATAACTCATCTTTCAGTTCTTCTAATGGCAATGTCTTTGCTGCTGCTCTGCCAAATGAGTCAGTCATAGGTTAATAGGGTTTAAAACAACAGCAGATTTAAAAGCAGCATTGGGAAATATCATTTTGCTGCTGCTGCTGCTCTGCCTAATATTTGTTCTGTTTTAATGTTCTGTATTTGTTCTGTTTTAATGGCAATGTCTTTGCTGCTGCTGCTGCTCTGCCTAATATTTGTTCTGTTTTAATGTTCTGTATTTTGATGTTATGTTTTTTGTGATACTATTATGATATCATAATAGCAGCAGCTATGGCTTTCATAAATCTGGAAATTGGATATAGAAATTGGTATTCTGGGAAATATCATTCATTGATTTCAGCTATGGATTTCAGCTTTCATTGGTTTTACTTTCCTCTCTATGTTGTATTTAGAGTAACCATTATTAATCCTCCAATATCAGTTAATGGGGGAAATAACAGCAGATTCAAAACTTGTTTATCTAAATCAGTGTGAAACTAAATCAGTGTGAGGTCTAGGTTAGGGTAATAGGGGAAATAACAGCAGATTTAAAACTTGTTTAACTAAATCAGTGTGAGGTCTAGGTTAGGTTAATAGGGGAAATAACGGCAGATTTAAAACTTGTTTAACTAAAACTTGGGGCCAATAATAATTTGTAACTTGCCTATATGCTCGTTGGTGTTTCATTAATTGTTTTTCGGTGTTAATCAATGCAGTTTGTGTATTGATTAAACATAAATGGTTTCTGTTGTGACTGAATTTAATTAAACATTTACACTGATTATGTCATCAAATATTGCAGCAACTACACGAGTATGCCTCCCGTCGACCCTAACAACCGTATGGTATGGACAAGCGAGTATGATGTCGCTGTGGTGACAGCATTGCGTAGACAATATGACCTAGGCAGGTGTATTGATGGTAATTTTACTAGGGACTCTTGGAGGGAAATAACTTCTGATGTCAATAATAGGGTTGCCGTCGTGTTTAAGTTAGACCAAATAAGATGTCGCTGGAAGAACCTTAAAAGGGACTACGTCCATTTGAAGGGTTTGACCAACAAGAGTGGCGTTGGATGGGATGAACTCCGACACAAGCCCATTGTACCGGACACCCCTGAGTGGAAAGAGGCCATTGCGGTACGCACACTATACATAACTTTTATCCTAACAAATGTAAACATATAAACATGATTATCGCCAACCACATTTTTTTTTAAGCGTAGGCAGACAGGGACCTGACAAGGTTGCTCAGGCACCCGTTTCCCCACTACTACGACATAGAGCTAATGGCGGGGAGGAACATTGCTAGAGGACACCATGCAATGTCTTCGACGGACACTCAGATTCATGCAGATGTTGCGTCTGAGGATGATGTAAGTGTCGACCTAGGCGCGCCTGATACACCCATGTACACACACTCGGCAACAGACGAGCGTAGCGTACCCGCAACTACCGGGCAAAGTGAGGGTGAAAGCGCGCGGCCTGTGCGAACGGATAACCCGTCAGTTGGGGGCAGGAGTCATTCTACCCATACGCGCAGGAAACGCCAATCAACGTCGCAAGAGCGATGTAGTCTTTCCAATGAAGTTCTGGCTGAGTTCACACAGGTTTACACAAAGGTTCACGAGTTAGGGACATCCATGATGACCAAATCCTATGAAAAGGAAGAGTTGTCAAACATTTTACAACATTTTAATGCCAATTTCCCCGATGCCCCCACCTCCATTTTTACTACACTTATGAACGCCATCAAGGACTCTACCAACCGCAACATCTACCTTGGCCTCCAAAACACCCCTTCAAAGATAACCTTGTGGTTAAACGACCTTTGTCAAAGGTCACAATTCGGTTTTGCCACATCTGTACCTCCAATGCCTTCATATTATTTCCCGTCTCCGCCACCATTTATGTCGTCTTCCTCTTCACCCAACTTCCCAGGCACATCGTCTCAGCCACCATTTATGTCGTCTTCCTCTTCACCCAACTTCCCAGGCACATCGTCTCAGCCACCATTTATCCCGCCACCCAACTTCCCAGGCGTGCCACCGATGTGGTTTCCTTCATCCAGTGATGCTGGCCCATCGGGAACATAATTGCAGGGGTTATTTTGTATGCATTTGAAGTTAATTATTTTCCGTCCAAACATTTATATTTCATTGACTGTTGTAATAATTTACTTTCCGCACACACATTACATATCCGTACAATTTCATTTGATTGAGTGTTGTAATAATTTATTTTTCGCACGTTAATTGGATTGTCTTATGTTGTAGCAATTATTATGTAGTTGTTCACATTATACATGTAGGCATCATGTCTAGCAATGACCAACCGCAATCAGAAGACATGCTCAACAACCTTTTATTAGATTCCTTGTTGTGGCCAGTGATTCACGTTGGTGATTTAATTGCCGACTCTATTGCATACTCAATCATGGACGCAGTAGACGTTGATGCCTCCACACCACCTCGTATCCCTAGGTCAGTTAGCATCAGGAGTGGCCACATAAAGGTTTTAGAAATATTGACCGGTCACGAACAAAGGGCTTATGACCTATACCGGATGCGTCCACAAACTATAATGACCTTTGTCGACAAGCTTGAGAGTCGTGGCTTGTTGCGAGGTACTAGAGGCGTCAGCTCAGTTGAGGCCGTATGCTATTTCCTGCAGATGGTTGGCCATGGACACACAAATCGTGCTTTGGCGGAGGACTACATTCACTCCGGTGAGACCATTAGCAGAAAGTTCAACGAAGTGTTGGATGCTGTTTGTGCGTTGACCCGTGAATACATTGTCATGCAAACCGCAACTACATGCACATCAACACATACTCGCATTTTACATAACGCAAGGTTCTACCCATACTTCAAGGTAATAGTTAACCCCCTAATAAATGTAATTTTTTTTCAAACATTGTGTATGTTTACAACATTATTTTGGTGTATAGAATGCCATAGGGGCTATTGACGGAACACACATCCCTGTCTTGGTCAGCAGAGACAAACAAAATCGATACCGTGACAGAAAAGGGAATGTCTCTCTCAATGTCATGGCTGTAGTAGACTTCTCCATGAATTTTACATATGTCCTCACTGGGTGGGAGGGGTCGGCTGCCGACCAAAGGGTCCTGCAATCGGCAAGGAACCATAGCGGGTTTACAGTTCCGCCGGGGAAGTTTTACCTGGTAGATGCAGGGTATGCCAACACTCGTGAATTTGTTGCACCCTATCGCAACACAGCATACCATATTGCTGAGTACCGAGGAAACAGACATGCCTACACCAGCAAGAAAGAGATGTTCAACCACATACATGCTCAACTACGTAATATTATAGAAAGAGCATTTGGGGTGCTGAAGAGACGGTTTGCATACCTTAAGAAGGGGCCGACATATCCTATTCATTCGCAGTGTCGCATCGTACTTGCTTGTTGTATCATACACAATTTCATCCGACGGCAAAATGACGGCGACACCATAATGGATGAACTCCCAGATGAGAATTCATCGTCTGCCATTCCCCCAGGCGCAGTTCCCCCCAGTTCAGGTCAAGGTTCAACTCAGGCCGATTCAAGGGAGGGCGAAGTGTTACGTGAATCCATTGCTAATCTCATTTGGGAAACTCGTTAGTAGAGTATCTGTAATAGATTGATTTCCGAATTGTTTATTTCGAACCTGATCAGAATCAACACATTGTGTCAATATAGGTTGTCTTCAAATGGAGAACGGAATGCCTCGTTGTCAATGCGGCCTTCAATCCACTGTACGCGTTTACATGGATGCCAAGGATGCACAAAACGGACGTTTTGAAGACAAGAACCCACACATGCCATATTTTACGTGCGGTAGTCTTCAAAATCAAAATAGATGTCATATGAGGTTGCCCGCGCAACGGGTTGTACCCACAATTGCCACACTAACCGCCGTTAGGGCTGCAATGCTTTCACAACTTGCATATGTACGCAGTGAACGTCAACTATGGTCTTCCCAGTGTGCCTTTGTCTGTTCCAGCAGAGCAGACACTGATAGGCTACAAGTAGAAATTACCGAACTACGATCGCGGTCCCAATATCTTCGCCAACGTCTTCACATAACTAGCGACGACAACACTTCCAATGAGGACGGTTACAATACATCATAGATGTATAACATCAATGATGTCTGTCCAACATTCATAACATAAGTTTATCTGTAATAGATTTAACAATTATTATGAGGTCTGGCTTGTATGTTATTGTTTTGATTTTCAATCTAACTCCATTGCCATAAATCGTTTGACTGATTCGAATGCATGGTGTAGATGTCTATTAATACAACTGAAGTTGTGCGGTGTGACTGTGGGTTAGAGGCAGGCTTGCGACTTAACACTGACGATGCATGGTTGTATGACTTTGGAATTCTCAGTGAAAGACCAGGTGAAATGTATTACATATGTCCTTCTCGCGAGGTGCGCTTGTACACATATTATGTAGCTACTGTGTATGTTACACATTCATTGTCATTAACGTAAACTTCATAATATTTTTTAGGGAAAAGATCGATGCAGTTACTTTCGCTGGGCAATCGATCGCAGTCCTACAATTGATTCTCTGAAAGCAGAGATTGCGTTACTCACGCTAGAGTGCAAGTCATTGTGGGGTCAGACAATGAACTTTAAAGATTTTGTTGAAATTCATCACAACCACCATGATGTTTACACCAAAAAAAAGTATGAGCATGAGTATCTAGAACGCTACGTAGAAGAACTGGAGGACCAATATAGGCTTCTGTTGGACACTCCTTCACCCCTGACGACGCCGTAACGTGGAATGCCGGCCATATCTTTCATTCGCGTCATCGGTTTTCCATTTTAGTGTTGTTGTTTGGAAGTTGCTGTGTTAAGTGTTGTTGATTGTTTTTAAAAAAAGGATATTCAATGCTCTGTTGTTTGGAACTTACATATTAACTAATATGCTTAGTCATTCGACGCCTCCTCATTTTGTGTGTTGTTCGGAGCATGATATGATGGAGTGTATACGAAGGTGTGTTGATGGAGTGTATACGACAGAGGGTTCGATGGAGGCAAAATCATAAAATGATAATAAACCTAATACATGATAGTAGTGAACTTAGGTGAACATAAGAGTTATTATTGTTCTTGTTTTTGTTTTTGTTCTTCTTATCTTATTTTAAATTTTGTTCTTCTTATCTTGTTATTTTTCTTCTTCTGTTCTTCTTCTTATGTTCTTGTTGTTGTTGTTCTTCTTGTTTATTACAGGCAGCATGGGATCTCGTTTCCCTGTGAAGGAGTACGATCTCTCAAACAGGGAGTTCATGAGACGCGTCCCCCTTCCCCTTACCTGGAGGTGCGAGCCATACATGATAAGTCCTGGCTATGCAATGGTGGAGGTAGGGAGAATCAGTTTTGACGTACAGATCAGGTGGTCTGCACCTGAAGAAAGTAAATGGAACAAGAAAAGTAAATATTTAATCATAGATGAAGGTTGGACGGAAATGTTAGACAGCCTCAGAGCCACACCAGCCTGGACCGTGACCCTACAACCCAAACCCAAGGACGACAGTCGTCCTACATGTTTTTTGTTATGGATTTATTTTGAAGGTGACAACTCTGATTTGCTAAGGCTTATTTTCCCGAGACCAGATGGTTACATATCATCTACTTCGGACTCGGCGGATGCCTTGTTTGTCAGAGATTGCCACCAAGCACCAGTCTTGATCTCGTCTAGTGATGATGAAACTGATGTTCAATCAGTTGGATCAAACAATATTTAGTTTTTTGTTTTATTTATTATCTTTATGATGTTTATATACATTACAGGCTTGTTATGGGTGCCTGCCCACTAAGGAAATTTATATTTAGTCTTCAGTAGATGAATATGCTTTACTTTAAAAATGATGTTCATGTTTGGCTATTTTTGGAACGTTTTGTTGGGCTGTTTGGCTATTTTTAGAACGTGTTTGTTGGTCTGACGGGGTTACCTCATATCTTGGGGTATTAAACATAGCATGTTAGGCATATTCAACCTCAAGGAAACAACCAAAACACCCACACAAACACCCCACAAAAGGGTAACACACCTGACTCACATCTCAACAACAAAATGAGAGTTCTTAAAACAAAGTGATATTGAAAAAAATTAAGTTATTATTCGGTTACTTTTTTCAGTTTAAAAACTTCTGTTTAAACGGCGTCACAAAGTCACATTTCTAGCAACAGTTCTGCGAGAATAGGACAGATTCAGCTAATCCTGCCTACAGTTGCCAAACAGAATCAGACTAAACCCAGCCTGCACAGCCAAACAGAATCAGCTTGAAACGAGTCTGAAACGAGTCCAGCCCCCCAGATTGAGATTGGTTTGCCAAACAGAATCAGACTGGTTTGCCAAACAGAATCAGACTCCAGCAGGCCTAAGCCCGTCCAAGCCAGGCAGGCTTAAGTCAGGCCAGTCCCGAACCAAACAGGGGCTTTAGATCCACACCAAAATCATACCCCTAAAAAAATTTAAAGGGTGCCTCAATCAAGACGGGACATATGTTTTGAGGTTACACCAGCATGCAGTTGCAAATATCATATACCATATCCGATGAGCCAGGTTATGGGCACTTCCTTCTTTATCCAATATTTTGTCATAAGAACTATACATACAAATTCGTTCGGAATGAGACATGGCTCAAAATGGCATGTTGTAGCGCACAATTGCAAAGCGTGAGCAGGATTTCATAGATGTTATTACCACTATTGCCGAAGGATCATTAGTGAAATGCCTATACTTCACAAGGTATTTATCCTGGCATTATGTCGTAGAAGACATAGAATGGCACACACGCATCTAGAATTCTACATGTTTGTTTGCCCCCTCTTCGGCTCTCTTGATTTCCATAATTGCTTGATGTACTTACATATAGACATAGATATTCAAAATGCTTAATTAAGACAACAATGGGTTATAATTGGTAACTATGACTGTAAACGGGTAAGATATGGTAGGCTAAGAGCTTACTTGTGTTTTTTCCCACAATAAAGTTATAGGTGAATGATCGGATAATCACATGATCTATAGAAACCTTTACTTACCACGATAAATTGGTAGAGGTAAAATGGATAAAGAAGCATAAAATCTATATATAATATTTTCAACAATTGGTCAAACATTGATATTCCCTACTCCAAATAGTATTAATTTTAAATTGTAATAAATAATATGTACACAAATACTAATAATGACCCCATCTTTTAAACAAGGTTTACCTATTTAATTAATATAGCACTTCTTATTGAAATTATTTTTCTTCCTGATTGTTTAATGATAAAGACATTGTCATGTCATTATTGTTTAATTCCTTTTGCGGAGTCAAATAATTATTAAATTAAGCAAACAATTATGAGGCTTATTAATGGGGCTTTAGTTTAGGAATATATAAATGTATAAGAACCCTTGATTATTATTTAAACATTTTAGTAATGGATAAGCTAGTGAAGTACGGTAGGGTAATACTTCTTCCATTACCTTATCCATTTTGGATGTGGGTAACGGGGATAAACCATAAATCTTGTGGTGGGTGAGAAAAATACTTATGGGTAGTGGATAAACAAGTAATATGTATGACACCCTGGGATCAGCACACAAGCATTGACATGCTTATGAGTAAGTAACAGAGAGAAAATATAAAATGTGAAGTTGAATCGACTTAATCACCATAATTCAACAAGACATACAAGAAAGTGTAAAAATAAAGTTTCAAACAAGGTACTTGTATAAAATCATAGATAAGGGTCCATACTATGCATATTATTGCAAGTAAGCATACATAATTTATCATAAGTGACCTAACTCATGACAAGTTTATATGAAAGATATACATGTTCACATATATACAATAAACATACCACATAGAAGAAGTATAATAAAAGACTGATTGTAGATACATTATCATACAAAAACTATGTTGGGGACTTAAGTGTGCAAGGATGACTCTTAGAAACCACAATAGGCTATAGTCCCATTCTCATTTTACTAATTTCCTAGAGATGGAAACTCCTCACTGGGAAACCCCTAGGGAATATGCTAAAAACATATAGTGGGGGAAACCACAAGAATGATACCACAATTCTAGTGAGAGATAAAGCATTTGTGGCGTGATGAAAGTGTGTAACATCTACTACATACACTAAAATAGAAAATTATATATCCAAGAGAAACATTTACAAGACATATAGAGAAGTCAGTTGTATAGGATGCATAAGGTAATACTATTGTACAAGTAAGGCTACATAGCCTGATTACAAATTCTATCATTAGTCACTAGGTAGTTTGGAAAGTACCATAAAAGTGACTTGCTAGTGACAAAAAAGTACTCTATCACATCCTAGAGAGACTTAGGATTATCTGATCTCATAGAAATCTCACCACACCTTAGTCGTTTTTATTAAGGCAGGGACTCATATGACTACGATGTACTTAAACATTAGGTCAATCATCGATGCTTAGGTCACAACATTTATCAAATTGCATTGACATTACATCACGTCTTTGTCAATCACATTGGTAAGACACATATAAAAATGAGAGCTATAATATAGAATACACTCATAAAAGTTTGGTGAATTCAGGGTGTTGAGGGGACCTTACATCACATAGGTTTCTGATAATCTATGTATATTCAACAATATGTGAATCTAATGCCTTCTTACAACCCCTGGATTGTTACAGGGATAAATATTTTGTCTTCCTTGACTTTCAAGCATGGATAAAGTTATATTATCACATGGCAACTACAAAAATAAAATTTCACTTTTCCTTTAATCAAATTACTCATCTTTCATGGTAAATAAGATGGAGTTCTGAATATCTACCGAGAATTCCAATTTAAGCATTAGATATAAAAAAAGCCTAAATCATATCAAATATGCACATCATTGAAGGAAAAGAATTCCAATTTCCGTCATACATATGCCACGACTGATGTTTGAAAGACATTATAAGCTAATGATTGTAATAGTAAGAAACACATTGATAATTTCACAAAAAGGTTTCATCATTTGAGCTAATTATACTAAAAGTAGTAAAACTATCAAAACTAGTAATTTAGGAAAATTCACATGTAAACTGTAATACCCCTGACCTGGGTTATGTCTTAACACTAAACGTTTTTCTTAAGTAAGATACTTACAAACTGATTCTAATCTTCTGAAAAGAAATTAAGGCTTCTGGTGAAGTTTGTTTTCAAGTTTGAGCTTAATTGCAAACTAATTGGGTATTATATGAAAGTCTTGAGTAAAAAGTGCAATTTACCCAAGATGAGGGGTTACATTGCAAAATGTCACATATGGAATGTGTTCTAAGTATTTTAGTATCATAAGAAAGAGAATGATGCTAAGTGGTGGCTTGTGAAAAGCCTAAATCCCAAGTTATAACTTGTTTGAATAATGCTAGTGCTGTGTGCACCAATTTTGGTACAATTTATAATTTACCCAATAAATAGGGTTGAAATGCAAAATCACCACCTCTAGTGTGACCCTACTTCCTCTATGTATTTTTGGGAGGAAAGCGAAAGAAGGGGGCACTATGTTTGAATCACCTTTGAGTGGTGATACTCTTGGTAATGAAAGACCAAATGTGAGTTGAAGGCAAGAGCCTTATATGTGTTGTATTGAGTTGTAGACTTGATATAAGGAGCCCTATCGGCTAAGGAGCCAAAGTAGGAGCCTCCTATCAGTTTGGTGAGCCTTGGAAAAGGCCATGATGGGCAGAGTACGTCAAGGAGATGGCCCATGAAGCATTGCAAAGTTCCTTACAAAAAGTGTATCGGTTTACTTATTTAATGAGATAAAGATGAGATAACTTGCCCAACAGAATAAGTAAGGGCCAAGATATTGTCTCTAGGTTATCCCCAAGACTCTTGCATGGCAAGATATACATGTGTGCATGCATGTCCACGTGTCAACCATGCATGGCCACGTGTCATCTAGTAGCTTAAGGTGAAGACACCTCTTATAAGCTTTATCTCATGAAACCAAGTATATATACTTCACCTTTCACCAACTTATAAAATTTTACGATCCTCTTAACCACTCCCCTTGGGGATATCATGAAAAGACCCTTAGGTATCATGCAAAGAAGCTCAAGGAGCTAGGAGAGCTCGAGCATCAAGCTTTAGGTAAGGCTTTGGTCACCTTCAACCTTGGTTGAAGTAGGATATCAGGTTATGAATACTTCTTTCTTTCCTTCTTCACCAAGTGCTTAACTATGGTGATATCTTGTCCATGGAGGAGTTGTGAACGAGCCCTAGACCTTGGAGAAGTTCTTCTATAACCTTAGGACGTGAAGTTTTGGAGCTTGGAGCTTTGAAGTTGATCACAAGGCGGGTTATATAACTTGAACCCTATCATGTTATTATTCATCACCTAAATTGCTATGCTTAAGTGAAATACTTTTAATTACGAAATATTCTGAAATAATTGATGAAATTATGAGTTCTAGTAGTTTCCTAGACCTTTTTCCATGAACTATAATAGTTAGAATGGAGGTCTAGAGCTTGAAGAAGATGGTATCACTTTATAAAGTGATATCAGGTTCAAGCATGCACACAAGTAGCTCTAACCCGATATGGGTATGTATGGACATTTCTTGCACGATATGCTTGCATGATATGCATGCTCAATATGCTTGCATGATATTCTTGCACAATATGAGGTCAAGAATAGACTCTATGCACAATATAAGGTCTAAAGTATACTTGAAAGCCGATATGAAACCCTAATTTGTGCAACCCGATATAAGTAAAGAATAGAAAGTGCTCTTGCATGATATGATCATGTAATGTATCTTTGGTATCTGATACCTTGAAGTACATACATCTGATGCACGATATGAATACTTAAGTAAACCCTAATGTATGATACAAGGTATGGATTCAAGAATAAAGTGTAACCCGATATGGTTGGAATACATCTACCTGATATGAAACCCTAGATGGGGTTAACCCAATATGAAGATGGATGCTAGCTCATACATGATATGAGTCATGCTTGTTGCATGATATGGGAGATACCCCACTTATCCTTATGCATGATACAAATATAGACTACACCTTGTATACGATATAGGAGTGGTGAACACTCTAATCAACATAGAGTTGGAAACCCAAGATGATGGGTAAACTGAGATGAGTGGTGGATGATACCACATGTATGAGATGAATGATATCTATAGATTGATAAAGAATAGCACCTACTTTTATCTTTTG
Source organism: Alisma plantago-aquatica (assembly GCA_963693085.1). NCBI lineage: Eukaryota > Viridiplantae > Streptophyta > Magnoliopsida > Alismatales > Alismataceae > Alisma > Alisma plantago-aquatica. Next base: position 471,377,395 of record OY856409.1, on the reverse strand, counting down.
AACGATATGAAGTTCAAACTCATACTTCATGCACGATATGGCATGATGTAACCAATTTAGTGGAAAACCCTAGATGAGGGATTAGAATCCGATATACCCCCCTTTTGTGTAATGAATGGTGGTATGAGAATTTAATAAGACCATTAGCTTTTCAAGTAATTATATGACAAGGATGATCCTTGAAGGAATGAAGGATATATGAGTTTCAGGGTCTACCTAAAATGGTAACCCGGTATGCTACCTAAGATGGATGTCTGATATGATACCCGATATGGATGCCCGATATGGGGCATATCTTGTGCACGATATGTCACTAAACACAAAGCTTATATTCGATATGGGGTCAAGCATCTAGCTCATACCCAATCCAAAATTAATCTAAAGTAATAAGATCTAAGTGATAGTCCATCTGATGTGAGTACATAATATGCTGATTAGGGTTTACACCCTCAAAACATGACATGGTGATGTGGTTATACCACATGCCGATATGAATATATGACATAAAGTAAAGGATGTGGTTTAAAGTATAATATGATAACACACACAACTTGATACCATAATGGAAGTAACACTTCAATCATGTGTGATTGATTGAGTGACATATGTTGAACATGGTGTTAAATGAAAGATAATGTGAATTGTTAATGATGGACTAATATTACTCAAAGAGGAGTATTGAATCAAAAGTATGATGTATTCGATATCCTAGTAAGGATGAGAGAGAAACACATACTTGTGTTGTTAATCATTTAATGATAAATGATGATAAAATATATAATTATGATTGAATACTTATGATATCAATGTATGCTCCTAGATGTGTGGAGCAATGAATTAGGGTTTGGATTAATTATATGAACATGAAACCCTATTCGGCTATAAAGGGAAACCCTAACCCTAATGATGGGAAGGTTGTATTTCTCTTATTACATAATCCTTGTGAGGCATGCTAAATACTTGTATAACAAGTATAATGATTAATGGCCTTGTGAGCCATATGAATAAGTTGTTGCCTAGTGAGAGGTGACAATATGTGTAATGTCCTTGTGAACCATATGAATATGTCGTTGCCTAGTGAGAGGTGACAAGATGTGTATTGACCTTGTGATCCATATGAATAAGTTGTTTCCTAATGAGAGGTGACAAGATGTTTAATGGGCCTTGTGAGCCATGTGTAAAGTTGTTCCTAGTGAGAGGTGACAAGATGTTTAATGGGCCTTATAAGCCATGTGTATAGTTTTTGCCTAGTGAAAGGTGACAAGATGTTTAATGGGCCTTGTGAGCCCCTTTTTCTTCCCTTTTCAATGTACTAGTTTCTTTTCGTCCATATATATCAATAGTGAGTTATAAGGCTAGATAGCAAATAAGCTAGTTCAGTTCCATCACTTATCCCTTCCTTAACCAGAACAGTTAGAAAAGCATTAAAAGGAGGATTCTTTCAAGTGAAATCCATCAGATCTAGGCGATAAAAATCTATGTTTATAGCCCATGTGACAATCTTTCTAGTCCTATCTCTACGGGAAGTACAAATGGTTCATCCCTTAGAAACCCTTGAACCCTATCCTCTCTGATTTGGAAAAAGATGATCTTGCTTGGGCCACTGAAGAAGAAGATTGATTGAATATTGAGGAATTGGACTTGGCATTCTTGCTATCTCTTGAATGCTTTGATCCATCTAAGCCCATTGACAAGCAGGAAGAGGATAAATTGGGGGACTCAGGGGAGAATTTAGGTTTGCCATGTGTATAGGTGTTTCCTAATAAGAGGTGACAAGATACTTAATCAAACCACGTGAACTATGTGAAATACTTGTACAACAAGTAAAATGAATACCTTGGTCTGAGGACCTAGAGGTAATAGTTACCTGTTACAGAGGTAACAATGCTATGTGATGATCTAGGGGTTTGAATACCCAAATCTAGTAATCATGATGATAATGATATGAAGGGATGAGGAACCCCAGTAATGTGATAATGGGCTAAGATCCCAAGTACCAAGTATATAAATGTGTTTTAAAGACTTGAATAGATGTATTACACCTTTCTTGTAGCATTTGTTGTGATTAATAATGATGACTTGTTTGATGCTAAAAGAATGATGTAATACATATAATACATCATTAAGAACTATAAAACATTGCCCTGACCATAGATCCATCAGTGTCAGAACTTGCTGAATGGTGAAACGAGTTTCCCACAGCATAATCCAGAATGCATATTTTTTAATATGTGGGGGCATGCAGCCTAAGTGTCCATGACTCAATAATTTCATAAGAATGTCTCAATAGAGCACAGTGAGCTAACCCATGGCTCAGAGCATGGTGCCTATGTGACCATGGCTCAGAGTATGGTGCTTAGGTGACCATAACTCAATAACTGGGGACGGTTGTTGTAGATGTTCCCCTAAGAGAGCACAATTGATGTTGTAGCTCTAAGCGAGGATGCCTACGTACCCTGGCACAACTATATTGTAGCTGACATGAGATGTCCTGCTAAGCCTAAGTGGTCTCATACTGACCGAGATAAGGGATGTCATGGAAACCATCTCTTCCATTGATCTTGTATGGTACCGACTTGTGAGAAGTTTGGGGTCGGTTGGAGATGAATGAGGTATGCTTCATCTCCTTAGGGCATAAGTGTGATTGTAAAATATGTTCAGTCGTGTAGCATATCTGCTTAAGGATCAAATACGGAAAGCATTGTTTGATTCGCAATACAGTTATACATCTTAGTTGATAGATGTTATTTATGTTTCTTTACACTCCTTGCAAAGTAGATAGATGATTTATAAACTCTACCATGGGTAGATGCAATGTTCTCCTTAAGAAAGGAGATTATCTTATTCAGTTCATACAATGATTAATCATGCTTGTTAAATATAAAAGAACCCTTGATCAGTTTTATAATGTTTATCTGAAATAATAACATGGTCGGCGGAGAGTTATATCTCTTGATGGGACAATTGTCTCACCCCGTGGGATCCACAATTTTTAGGTGGACGTGCACAAGGTGGTGAAGACCTTTCTGCAGAAGAGGAACAACAGTCGAGGCAGTAGTGACAACTCAAGTTGAGGGTATTGTCTGTCATGTCTTGTAGATAGAAGTCATATGTGTCGTCTCTGTACTCTCAGGTCCTTGGAGTTGGTTCGTACTGGTTTCATGAATGATCTAAAATTTTGGCTTGAATGCCTCGAGGTTTTATGTTGCTCCAATATGTGTTTTGATAGAGCAATTGTTATATGTTGTCCTTGAGATGAGATGAAACAATGTTGTACAATGTAAATCATGATATGTATGAGTTTTGGACCTTTCAGTAAAGGTTTTATTGACAAGGATCTCCTTGCAAAAATGGTTATACATTTAGTGATTTTTGGTAATCCGCTGCTTATGTTTATTCTGCTTAATTAGTAACGATTTGTTTGTCGGTTTGATGATGGTCATTTCAAAAACTTTATATGTTGCAACAATATGGCAGTAAAAAGACTAACTTTTTCATGTATGCATAGAAATAATTAGTAGATAAGGTGATAATTATAGATTTCCCAAAGTTGTAGCCCAAGCCACACTTAAGGTTTCCATCTCTGCACCATATAACATGAACTTAGGTGATATTAGATGATTATATACAGAAATTAAACTTAAAGATTACTAAACATATGCTAGATCATTGGATTTAGTAAAGAATGTGATTTCAGCAAGAAAAGCTCAAAATTCTAGCTTCACCACTCCACCAAACAGCCCCAAAATATCCAACCTTGCATGTACTAGTTTCAACTAGTCTAAAGATAAACAAAAGATAGGATTGTAGGTACATAAGTAAGTTTTCTACTGCACAACATTGATAATTTCGTCCAAGAGGGTAGGGAGTAACAAAATGCATAAAAATTAAAAGGATCCGAACTCTACAAGGTTATGAATGTGACTACAAGCTTTGATCTTCCAAAACCTTGAAGAATCACCAACATGCAAGAGCTTTCCTTGAAAGACCACCATCTCAAACCTAAGAACAACTCATTGGTCTCCCAAATGATCAAATATATGTTTTAACGTCAATGGGGTTTCATATATATATATATATATATATATATATATATATATATATATATATATATATATATATATATATATATATAAATACATATATATACATACATATATATACATACATATGTATATATATATAATTCCATGAGAAAATTATAGTTTAGACATTATACTACTCATTTTGACCAAAAACCATGCCAGTTCAACCTCTTTGATACCTACTTTGAACCTAAAACATGTTTGCAACATCAACAAAACCCCAACTTTGACCACTCTATGGATGGAATTGACCCAAACTAGACATGCTTTGACCAATGTGGGGCATATCAACTTGACTCTGGCATCCCAGTACAATAGAAGTTCTACAAACCAAATACACATTGATCACACTAAGGGATCAGAGTGCTTTGACCCAACCTACTTCAACAACCGTCAGGTGGAAGTAGCCAACCATGGGTCTGTGCCACACACCCATCCACTGGTCCAAATGCATTGATTGGTGCAACCCATAAAAATCAAAATCCATTAAACAAAGTTCTAGCCATAGCTTATCCACATCATATAAAATGTGTTTAATAATTACAGATCTTGATTTTTATTGTTCAAATAATTCCAAAATAAACCATTCAATATAGAAAACATTTTTAAGGTAAAGAATGGGATAATATCTCACAACTCAACCCTTGTAGAAGAATACCATCCCCAAAATTCTTATACAAAACCGAATAGAAATAATGCATATCCTCCTTCAACTCTCAAGTGACCTTCGTAACGCTGCCACAACACCTTCACTAAGGGTATATCTCACTTCCACAATGTTTGTATCTATCTCAAGGTCTAAACCGATCCTTTCTATTGCAATGTATGTTGTGTTGAGGTTGACATTTCCTCAACATCAAAACATGGAAAACATCATGCTATCTTCTCAATTCCAAAACCAACCCCTACCTATAGGCCACTCTTACATCACTTTATTCATTGAATATGGCCCCATATACCTTGGAGCAAGCTTATTCTTCTTTCTAAAACTCAAAACTCCATTTTAAGAAAAAAGATTCATAAACAAGGACCCCAACCTAGAACTCATGTGTTTCTTTTAAATTCTTCTTAATAATATGTATCTTATTACTCATTTGTTACACTAATTTAGGACCAAAAAGTTGGTACTCATCCATCACAACTCATATAGGAAATATAGAAAGTTTGTTATACAAAGCTTTGTTTGGTTCCATGTTGATACTCCTATGATAGTTGTTGTTGTTGTATGAAAAATCTATCAAAATTAAATGTATATCCCATCTACTAGGGAATTGATGCACACAAGACCTCAAATGATCTTCATATTTTTGGATTGTCTTTTCAAATTTACCACCAACCAATGATTGAAAAGTTGTCTTGAACTTTAACTATGTACCCAAAAATTCAATCATACATACCCAAAGCCTACTTGTAAGAGGATGGTCCTATGTATGACACATAAAAATGATATCAAGTGAAAATGAAATATCTTGTCGGTGTATATTTGAGCTAACTTCTAAATTGACTAGGTATTTTGACTGGTAGAAATTTTGTAGACTTAGTATGACAACCATTAACCATACAAGTTTTACTTTTGAGGGAAAAAGTAACCACTTAATTGAAATCATATCTTTTGCCTTTTTGGTCACTCCAACTACAAAATCCATGTGACATGATCCCATTTCATCTTAGGACTGGAAACAGATGTAACAACCTTATAGGTTTCTGATGGTCTTCCTTCACATGCTAAAAAAAAGGGCATTGAGCCATAAACTCATCCACATCTTGCGTCATCCCTGGAGAACAATATGGATCCTTTGTATTTTTATAGATCTTGATACTACATTTTTTATAGTATACATAAGGAATGTGCCTCTTCTATCACCATGTCTCTTAAACCTCCTAACTATGGAATACAAAACCTACCATGGAAAAAAGAGCCATAATATAATATGTGCGAACCCTCACACTTTGCATTACCAATATCTAGCTGTATATTGTGTACCATATCATTCGTCCTTTGAGAATATTTGGTATTCTATGATAATTCCATATCGATAGAGCTATGCCACCAAACCACCCAACAAAGATACTTCCAACTGGACATTCATCTCTTAAAGAGATACCAACATATCTACTCTTTGTACAAACCCTGGAGCACCATTTCATATTGTCTACTTATGAAGACGAAGATGACTTCCTACGCAATGCATCATACAGGATATTTGTGTTCTCAAAGTGATAATATATGGAATAATCAGAGTCCTTGATCAACTCCAATCATCTCCTCTACCTCATTTCAACTCCTTATGTGTTAAGATACACTTTCTCTCTTGTGATTCATGAATATCTAACAATTATCTCCATTAAAGTAGTACCTTTATACCATCAAACCAAGAACCACAACTTCTAACATGCGATCATGTGTTGGATATTTGTCCTCATGATTCTTGAGTTTCTTAGAAGTATAAGAGATTCTTATAATGAATAAACACCCAATCTAGGCACCTCTTAGAAGCATCACAGAGGATGATGTATGTTTTCCCCATTTCTGGAATAGTTGGCTCTAGAGATGAGGTCAAGTTCTCCTTCAACAACAAGAATCATTTTTGACACTCCTCATACCAAATGGCATGTACATCCTTCTTATCTATCTTGAAAAAAAAACATAAATGTGGAGTTGAAGTTCTTGGTGACCTTCATAGTGACCATACTAACCAATGAAACTCCAAAATTTTTGTCATTATCTTCATATACTTTTACATAATTAAATCTATGCTTATGAAGGTGTCCCTCTCTTCCTTGAAGGAATAGAGTAAGGGGAAGACCCATGTAAATTTTTCAAAGTCACATATATTATTTCATTCTGGGGTAGAAGGGAGCTTAGAGAAAGGAAAGATCTACAAAAATTGTCTTCCCAGATATGTCATGATGAAGGAATGATAATTTGGTCAGGAAAAACTCATACCTACTTGATTTGGCATAGAACTTGGATTGTGTCAACAACCGTTAACTCACAAGGAAGTTTCTATATACCCTTTTAGTAGATCAAAATATCACATATGAACGCCACTACAAATTGATATTGGTACTTCCTAAACTCTTTGTTCACTAGATCCATGAAAATTGTAGGAGCATTTCTTGGCCAAGTGACATTACCAAAAAGTCATAGTGCACATACCTCATACCCAAGGTTGTCTTGCATATGTCATCAACCTTAATCCTAAATTGATGACATCATGACTTTATAATTTCTTAGAAAACATCATATCATCATTCAACTGATTAAATAAATCATCTATCCTTAGTGAATGGTACTTATTCTTAACTATCACTTTCTTCAACTACTGGTAGCCTATAAATAATCTTAGACATCCATCCATTTTCTTCACAATAAAATAGGAGCACTCCAAGGTGATGTACTCATTTTTCCAATGATGAATATCCATTCTTCATGTTTTATAGTTACATTTTCAATTTACTTTTGAATAATTTTCTTGCATTTTACTCAATATTTCACTTGATTTTAGGAACTAAGTATTTTATGCAAATTGTTTGTTACTCAATATATTCTTTCTGTTTAGTTTTTAGGTTTGATTCAAGTCAAAGAAAGAAGAAATTATAGCCTAAGAAAATTACCAAAGAATGTATATCATCACTTCCCAACTCCAACATTTGGAGTTAGGATCATTGAAGTATAGATGGTCACTCAAATTTCCATAACTTTTTGCATACACACTCAAAGTCAGATGGTTTGAATGTCATTGGATGCAAAATTCAAATATCCAGGGGAAAAGTATATCTACTGATCTAGGCTAGTCCATCAAAACACTTTTGACTCAGTCGATTGGGAAGTCTAGCAGAAATCACAATAGCTCTGAAAAATTTCCAAATTGACCGACTAGAAAATATAAACAAGTACTAAAATGGATCAATATTCCACATCACATGTCAAATTAAGCAATTCAAGTTGTATTTAAAGCATAAGTCAATTATCTACACAATGAATTACTTAGTACTTCTAGTTGGTCGGCTAACCCTTCAGTCGCCCAAAACTTCTATGATGGACATCTACAACATTGGATAAATTTATATGGACCTAATATTTTGTTGGCTAATGTAAAAGTATTTGATGAGAGTTCATGGAAAGGGTATATGACTTGTTCTCTATCATCCACAATCCTATTTGTCACCAAAGAAGGTGAAGATGAAAGCTGCCAGTTTGACGTGAAGATGTGCCATGTCATAGATCGTAGAGTGAAAATATCTTTTGGTAGTTTAATGAGACCAATGAGATTCTCCTCCATGACACTATCTTTTCCATGAGCTTCTTCTTCTCTCTTTCATTTTGTATCATGAACAATATTATGTTGTAGATCATTTATTTGGATGTATGGATTAGCTTTATTGCCCCTATCTTGTACTTCATCTTATAGATTGTTATTCATACAAATTTTTGGATTGATTATCAATTGATTGATCGCATGCTCTATAGATTGGATACCTATCATATAAACTTGTTATAATACTAGACGTAGAGACCTTGAAATTTAGGATAATAATAACAATCAATATCATTGAACCCTTAATGATATCACTGAAGGGAGTTATATGGGGTGATGAGTTAAGGATCTATAGGTAACACGACCTCAAGCCTATGGAAAATTAGATCCTTGAGAATCTAATACTCAAAAAGGATATGAATTTCCTTGTCCCCAATCAAAATATATGTATAAATGAGAAATATCACATGAGAGAACGGATACATATGCAATGACAGTGAAACATGGCATCCTGGTATTTTTTTATCATGGTATTAGAAATCCATTCTTGCTTGGGTTAATCTATCTTTATTACATTGATAATTTAGTTAATCAAACAAAAATAAACCATATATTCTCGTTAATTAACTTCCTAAAATTAGATAAAAAATCAAGTACTTCTTAAACATGTTGTCTCTTGGGTTCGATCCTTAATCATACTATGGTAAGACCTATCCGCTCGGTGGTGGGATTTTTCATGGTATTGATTTAATTAAAATCACTATTTCATATTTTAGTGAATTTGAGGGGTACAAAAAATACATCATCAAATGTTTACATCTTTTTTATGGACAATGTCCATTTCAATCTTTTTTTTCCTATTAAGTTAAAGTCAATATCATCATCAAGTGCAATTTCATGTGTTACCATGGTGGATACATTCCCAATTCCAATCCATCATATTTATACGATACTGTGAGGAACCATGCATTGTAGATGATTATCCCAAAGAGGAATACTACAATCAACAATGTTTTCAGAGTTACAATGAAGAAACCTACTATGAAATAAATCTTCACCTTATTCAAATGAGTGGTTGGATTCTTTGAAGCAGATGTGATTGGTAATGGAAGGATGTTGGGTGAACAAGAATCCCAACAAGGGAGAATATTTGGGTTCATGAATCATAATATATAAGATATATACCAGACATTCAAAGTGTTTGATCATGTACAACTCTAGTAAAAGGATCTAAAGCCACATGTTGATATTGTGAAGAATACCATCATCTCCGTTGAACCCGTATTGGTTGGATGATTTTTGGAAGGATTTATACTCACATAAAAATATTCTTGCGGATTATTTTTACAACTGAGATTATTCCTTCCATGCCAGTATAATACCTCCTACATGCGGACCTAGGTGATGAAGAAAAGACCAATCCATATCCACCACTTGATCCTACACAACTAGTATCACATGTGGTAGATTCATCACATGCCACCTTATCTGTAAAAGAAGATCCACACACATTTACTACACTAACTCTACTAATGAAGGAGTATTGGTCGATCCTACTAGATTGACTGTGGGGTGAAAGGAAATATTACTTCAAGCATCCATAGAGTACCTTTGAGCTACTAATACCACCTAATCACATAATGCATCATGGAGCTCACATGTTTAAGGCATAAACCCTTGTTCATATTTATTTTTGTTGGACCTTCTTTGAGTTGTCAGGGCCATCTATATGAGCATCAAGGGTTTCTTCCCCACCATCTCGAGTTTAGTGTTTTCTCAGGTATGGGAAAATTTCTAAACTCGGGTTGGAGGTTGGGTGGCACATATTCCTTTTCACCCACACCTATCTATTTTTAATTTATGTTTTTATTCAACATGTTAGTTTTGTGTTTCACTTGCATTTAGTTTATTTGCATTGTATGTGGTTTAAAATTGTTCTCATTTCAATTTTTAGTTATTGTAGTGGTAGTTGAAGCCATTATCTAGTCATGCTAGTTTACATTCTCATTTGCATTGCATATAGGATTTATCATGTGATCCCCTTGTTTGAAGTAAATCCTTGATGTTAACTATATTTATTATAACATACAAATGGTTAGAAATCACCCTTTATAGACAATGAATATAAGCATCATGTTCCCTAGAAGTGATGGCAGGTGTTAGAGGAACTAATAGAGATCTAATACAATGTTCCTCCTACTGATTATTGAATCATATATATGGAATTTCCATGCATCCCCTTATCATTTAATTATTCAATTATAATAAATTATAGGAATAACTCGATGTATGTAATCATAAAAATATGTTTATCACATGATCAAAACCCTCTTATACACTTTTTATTCCATATTCCTACCTTCCATCCACATAAAACAAAAGGAAAAAATAGATGAAGTATGTCAAACCCTAAGCTTGGGGTGTCACACAACCCTACTTTCTATAATTGCCTCTTTCATACCTCTCACTATGTAATAGGGTCATACAAAAAAATTAGAAAAGATGTCAATGTGCACAAAAATAAAAAATGCAATATATGTATTTGCACAAATAATATCCAAAATATAGTGGAATAGAGTAGAGATTTGTATTCTTCATTCAGTAGTCCATTCATTCCATATTCCACCTAGAGGGTCATTATATGATCCATTGATATCCATCAACAAAACCCAATGTTCAATTATGTACATACTTGTGATTTTTCAGGATTCGTCATTTTTTAATGAAATCCTTATACATGTGTGGTATTGGGGATGGTGGTGAGGAAGTGTTGTTGTGAAGTGAAGTTGGAAACTAGGATATCATTATTTGTGTTATGTGATCTCAGCAGGATGGGTTGCTTGGCCATATTCGTGGGAGGAATTCCAACATGATGTGAGTTTGTGGCATGTACATTTTTTGAAAGTCTTTATTTGGAGAGTGTTTTGGATTTTGTTTTACTTGAGGATGAGAAACATTCAAGCTCAATGTTTTTTATTGTTTTTATGAGTGTCTATTCATCATGTTTCATTGTTACATTTTAGATTTAGTTTGCATATTTTACTTACATGTCACTTCATATTCAACTTGTTTTAGATTTCCGTTGGTTTATGCAATGCAAGGAGAAGAGGAGAAGTGATAACTATTGTATGAATTTCCATTAAATAATCTAAAATATTAGACCTTTTCTCCCCAACTCTATCAATTGTATAGAAGGTCATTAAATCATACTCAGCTAGTAAAATGACTCTAGAGTTCACATTTAGTATTAGAATTGAGTAATTTAAAAATTGTTGGATGAATAATTCAATTATATATAGAATAAGTATATTCATTAACCTTTAAATAGAGGATGGGTCCTTAAATCACTTATTTTTTTAGATTCATAAATCTGTGGCAAACTATTCATAGCTACAACAAATTTTATCACATATGTTGGATAATTACATGATCCATTGATATCCATTGACAAACCACAATGTTGGATTATGTACCTACTTGTGATTTTGTAGTATTCCTCAATTTTTAATGAAATTCATATACATGTGTGGTATTGGGGATGGTAGTTAGGAAGTGGTGTAGCAAAGCAAAGTTAAAAATAGGGTTATGGTAAGTTCTATTATGTGATATCATGAGGATGTGTTGCTTGGCCATATTAATGGTGGGGATTCAAACATGATGTGAGTATGAGCCTTATACATTTGTTGAAAGTATTTATTTGGAGAGTGGTCTAGATTTTATTTTATTTGAGGACAAGCAATGTTTAGGATTTGGTTTGAAATGAATGTCTACTCATCATGTTTCTTAGTAACATATTAGATTTAGTTTTCCATATTACACTTGTATTTTACTCAATATTCTACTTACTTTAGGATTTTAGTATTTTATACAATTTGGTTGGTGTTTAAATCATTTAATTTTTAATTTTGAGGGTAGGTTCATGTGAAAGATGGAAGCAAACATCCTTCCATGAAAATCCTAAGAAAACGACCAAAGTATTATATATCCTCACTCCCCAACTTTAAAAATTAGAGTGTATTATCACTTAATTATAGGTGGTCACTAAATGGCCATAACATTCACACACAAACTACGAATTTGATGTTTGACACAATTCAATTATTATTATTATTATATATATAGGACTATCGGAATACTTGCTTTTGAATCAACTGATTGGGAAGTCCAGTAGAAATCACATTAGCTGTAATTAACTTCTGGTCTGGAGACCCTTTTCATGAGGCAACTGATTAGAAAATATACGTTCTACCAAAATGGCTCTAGATTTCACATATGATATAGAAATTAAGTGATTGAAGTTAGATCGGAGGAGTAATTGACTATCTATAGAATATATATATATCTACTGACTATTTCTAGTCCACTTGATGTCCCTCTAGTCACCCAAAATTCTTAAAATGGAAATGTATAGATAATAATAGAAAATCATTGAATTAATATGGATGAATTTGATATTTTGGGGGCTGGTATAAAAGTACCTAAGCATTTCTAGGTCAAGGCTTCACGACTATTCTCTCCCTTTCACAATCTTAACCATTAGCAAGTAAGGCCTAGGACTAAAGCCACTAGTTTGAAATATCAAAAAACCAAGAAGAGTGGACTTTGACATATAAAAGGGTAGGGTGACTGTCCTAAGACTACAATTTCCTTCTAGCTACTTTATCATAGATCTATATTAGAGATTGCAACTATTGTTCTAGAATTGTGATAAAACCACTAAGTTTCTCCTCCATGATGCTATTTTCCCATGAGATTCTTATTCTCTTTTTCATTTGTATTGTGAACAAAATTATAGAGTAGGTTCTTTTCATGGATGTGGAGATTAGCTCCATGATATAGTGTACTCTCATGTTGTGAATTGCTATTTATATATTTTTTGTTTGATTATTGATTGATTTCATACTATATCAATTATCTACCTATCTTGCATGATTTTTGGAATACCAAATGTAGAGACCTTCAAATCTAGTATTAGAATATTGATTGGTTTCATTAAACCCTGAATGAGATTAAGGGAGGGAGTTATCTAGGGAGAGGGGTTAAGAATTCATAGGTAAAGACCTCGAGCCTATAGGGAAATATTTCCTTATGAATTTCATATCTGAAAGGATATGAAATTCCTAGGTCCTAATCTATATCTATAATATATATATGAATGAGAGATGTAACATAAGAGAATGAATACATTGGCAATGATGATAAAGCATGTCATCTTGGTAAATTTACCATAACTTTTAAACAAGTTTCCTCTTGGGTTCAATCCTTAGCTATACTATGTTAAGACCCATCTTCTTGCGGGTGGTTTTTTGTGCCATTATTTTGGTATAAACTAGGATTTCATATCTTAGTGATTCTGATGGGTATGAAAATATCATATTAATCAAGAATCTTAAAATCCCTCATATATGATATAGACATCCTATAGTATGCTTTATCTATCGATGGAGTACTATGTACCAGATCTATCTTGAAGTTAGTTTCCCTAGGTGGTGCAAGACCTATAAACTCCTCCAAAAACACAGCCATAAACTATTGCACTACAATACGAACTCTATGTTAGGATTATCCATCCTGGTATCCACAACATGTTCTAGAAAGGTTGCACATCCCTTAGTCAACATCTTCTCTACTATGGTTGCAAATACCACACACATAGGAAATATGTTCCTGTCTCTATAGGAAGATAAATATATATCATTGTATTGAAACTATACTACCTTAGAGCCACATTCCAAAACCACCTTATATTTGTCTAGGCCATCCATCCCTAGGATCACATAAAACTCATGAATTTGAAGTGATAATAGATCCACTTGAATGTTGTGTCCCAAGATATGAAGAATAGAAGATGTACAAGCCTCCATCGGTGTTGTTGAACCTACCAATAGAAACTCCACCAAAATCTTAAATGACATTCTTATGCTAGAGAAACTATATAAATATACCACCTCTATGGTGAAATAGTGTGTCACACCCATATCAACTCAAACTAAAGTAAACAATGATGCACAAAAATTAAGATGTTAGATTTCTAGCTAACATCTTATAGCCCATAAGGGAATAACTCCTTCTAGATGAGTCATAGTGTGGAAACCATCTAGTTACATGTTGGTGGACTATTATCAGCCTCCTAATGGTCAATCCAAATGACCCTACTAGTGAACTATGAACTTCCTCTATTATAGAACCTCCCTATTGTTAAATCATCTTTGAAGAGTGTCTCTTTTGTGTCACTATCTAAGCGTGGGACTATCCAATACCCTATTAGTGGCCTCTACCTAGACTCCTAGTGGTTAGTCCAGACGACCATGTCAATGAAGTGTGTCATTTCACTCTTACAAACCCTCCATATTGTTACATCAATTGTGAATATTTCCTCTTCTTTGTAACTTCTTGACCCTTCTTCAACTATAGGAAAGAGATCCTCAAGTACCACAATGACCAGACTAATAACATTGCTTGGTCTCAGTTCAACAAAATCCACTATGGTAATTGTTTCCCATACACTATTGCATATCAAGCGTAGCCTAGACAAGCCTATTGTTGGTATGTATGCGCATAGAGCCATCCTGAGCGATTGCATAAAGTCAGATATTAATTAATCAATTTATTCAATTAATTAGTTAATTAATTAATTCCATATTATTCTAATTATTCCACAGACATTTTAATTAATGTAGTCTTTGTGTTTACCGAAGGGTTTAGGAAACCATGCTTCCTTTTGTCTCCTATTTAAAGAGGCTTGACGGCCGATGTCTTGAGTAGATATTGAGAGAGGCTTTTTAGTTTGCACTCACATACATAAAAACTAGTCTTCACCATCCTCATGAGAGAAAGGAGAGCACCGCAATGCTAGCATGTCATCACACAGAGGATACTCCTTCCTGTTGACTTAGGAAGCACGACGTGGAGTTCCAATCCATCTGCATGGATGAAGTAGAGATGCTGACGCTGAGACGTTTGTGTTTGGAGAACGTCAATATCGTCAATACGTGTTATGATCTCTGTACATCACCGCATGAAAGGAGCACCACCGGATCTTCCCGTGATGCATTCGGAGGACGGGAGAGATGTATTGTCTGTGAAATCTAGGAGCATTGCACACCATCGTGCAGTGGGACATCTCCAGACTTGCTCCGCGACAAGGTATATTCTGCGAACACTCTTTTTGAATACGTTGTTGTCGATGAGATCCTGTTGCGGGTTGTGAGGAAATATATTTTATTTTGTTACTTCCACCGTGTATATTTCCTCCACAAAATCCAACACCTATCACTAAAACTTATCTAGTATATGTTGCTCGATAGGGTGACAAACCTCTAACTCTACCTTGGCGTAGTGACCACTTTTATAATGACTAGATCTATGGCCCTAAACTCACGTGCCTACTCTTTGATTGTTAATTTTTGTGGTGTCAAGTACCTTATCCTCATGAGGCTTCCAAATTGTTGAATTTAAGGATGA
Organism: Alisma plantago-aquatica; assembly: GCA_963693085.1. Lineage (NCBI taxonomy): Eukaryota > Viridiplantae > Streptophyta > Magnoliopsida > Alismatales > Alismataceae > Alisma > Alisma plantago-aquatica. The sequence continues at coordinate 471,361,584 of OY856409.1, read as the reverse complement.
GATGATCTCTTACTAGATTTAAACTCATGGAACATTTTTGTTTCCATCTCATTCTTCCTAACAGACTCTATGAAAATAGAAATCTTCTCCCTTGTCTCCATTTTTGCAACTTTACTTTTATCCCTTCTCAAAGCACAATCCTCACATTGTCTATTGTAGGAAACTGTGGATATAACCATATCAAATACATGATAGTTTCCTCATATTTATTTACCATCATATTCCTATAGCACAAGTTCTTGGAATGTTGCATCTTCTCATGTAGGTATGATTGCAGAAAGTGCCTACTCTTGAACTCTTTCCTGAGTTCAGCCCTGGTGATCTTTTGTCCATGTATATTCTCCTCCTTTATGACCAAAAAGTAACCATCGCTCCCCTTTAAGAGACATATCACGTCCTTAACCCCTATCCTCCTCAATATGTCATGGGTCCTAAAGCCCTCATCGATCTCTATCATCAAAAGATATGCATTTATCATATTTGTTTTCCATGCATATTCTATATTTCTTACTTTCCTCAACCACTCAAACATCTTACTTAAACCCCTAGAAGAATTTACATGTGATGAAGGTGCCTATGGTGAAGGGATATGCATCATGTTCATTGCATGCATAAAGGTTGACATCAATTACCCAAACATAGCCTAGATTGTTAAATTGATTGGTGTTGTTGGTTTCAAGGGTGGCAGTGGAAGCTATGTAGAACCCACCTCAAACACTCTCTACTTTGGTCACACCACTACTCCTCAGTATTATGTAACAAATATACTATATACTTGTTCTTCAAGTCATACTAACCTAACTACATCTAAATGGTTATTATAGATGGAGACATAAGAACAGACACACCATCCTATTTCCCTATAGCTTTTAGTCAAATCTAGGATCTGTACTACCAAATGTGACACCTAGTCCACGATCAATGTGCAATAATATCCAAAGACTTAGTGGGTCATATAGATAAAACCCTTAACCAAAGATCCAACAAGAAATGTAAGAAATTTCTCAAATTAAACTTTCAACAAGGTACATGTACATAAGCATAGATTAGAATCAATAATGTTCATATACAAGATAGTAATTGGACATTGTTCATTATGAGTGACCCCATCACAACCTATTTATATAAAATGTATACTTATTAATATTTACAATACATGCAATGTGGTGAAGCGTTCAAAACATACATCATTAACTAAGCAGAAGCAATTACTAATAGCGGATTACTGAAAATCACTAAAAATTAAAACCTTTTTCAAAGATATCCAATCATAGGAAAATTCTTTCAAAAAGAACCAATGTATTACATTTACATCCTGGTTCATAAGTACATATCTTGTACCATCTCTTCTCGAGAGTTACAATATCCACTGCCTTGTTAAAAGCTAAACACAGACAGTATAAGAACCTCGAGGCATCAAGCCAAAAACTCAGATCGATGTAAAAATACTAACTACTAACTCTGAGGATCTGAGAGTACAGAGACGACACATAGGACTTCTATATACAAGACACGACAGACAGTACACTCAACCTGAGCTGTCACTACTATCTCTACTACTGCTGATGTTCTTCCTCTGCAAGATATTCTCAGTCTCCTCTGTGCTTGTCCACCTAAAAAAATGTTAGATCCCACGGGGGTGAGACAATTGTAATTGCCCCAGCGAGAGATATAACTCTCCACCAAAAACATTATTATTGCAGTTTAATGATATAAAACTGGGCAGAGGATAAGCAATTTAAAGCATTCTCATCTTTTAAAGCATTGCAACTATTTATGATAGAACAACAGATTATCTATTCTCTTAATAAGGAATAGGAAGAACATGTATATCATTTATCCATCATATTATACTATCATGTCAAACTTCTCTTGTGACACTCATTATCTTGATATGTCACCCATGAGACATTCTTGTTTCAATCTGTTGGCCTTAGTCAATCTACTAAACAGATAAGGGGTTATATCTACAATGCACTCATATATCATTAATACAGGCATTGGGTTATTACCAATCATGTGTCATCATTATAGGCATTGAGTTATTACCAATCTTGTGTCATCATTACAAGCATTGGGTTATTACCAATCTCGTGTCATCATTACAGGCATTGGGTTATTACCAATCCTATGTCATCATTACAGGTATTGGGTTATTACCAATAATGTGTCATCATTACAGGCATTGGGTTATTACCAATCATGTGTCATCATTGCAGGCATTGAGCCTCTTCCAGGTATTGGACTCTTCCAAATCTGGTTACACCGCCAGACATTGGACACTAACAATCCTGATTTCACAGCCAGGCATTAGACTTTAACCAATCCTGATTTCACAGCCAGGCATTGGACTTTAACCAAACCTGATTTCACGGCCAGGCATTGGACTTTAACCAATCCTGATTACATGCTTCATGCCTCTGCCAGGTATTGGACTCTTCCAAACCTGATTACACCGCCAAGCATTGGACTTTAACCAATCCTGATTACACAGCCAGGCATTGGACTCTAACCAATCTTGATTTCAAAGCCAGGTATTGGACTTTAACCAATCTTGATTACACCACCAGGAATTGGACACTATCAATCCTGCTTACACCGCCAGGCATTGGACACTATCAATCCTGATTATACATCCAGGCATTGGACTTTAACCAATCCTGATTACAGGCATTATACCTCTGTTAGGTATTGGACTTTAACCAAACCTGATTACAAAGATCATGGAATATAAATTCCTTTAACTCATCATTGATCATCACATCCTTCTCTAGGCTATGTACCCTAAGGTTAGCCTTCATAGTTGTTCATTTTCCTTATTAAATATAATTGTTCCTTTTATTAGGTCTGTTATTATCATTTCTTACAGTGAACTTTTATAATCGTCTTGGTACCTCTTACTATGCCACAATTATTCTCATGGCTCATAAGGCTCATAAAACATCTTGTCACCTCTCACTAGGCAACATCTAACCATATGGCTCACAAGGCCATTAAACATCTTGTGTATAAAATCATGATATTGGATTTGAGGTGCATCAAGGTATATCAACCCTGGAATGCTAAAGGTGATACCTATCATATCTTGATGTATCACTTTCCTCATCTCTTCCAACCTTCTTGAGTTATCAGGTTATCTTGGATTTAGGTATTTCCCATCTTAATACTTTCATCCACTAACCTATCACTCTTACCATGAAGTGCATAGGTCACACACAAGAATGGTCCAACTATCTTTAATGATATGGACTCATTTCACGTTAAAGCATTGCTTGCTCTAAGGTTATCTATAATCAATCACTTTAGGTATTTCCCTTATCAATGTATTAGTCACCATTCCATTATTAGGATTAGGGTCTCCCATACCATCACCCTTTATTAGGTTTTAGGGTTTCACATACTATCATACTTCATTAGGGTCAGGATTTTACATACCATCTTCCTTCATTAGGGTTAGGATTTTACATACCATCTCCCTTCATTAGGTTTTCACATCACATTGCCCATAATTAGGGTTTACTATCCATCCCAACTAGGGTTTCTCATGGCATCACCCTCAATTAGGGTTTCTCATAGAATCACCCTCAATTAGGGTTTCTCATGGAATCAACCTCAATTAGGGTTTCTCATGGAATCAACCTCAATTAGGGTTTCCACTAGAATCACCCTCAATTAGGTTTTCTCATGGAATCACCCTCAACTAGGGTTACTCATGGAATCAACCTCAATTAGGGTTTCCCCTGGAATCACCCTAAATTAGGGTTTCTCATAGAATGACCCTCAACTAGGGTTTCTCATGGAATCACCCTCAATTAGGGTTTCTCATGGAATCACCCTCAATTAGGGTTTCTCATGGAATCACCCTCAATTAGGGCTTCTCGATTCATATCAATTGGAGATACTCATCCCATTACCCAAATCAGGATTATAATTTATCATAATGTTGTCCAAGATTAAGGTTTCATATAGCATTACATAGCATCACCCTGGATTTGAGTTCTACATCATATCAATACATCAGGGATTTACATCACATTACCCTAGTTTAGGGTTTCATGCACTTTACCCTAAAATTAGGGTTAGGGTTCATTAACCTTTTGGATTAGGGTTTCATGATCTCTTTACTAAGGATCATAACCTAATCACCACATGATTAATATTCATGTATGAATTCCTTTCTATCATCCTTCTAACTTGATTAGGTTTACATCAACCCTTCAATCAAGTACATACATCTATGATTGACATAGTGTACTGAGTTATTACTTACTTAAGCTTCAAGGATTAACTCATCTAAGGATTATCAGTCATTTAGTATCTTAAAGGTACAACCCTAGTGATTATCTTTGAGATAGACCAGTAACAACCATATGGTCATTTGATCTTTCATTAAACTTGGGTTTCCAATTGATTTAATCATATAGAATCATCCAAACGATCTTAATCATTGATACTCTAAACGGTTTGAAACCATTTGAATCCAAACACTTCTGGGACCGTTTGACCCCAAATGGTTTCAAGACCGTTTGGACTCAAAAGGTCTCAAGACCGTTTGGGCCAAACTGCCCTTGAAACCGAAAGTTCAGAAGAGGTACTTCTTCAACTAAATTGATTAGGGTTTTGCATCAACAATTCCTTCCTCAATTGGATCATTGAGGTCCATTAATGTATGATCCTTGGATCTTCAACCCTCAATTACAACCATTAAACATCCAAATGGTTTTGGTTTGACTTTGTCCAAACGGTTTGAAACTGTTTAAGGCTCCAAACAGTTTTGACCTAAATGTCTAAACGGTTTGAAACCGTTTAAGGTTCCAAACGGTTTTGAACTTACTTGACCAAATGGTCAACTCAACCCAAACGGTCAACTCAATATGTCCAAACGGTTTGAAACCATTTAAGGATCCAAACGGTCAACTATCCCATTTGGTCAACCATGTCCAAACGGTTTGGAACTCAACCTCCAAACAGTTTGCAAACCATTTGGTCATCAAACGATTTGTCAAAACTGATTGGGCCAAAATTCATGAAACCGTTTGCAATAAAATTATGTTGAGATGTGTGCTTAGGATGATGTCATCATCATCAAGCTTCAACCCTTCAAAATATACTGCCATTTCCATGGTAGTCAACTATCACATTCGGTCAACCATGTCGAAATGGTTTGGAACTCAACCTCCAAACAGTTTGCAAACCGTTTGGTCACCAAACGGTTTGTCAAAACCGATTGGGACAAAATTCATGAAACCGTTTGCAATTAAATTATGTTGAGATGTGTGCTTAGGATGATGTCATCATCATCAAGGTTCAACCCCTCAAAATCTACTACCATTTCCATGGTAGTTTCATCAATTAATAAAAGGAGTTTCAAGAAGAACAATTGAACATATCTAATTGAGGGATTGAATTCAATAACAATGAATAAGGGTTCAAGTTATATAACCCACCTCCAATTGAGCTTCAAAGCTTCAACCTCCACGTATTTAATGGTGAAAGCAACACCTTAAACTATCCCAAGCTCGTCCTCAAGCTTTGAGTGAAAGGGGATTGGCTAGAAAGGAAGATTGATAGAAGAAAAGAAGAAATCCATCATTTATTTTTTATTTCCACCATGGAATCATGGTTGAAAGTGATCAAGAAGCTTACCTACAGGTTGGAACTCGTCCTCCTGTTGCTCCTTATCCCCCTTGGTCGTTTTGCAAGCAAGAAGTGAAAATGGTTTCGAAATTACTCTTTCAACTCATGGATAAAGGAGCATATATATGAATTTTATGGAAAATTCATTTAAGAGAGAGAAAGTAGGGATTATCTCCGCCATTTCCTTGCCACTTGCTCCCTTCCCTTCCTTGGTTACGAGGCTATCTTATTTTCCTCTTATTCCTCTCAATTATCCATTTTTTAAAGAAAATCAATTTAAGCACCTTAACCCTTATAATAATAATATCCTAAAGTTAGTGGATAATTCTTTTTCTTTTAATAATGTGAGTGAGTTATCCACTTCCTTTAGATATTTTCGTGTCTTTGCAAGGCACATGGTCATCCATTATTTTGCAAAATCATCCCTCACCTTTTGGTTGAAGGGCTCTTCAATTAAAATATTTATTTTGCATTAAATTAAAGTAAAGTTCTAATTATGCTTAAATCTTGATTATTTTAATATCTAGATTCTCTCTCCTTCAAAGTGATACAAATGAGACGCCCCTCTCATTTTCTTTGCTCTACATGATGCCAAGAAACATTAGGTACTATTTTGAAGTGGTAATTTGCATATTGAACCCTGGGTTTTGGGTAAATTGCACATTACACCAAAACTAGGTTTTAATGCACAAACATTGCTCAACAAGCTCTTTCTTGTTATTCAGGCTACCACAAGCCATACCACTGCATCATTTTTATCCTTATGATGCTTCAACACTTGAGGAACATCTTATCATGCAACATTTGCAAGTTAACCCCTCAACTTGGGTAATTTGCACTTAAGTCCAAAACAAGCAAAACAATGTTTCAACATTATTCGAAAAGGACTAAAATTGAAACATAAGTTCCTCTTGAACCTTAATTACTTTTCAAGAAATAAGAGCAAGCATATAATTAACTTTATTAAGTAAAACATCTAGGGTTAAGGCATAACCCAAGTCAGGGATGTTACAAATCATAAACCCCTAACAAGGATTTCGTCCCCGAAATCCCAGATAAAAAGGAGACAGATATTATTCATTCGTTGTATCATCAAGTCTCCACATAACATCTCATTGTTATGGAGATGCCATAGAACTTTGATCAATACAAAGTTCTTCCACACAAAATTATCATAGAATCAAACACATAGGACACATACTCCACTATCCTTTCGTTATTGACTGTGGAGTTAATTATGTGTCAGGTAACACTTTTCTTATTTAGATAGAGGTTATTTGTGAATTTAATTTTATAAACTTTTCTTGCAATAATTTTACAATTATTACTTCAAATATTTCATTTTCATCAATGTTATGTTTATGCAAAGCATAAACCCCTAACATATGATGTCCATACTACATTAGGTAACTAGACTGATTCCACAGTTAACCATTCCAGGTAACCATCATAAAATAGCATGATATTTCTCAGATACCAGAATTCCTTACCTTGGTATCTAACACATGTGTTGATAACACATCACGTCCTCATCTTCCTTTTTGTTTATAAGTTGATTTATAATTAAATCAAATTCCTCTGTATATCAATTAAAATGTGGTAGAAATATACATGCCACATCTCCTTCTTGATTAGGCTTCTTTGGATTATTTCAGAATGATTACTTGATCAGAGTAATCAGAACGATAACAATCTAGGTATGCCATACTTACCTTGCTTTCAATAAATGAATACCTGGCCAGGGTATTCAAGAACTGAAATTAGGTAGTATGTATTTATTTTATTTTATGTTTTTATCTCTTTAAATTTTGATATACTTAATATCTCAGATTTTTCTCTGAGTTCCTTTTTCATCTCTTCCCTTCCTTAATGAAGAAAGAGAAATTTCAAAACATATAAAAGAATATTAAACTGAACACAAGTTTTCATTCTACTTATCTCTTCCTCATATCCTCAAAGGATTATACAGATGAACTAAACAACAACTTCCTTTCTTATAGTAGGGAACAGAAGATAATTCAAAATAGAAAGTTTTATCTTGACAAGTCTACCTTTTACAAGTTACCTAGTGTCTTGTATGTTGGGTCACCCCATCACTTTCTATTTGGACATTGCCACCTCAGATGTCCTCTCTGTCCACATCTATAGCAGGCTCGGAGCCTTTTAGGTGACTGCTGCTTGGGTGCACTACCTTGTGGTTGAGTCGGTACTACTGAAATCTTTGATTGTTTAGTACCACCAATTTCTTGTTCCTGTGACTGTTTAGACTTCCTTTTAAGGTCTATCTCATGTTTACTTGTCATAGACCCTTCTATCCTTCGAATTGACTCCACAAATGTGGCAAACCTCTCTCTACTTTCTAGGGCAGATGCCGGAATAGACATTTCAGCATTCAGTCCCTTCTCAAAACATCGAATCTTTTCCTCCTCACTAGCATCCATTTGAGGACAAAATCATAAAAGTTCCATGAACTTAACCTCATATTCACTTATCGACATGGCTCCCTGTCGAATCTTTTCAAACTGTGAGATCTTTTCATCTAAAGATGTCCTTGGAAAATACTTATTGATGAATTCTCGACGAAATTCCTCCCAACCAACCTCTTCATCATTCCATTTTATTTCTTCTATAGCCCACCAATGTCCAACACTACCCTTGAAAAGGTATATAGCATGTTTAACTTTGTCAGCCTCTGGGATACTAAGGATCTTAAAAGCTTTTTCTAACTCAGTGAGCCATAAATCTGCATCTGCTGGGTCAGATGTCCCACCATATTCTATGGATCCAACACGACGTAGTCATTCAAAAGTCTTACCAGACCCATATCCCTCACTGGGAGCTGGTGTCCTGGGTGGTGGTACCGGCATCCGGTCTGACATATGCGTCATTGTAGTCATGAATTGCCCAAGAAGGGTAGAAAAATTTGGGTTTCTCATCATGACCTCATCAACAGGGGGATTCTCAGGAACTGTTTCTTCTCTTTCATGATCCTTGGCACCTTCTATTGGTGCAGCAACATTGCTCTTAGCAATGTGTTCCTCATGTTCTCCAGACATCTTGGAGTTATATATCTTCTTCTGCATAAGCAGAAGGCACTATAAGATACACTGAGGTACACTTATAACAGACTTGATACCTTAGTCCTATGTCTCTGTAGACTCAGCGAACCTAGAGTTCTTATACCACTAAATTGTGGTGAAGCGTTCAAAACATACATCATTAACTAAGCGGAAGCAATTACTAATAGTAGATTACTGAAAATCACTAAAAATTAAAACCTTTTTCAAAGAGATCCAATCATAGGAAAACTCTTTCAACAAGAACCAATGTATTACATTTACATCCTGGTTCATAAGTACATATCTTGTACCATCTCTTCTTGAGAGTTACAATATCCACTACATTGTTAAAAGCTAAACACAGACAATATAAGAACCTCAAGGCATCAAGCCAAAAACTCAGATCGATGTAAAAATACTAACTACTAACTCCGAGGACCTGAGAGTATATAGACGACACATAGGACTTCTATATACAAGACACGACATACAGTACACTCAACCAGAGTTGTCATTGTTGTCTCTGTTGTTGCTGATGTTCTTCCTCTGCAAGATATTCTCAGTCTCCTCTGTGCTTGTCCACCTAAAAAAATGTTAGATCTCACGGGGGTGAGACAATTGAAATTGCCCCAACGAGAGATATAACTCTCTGCCAAAAACATTATTATTACAGTTTAATGATATAAAACTGGGCAGAGGATAAGCAATTGAAAGCATTCTCATCTTTTAAAGCATTGCAACTATTTATGATAGAACAACAGATCATCTATTCTCTTAATAAGGAATAGGAAGAACATGTATATCATTTATCCATCATATTATACTATCATGTCAAACTTCTCTTGTGACACTCATTATCTTGATATGTCACCCATGAGACATTCTTGTTTCAATCTGTTGGTCTTAGCCAATCTACTAAACAGATAAGGGATTATATCTACCACGTACTCATATATCATTAATAAAGGCATTGGGTTATTACCAATCATGTATCAATATTATAGGCATTGGGTTATTACCAATCTTGTGTCATCATTACAGGCATTGGGTTATTACCAATCATGTGTCACCATTACAGGCATTGGGTTATTACCAATCATGTGTCATCATTGTAGGCATTGGGTTATTACCAATCATGTGTCATCATTACAAGCATTGGGTTATTACCAATCATGTGTCATCATTGCAGACATTGAGCCTCTTCCAGCTATTGGACTCTTCCAAACATGATTACACTTCCAGGCATTGGACACTACCAATCCTGATTTCAGAGCCAGGCATTGGACTTTAACCAACCCTGATTTCACATCCAGGCATTGGACTTTAACCAATCCTGATTACAAGCTTCATGCCTCTTCCAGGTATTGGACTCTTCCAAACTTGATTATACCGCTAGGCATTGGACTTTAACCAATTGTGATTACACAGCCAGGCATTGGACTCTAACCAATCCTAATTTCACAGTCAGACATTGGACTTTAACCAATCCTGATTACACCACCAGGCATTGGACACTACCAATCCTAATTACACCGCCAGGCATTGGACACTACCAATCCTGATTATACAACCATGCATTGGACTTTAACCAATCCTGATTACAGGCATTATACCTATTCTAGGTATTGGACTTTAACCAAACCTAATTACATAGATCATGGAATATAAATGCCTTTAACTCATCATTGATCATCACATCCTTCTCTAGGCTCTGAACCCTGAGGTTAGCCTGCATAGTTGTTCATATTCCTTATTAAATACAATTGTTCCTTTTATTAGGTCTATTATTATCATTTCTTACAGTGAACTTTTATAATCATCTTGGTACCTCTCACTATGCCACAATTATTATCATGGCTCGTAAGGCTCATAAAACATCTTGTCACCTCTCACTAGGCAACATCTAACCATATGGCTCACAAGGACATTAAACATCTTGTGTATACAATTATGTTTATTACTCTTAACATTTATCATTAAATGATTATCAATACAAGGTATGAGTTCATTTCCCATCCTTCTCATGGTATGACTACATCATACTCATTAGTTTGGCTTAACCCCATTCTCAAGGTATATTAGCTTATGCTTATCAAAGTATATCAAACTCATTACATTTCATTGTAACAATTTACGTAACACACTTCATGTGTTTCTTGTCCAAGTATATTGGATTTCAGGTGCATCAAGGTATATCAACCCTGGAATGCTAAAGGTGATACATATCATATCTTGATGTATCACTTTCCTCATCACTTCCAACCTTCTTGAGTTATCAACTTATCTTGAATTAAGGTATTTCCCATCTTAATACTTTCATCCACTAACCTATCACTCTTACCATGAAGTGCATAGGTCACACACAAGAATGGTCCAACTATCTTTAATGATATGGACTCATTTCAGGTTAAGGCATTGCTTGCTATAAGGTTATCTATAATCAATCACTTTAGGTATTTCCCTTATCAATGTATTAGTTACCATTCCATTATTAGTATTAGGGTCTCCCATACCATCACCCTTTATTAGGTTTTAGGGTTTCACATACTATCATACTTCATTAGGGTCAGGATTTCACATACCATCTTCCTTCAATAGGGTTAGGATTTCACATAACATTTCCCTTCATTAGGTTTTCACATCACATTGCCTATAATTAGGGTTTACTATCTATCCCAACTAGGGTTTCTCATGGCATCACCCTCAATTAGGGTTTCTCATAGAATCACCCTCAATTAGGGTTTCTCATGGAATCAACCTCAATTAGGGTTTCTCATGGAATCAACCTCAATTAGGGTTTCCCCTGGAATCACCCTCAATTAGGGTTTCTCATGGAATCACCCTCAACTAGGGTTACTCATGGAATCATCCTCAATTAGGGTTTCCCCTGGAATCACCCTCAATTAAGGTTTCTCATGGAATCACCCTAATTACGGTTTCTCATGGAATCACCCTCAACTAGGGTTTCTCATGGAATCACCCTCAATTAGGGTTTCTCATGGAATCACCCTCAATTAGGGTTTCTCGTGGAATCACCCTCAATTAGGGCTTCTCGATTCATATCAATTGGAGATACTCAACCCATTATCCAAGTCAGTATTATAATTTATCATAATGTTGTCGAAGATTAAGGTTTCATATAGCATTACATAGCATCACCTTGGATTTGAGTTCTACGTCATATCAATACATCAGGGTTTTACATCACATTACCCTAGTTTAGGGTTTCATGCACTTTACCCTAAAATTAGGGTTAGTGTTCATTAACCTTCTGGATTAGGGTTTCATGATCTCATTACTAAGGATCATAACCTAATCACCACATGATTAATACTCATGTATGAATTCCTTTCGATCATCCTTTTAACTTGATTAGGTTTACATCAACCCTTCAATCAAGTACATACATCTATGATTGACATAGTGTACTGAGTTATTACTTACTTAAGCTTCAAGGATTAACTCATCTAAGGATTATCAGTCACTTAGTATCTTAATGGTACAACCCTAGTGATTATCTTTGAGATAGATCAGTAACAACTATATGGTCATTTGATCTTTCATCAACTTGGGTTTCCAATTGATTTAATCATATAGAATCATCCAAACGATCTTAATCATTGATACTCCAAACGGTTTGAAACCGTTTGAATCGAAATGGTTCTGAGACCATTTGACCCCAAATGGTTTCAAGACCATTTGGACTCAAACGGTCTCAAGACCGTTTGGGCCAAACTGCCCTTGAAACTGAAAGTTCAAAAGAGGTACTTCTTCAACTAAACCGATTAGGGTTTTGCATCAACAATTCCTTCCTCAATTGGATCATTGAGGTCCATCAATGTATGATCCTTGTATCTTCAACCCTCAATTACAACCATTAAACATCCAAATGATTTTGGTTTGACTTTGTCCAAATGGTTTGAAACCGTTTAAGGCTCCAAACTGTTTTGACCTAAATGTCTAAACGGTTTGAAACTGTTTAAGGTTCCAAACGGTTTTGACCTAAATGTCTAAACGGTTTGAAACCGTTTAAGGTTCCAAATAGTTTTGAACTTACTTGACCAAACGGTCAACTCAACCCAAACGGTCAACTCAATATGTCCAAATGGTTTGAAACCGTTTAAGGATCCAAATGGTCAACTATCCCATTCGGTCAACCATGTCCAAACAGTTTGGAACTCAACCTCCAAATGGTTTGCAAATCGTTTGGTCACCAAATGGTTTGTCAAAACCGATTGGGCCAAAATTCATGAAACCGTTTGCAATTAAATTATGTTGAGATGTGTGCTTAGGATGATGTCATCATCATCAAGATTCAACCCCTTGAAATCTACTGCCATTTCCATGGTAGTTTCATCAATTAATCAAAGGAGTTTCAAGAAGAACAATTGAACATATCTAATTGAGGGATTGAATTCAATAACAATGAATAAGGGTTCAAGTTATATAACCCGCCTCCAATTGAGCTTCAAAGCTTCAACCTACACGTATTTAATGGTGAAAGCAACACCTTCAACTATCCCAAGCTCGTCCTCAAGCTTTGAGTGAAAAGGGATTGGCTAGAAAGGATGATTGATAGAAGAAAAGAAGAAATCCATCATTTGTTTTTTATTTCCACCATGGAATCATAGTTGAAAGTGATCAAGAAGCTTACCTACAGGTTGGAACTCGTCCTCCTGTTGCTCCTTATCCCCCTTGGTCGTTTTGCAAGCAAGAAGTGAAAGTGGTTTCGAAATTACCCTTTCAACTCATGGATAAAGGAGCATATATATGAATTTTTTGGAAAATTCATTTAAGAGAGAGAAAGTAGGGATTATCTCCTCCATTTCCTTGCCACTTGATCCCTTCCCTTACTTGGTTATGAGGATATCTTCTTTGATTCTTATTCCTCTCAATTATCCATTTTTTAAAGAAAAGCAATTTAAGCATCTTAACCCTTATAATAATAATATCCTAAAGTTAGTGGATAATTCTTTTTCTTTTAATAATGTGAGTGAGTTATCCACTTCCTTTAGATATTTTTGTGCCTTTGCAAGGCACATGGTATTCAATTATTTTGCAAAATCATCCCTCACCTTTTGGTTGAAGGTCTCTTCAATTAATATATTTATTTTTGCATTAAATTGAAGTAAAGTTCCAATTATGCTTAAATCATGATTATTTTAATATCTAGATTCCAAATATACTTTTCAAGGAATAAGAGCAAGCATATAATTAACTTTATTAAGCAAAACATCTAGGGTTAAGGCATAACCCAGGTCAAGGATGTTACATGCAATATACAAGTATTACAACTAACTTTTATTTATATATACATAATCATATAAAAACACCATGTTTGGGACCCAGATGTACAAGAATAACTCTAAAACACAATAAAAGTCTAGTGTGAAGACCCTAATCTTTAGGGTTTTGATACCCAATATACTATATTAGTATATGAATACCATGAATGTTCTGTAGACAATTGACCCCAAATTGAGTAATTGGTTATACAATAATGGATTCTTTCCTCTAAAAACTATGACTTGAGATACAATTATTGATTATGATACTTACAAACAAGTCCAATTATACAATGAATAGATATTATTGATTGATTTTATTGTTTATGAGGCCAAACATCAAGCTGAAATATAGATGGACTAAAATGGTTTATTTATGGACATTGATATGTTACCATTATGTTTTAGATGATGGTGAATCCATCTTTGCAAAACTCCTATAATGGGTCAGTATGTGTGATTGGATCATTCTCATTCTGAGGCACACAGCTGGCATTTGATCTCAGGTCCTTCCATTGGGGAGCATGTTCGTTTACTACCTAAGCTACTCCTCTCTAGATAATACCCCTACATACTTACTATTTAGAGGAGTTCATCAAATGGTCCATACTAATATTTTGCTCTCAAGTTAAGCCAGAATCAAGATTAGATCATACTTAAGATTGGGTCGAATTCCCATAATATTTGAAGATTCTCTCAGGAGATTATGTTTTTGTGAAGATATAAAAGAATAAATGTTTTTTACAATATATTCAAAGTTTAGGTGTTTATCATAAGTAACATGGGAAACTAAATCTTTTCATCCCGAATAGGGAGAGTAGGGTGGATCCAAATATAGTAGGATAATCTCATTCCTAGAATGGTGATCTGACATCCTCATATTCACCTTCTATCTTTAAAAGAAATGAAGGTGCAAAATATGTTGAGGTCAAACTCTTCCACAATAGTATGCACCAATGCCCCTATATCGATTTGGATTTCCAGTAGAAAGCTAACCCCAAAAATCATGAGATATAATGGACAATAAAGAGATATCAAGTTATACCTCATGTGTTTTTCTCCACTCGTTAAAATATCTCCTACATCATATCCATTGTGAGTCATTTAAGAAAGGATATTGTAAAGGATGTCATCTAGTGAGTGTATAAGTGGGGCGAAGCCACCAGTGAAATCTAGAGCTTCCTCGACAATTCATGTGTTGTTCGATAATGACCCCAAGCATTATATCAAACTCTACTTTCTATAGGGAAGGTTGGGTGTTTTATAATCCAATTTAATCCTTTCCCATGATGATCTAAGACAATTATTATGCTCTTACAGGGGATGTGACTCTCCTAGAGACTCTTACCTAGTAGGTAAATGTTTTGGTAACACAATCCCAATTTCTTCCCCACCTGTTATGTTTCATTGACCAACCATGGTCATAGTGGATCTTTAGAGATCCTCACTTGAGAAAGTATGCCATAGAAACTAGGAAAAAATTAAAATCCTTGGTTTATATCATCACCATGGGATTCCTATAGTCGTCATGATTTCTCACTGGAAGCCAAAGTCACAACAATTCTAGCGTAAACCAAGAGTAAAGGGGGACTTTCTAGTGATGTTATGATAATGAGAAAAGGGGGAAGAATAGAGAAATATGTGGGATTCACTTTCAATTGGTGTGGCTTGTGGGTCCAAGAAATATTAGAGTAGGGAAAGTTGGGGACAACTCAAAGCCATGTTCAAACTTTGATCCATGTGTCAAGTGTATTTTCCTCAATCTGGTAATGGCCCTCTATTTTATAATGTACCATGATATAACAAATGATGTTATAAATAATTCATGTGGGGAAAAAATACCCTTAAATATCCCTAGGTTCACAAAATTTGGTATCATTCTCCAACATCTAATTTAGGCCTTTGATAATAATGATTAGAGGCTTATAAATTTGAACTTAATCCATTATTTTAGGATGTATTTAGTATGATACATGATATCAATTGAGATAAAATTCCAAAGATGGAATTTTGAACCTTGTTTTAATATTGAATACATATTTGAACTCTAACCTTAATGGTATCATAAAATACTATATCTTTGTCATTAAATTCTAGTTAGATTATTTAAACATCTTTTATATTTTAAAAAATAGACCAGGCATAAGAAACATATGAAAACTCAATCCAACCATGTTTATGGCCACCATTCTAGCATTATAATATAATAGGCAAGTTCAAGATTATTTAAAACCTATGTTTAGATAGTACTCTATTATTGACCTAAATGCCAAGAATAATGATGATCCTTGCATTACTTTAATTGATTGTTGTTAATAAGGTATTAACCATATAACTATATTATCAAGGATACCTAGTAATCTGGAAACCGAATTACATGGGTTTTAATTATTTGAGTGACTATGGTTTTTCTTGGCTGAACTGATATATGAAAGTATGCATCTTCTGCTTGCAAATATATTCATGTGATATCACCTTGTTGTACTCAATATTTTCTACCACCTTAAAACTTAAACTATCAACAAATTTTTTTTAGATTCTAAGGTGCATAACTATATCATGTTGTCATCGTTAACACACATGAAGTCATAGATGCAAGGGTAGGGTCAAAAATTTAAGCGTTTACAATGTGTTAACACGCCTTAGTGATGCGACTCATATAGAAAAAGGATAAAAATGGAATCATTTATATTATGATAGTTATTGTTTAATAGTACTCTTCTTTATCTATTTGTGTAGAAAAAAACTCAAGCTATGAAAAACCTTACATATATGTAGTTTCATGCCCAACATACCAACACATTTAGTGTTGACTCTTGATTTTATGTATTGTTTTGGTTTAGAGATAGTATGTGAGAAGGATAATACTTGAGAACCACTTTATCCATGTTTTGACAAGATCCTAGATAGTGTCAGGATCATAACGTTATAAATATTTTTCTTTTCAGTGTGTAAATGAAAGTTTCATAGATCATGTTGTTGTAGTTTACAGGATAAATGTTGAGAGTTCTTTTAGTGTAAGCATCTTGTGGATTGTTCATGTGTGCTATATTCTTCTATGTATCACTCTTATACAATTGATTGCTATATTTCAAAGATTGTCCTCTTATCCCCTTGGGATTTTGGGAAGGATAAACTTAGCAACACTATATTCGGTATTAGAGCAGGAACAATAGCTATACCTGAAAGTTTCTCACCAAAAAATGGTTAAATCATCATTTAATCTTGATATCCTACAAACCAAATGAGTGTTATGTAGAGATTAGGTGTGGTTTGTGCATAAATGTTGAAACCTAATTGTCTGATAACTAGGTTTAGACATGTGTTTGTGGTACAGAAAGTGTTGAGGTGTTAAGCATCCTCTAGTGGTTGGAATGGGTTGCTACATTATTGTTTTTTATGCAAGTCACTATGGGAAAAGAAAATCGTAGACACATTTTGCACATTTGTGTTGGTTAGGTAGACTAGTCTACAAGTTCTTCGCATCCTTTTTACTAGGTAACATGGTACTCGACTCTATGTTGTGTGTGGGGCATATGATTTTGCCGATTTTGTCTTGTATCCAATCAGCTTGAGATGCTAAAGTTTTCTATCACACATATTCTATTAGGCAATAATTACAAAACATTTAATATATATGTAAGTAAACATAAATTATCCCCACACAAAGTAGAAGAAGGAACCATGCAACCCAAGTGAAAGAGAGTGACATCAGTCTATAAGAGAGACTACTTCTAAATTAGATCCTAGAGTCTTAAAAAATATTTGATAGATAGAAAAGTAGATAAAATGATATATGATATAGAATTACGAGTTATCTTTTCAAAGTTTGATTTGTAATAATATAAGTTAATTTTATGGTGTTCAAAGTTGTCTTTGTTAATTTCAATTATGTTTTGAGCACACAAGTTATGCATGGTGATGCATAACTTCACCATGGGGAACCATATGTGAGAGTCATTGGACTAAGTTATAGTTTTATTTTGCTTAATGTACGTAGTGAAAATTCTTGCACATAAACAACTAGAGTTATCTAAGTTTAAATAAGTTAATTTAAAATATTTTTAATCATCACGAACCAAGTTCTTTTACATGGAAGACCTCTATTTTTAGGACTAGATACATGGTGAACTCCATAGAGGGTATGATATACATGAAGAGTGTTTGAGGATGTAGCCTGCAATTTATGCGAAATATCATATAAATTTGATATGATGTGTCCTAGAAGGATCACTGACGAGTGTAGTACTTATGGATTATTTACATAGTTGATATAAAGTTATATGTCCCAAGGAGGACCAAGACTTAGAGTTAGAGAGGGTTCTTGTGTATATGTGAATAAAGATATGAGTACCTCTTTGCGAGGGAGATTTACAAGGAGGTGCACGCTACCTAGTCATCATGAAAGCCTCATGTTCGTGTTGGGTTCCCCTATAAAGGAGTCTTTTGGTTGATTTAAGTGAGAGTTTTCTAAAAAAATGTTATGGGTAGAAAACTCATGATGAGAACCAAACACTTGACTTAGTTAGATCTTAGTTTGAGTGGCTTAAGCTTGTGAAGCTCATTGTTAGTTGCAAATAAGGTAAATTGTAAAACTCTAGTTTTGAAAGTGAAATGGCTTGTGCATAACATAGTCACATGTTGATCTTTCCTTTATCTTTTTTAATATATGAACTCAAAACCTCACTTGATTTATAAAGTTGATATATATATATATATATATATATATATATGTGTGTGTGTGTGTGTGTGTGTGTGTGTGTGTATGTATGTATTTATGAATATATATATATATATATATATATATATATATTAATATTAACTCTAATAACTCTATCTATTCTATATTCCCTTCAAATAATATGTATAAGATATAAGTTTTGAGATAATGATCTTGAAATGAAGGCTCCTTAGGTCATTGATACACCAATATTACACATGCAAGCACAAGTTATTAATTTCCTTTTCTAGTCTCTTGCAACCCTTGTCTATTCTAGTGTTTTGCAACAATGATGCATCCATTAGTTTCAGGTGTATACCTTCTTAAAAATTACATACTTGGATACAAAATGATGAAATTGATGCACGAGTGATTGATTTCCTTTCAAAACTAATTGAGTCAAATAATATAAAATAATGAGCACATAGTCCATGAAATATACTAAAATATTGAGAGACAATACAGTGAATATGTGTGCATAATCCCTCAAACTTAAACATTGGCCATCTTTGAGCAAAAATTACTATTATATTTGGTTGAATACATTTATACTGAAGACACTACTATATTGAACCACATTCATCATCAATACTTTTCCAATTAGTCTCAAAGTGGTCCAACCAATCAATGAATATGTAGATACCCACAAGTAGTCATTCAAAAAAATAAAAATTGCATTAGGGTAGATGAATTGTCATGGTCTTGATAAAACATGTTGAGCTCATTATAATATCTCCCTATAATACATTTCCCTTAATCAGGTAAAAATCTACAATGAAAGTAGTCCCTTGATGAAAATAAATAAGGGGTTCTCATGGCATTGACCTACCAAAAAGGGAAATTGGTGTTAGAAAATTGGTGGTCAAAATTAAATTTGCATACTAATTCATATCTCATCCAATCAAAATGCTCCTATGTGATGTATAAAATGCATCTCAATGACTAAATTTAAATTCATGAGTGAAATGATACATGGATAGAAGCCTCATCCTACAAAGGAGAGTGAATATAGAAATCATTAATGGGTATCTAGATTCCATGCTTTTCTTTGCGATTCTAGGGGACAATGTAAGAATCATCATCACACCACTTCTACTTTCCTTCTTTTCATCCATTATATTTCTTTTTTTTTCTTTTTATTGATTTTTATCATTTTTTATTAACGTTCCCTCCTCACATAAAAAATCATGCCAGGGCCTAATGGATATGTTATAAATAGATTCGTAAAGTTGACCCATTTTAGATTATATATATACTACACATATAGCCTTAATACCTTGGGTAATGTATTCAAGACTGCAACCTACATTGATTTTTACACTTCTATCTGCAATAATACTTATATCTTCTTTTCATTTCTATGTTATTGCAAGATAAAAATAAACATACTTTCCCATAATGCAATGGTAGACATAAAAAATGAATTATTCATCAATCTAATTGTTGTAAAAAGATGGATGAGGGTGGATGAAGCATATTGTGACTAAAAGACATCATGCTACCTTACCATGATTATACCCTATCACAGTTGACTCATGAATGATGGTAGTCTTTAAACCTATCCCTACAAAATACATGAGAGACCAACACCACACATTTGATCAGATGTATTCAAACCCTCTTTCTTTTAACAGTTAGAATTCAATTAGAGTGTCACAATTTATAATTTGTTTTCAATCTTACTGACCCAAGTCAATTCTAAGCCTAAAATATTCTCTAAAAGATCAAAACATGCCTTTTTCTTATTGATATCAAGATACAAACATGAGGACTTCAACAAAATTCATGCTATAAAATGACTCAAGAAACTAACTAACGGTGGGTTGCCTCTAATAAGCACCCTTATTTACCATCAAATGAATGTAGTTCATATTGGTTTGTTTCCCTATTCTATTGTAATTATTGATCAAAATTCTATGCTTTGGGTACATTTTATGCTTGTAATTGGATAAATAATGTAAGTAGTTGTTTTTCTATCATCTAGACTAATGGAATGTATTTTGATACAGAATTCATGGGACTGACTTCATCTAGAACCAATGTTACATTCACCATTAATGATTGGGACTCGAGAAGTTCAACTCATTCTTCTCATAGAGGGACACAATGTTTAACCTTAATCATTCATCATGCCCACCTCCAAGTCTTCACTCAAATTTCCCAATAGAGGATATAGTGTATTATGAACAATGAAGACCAAGCCCAACCTCAATGAAGATAGTCGATCTAAACTATAGCATCTCTTCTCAAGCATAGTGTGCCTCACATTAGTATAATTTGACTACTCAATCACACCACGAGATGACATGTCTTGCCGAAAACATGTCATGCAATTCAATCAACAATATCTCATCATAATGTTTGACTTAGCATGTCGATCCCTTGACATGTCTTGTCAAATTTTTATGGAGCCTAACTCTTGTGAACTTTTGAGAGACACATTAGGTATCATACCAAGTATGTTGTGTCTTGATGGTTTTCTATGTAAATATTCTTGATGGTCTTCACTCCAAGTTTAGAAAACTAGAGGGATGTGGATCAAAGGATAATTACACTCTAGAATGGGATGAAAAGGAGAAAAACAAGAATGAAAAGGGGCAAATTTCATCCTCCTTAGGCTAGACAATATTCTCGTGCAACCCACCAATCGGTCACTCATTTTCTCAATTTTTGTCTTTTCAAAAATCATAAAGAGAACACAGTTACGCCATCTATTGATGGATCATGTGGGCTTGATGACACTCACATAAATACAAATTTAACCTAAGGGATACAGGTTTTACTTAGAAGCACTAGATCATGATCTTTCAAGTGAAACAACAAAATGGCAGTGAAGAATGACATCCTCCTCTTAGAGTCTTTCTGAATGGCTATTGTGGTTGGAGGTGTGAATTTTCTCATCAAAATCATAGATACACCCATACACACCTAATTCAACATGGATTCTTATCTCCCTTCTCATTCTTGTGTTTGTTCCATTGATATGAGCAAGTAATCTGATTACTAGGGCATACAGATTAGCCCCATAGCTCATACCTTGTATTTCACATTATGAATTTCCATAGTTTTGGATGTATGATTGTTTTCACTCATTTCTTGTGTGCTTTGTGGGTTGGTAATTCTATTTTCATGTTTTTTATAATCCTAGACACAGAGACCATAAAATCTAAGATTTGAATGTCAAATGATAAATGTTGAACCCTGGATGTAATCACAAATGGTGTTCACTGGAGCGATGGGTTAGTGATCCATATGTATTGAGACCTCGAGCCTATGGGAAAACATGTCCTTCTGAAGTTTTTGATCTAAAGGACAAAGATTCCTTTGTCCTAGACTAATTAACTATAACGATGATAATTGTAGGATGATATACGCAATCAAATGGTCATGAATCCCATTCTTCCCCAATGTTCTTAATATTTGATTCAACCTATTGTACCCAGCCCAAAAGATACAATGGATACTATGGTCATGGGAACAATGGAAAATCAAGGAGAAAATGACAAACTGATAAATCTCAGAGTTGCTACCCATTTTTAGACATAAAATAAGGGGAAAAATGAAGATATGCATTTAAATCAGCATAAAAATGCAACAAAAACTCAATTTTGGCTTACCATTGGGCAAATAAGAAAGGTATCCATTAATTCATAGATCAGAATCAGAGATCATGTAACAAGTGGGGAAGGTTTTAGTACCCCTATCTCACCCAATAAATTGTATTGCAACCTTTTTTTCATCCAGATAAAAGTAGCGGTGATTGAGATTGTTGTTAAAGAAGATGACAAAAAATAATAAAAAGTGATTTTTATCTTGGCGGACCTTTGGGGCTAGAGAAGAATGTGGCTTTCCCATCATAGCCCTAAAGGTCCTAATTTTTAGGTGTGTTATGGTCCTCGCATAGTGGAGATCCATCATTGGCAGTTGGGACCAATGTGTAGGAAGAGAAAGAGAGAGGCAATATAGATAAATTAAATAGAGCAAGATCACATATTCGATCAAGAGTGTGAATATATGAATAGTTGTCAACAAATCAGAGTAAGCAATAATTGATATAACAGAAAAAAAAATAGCAATTATTGTTGCACAGCCTACCGGAATTAGCAAAACAATTAGTGTTAGAGGAAGGACCCTCTGATCAAAAGTTGAAAATAAAAGGGAAAGGTAGTTGTTTCTCTATCTTTAGGTGAGACAAGAGAATCCTGGCATATGTTGGGTATGGGGGTCTATTTATAGGTGGACTTTAGGGTTTGGGGTTTTGGGTAGAATCTCCTGGAAGAGGCAGCGTATCACCAGAATGCACCCCATTGAAGGGCATGTAGATTGAGACAAGTGTGGCTGATGGTTGTGATCCACTCGGTGTCCCTGGGTAAAAAAAAGGCAATCTCCCATTAAGAATATTCTGGTGAATATTGGGTAAATTTTGCATATAAAGATAAGTCAGAGTTGTCTCTCAAATTTTCTATGAAAAGGTAGTTGGAAAGGAAATATTTACTATTTAAGAAATTATGAAATTCCTCCTTTCCTCGATTTTTGGAATAGGATGAATTATTGTCTAAAGTAAGTGAAGAGTGGAACCCCTCTTGGGTCCTATTCCATACACAATGGTATCAAAACCAAAAAGGGTAGGTAACTTGACTATTTCAAGTTGTTCTATATTGTTACTTAATTAGGTACTTAGGTGACCCTTTACAGCTGATGTACCTAATCATATGTAATGGGATACCAAACAAGGTTTCAACCCTTATCTAGTTTGGTGATTTCCACTCCCTCAAACCATTGTGTGGTCGTGACTAAATTTTTGGGAATCCTAGTTAACCCTACACCCTTTATGGAGTTAAGAATTTCTTACAAATGGGTTGTATTTCATGGTCATTGGATTATATTCCACAATCTTATAGGAGGATAGTTCACAATGAAAATGTGGGTTGATGAAAAATAATCAAATATAGGCTTAACTCTATTCTCATAGGGACCCTTTCCTTATTTTTTTAGCATGCCTCAAATACATCCATTGGGATGAGTAAATATGCCTGGATGATAATACAAGTATGACATAAGTTGTATAATGGTGATGATTCCCTTGGTATCGAGTTATGACATGAATTGGCTATGTCACGGTTCGGCATGCCTTGGCTTCAACATGGAGTAAATCTGCATAAATCTACCTAAATCCATCGATCTAAAGGTTGTATACCTTCTTCATTGAACAGTTATTCCTCATATGTGATAACGGTTGAGGGAAGATATAAGTTCAAGTAGATATCCTTCAAGGTATCAGCTTTCTCATCTTCAATGGTGTACTTGGTCTATCTAGTGAATATATGTTATTGATTATAAACCAGCTAGTATTGAGGAAACTCTAAATATCTTCCTATAATGTGTACAATCATATGACTCACTGAGGTCTCAAGATGAGGTAGCATAAGTTATGATTTAGAGTGACATGGGGAATGGTGGATATTGTGCCTTATTAGTATTTGAAAGAAGTTGACCATGCCTAATAAGAAACCATTCTCCTTCCTAAGATTATGTATTAGCGATGCAATCATATGCCCTTTTTGTTGTTTGTAGAATTTGACCCTCTTAGTTGAAGGAAGTGATGATAGAATACCAATATATATGTTGTGTTGTGGTAGGTGGATGACTTGATTATCGAATCAATTTTGGTTCCAATTTTGGATTTTCTTTGCATAACTTTTATTGCTAAACTTATTTCCATTATTAATTTATATGTATAAAATGACAAGCTTTCATATTCTATCAATTCTTCTGGACCAAGTCACCACCACAAGGAAGTTTGCATTATAGAGAAATCCTTTTAGTAAATACCCTTGACTAGTATGATTGATCATGAGGCCTAGGCCTACAGTGAAGTAGTGAGTACTAAAAGTCAGTTTGGATATATAAGACCTAGATCCACCATTATCGCCCCTCTAGATGATTACAAAAGTGATAGGTTAATCATTTTAAGAGTGTGTCTTAACTTAAGTAATGATTGAGTTGTTGCAATAAGTAAAACTTGGATACCTCCTAGTGATGCTATCAAATAAACATAGCTACTGCCTAACCAAGATTAGCGAGTGAGCCTTGCAATTATATCACCAAAGTTGTTGCCTTTATAAAATTTGAAAGTTATCTTCACTTATCTTTAAAGGATGAACTTAATTCAAATAAGGTTTTTAGTTAGGTTTTATTAAAAAATGAACCACACCTAAAAGCAAGAATCAATGCTATGTACCTCAATCTCCTAGTAATTAAATTGTTGAACACACTAAGGATAATGGAGATTATGCACGTACATTTTTCATATGATCAAAATAGACTAATGTGAAAATGAACTAACTGCATCTTAATCAAAACCTATGTAACATAATGTTTATGCTTAAATCTTGGATGACCAATTCAATAAGTTGCATTTGATCCACACTAGCTCTCAAATGTGAATGGTATATATGTTTTCTAAAAAAAACCCAATCTTATACCTTTACCCTAATGTGCCTAACGAACCATATGAAATGGTTTGGACAGTTGATATTAGATAATTAATATCCTTAAGGGGAATCCATATATATATATATATATAATACTTATGTGATAAACTTAACCATGAAATGAAAGGATGACTTATATGCATGTTATACCCTAAATAGTTCTTATACACCTAAACTTTAGTAAACATGATAAACAAAAAAGGAAATCATACTAACAACTTTGATAATAGAAAACATGATGATGCTTGGGGATGATTATTGTTTTTAAACAAGATTAGTACATCAACTTAGTAGTTTTCATATACATGAAAACTGAGGGAAACCTATTTATGAATATTTGTTGTTCAGACTATGTGATGAAAAATGAGAAGTTGTAGCAGGACCAAGTGACCACATACATGTAAAAAGGGGGGTTGTTGGCCATTATAAGTATATGGTGAAATAGCATAATAGTGTGACTATCCAAAATGGAAACAATACTAATGAGATAATCTTAGTTGTTGGCATAACACCCCTAGCTTGACATCCTGATAAGAACACTAATGAGGTAGTATAGTTTTCTACCCAGAGAATGGACATTGATGTCATACGAAATAGTATACCACAATCTATAACATTAAGTGATCTATAAACCTATAATTTGGTTGGGAAGTACAACATAGTATGCCATTCTATAGATGAATGGATTTTGGGGACAAATCCTATTTAAGGGGTGGAGTATTGCAACATACTCAATTCTAGTCATATAGGTTAATCCACCTTTCTTCTCATACCTATTTAACTATGTTGCTATCCAATCACCCTTTTTCCCTTTTTTGATCCCTTTTCAATTAGATACCTCTTACTACCCATTATTTCCTATTTTAATAAGGATTAGACCTTATTGGGGCCTAATGACCCTAATTGACTCATTAGCATGTTGGTATGTATGCCCTGAGAGCCAATCATGGGATGATTGGTGGGATACATTAAGATTGATTTGATAAACATCAAAGGCAAGCTTCCGATTCATTCTAGTTCAGTCATATGAGATAGTGATAGAACAGATTGATTGTCTAGAGAATGATAGTACTCAATGACGTATGCTTTCAGGTTGAGGACCTGAACGATGAGATCATATGGATGCTAAGAGTTTGTACATTCTTGTTATGTCCCTAGTCGGATGTCATTGTGGAAGGTAGATAGACAGCAATGACACACAAGACTAGATTGTGGTGTTGGTTGATGACAGAATCTCATTAGTCATGATATAGAGATATCAAACCAAACACATAGGTACTTGTTAGAGAACAAGGTACCGGACAGACCCACCGTGAGTTTGACACATGGAACCATGAGATGGTAGTCACAGTCAGTACTCACAGTGATGGTGGTGAGTGTGATTCTTAGACCTGAAATCACTGCACTCAACACATGTCGTTGGGCACACTTTGACATCATCAAACGCAGTCCTGAAACATGGGTTTTTATAAAGGTGATGATTGGGTGGCTTTGACACATGGGGCTTTTGAGGGGTGAGTGATAGATATGGGATTTGTCCCTCCTGAGGGAGTTTGATATCCAAGGCCACTTGATGAGTAGGATTGAGATAGGTGTGTGCACGCATGTGTGAATCAGTATGTGATATTGATGCATACATATCTCGTTCAATCTGCTCTGAGATCAAGAAAGTGAATGAACGTTGACAGGATGACTGTTCCATGCCTTGAGTTCATTCGGGATATCAGTGACAAAGGAATTATACATTCACTGTAACACCATTCACGGATTGTAGGATGAAAGTTGTTCTCCAACTTTCTACTTTCACTTGGGTAGCATTGATGTGTGACTAGGCACCGCTCTTTGCTTGTGAAGTCATAAGTGTTATGGACTTTCACTGCCAACGTGAAATGGACCTACAGGGTCACACACATAGGATTTAACCTGGAAGATGAGTTTTGTCCACAAGCAATGTTTAGATTGATTACTAAAGGAGTTTAGTAGTTCAATTAAACACTCAATCAGTCGATAGCTCAATATCATATGGTTCAAGGTGTTGGACGCATTGATTGGAGTATCGGATTGATTGAAATTGCAATTGACTGATTTTGCCCAACCTGTGCTCCCAACCGATCGGCTCATGTGATGAACCGGTCGGCTGAGGTGCTGAACCGGTCGGTTGGAGTATCCAGGTCGATCGGCTCATGCCCAGGTTGAAACGACTGGTTCAAGAGTTGAACCGATCAGCTCAACTGGTGCAACCGACCAGTTGGGAAAGTCATGTCGGAAAGAATTTTCCTTTGGTTTCAAATTGCCCAATTCGATTGGGAATAACATTGGTATACGATACCAATTGAGAACGAAACAAGGAAAGTCTTTTTGAGCCGGATTAGGACCATGAACCGATCGGTTCAGGGCACCAACCGATCGGTTGGAGTGCCCCAAACGATCAGCTCAGGTCCAACTGATCGGCTCAATGGCCGAACTGATCGGTTCAGTTGTGAACCGATCATTTCAAGTTGCGAACCGGTTGCTTTTTGTGGAAAATTCTCGAACCCTTCTACTCCTGCTTTAGTCCCGTATTGCCGGGCACAGAGAACCATGTCCCATGACCCGCCTATATATAGGGGTATTGGGGGCTTCTCAAAGAACAACTCAATGCAAGCTGGTTGCTTTGTGAAGTTGTCGTTCTCTCTGGTTTTGGTAACCGTGAGAGATCCCGAGCAAGTGCTTCCCACAAAAGGGAGGTGCAGCAAGGGAAGGACAACTGCAGTTGCAACTGGTAGCAGGAGAGTATGTTGGCGACTAGTACGTCAACAGGAGGGTGCGACTCCTTCCACTTCCTTGTGGGACAAGGAGTGTGGAGTTCCAGGTGGTCTGTGTGGACCACTACAGAGGCGGGAGGACACTGCCGCTTAGGAGGACAACTGTCATCCGACAGTCCGGTAGGAGGAGGAGTCGTCAGTCCCGGTGCGACCAGGAGCTGCACAGACGCCGTCCAAGACCGGAGTTGAAGACCGCGCATTACGCGAGCTATTGTCGCCGAGCAAGCCTCGGGACAAGGTATGATTCCACAAACCATCCTTTCCTATTATATAGACGTTGACGCGTTTCCTCGGTATGGGTTGGGGGAGAAAATTTTTGTTTCCGCTGCCTTCTCTGTCTCCCCTAAAACCCAACAGTGGTATCAGAGCCAGGTCAACTGCTCTATATTTTAGGAATATCGATATGATCAATTTTGGTTTGTCGCCTTTATTTATTGCATACGATGCGAATAATATCGGCTTTATGCATGTCCAATCCTAAATCCACAAATCCCTAATTACATATATGATATGTATTATTAATGCACTCGATACACGTCGCCCTTAAACGAGTTTTGTGGTGGATGTGTGTAGCGTGATTATGGCCTATAAACCCCTATCTGTGTGTGGTTGTTTGTGGTTGCTTGCATCTTGGTCTGTGCACCGATCTTCCCTCTCTTATTCCCGATGTAACTCGAAATAATTCGAGATTCTTTCCTACCTTTGCTCCCCCCAAATGTAACTCGGGGTTTCCCTTTTTAAAGGCAATATAATAAATAGGATAGATTTTATTTCCTGTTATGTCAAAGACCGGAGGACATAAAGACGACAACTGAAACGATCGGTTCAAGGAGTGAACCGATCGGTTGACGTTCCAGACGGTCGGCTCAAGGAGTGAACCGATCGGTTGATGACCGGTTCGAGGAGCGAGACGAGCGGGTGGCGGACATGACGAGATGCACGACGACCAGGTGAACCGATCGGTTGGAGGAGCCAACCGATCGGCTGGTGGCACCCAGACGACCGGCTGGAGAGTACAGATCATTCATGTGATGAGTTGATCAACTCGGATGGTAAGGCACAGAGTTCATCTTGTACAGGTTGCATATGATGTAGACCTAGATGACCGTGATTCCTCTTGGCTCGAGGAATCACTTTAGGATGGCCATAATCATCACTTTTATCGTTTTGTGTATGTTTTCTATGGGATATAGCATGTATATGATACGTACTATATATTGTGGTGATTGGATATGTATATGTATATAAAAAAACAAATCCCTCATTAAAATATTAAGTTTTAGATGCCTTCCAAATGCGACACACGTGAAAAGCTTGTTCGACCAAGTGTGGGCACGCCCTAGCGTGGTGCACTGTCTACCTCGTGGAAGCGTGAAGGATGAATGTGTGGGTCTGCCCTAGCAGGGTGCATATTCATCGTGTTTGCTTTGGGTCGGACTTAACAAGGTGACCTAGATAGGATCTAGCGCCTTGAGGCATGGAGATGATCATTGCAAGGAGTTGTATATGACATCTTATCAAGAGTTGCATATGATGCAATTGGCAAAAGTTGCCTACCTGAGAGATCGCGGAGGGTTGTGAAGGAAGAAGGAGTAAAGAGGGTGATACCTGACTTTTAAAAATGCCACTTCCACAGATTCCGCTGGTGAAGAGGAATCACCACTTAGTGAAACAGGAAAAGAAGCACTTGACAGGGGATCGCAGCAAAGTCAAATCTAGTTGATGCTGTAGTGATTTTTGCAAGTATACTGGTGCTTCCCTTGTGCATGCTGGAAAGCACAGAAGCCAGGTTATGATGATGCACCCTAGAAGGGGGAAAGTTGGTTTGCAGAGATGGAAAGAAGCCACCACCGCCAATGAGCTGAGAAAATGGCGAGGGGTGTAGAGTGGCTTGAAGCACCCCTGATTGAAGCTGTAAGACTCCGGAAGCGGGAGAGATTCGATCGCGGACAGACAGAGAGAGGAGGATCGTCACCGCCAAGGATCGGAGCAAAAACTAAGCGGCGGAGAGCA
This sequence comes from Alisma plantago-aquatica, assembly GCA_963693085.1. Taxonomy (NCBI): domain Eukaryota; kingdom Viridiplantae; phylum Streptophyta; class Magnoliopsida; order Alismatales; family Alismataceae; genus Alisma; species Alisma plantago-aquatica. The sequence continues at coordinate 471,331,572 of OY856409.1, read as the reverse complement.
GGTAGAATCTCGCCGGCTGTAAGCTGATGGCACCGAACAGGGGGAGACTGAGGGGTTGCTTCTAGAGAGAAGTTGGAGCTTTCTCTCACTTACCTACCGTTGCTTTTTCTTGCGTGAAGGTGTATTTTAACCAAAGAAAGCATAGTAGGCATATTATCACTAAAGAGAAAGTACGCGTAAATCTATTCATTCAAACCAAACTTGTAGGAAAGATTAATATCTAACTACTTAATAACTAGTTTAAATTCCATTACATTATAACACCATAGTCTTTAATTAAGCATTTTGGTAAGGATACATCTTATATAAATGTATTTTTGTAAGAGAAGAAGTATCCACTCACCAATTCTTGAAACATAATAGATTAGCATCAAGACCTTTGTAGAACTTAGAACCTCCTTTCTTAATCGAACGTTTTAGAGCTAAATTGGTGGGGTGTACCTTCTTGAAGGTTGGCCTTTTATCCTTTCTTAGACTTTCTTCCTCCTTTTTTTATTCTTTATACCATTTCTTCATTTCCTACCTTTCCTATTTTCTTCCTTGTCTAGGGTGGGTGTAGGATCTTGTCTTGGTGTTTGTTATTCGTAATACAAATTGATGGTGAGTGATATACCATTTATAACTAGTTTAATTTGTACGTGAAGCAAGATATCAATGTTTTGTATGGTAAGTTAGTGCTACTTCTCATCTTTTCTTGTTTGAACAAGTTGTATGATAAGTTCAATGCCATGTGTATGTTTCCAAAGTATAAAAGATTTCTCACGAAAATATTATAATGCTTACAATTAAGTAACCAATATTAAAATATGACAATTATCTTATAATCAAACAAAATCAAGTCAAAAATTTAAGATTTATAATAGTCATGAAATTCAATTCATGTGAAATCATGACAAAACCTTGCTGATCTAATGCCTGGAATTTCTACAAGGAGCAAGGTGTGAGGGTGGCCTAAGGATTCCATTGTTGATGGACATCAGTTGAGCCCCCTCCCCAAGGGGTGATGGGAGGTGTACATAGGATCCTCCCATGAATTTCTATAGGGACAAATACCATAGAGTGAGGGCGAGGGAGGACGATATGCACCCTTGGCAGCTCGGACTGCCCATCCACCCATCACAGCTTTGGAGAAATCTTTGGGAAGCCTCCCTGACAATTATATTGAAGGTTTAGTGAGACATTGGGGAGAGATGTCTTTTTGGTTCAATTGGTGGTGTGGATCACCGCTCCACCATAGGGTGATGAGTTTTTTTGGGTGTGAATGGATTCATCCTAGTTAGTGGTCTATGGATGAAGGAAGATCATGGAACTAGATAGTAATCACTTACCTTATTGATGATTGAGGGTGTGGAGATGATTTTATGTTCCTTATAGGAGGTGACAAAGTGTTAGATGTCTCATTGTGGATGCCTATCCAATCATAGGAGTTCAACATTTGATTGATGAAGAAGATATTGTGAGAGACCCTAGGCGACTAGATCCTTATCGTTGCCTCCGAAGATCGGCTGTGCCCCTCTAGGGAAAATGCAAGGAGTGGGACCCGAGAAGGGATCAACTCTTCACTGAACTGAGACAATAAACCATCCTATTCTAGTAATGGAGGAAAGGAGGAATTTCATCATTTCTCAAATGGTAAATGTATGTCATAGATAATACAAATTTATCAGCAGAAGCTACAAAACTATTACAAAGTTACATTATAATTACTATACAATTGTTCCTTTCCATAAAAGGTGGCATGGAAAAATTCAAAGGTATACATCTAATAAAATGTAAAACTAATTACAGAGGACAAACCGACCATTCCAAGCTATCTTCCAGATCAAATTCCTCAATATGGTCTTCTCAATTGCTAGTTCACTAATGTATCTACACATGGGTGAAAGGGAACATGACCCAAAAAGATAGTAAGTATAATAAAGTAAGTAAGGACTGAGTATGTACATATGCTAGACACTTTGGGAATTATATGGGATTATATGTGCAAAGGGAATGTTCCTACAAGAAGGGGGATATGAACAATGAGGTAAGTTGAAACAAACTATATCAAAAGAAATGAGGCATATTAAATTCAGAGTATATGCATGAAGAAAAGAATGTCTTGCCAAATCATTTAAGACATTATCAATTTCAATCAATAAACATTGCATGTATAACAATCTAGACTAAATTTACCTACATGGCCATAACACCATAGGATTATGTCCTAAAAGAAATAAGGGTGGAAAAGCACACCCTGGCCAGAATATGTGTGCTCTTTATAAGTATGGTTATACATAAGTATCACTATTGTAGATATTCTAGTTAAACACGTAGCATGTATTGATAGATTAGCAAGACTAGCACCTTAATCAATTTCTCATAAAAAGGCAATCGAAGTAGGAGGGGTTCAAAAACCCATTATAAGAGAATAATTCAACAACAATGAGAAATTTAATGAGCCCAAATAAGGACATATGAGTGTCCAAGAATTACATTTTCAATTAGAACAATTGTTTAAGAGATGCCTCGATAAATGAATGTAGGCTTTAGTAAAATAATGCTCAAAATAAAATACAAGGAGTACACACCTTATGACCAGACCTAAGTATTCAATAACACTCGCTAAGCTTAGAGTCAAGGCTTTCATAACCTAATCACAACATTTGTGTGTTCAATTGATATAAACTCCATTGAATCCCTTACTTAGAAAATGACCCTACTTTAATATGAAAAGTCGAGCTCAAAACCTATCCCATTATATTCATCATATTTTTTTGATTTTAAAAATGTATATTTTATAATTTTATAGTTAAAAAGAAATTGACTATGATTTTTACAAGCTTGAATCATTTTTAATTTATAAATAAGTGAGAGCATGGAAAAATGACTTATATGCTCTCACACCCGATTATTGACTAATTGGTTGTGACATGGCACATTAGTCCTTACTCATAGATCCAATTCTTGCACTATTGAGAAGATATGAAACACCAAAAAACTATACTGCCCCTGTGCGTCAAAACCAAAGCAGAGGGTTCATTGGAGCAAGCTGGTAATGTAACATCCCTGACCTGGGTTATAACCTAACCCTAGAGGTTTTGCTTGAGTAAATTATTTACAAACTTGTTCTAATCTTATGAGAAGTAATTAAGGTTCTTTGTGAAGTTTATTTTCAAGTTTAAGTTTATTTGCAAACTATGTGTGTATTATATGATTGTCTGAGTGTAAAGTGCAATTTACCCAAGATGAGGGGTTATATTGCAAATGTCACATGTTGAATGTACTCTAAGTGTTTTAACATCATAAGAGAGAGAATGATGCTAAGTGGTGGCTTGTGGAAAGCCTACATTCTAAAGTAAGAACTTGTTGAATAATGCTAAGTGCTTTGTGCATCAATTTTGGTAAGAAAATGTAATTTATCCAAAATAAAGGGTTGATGTGAAAATTATAACTTATAGTGTCTATAATCGTTCCTAGTATCATATAGATGAGATAGAAATAAGGAAACATTATGTTTGAATCATCCTAGAGTGGTAGCACTCTTGGTGGTCAAAAGACCAAGAAAATGCATAGTTGAAATCTTTGTATAAGTTATATCAAGTTAATGACTTGATATAGGAGTCCCTATCATACAAGTAGCCATAAAGGGAGTCTACTATAAGTTTTTTTACTCTTGTCTTTGCCCATGATGGGATATGCACCTCCATAAAGCAATAGATATCGGTTTGCAACTTTTCTTTCAAAAAGGTTGTGTTGAATATAATAATAAAGTGAGTGGAAGTGACTTGCCCTAGAAGATAACTAAGGAGTCCAACCCTCATCCTTTGCATTATCCTTAAGCTTTTATTTTTGCATGACAAGATAAATATGGGATTTATGAAATACATGTTTCAATCCATGCATGGACATGTGGCACTTAGTAGCTTAAAGAAATGACACCTCTTACACTCTGTCATAAACCACAAGTATAAATACCCTTCTCTTCACCTATTAGTAGAATTTTGGGATCTTGTTACCATCTATCCCTTATATATCGTGCATACCATTCTAGTATAGTGCATGGGTGAAGGAGTATTGAGTTGTAGAGCTTGGTATCAGCCAAAGACAAAGGATATCGGCCAAGTAGGGGATATCAACCTAGCAAGGTGATATCGGCCACAAGGAGGGAAGATATCATGCAAAATTTAAGGATCTCGAGTCTTGGATCTTAGATAAGATCATATTCAACCTTTAGAACGTCAAGAGGTGGATATTGAAGCTTGTAAGTTTCTTTAGAGGCGGGTTATATAACTTGAACCCAACCATGTTATTATTCTTTTCCAATATTGTTGAACTTATTGGTTTACTTTCAATTTTGAATTCCTTTGATCAATTGATGATTCCTTTAAGTTCCAATAAGTAGTTAGGACTGTTGTCCATGGTTTAGAATAGAAAAACAAGGGTCTTGAGGTTGATGATGATTACATCATCATGGAACAACCTGATATGGGGTTGAAGTATCTTAAACAACTGATATGGAACCCAAGATGGTGGGTCACCCGCTATAGAAGTGGGTGACACCTCATACACGATATGAGGCATGTCTTATGAACATGGGAAGTACCTAATTATACCTTATACATGATACAAGGTTGAGATTTTATCTTTTATACGATATGATACCATTAACCGATATGAAGATTGAAACCCTAGTTGAAGAAGTGGAAACCCGATTTGCCTTTAAAAACCCAACATGTCTCTATCACTTTGTAATGTATTGAAGAGTTCAACTAGATCCCCAACTTGTTATTTAATTATATGTTATAATTGATCCTTGGAAAGGAATGAAAATGATATGAGTATAATGGGTTCCCTAATATACTAACTCGATAGGTTAGCCAATATGCCAACACGATAAGAAAACCCAATATGGGAACCCGATATGAGGATTCAACATGGTGACCCGATATGTCATGATGTATAGAACGATACTATGATGAAGTATCTACCCTATGCATGATATATTGCACATTTGGTGCACGATATGGTAGTAGGTATATTCCTATGCCCGTTATGGTGCATCCTTGTGCACGATATAGGAACTCAATATAACCCATACACGATATGAGGTTGACTTGAGATGATAAGAACTAAGTGATAGCTAATCCAAGATGGTTACACGATATGGTGTTAGGGGATACACCCTACATGATATGATGATGTGGTTACGCCACATGCTCGATATGGATACACAATAGGGAGTGAAGGTTGTGTCTCAAACACAATATGATAGCATATATACACCATGATGCCCGATATTGTAGGTATGCTTCCATACAATTTGAATAAGTGATATAGGTTGTGGGTTATGTTAAATGCTATATTAAGAAGTAACATGTTTAGTGCAATTTGATAATTGTGAGTTAGGGTACCTTCAAGAGGAGGATTAAGTCAAACTTAATTAAGTAAGGTGTGGGCAATACCTTTAAGAGAGGTAAGGATGTACACCCATGTATGGTCACGGTGATGCACCATATGATTGCTAAGATTAATACCTTAAAGAGTAAGTGATGAGAGATAGGATGATGCCTATCTTGATATACACCTAACCCAATGCGTGTGTTCAACTTGAGATACATGATCTAACCCGATACACCTTGTAAAGGTGAGGACGAGACACTCTTAGTAGTGATGAGTGTAATACCAAGTCATGGTGTGGTTGATGCCTTGTTAGGTGAAATACCTAAAGTATTTGATAATGTTCAACCCTATATAAATAATCCATAAACCGAGATGAGTTCATATCACTTGATGATAGATGAGTAATTTAACTGCGTGACTTATGACCAATACACTACAAGGTAAATGTGATGAGTTAGTGCATAAAGTATTAGGATGGGAAATACCCTAATACAAGATAAGCTGATGAACTTAAGTAAGTTAAAAGTGTGACGGAAGTGATACACCAAGGCATGATAAAAATCAGATCCAATACATCAAGAATGATACACTTGATGCACCTCAAATCCAATATATTTGGATTAGTAACACATGGAGTATGTCATGACAATTGTTACATTAAGATGTAATGGGTTGAATGCACTTGGATAAGTGAAGGCTAACATACCTTAAGAAAGGGGTTCAACTAGGATAATAAAGTAAGATGTAATCAATATCCTAGTGAGGATGAGAGAGAAACTCATACTTTGTGTTGATAAGCATTTAATGATAAGTGATGTAGGATAAATAAGTATGATTGAATACTTATGATATCAATGTATGCTCCTAAATGTATGGAGCGATGAATTAGGGTTTAGATTGATAATGTGAATTTGAAACCCTATTTGGTTATAAAGGGGAACCCTAACCCTAATAACGGGAAGGTTGTATTTCCCTTATTGCATAAGCCTTGTGAGACATGTTAAATACTTGTATAACAAGTATAGTGTTTATGTGGTCTGATGACCTAAAAAAGATATTTGTTAGTGATAAGATGTTTAATGAGCCTTGTGAGCCATGTGAATAGTTGTTTCCTAGTAAGAGGTGACCAGTTATTTAATGGGCATTGTGAGCTATGTGAATTATTTACAACAAGTATAATGGTTATATAATCTGATGTTTTGAAAGATAGTTGTTTTTTAGTGAAAGGTGACCAGATATTAAATGAGCTATGTGAACAATGTGAATTAATACTTGGGTCTGATGACCTAGATGTAATGGTTATCTACTAAGTGGTGACAATACTCAGTGATGAACTAAGAGTTTGAATACCCAAGCATGATGATGATAAGAGATTGAGGTTCTAAGTGATCTATGTGTTTCAAAGAACATGAAAGTACTTGATAAACACATTTATGCTCATATGATATAATTCTTGTTTGCAACTTGATTGATGCTAAAAGATATTGTAATGTACTTAATTAAACAAGTAAAATATTATCATGTAGTTGCCCAGACCATAGATCCATTTAGTGCCAGAATTTGCTGAATGGTGAAATGAGTTTTACTTGGTATACATATTTTTGAATATGTGATCATTATACTGAGGTACACAGTGGACTCCCCAACTAAATAGGGATGCTCAGTGGACTCCCCAACAACACCAAGTTACTCAGTGGACTTCCTGATAACAATTAAACCAAGATTGCTTATTGGTCTTCCTGATAAAATAATCCGGGAAAGCTAAGCGGTCTTCTCCCGAAGAGAGTACATGCTACAGATGTAACTCTATACCAAAGTTGTTGCTATACCCCGACAAAGCTAATTGCAGTTGACAGAAGATGTCCTGCTAAATCTAAGTAGTCTCGTACTGACCGAGACATGTGAGGTCTTGGCAGCCGGCTCTGCCATTGACCTTGTATGGTACCAATTTCAACTTACTAGTGGTCAGTTGGAGTATGAGAGGTATACCTCATCTCCTCTGGGCATAAGTGTGAATGTGAATATGTAATCAGTCGTGCAACATATTTGTTTAAGAATCGAATACGGAAAATATTGATTGATGCTTAATTACTTTTATACATCTTAGTTGATAGATGTTATACATGTTCTTCATATTCCTTATAAAGAAAATAGATGATTTGTTTCTCTATCATAGATAGATGCATTACCTTAAGAGAAGAGATTACTTAGTTCTACATATAACAATGATTAATCCTACTTATTAAGTAAAAGAATCCTCTGCTCAGTTTTATACTATTTCCTATGAAAATAATATTGTTGGCGGAGAGTTATATCTCTCGCTGGGACAATTGTCTCACCCCGTGGGATCCACAATTTTTAGGTGGATGTGCACGAGATGGTAGAGACCATTCTGTAGAGGGAGGACTACATCAGTAGGGACAACAGTAATAACTCAGGTTGAGTGCATTGTCTATCGTGTCTGTTAGATAGAAGTCCTATGTGCCGTCTCTGTACTCTCAGGTCCTTGGGAGATAGTTCTTAGTGGTTTTTACGAATGACTTGGGATTTTGGTTTGATTACCTCAAGATTTTATGTTGCTGTTGTATGTATCTCAGTGGAGCAACTGGTACTTGTTATCCTCGAGCTGAGATGGTATAATGAATGTACATTATGAATCATGATAAATATAAAGTTTTAGTTCTTTTAGTCAAAATTCTTGAAAGAGGATCTATGTGCAAAATGGTTTTAATTCTTAGTGATTTTTGTTAATTCTGCTAATAATGGTGTTTCCATAATTAATTACTGGTGATGACTTGATTTGATGTCGGGTCATCACAAAGTTTGGTATCAGAGCTTAAGGTTCGCTGAGTCTATAGAGACATAGGACTAAGGTGTTGAATTTGTTCTAGTGTTCCAGTATACCCTATAGTGAGTTCTTCTTATGTAGAAGAAAGGGTGGGGTTTAAAAATGACTGGAGAATACGATGAACATGTTGCTAAGAGCAATATTGTTGCACCAGAAGAGGGTGCAAGGGATCAGGTAAGAGAAGAATGAGTGTATGGGAATTCCCATCTTGACCCAATCATGATAGAGAATCCTACTTTTTATGCTCTTGTTGGGAAGGTTAGGACAACAATTATGCATATAATAGACTGGATACTAGCATTACAATCTAGGTTACCAGTCCTCAATATAGAAACTTTGGGTTCTGAAAGGGTTCTTGAATGACATAGTCATGTTGGAACAGTGGAAATGTGGGAAGAATAAAAATATGGAAAGGAAATAGACTCTGCCGTAAGTATAGACAAACAGTACATCTGTGATGGCAATGCCCAAGGAGGAGCAATGAGATGAGAATTAAGAAAAGATCTCTATAATTCTAGAAACATTTACCTAGTAGTTATAATAAGCCAAGGTTATTGGTGCCACCAGTGTAATAAATCCCTAGTGCACCGGGGTAGTAGTCACTGAGTATAGGCAAAAGCCCAAACTTTCCACCCATAAGAACCTCTGACTTAGCTTCCACATCGGTAATACGACCGATAAGACATACAAGGATAAGACATGTTATAGATGTGGACTATGGAGCATACTAAACCTTTTTCATTCAAAAAGAAAGAAGGAAATGATTCAACAACTGAGGCAGACTTAACAGGGCTTACGAAAATTATAGCCCAATAATCTAAAAGGCAGAAGCAACCACATGAAACAGGTAGACTCTATGTTTTGAGTCAACCTAAAGTGGTAAATGACCCCGAGGGGTGACAGTCAGATAAGATATTTTTCATTCTAAGATGTTTTCTCTTGATTTTATCTTATAATCATAAGAAGGATTGCTATTGTTAACTTGCCTTTGGTTATCCTATGGGAACATGGGGAAGAAATGATGGGAAATAGAATCTACATTCTGTCCAATATTCTTTTAATTGTTTTATAATTTCTCTTATCTATATAAAAGAGGAGGTGTGAAAGAGATGCCTAGAGAAATCTAGGGATATTAAGTCCTATGATTTGGATGATATGAAAAGTAAGGTATATGATACAAACTAGGTGCATACTACCTAATCTCAGTACTTATATACCCTGACTAGGTATTCAACTATTGAAGGTAGGGTAAGTATGGAACTCTTAGATTGCTATCTTTCTGATTACTCTGATTAAGTAATCATTTTGAGACAATCTAAAGAACATAATGAAATTGAAAATAGGGCACTAATGTTGCTATCACATCCTAAGTGCAATGAAATAGAAACTGAGTTCATCTTAGACTAGTCTATGTGTAAGAGGAAGTAAAAAGTATAATCCTCATGATAAGTGAAAGGGAATAAGAAAGATGATCCCTGTTCAAATAGAGAATATGTGAAGGATAATGATCTCTTCCATAAATGTGAAAAATGAGAAATATGATAAAATCATAAAATATTCATGAAATAACAAAGCAAGGGTGATGACATATAATCATCCTTATAATTCCTATGCTGATGGCAAGGAACCTAGGGTGAAACAAGAGTAAATGACTTATGAACAGTTGAAACTTTATACAATAATTAGAGGAGATGATAATCTCTTCTCTTTGATAAATAACCCTGGGTGATGATGGAGTGATAAGAGGAATATGTTTCTTTGTGTTCTTTCCTTTCAAATATATGACAATCAAGTAAGTTTTATGACATTTGATGTGCCTAGATTAGAAATAATCTATAGATGGATACTTTGAAAAGTATCACCCAGTCTCGAATATTGATTATAAAGTAAAGATTATGTTTGGATTTGGTAATGATGACGATGTGATGTGTTTTTGACACATGTAATGGATACCAAGGTAAAGAATCCCAGTATCCAAAAACTTTCAATAGTATGAGAAAATGAGAAAATGACCCCTAATAAGATGAATCATGTTTGGTTACCTAGAAGGGCCAACTTTGAAATAACTATAGTATGAATATCATATGTTAGGGGTTTATGATCTGCATAAACATCACATCAATAAGGATGTATTAATTTAAGGAACAATTGTAGAATCATTTTGGGAAAAGCTTACTAAGCTAAATATAATTCCCTAGAATATCCCTATCTAGATCTGTTAAGGCAACTTATCCATAACATCTAGAGGTACTTTTGAGATGAGTTCTTCTCTGATAAGAAGCGTTTTCTTATGACAAGAAAATAAAACAACTAACAAGATAGTTGGTATAAGTTATAAGAAAAGATTAGTGTGGTGTCATCAGATTAGAATGACACAATAGATGTATGATAAGACTTGTTGTTCCAAGTGGGTAACAGAACATGACTCTGGTCTTTCCTTGAAAATGAAAATGCTAAAACTAAGTGAGGAGTATGGAAGACTCCTAAGGTCAAGAATTTTATCACATAAGTTGTAAGTTGAGAAGGTGATAATTAGTGAGATGTGATACCTGAGTTGAATAATGTATGTATAATGCTTCTCTAACTAAGTAAAGTGGTACATAACTGTAACATCCCAGGATTTGAGGCCTTGGATACTTTGATCTTAAAAGGAATGATTGGACTACCTATATCACCAAGGTGCACCTCCTTTTTTGGGAGCCCATCACTAAAGAACTCCATAGTTAAGCATGCTCAGATTGGAGTAGTACTAGGATGGGTGACCAGTCGAGAAGTTGACCCCAGCTTGCGCGTGAGTGAGGACAAAGCACATAGTTGAGGCTAGTGGTGGTCTGTGGGGCCAATCGTCATTCTTGAAACTCTACTAGAGCCTTGGGCAGTGGGCCCAGACGTTAAAAATGGTATTAGAGCCATAACCCCTCCAGTAGGTGGGGCCCACATGGGCATGACATGCCAGTCTTGAGCCGTGCGGTCCAGGCATGTAGGAAAGGGCTGTCCATGGTTAACGTAGCCACCCTTGCGTTGGTATTCCGTGAACGGGAGATGGGTGTCTATGGGCCATTGTGGGTCTGCACTGAAATGGGGTAAGATTATGAGGCCATATAGTTGAGCCTTGACGAGGACGTCAAGAGTCTAAGTGGGGGAGAGTGTAACATCCTAGGATTTGAGGTCTTGGATACGTTGATCTTAAAAGGAATGATTGGACTATCTATATCACCAAGGTGCACCTCCTTTTCTGGGAGCCCATCACTAAAGAACTCCATAGTTAAGCGTGCTCAGCTTGGAGTAGTACTGGGATGGGTGACCAGTCGGGAAGTTGACCCCGGCTTGCGCGTGAGTGAGGACAAAGCACGTAGTTGAGGCTAGTGGTGGTCTTTGGGGCCAGTCGTCATTCCTGAAACTCTACTAGAGCCTTGGGCAGTGGGCCCAGACGTTACAATAACACAGAGTTGACTCTTCAGTCAGTAATGGAAAAGATAGTAGAGTATGTGTCATGTGTGACCAATCGTATGACAATCTTTAATGGAAGAACTTTGTGTTGATCAAAGTTTTATGGCATATCCATGAAATCAAAAGTTATGTGGAAACTTGACATGATGCATAAATGGAAATTGTTTTCCTTCATCTGGGATTTTGGGGACGAAATCCTTGTTAGGGGTTTATAATTGTAACATCCCTGACCTGGGTTATAACCTAACCCTAGAGGTTTTGCTTAAGTAAATTATTTACAAACTTGTTCTAATATTTTGAGAAGTAATTAAGGCTCTTTGTGAAGTTTATTTTCAAGTTTAAGTTTATTTGCAAACTATGTGTGTATTATATGATATTCTGAGTGTAAAGTGCAATTTACCCAAGATGAGGGGTTATATTTCAAATGTCATATGTTGAATGTATTCTAAGTGTTTTAACATCATAAGAGAGAGAATGATTCTAAGTGGTGGCTTGTGGAAAGCCTAAATTCTAAAGTAAGAACTTGTTGAATAATGCTAAGTGCTTTGGGCATCAATTTTGGAACGAAATGTAATTTATCCAAAATAAAGGGTTGATGTGAAAACTACCAATTCTAGAGTATCTATACTCCTTCCTAGTATAATCTAGATGAGAGAGAAAGAAGGAAACACTATGTTTGAATCATCGTAGAGTGGTATCACTCTTGGTGGCTAAAAGACCAAGAAAATGCATAGTTCAAATCTATGTGTAAGTTGTATCAAGTTAAGGACTAGATATAGGAGTCCCCATCGACCAAGTAGCCATAAAGGGAGTATCCTATCAGTTTGTTGACTCTTGGATTTGCTAATGATGGGCTAGGCATCTCCATAAAGCAATAGATATCGGTTTGCAACTTTTATTTGAAAAAGGTTGTGTTGAATATAATAATAAAGTGAGTGGAAGTGACTTGCCCTAGAAGATAACTAAGGAGCCCGACCCTAATCCCTTACATTACCCTTAATATTTTATTTTTGCATGGAAAGATAAAGATGGGATGTATCCAAATACATGTGTGAATCAATGCATGGCCATGTGGCACTTAGTAGCATAAAGAAATGACACCTCTTACACAAATATAAATACCTTCTCTTCACCTATTAGTAGAATTTTCGGATCTTGTTACCATCTATCCCTTAGATATCATGCATACCATTCTAGTATCGTGCATGTGTGAAGGATTATTGAGTTGTAGATCTTGGTATCGTCCGAAGACAAGGGATATCGGCCAAGTAGGGGATATCAACCTAGCAAGGTGATATCGGCCACAAGGAGGGAAGATATCGTGCAAAAGTTAAGGAGCTTGAGTCTTGGATCTTAGATAAGCTCATCTTCAACCTTTTGAATGTCAAGAGTTGGATATTGAAGCTTGGAAGTTGCTTTAGAGGTGGGTTATATAACTTGAACCCAACCATGTTATTATTCTTTTCCAATATTGTTGAACTTATTGGTTTACTTTCAATTTCAAATTCCTTTGATCAATTGATGATTCCTTTAAGTTCCAATAAATAGTTAGGACTGCTGTCCATGGTTTAGAATAGAAAAATAAGGGTCTTGAGGTTGATTATGATGACATCATCATGGGAAAACCCGATATGAGGTTGAAGTATCTTAAACAACCGATATGGAACCCAAGATGGTGGGTCACCCGATATAGAAGTGGGTGACACCTCATACATGATATGAGGCATGTCTTATGAATGATATGGGAAGTACCTACTTATACCTTATACACGATACAATGTTGAGATTTTATCTTTTACATGACATGGTACCATTAACCAATATGAAGATTGAAACCCTAGTTGAAGAAGTGGAAACCCGATATGCATTTAAAAACCCGACATGTCTCTATCACTTTGTAATGGATTGAAGAGTTCAACTAGATACCGAGCTTGTTATTTAATTATATGTTATAATTGATCCTTGGAAAGGAATGAAATGAATATGAGTATAATGGGTTCCCCAATATACTAACTCGATAGGTTAGCCAATATGCCAACACGATATGAAAACCCAATATGGGAACCCGATATGAGAATCCAACATGGTGACCCGATATGTCTTGATGTATAGAATGATACTATGATGAAGTATCTACTCTATGCACGATATGGTGCACATTTGGTGCACGATATGGCAGTAGGTATATTCCTATGCCTGATATGGTGCATCCTTGTGCACGATATAGGAACTCAATATAACCCATACACAATATGAGGTTGACTTGAGATGATAAGAAATAAGTGATAGATAATATGAGATGGTTACATGATATGGTGTTAGGGCATACACCCTACACGATATGATGACGTGGTTACACCACATGCTCGATATGGATACACAATAGGGTGTGAAGGTTGTGTCTCAAACACAATATGATAGCAAATATACACCATGATGCCCGATATGGTAGGTATGCTTCCATCCAATTTGACTAAGTGATATAGGTTATGGGTTATGTTAAATGCTACATTAAGAACTAATAAGTTTAGTGCAATTTGATAATTGTGAATTAGGGTACCTTCAAGAGGAGGATTAAGTCAAACATAATTAAGTAAGGTGTGGGAAATACCTTCAAGAGAGGTAAGGATGTACACCCATGTATGGTCAAGGTGATACACCATATGATTGCTAAGATTAATACCTTAAAGAGTAAGTGATGAGAGATAGGATGATGCCTAGCTTGATATACACCTAACCCAATACATGTGTTCAACTTGAGATGCATGATTCAACCCGATGCACCTTGTAAAGGTGAGGACAAGACACTCTTAGTAGTGATGAGTGTAATACCAAGTCATGGTGTGGTTTATACCTTGTTAGGTGAAATATCTAAAGTATTTGATAATGTTCAACCCTATATCAATAATGCCAAAAATCAAGATGAGTTCATATCACTTGATGATAGATGAGTAATTTAACTATGTGACTTATGACCAATACAATACAAGGTAAATGTGATGAGTTAGTGCATAAAGTATTAGGATGGGAAATACTCTAATACAAGATAAGCTGATGAACTTAAGTAAGTTAAAAGTAATGAGGGAAGTGATACACCAAGACATGATAAAAATCAGATCCCGTACTTTAAGGTTGATACACTTGATGCACCTCAAATCCAATATACTTGGATGAGTAACACATGGAGTATGTCATGACAATTGTTACATTAAGATGTAATGGTTTGAATGCACTTGGATAAGTGAAGGCTAACATACCTTAAGAAAGGGGTGAAGCCAAGATAATAAAGTAAGATGAAATCAATATCCTAGTGAGGATGAAAGAGAAACTCATACATTGTGTTGATAAGCATTTAATGATAAGTGATGCAAGATAAATAAGTATGATTGAATACTTATGATATCAATGTATGCTCCTAAATGTATGGAGCGATGAATTAGGGTTTAGATTGATAATCTGAACTTGAAACCCTATTCAGTTATAAAGGGAAACCCTAACCCTAATAACGTGAAGGTTGTATTTCCCTTATTGCAGAAGCCTTGTGATACATGTTAAATACTTGTATAACAAGCATAATGTTTATGTGGTCTGATGACCTAAAAAAGATATTTGTTAGTGATAAGATGTTTAATGAGCCTTTTGAACCATGTGAATAGTTGTTGCCTAGTAAGAGGTGACCAGTTATTTAATGGGCGTTGTGGGCTATGTGAATTATTTACGACAAGTATAATGTTTATAGAATCTGATGTTTTGAAAGATAGTTGCTGCTTAGTGAAAGGTGACCAGATATTAAATGAGCTATGTGAACTGTGTGAATTAATACCTTGGTATGATGACCTAGATGTAATGGTTATCTACTAAGTGGTGACAATACTCAAACTAAGGGTTTGAATACCCAAGCATGATGATGATACGAGATTGAGATTCTAAGTGATCTATGTGTTTTAAAGAACATGAAAGTACTTGATAAACACATGTATGCTTTTCTTTGTAGCATCTGATATAATTCTTATTTGCAACTTGATTGATGCTAAAAGATATTGTAATGTACTTAATTAAACAAGTTAAATATTATCACATAGTTTCCCAGACCATAGATCCATTTAGTGTCAGAATTTGCTGAATGGTGAAATGAGTTTTACTCGGTATACATATTTTTGAATATGTGATCAGTATACCGGGGCTCTTAGTGGACTCCCCAACTAAATAGGGATGCTCAGTGGACTCCCCAACAACACCAAGTTTCTCAGTGGACTTCCTGATAACAATTAAACTAGAATCGCTCAGTGGTATTCCTGATAAAATAATCTGTGAAAGCTAAGTGGTCTTCTCCCGAAGAGAGTACATTCAAGGGCTGTAACTCTATAGTGAAGTTTCCACTATACCCTGAAAAAGCTAATTGCAGTTGACACAAGATGTCATGGTAAATCTTAGTGGTCTCGTACTGACCGAGACATGTGAGGTCTTGACAGCTGGCTCTGCCATTGACCTTGTATGGTACTAATTTTGACTCACTAGTGGTCGGTTGGAGTGTGAGCGGTATACCTCATCTCCTCTGGGCATAAGTGTGAATGTGAATATGTAATCAACCATGTAGCATATTTGTTTAAGAATCGAATTCGGAAAATATCGATTGATGCCTTATTACTTTTATACATCTTAGTTGATAGATGTTATACATGTTCTTCATATTCCTTATAAAGAAAATAGATGATTTATTGCTCTATCATAGATAGCTGCATTACCTTAAGAAAAGTGATTACTCAGTTCTACATATAACAATGATTCATCCTTCTTATTAAGTAAAAGAATCCTCTGCTCAGTTTTTTACTATTTCCTGTGAAAATAATATTGTTGGAAGAGAGTTATATCTCTTACTGGGACAATTGTCTCACCCTGTGGGATCCACAATTTTTAGGTGGACGTGTACGAGGTGGTAGAGACCATTCTACAGAGGGAGGACTACATCAACAAGGTCATCAGTAATAGCTCAAGTTGAGTGCACTGTATGTCGTGTCTGTTAGATAGAAGTCCTATGTGTCGTCTCTATACTCTCAGGTCCTTGGGAGATAGTTCTTAGTGGTTTTTACGAACGACTTAGGATTTTGGTTCGATTACCTCAAGATTTTATGTTGCTGTTGTATGTATCTGAGTGGAGCAATTGGTACTTGTTATCCTCGAGCTGAGACGGTAAAATGGATGTACATTATGAATCATGATAAATATAAAGTTTTAGTTCTTTCAGTAAGAATTCTTGAAAAGAGGATCTATGTGCAAAATGGTTTTAATTCTTAGTTATTTTTGTTGATTCTGTTTCTTATGGTGTTTCCACAATTAATTATTTGTGATGACTTGATTTGATGTCGGGTCATCACATGTAAATTCATGAAAGAGATAGTCCCTTCTCCTTCTTAGCATCACCAGAGTTCTATTGGAGCCGAATCAGGAAGGGAACTCTCATTCCTTAAACCACACTTTCAAATGAGGATCCCACAATGTTTGTGGTACCAAGGCAATCTTATTGAGGTCTTTCTTGAGAACTAGGGGTCACCAGAGTAGTGAGAATGAGACCCTAACCCAATCACATAAAAGGAGGAGGTATAGGAGTCAAAGATGGAAGAGTTTATCAAAATAAATATCCTAGAAACTCGACACAACCCATCCAAGTTCAAGGGTATGGTGTTCATAGGAAAAAATATGTCAAGAGCTATTGATTGCATGGTGGAACAAGGTAAATGTAGAACAGGGAGAAAAGAAATTGTCAAATGTGTGACTCAATAGGTCTAGTAGAAAGATTCACATAGTCCAAAAGATGGGTTCAGACAAGATCACAATCTCCTAACAAACTCAATTAGTTTAGAGACAAGATAAACTATTGTGGCATTGAATACAACATCGACATATAGATGTAGAGGAAAGGGAGAATTGGGAAATGGAGTTTCACAAAGATTTTGATCCTTTTGAAGATTGAAGATAATTCATGGGGCATTGACAATCCTCTTGATCTAATTTATGCATCCCAATTACCTCCTCCTAGCGTTGACAGTGGAACTGTGGCGAGCAACAAGCCGCCAAGTAGGGGGACCTACTTGGCAGTGAGAAGCAAGGAAGAAGGATGAAATGACAAAGAACATGATGTCTAGATGTCCATTGCACATGAAATTGGTTTTTAGTGATGGGAACTATCATTACAAGGTTCAAGATACCAACGATGAAGATCAAGATCGATCGTCCAACACATGGATCACTAAGAGGAATTGATGGTGGAGGAGTACCCTACGGATCCTGAGGGTGGTTGAAAAACCCTAACAAAGGTATGATCTTGGTTTCTAAGGCTTCAATGAAAAAAGGTAAGGGTAGTATGCAATGAGTTTTGGGCATTTTGTATCTAGGGAATGAGAGAGGGTATATTAGGGCTCTATATACTTGGGAGGGTAAGCCAAAGAGGAAGGCAAAGGAACTATGAAAAAAGGTTGATCACGATAAGAGAATGAGGAGAGAGACCATTGCTAGGTTAAACCAGTCCTACGCGCATCGGGATATAGGAGGTGGAAGATGAGATCTTCCACCCGATTATCCAACCTGGATCATATACACATGACACCATAATAATTTCCGATACACATAACTAATGATATCTGAACTTTAGTTTGTACATCCACATGACCACATTTGGTAATGAAATAAATTGCCTAACTTATATGTTCACTCCTAAACCATCATTAGTGGTGTATTTAATATCCGATTGAACTTAAAATTGGTAATTTACCTATTTTATATATGAGTAACATGAATTTGAACTTAGATCTAAATTTGATATCATTGGTGTTTTAAATTATCCCATCATTCAGTAATCACTTAATTAGGGTATTAAACTTAACATAATAATCAAATAGAGTAAGTCCATTTATAATATGTTCAAAATTCTTACTCTTAAATATTAGGGTTTTGCTAGAGTATTCATTTATGATTTATATTATATTTTAGTATTATTATTCAAAAATTTCCCATAATTTAGTCATTAGGGTTATAACACCCTAAGGTTTCATGTCCATGAATGCTATGTTGGGTTTTAGGGGAGACAGAGAAGGCAGCGGAAACAAAAATTTTCTCCCCCAACCCATACCGAGAAAACGCGTCAACGTCTATATAATAGGAAAAGATGGTTTGTGGAATCATACCTTGTCCCGAGGCTTGCTCGGCAACAATACCTCGCGCAATGCGCGGTCTTCAACTCCGGTCTTGGACGGCGTCTGTGCAGCTCCTGGTCGCACCGGGACTGACGACTCCTCCTCCTACCGGACTGTCGGGTGACAGTTGTCCTCCTAAGCGGCAGTGTCCTCCCGCCTCTGTAGTGGTCCACACGGACCACCTGGAACTCCACACTCCTTGTCCCACAAGGAAGTGGAAGGAGTCGCACCCTCCTGTTGACGTACTAGTCGCCAACATACTCTCCTGCTACCAGTTGCAACTACAGTTGTCCTTCCCTTGCTGCACCTCCCTTTTGCGGGAAGCACTTGCTCGGGATCTCTCACGGTTACCAAAACCAGAGAGAACGACAACTTCGCAAAGCAACCGACTTGCATTGAGTTGTTCTTTGAGAAGCCCCCAATACCCCTATATATATAGGCGGGTCATGGGACAGGGTTCTCTGTGCCCGGCAATACGGGACTAAAGCAGGAGTAGAAGGTTTCGAGAATTTTCCACAAAAAGCAACCGGTTCGCAACTTGAAATGATCGGTTCACAACTGAACCGATCGGTTCGGCCATTGAGCCGATCGGTTGGACCTGAGCTGATCGTTTGGGGCACTCCAACCGATCAGTTGGTGCCCTGAACCGATCGGTTCATGGTCCTAATCCGGCTCAAAAAGACTTTCCTTGTTTCGTTCTCAATTGGTATCGTATACAAATGTTATTCCCAATCGAATTGGGCAATTTGAAACCAAAGGAAAATTCTTGCCGACATGACTTTCCCAACTGGTCGGTTGCACCAGTTGAGCCGATCGGTTCAACTCTTGAACCGGTCGTTTCAACCTGGGCATGAGCCGATCGTCCTGGATACTCCAGCTGACCGGTTCAGCACCTCAGTCGACCGGTTCATCACATGAGCCGATCGGTTGGGAGCACAGGTTGGGCAAAATCAGTCAATTGCGATTTCAATCAATCTGATACTCCAATCAATGCGTCCAACACCTTGAACCATATGATATTGAGCTATCAACTGATTGAGTGTTTAATTGAACTACTAAACTCCTTTAGTAATCAATTTAAACATTGCTTGTGGACAAAACTCCTCTTCCAGGTTAAATCCTATGTGTGTGACCCTGCAGGTCCATTTCACGTTGGCAGTGAAAGTCCATAACACTTATGACTTCACAAGCAAAGAGCGGTGCCTAGTCACACATCAGTGCTACCCAAGTGAAAGTAGAAAGTTGGAGAACAACTTTCATCCTACAATCCGTGAATGGTGTTACAGTGAATGTATAATTCCTTTGTCACTGATATCCCGAATGAACTCAAGGCATGGAACAGTCATCCTGTCAACGTTCATTCACTTTCTTGATCTCAGAGCATATTGAACGAGATATGTATGACATCAATATCACATACTGATTCACACATGCGTGTGCATGCCTATCTCAATCCTACTCATCAAGTGTCCTTGGATATCAAACTCCCTCAGGAGGGACAAATCCCATATCTATCACTCACCCCTCAAAAGCCCCATGTGTCAAAGCCACCCAATCATCACCTTTATAACAACCCATGTTTCAGGACTGCGTTTGATGATGTCAAAGTGTGCCCAACGACATGTGTTGAGTGCAGTGATTTCAGGTCTAAGAATCACACTCACCACCATCACTGTGAGTACTGACTGTGACTACCATCTCATGGTTCCATGTGTCAAACTCACGGTGGGTCTGTCCGGTACCTTGTTCTCTAACAAGTACCTATGTGTTTGGTTTGATATCTCTATATCATGACTAATGAGATTCTGTCATCAACCAACACCACAATCTAGTCTTGTGTGTCATTGCTGTCTATCTACCTTCCACAATGACATCCGACTAGGGACATAACAAGAATGTACAAACTCTTAGCATCCGTATGATCTCATCGTTCAGGTCCTCAACCTGAAAGCATACGTCATTGAGTACTGTCATTCTCTAGACAATCAATATGTTCTATCACTATCTCATATGACTGAACCAGAATGAATCAGAAGCTTGCCTTTGATGTTTATCAAATCAATCTTAATGTATCCCACCAATCATCCCATGATTGGCTCTCAGGGCATACATACCAACAAACTCCCACTTGCACTGCGAGCCAATCACTCTTGAATCATATTCATAGTGATATTGAAACATGTCCCACATGTTACTGTTCTCTAGTGCCAACATAGTGAGTAATGGCAACACCTTGCCAAAGTCAGTATAAATCGCATGTCTCTCATCTCTTCGCTGTACGTCGCACGTATGAGATGGAGTTGCCGTAATATGCGATCTAGTATTCCATTGCTAACCTTTAGCCACATTGCATGATCAAGGATTCTAGACTTGTCATCAATGAGTGGAATATAAGTTCATCTCATGAACTTTTAGATCCATATAGTATCCACTGCTGTTCTCTAACACACAGATACTCGACATTTCCCTTTTAAATGGTTTTATTGGAACACTTCCAATTATCAACAAACTTTCACTTTTATACATTCTATGTATATTTTGTGATTAATTTTCTGTCCTTTCGAAAGTTCACATCAATGTAACTCTTTACATCGAACTCTTCCTTATCTCCATAGAACTAGTACATCCCAAGTACTCATCAAGTTCTTATGGTATTCCAGTAACCCTTACTGGAAGTAGACAGACATCCACTCGTCATGTCCTACATACGAGTTTTCAGGATGAGCACATCATATTGCCATGTCTTACATACAAGATGATGAATGCATTTTATTCTTGCCATGTCATACATGCAAGACAATGGGATGATTACATACATCATAGATCGATATCTATTCTTAGTGTTCCCATTCTTCATAAGAATTGGACACTTGGCCTTGGGATACTAATATCCATATAAAATGGACAAGTTTTCTCCCACAGAATCTGTGCATACTGAACCCTTCAGTACAGATTGCCAATGTATGCTCTCTCTTTTCCAGGTCAAGAGATTTGTCGAGAACTATCTCCATAGATCTCTATTCCTATCATATAGGAAACATCTCTATCTTCCTTAAAGATAATTTCCACTTTTGGATTTCCATTCTAGAACAATTCCATTTCACATCAATATGTGGAATGTGAATACGCAACCACTAAATCACAGATCCCTTCTTTATCTTTGACATATCAGTGAAACCCTTTGACTGTATCATCAAAGTAAAGATCCAATTTTGAGTTGCTTGTACTCAATCAATCACATTGATTAGTCCATTGTAACTTATAGACTTCATTTGCATTAGTGGATTCATAAACCTTATAGGCTGTGTCACGTACACATCCTGGTTTTATTCCTCATAGGAATGCGGTTTTAGTATCCATATGCCAAATGTCTCAGTCATTAAGTTGCAACCAACAAGCATCATCCTTCTCAAAATATTATCCATGTGTCTTAACACTTAAGACTCATTTGCACTTATGGATTTCATCCAATGAGTGCTACCATCAAGGTCATACCTTATGGTTCACATGGAAATCATTTAGGATGTAATGATCATAAATCATAACTCAAAATTCAGTTCCTCATATTCATCTAGATAGTTGACTCATCACATGAACAACTCATCACATAGATAATTGAGGTGTATCTGTCAAAAATATAAAAATTCACAACCCTTGTGATTCTTAATGTCCTTTATTAGTGTGGGGTATTCTTTTATTAAGAAGAATTCAGTTATTTGATAATCATTCTCTAACTCCTTAGAGTATGATTCCTTCTTTATTTAGACATCACCATGCCTTAATCATGAGTTCACTATGATACACTATCATAATCACTCATAAGGATCTCAAACATTTGGTCCAAGTATTTCATTCATTGATCTCATCAAGAATTAATACTTTACCAAATTTGTACTTCATCTATGACAATCTTGAACACTTCAAGATGTTCATATTGGTATTTCTCTAAACACCATTTGAAGTATTAGCATTTGTTCCAATTGGTATGTAAATACATCACATGTATTATACCTAATAGGATAATCACTCTCCCACTACCTTTAGTGAAGATTGATTAATCATGTCCAAGATATTCATGTCTCTTAATGGTTCTCTAACCAAAAGAGTCTAGGTTTATCCATCATATGGAAACTAGAAATGAATTTCTCATGATTGATGCTAATTTGATTGTTTGAGTTATCAATAACTTTAGGTATCATTTTATCTTATGCATACCATGTATCACAAGATAAACAAGGCATTGCCACAAAGATCATATCTTTAAGATTGAAACATCAACTTTATTAATTGCCATCATTGTCATACAATATGCAATAATAAAGTGTTTCTATCTATTGGCAATATATGAAATAGCAGTTCTCAACTCAATTTGTGCCCTTTAGGATGAAATAAACTAAAAGATACTCCTATCTATGGCCGCAACACTTGCTCCAATGATGGGTACTTCTTTCTTGGTCCTTTCACAAAGGCCATCACTTCTTTGCGGATATTGCATATCATATATGACATATCCATATCTTGGTATCATATACCTCGGATAAAGAAGTGGTTCATTTCATGAAACCTTAGGTGGAGATCTCCATCCCCTCCTTCATCTTCTTTTGTTCTTCCAGATATAGAGGGCAGTTCCCTCATACACCCTTTCCCCATGTGCCTTGAGGCTGAAGATGGCTTGGATTGCTAGCTAGCATCAGAACACTTCTTAGCTTTGCCCTTGCCCTTGCCCTTAAGACTTACCTTTTCTTTGATCACATCAAAGACTATGGTTTGTCTTTCTTCATCTTTTCCTCTACTATCCTCAACATGTCCAACAACTCTGTCAACGTTTGTCAAAGTTGTTCATGTTGTAGCTTATCATGAATTGTATGATTCTCACAACATTTGCAGTATCATACCAATAGCCAACTCTTGGCTCAGAGGGAATCCTTCTTAATCAGGTTTTCCACATACCCAATCACATTGAGTGTGTGAATACCTTACTGGATCTCCTTCTATCATGACATACTAGGACAGTATCTTGGAGACGTCATATGTCTCATGTTGTCTCTGCAACTCATAGTTCAGAGAACACAACATCAAGCACTCCTCAAAAATGTCATCCTCGGTATGCTTCCATAAGCATACTTTCAGCCATTGATGTGGTGGGATCGAGTTCATCTAGTTCTGGTATAACTAGGACTTAGAGCTTTCACTCTTTGATTGAGAACACTTCTCATCATCATCCTAACCAGTCGTGGAATTATTCCCATTTAATTTGTTGGTCTCAAAGACCGATCGCAAATAAAGTGATTTGTTGATTAACCATTTATTTTAACAAAAGGAAATATATGCAATTTTAGTCCAAAACTCTTTTGACTTGTTTGATTGATTTGAAAAGTTGACGATAAAATTAGGCCTTTAATTAATTATCGCTCCCACTATTTTACTTCAAATTGATAGCCCTCACCATCAATTCGGAAGATTGCAGCGTACAACCTTCTAGTGGGCAAGATCCTGAAATCCTCTAAGTCATGGACCAGCACAGTCGCATAAAACAACCCCCGCTACATCATCTCCTCACTAAAAATACCTTTGCATGCCTCGCAAATCTCCCGCTTGAACATGCAGACACTACCCCTTCACGTTCCTTGAACGCAAACCTCAGGGCTCTACCTATATCAAAACCCTACCACAAACTGAAGAACCATACAGTTTCAACACCTAAACCCCACCTCCCAAACCCTTTCCATTCAAACCCATATCCAACACATAACACAAACAACCCAACTATTGCTTCAAACATGAAAACATCGGACCACCTGGAGTATGTGATTGCTCTCGACTTCCTGCAAACTCTATGCGTCTTCTCAAGGTCCTCACCCTGAGAAGCATTCTCATCTCAATTGAAAACAACCTTGACAACAACCCCATCAATGTCCTAGACATCACTCGTGCCTTAGCACTTCTCATTCCTGGTCAAACTATCTTAAAACCAAAAATCTTCTCTCCTACCCAACTCATCTACATTGTCCCTGAAGGAACAAAAATAAACCACCTATTCAATCAAGTTCTCACTATCCCCTGTGGATCGAGCTTCATTACGGCCAGACTATCAAAATGGTCAGCTGACTTAGGTGCTTTCCCAGCTCCCGCTGGTGGTTCTGACTGGGTCGCCATTACAAATCTTCCTCCACACCTTTGAGAAGTCGAGATCTTCATAGGAATAGCCCACTCTATCGGGGCTACACTTCAATATATCAGCCCTGAAACCTTGCATCCTACACAATATATCAAAGTTTTTTGTCTCTTCTCCATCAAAACTGCTATTTCTTTACCGCCTACCATAAATATTAGAATCGGTGAATCTATCTATAACATCAAATTGTCTGCTGAACATCCCGCTGAGAACAGAACAACCTTCTCAGACCTCTCAAAACATCCTCCCTCTTGGCTTTGCCCAAATAAAGACAAAATGACTAACTTGAATACCTGATCTTCTGGTGACCGAAATCATGTTTGGATCAGAAAAAACTCTACCTCTTCCGACAACACTTACCTCCACATAAACAAGAAAAGAACCAGATCATCTGAACCATCTATTCATGAAAATACATACATGACTGTAGGTTCCACCTTCCCTTCCCCTACCTCTACTAAGGAGAGTTACCCCTCACAAAACCAAAAACAACTAGCTATAAAAGACCAAATCTTTTCTCAGCATAAGGATGACAATTCTTTGTAGAGTTCGGAACAGGAGAGCCCTCAACAAAGGCATGCTTCCAGCTACCTTCAGAAGATTTTGAAGCCAAATCAAAAAGAAACAAAAAATAATATCATCGTCAACAGGACAAAGCCAGGTATTTTTTCAAACTACTCTTCCTGTTCTCTTAGTGACTTAACATTTGCTCATTCTTTATCTTCTACTCCCCCATCAAAGGATACAAATAGATATTTCGATACTATTGAAGATCTAGCTTCATGGTCAAACATAAACAGCTTCACAAATTTTGCAAACAAAATAGGCCTCCATCTAGATGATGAAGAAAAAGCTCATAAAACACTAGATGACATTGAAACCTTTATGGGATGGTCAAATAGAAGGGTCCTTTCTTCTGAGAAAACAAACTTTGACCTTCTAAAGATAAATTAGATTGAGTTCTATCAAGTTTTTTTTCTTACTTTTTGGCTGGCCTTCACAAAAACTATGATAATCTCATCTTGGAACGTCTGTGGAGCTGCAAACCTCCATAGACGGAAAAAAATTCGTGCACACATCTACAAGAATAAAATCGACCTGATTACATTCCAAGAAACAAAAACCTGTCTAACTCCTTTTGCTCTCAAAACAATAGGGGGAAATAGAATCACTGACTGGGTCCAATTACCTCCTGAGGACTTCAAAGGAGGCCTCTTAGTTGGTTTCAACAATCAGTGTTTAGCTTCCCAAAACACCTCTATCCTTAATTTCTCAATTACCATTGATTTCAAAAATCTTTCTGATGGTTATCTCTGGTCTTTCTCTGGTGTTTATGGGGAACCAGGGCATAACAAATCTTCCTATCTAGCTGAACTAAATCATCTCACTACAAAATACTCCTCGTCTCCCTGGGTTATGGGTGGAGATTTCAACTTGATCACTCAAAACTCAGATAGACTCTACTCCATCCCTTCCCCCCAAACTATGTCTGCTGCTGATAAAAGTTTTAGTAAGATGCTCATAAACCATTCTTTGATTGACATCAAACCTTCAAATGCATCTTACACCTGGTCTAGAAATCAGACTTATGCCAGACTCGACCACTTCATATGCTCAAACATATGGGAAGACAAACACCCTCTCTCATCGGTTCATATCTCTCACAGAACCATATCGGATCATTTCCCTCTCATCCTTGATTCAAAATCTATCTCTTGGTGCCAGAGGCCTTTCAAATTTGAAAACAGTTGGCTCTCTATAAACAACTTCACCAGCTCCTGTCTAGAAGATTGGAAACTCGCTGACTCCCAAACAGAAAACTTAGGATTGCACATCCTAAATAACACCAAAAACATTAAAACACATAGCAAACAATGGAAGCTCTCAAATCCAAAAAATTTACTCGAAACACAAAAAAAATCTTGAAGAACAGTTCCTTTATGTGGATAAAGACCCATCAGCTGACCCAGCCCTTGTTCTTTCCATTAAAGTCGAACTGGACTACATAAATAATTGTATTGACACTAAATGGAGACAAAGGGCTAAAATATCTTGGGCCAAGGAAGGCGACAAAAACACAAAATTCTTTCATAAAATTTGTAACCAAAATTATCGAAAAAATGCCATAACCCATCTAATAATAAACGGCAGACTCACCTCACACAAACTATCCATCTCAACTCACATAACAAACCATTTCAAAAATATCTTCAACAACAATCACAACCCCTCCTGCCTTAATGACTTGTCTTGGACTAGTATTTGTCAAGAAAACATAAAAAACCCACAAGACCTTATATAAAAAATTTTCCCTTGAAGAATTGGAAGCTGCCATTTCAGACTTAGGTCTAAATAAATCTCCTGGTCCTGATGGACTCAATGTTGAATTCTATCTGGCAAACTGGGACCACTACAAAAAAAGACTTCTTAGCTTTTTTGATATCTTTCCATGAAAGTAATAACCCCCATAACATCATCAAATTCATAAATAAAACTTTTATCACTCTAATAAAAAAGACTAGTCAACCCGATCACATTTCCCTTTTTCGACCCATCAGCCTTATAAACACTTCATACAAAATCATAGCTAAAACACTAGCTAACAGAATCAAACCACACATGGATGATATCATCCCTCTCAACCAAAATGCTTTCCTCAAAAATAGAAGTATTCAAGATTCCTATTTGATGGTTAACGAAACTATACATCTATGCCACAAAAACAAAACCCCCCTTCTAGCAATCAAATTAGATTTTGAAAAAGCATTTGATTTTGTCAACTGGAACTGCTCAACTAAAACTCTCTCGGGTTTTGGTTTTCCTGACAAATGGGTTAATTGGATTCACGCTTGCATTTCTACAAACCATTTTTCAACTATCATAAATGGTGTCCCTTTTGGTTATTTACACAACTCAAATGGACTCAGACAAGGGGACCCTCTCTCCCCTTATCTGTTTATCATCATCACAACCATCCTTTCCCGCATGATTCAACTGGGAAAACAAAATGGTCTTATCAGCTCTCCTGAGGAATGCAAAGAGAACATCATTCAATTTGCTGATGACACTATTATCTTCTCCTCCCCCGAAGACTCATGTCTTCTGAATATTTTCAGAATCCTTGGTATTTTTTCTTATACCTCTGGCCTCAAAATAAACTTGCATAAATCTTCCATTTTTGGGGTTCACAAAAATCAACCATCATTGGAGCGATATAGAGATCTCTTAAGATGCAAGATTGAAGACTTTCCAATCAAATACCTTGGTCTTCCTATCACACCCTACAACATAACAAACGCTATCTAGACCCCTATTATTTCAAAAATAAACACAAAACTCTCAAACTGGACAAATAATTTCCTCAATCTTTCTGGAAGACTCACCCTTCTAAACAGTGTCATCACACCCATTACTACTCACTTCCTGAGCTGCATCCCTCTCCCTTCAAAAACAAAATCAATTCTAGACAAAATCAGGAGAAACTTTCTTTGGAATAACTTCCACAATTTAGAAAAATCAGGGAAACACTATCATCTAGTTAATTGGAAAACTATATCTGCTCCACTAGATCAGGGAGGTTGGGGCATCATAAACATTGAAACTCACACTTTCTGTCTTATAACAAAAATTATCAATAGTCTGTTCCAAAACAAACCAAAAATTTGGTCACAACTCATCAAACACAAATACTACCAAAAATCCCCTCCCTGACATCCTGTCCCAAAAATATCAGCTTCCCCTCTCTGGAAATACATCAACAAAAATATCTAAAAAATCACTCAAATCATTAATACCCCCCACACTCACACCTAAATATCTCTTTCTGGTTCGATCCCTGGTTCGAAAACAACTCTGTCTTAAATCTTCGATCAACCTGGACTATCCCAAACAGATTACTCAAAATGAAGATCGATAAAGCTCGCCTCCTTATCACCAGCAACAGATCAAACTCTCTTAAAAGATGCATCCTCTTGCAGCTTAGTCAAGACGAATTCAGTAATCTAAAATTCTCTTTGGAAAACAATACCTCTAACACCATAACTTGGAAATGGGGTAGCACATTCTCGGTTAAGCAAGCCTACTCCAACCTTTCCTACAGAGGTTTTGCCCTACCCACCACAAAAATTTGGAAATAGAAATGGCCTCAAAAATATAAAACATTTCTATGGCTTTTACTACATAACAAGTTACTCACAGGTGAAAACCTTATAAAAAAGGGCTTCATTGGTCCTTTCAGATGCTCACTATGTGAAATAAGCATTGACTCAGTTGATCACATCTTCTTCAAGTGTATCTTTTCACAAAACATCTTCTCACACTACACATGAAACTGCATTCCTGAACTCAAGGAAGCAACATTCCCATCACAAATCACTCCAAATAGACACTACAAAAACTTCAAGAGCAGTGATATTTTCACCACCATCAGTTGGAATCTCTGGAAAGAAAGAAACAACAGAATCTTCAACAACAACAAAAAATTGAGACAAAATATTATATCACAAATAGATGTAGATCTTCACATTCTAACAAAAAGCAGGTAACCAAGTTGAAGGAGGATAAGATGAATCTGATGAAGGTGAATCTGAAGCAAAGTTTTTGTGCGACCTCAAAGCTATGGTTGATGACGAAACAGGAGTCAGTATAGTCCAGCAACAACTTTGATTACACTTATCGGGATGATGCTTTGTTCCAACAAACTTGGGATTGTCCTCTTTTTTCTTAAAGAGGCTTGTTTAAGGGGTGTCTCCCCCACTTCATCAGAACTTTGGTTTTATCTCCACTAGGCACAAACGTTAAGCTTTTTCTTTCAGTTTATGTTATTTTCATCATCTTGTACGGAACTCACATAAGCAGGTGTTTGCGTGCTTCGATGTGTTTTTTTTAATATATGGCATGACATTTCCTCAAAAAAAATGCTTTCTTTGGTTTCTAATGGATGAATTAGACGACTAAACCTATATTTCCTCCTCTATTGAAATTCTTATTTTACTTCCCTACATGAACAGTAACAAAGCATCTAGCAGAATCTTGTTGTTGATATAATGTCCTTACAATGGTTTGGCTTGCTTTTAACCTTAACTACCAGGAAAATCGTGAGATATAAATGATAGTTGAATTTTATGGCGTGGATCATATTTGTTCTGTTATATATTTGTGTTAAGAAGCCGGAGTTAAGCTCACGAGTGAAGAGATGATAGTGCTATTATGGTGTCCAATACTAAATGATGATGGTATGACCTGATACGAAGATCTTGAGATGTATATACATGACATGGTGATATGAGGTAAGATATCCTATTATAAGTGCATGAGATATGAACATGGGATAATATAAGATAGAAGGTAATCATATAACCAATGACCATACCATAATGATGATTTGACCTATATACCATGGTAAGATACTCCTTTAGTGAGACCTGAAAGCAAACAACTGAGAGACCGGAGATGTTCAATTTGAATCCAATAAGTTTTACAATACTTCTTACATGAAACAATGATATGATGAAGTTTGGTTTCCATAGTGATATTAATGTACGTCGAACCTAACTAAAAAAAGTTGGAACAACACTCACGTTTGGTTTGTAGGATTATGAACATGATAAGATTGAACTTTCTTTAATAAGTGCAATCTTATGTTTGTTCCCACAAAATCAACTTTGTGATAGCATTCCTGATGGACGCAAATTCCAGTCGAGCATTGTAGTCGAGTTCCGCAACACCCCCCCCCCCACCCGGGACTCTCCCGTCTTGACCTTCGCGTACAAACCTGGACCCTGTCTCCTCCGCAAACCTTGACCCTGTCTCCCATCTCCCTCCTCCGAACATTTGAAATAGGAACCCAACTCCAGTCTCCTCCTTCTGTCCGCCTACTTCTCTCCACGCCTAGACCCACAGGGGCAACGGTGTGTCAGTATGACTGATGGTGCAGTTCGCAGCAGCAAACAAGAAAGACGGGATGCATGCCCAATATTGCTCGTCGTCGAATTGCCACGACTTCAACAGCGTATTGTGCGAAAAAACGAGACGATACTCACCGGCCAAAGAAAATGATCTCCGGCATGATGTTCAGTGCTATTGTGTTTTCAGATCAAATTACAAACTGAAGCGACCGTGAGTGTGCTGCTGACTCATAAAGTAAATCATCACAAAAAAGGAAGCAGTTCAACGGCGGTGAGACAATGAGCAAATCGAGCAGAGATTTATGGTGCCTGGTTGGTGCTGCGTGACATGTGGCGGCAGTGACTAGACACCACGGAATATGCTCATCGTATCCGTTTACTCAAGTACTGCATCCAACGTAGGATCGTGAATCTAAATAGTCTATGCTATCCTTTTTTTTTTAGGTAAAGGTCATAGCATATATTTAAATCACATCGAAGCAAGCAAACACATGCTTAAGTGAGTTCGTACAAGACAAAGGGAAAACATTAAAAAAAAAACGTTTGAGCCGGGTGTAGATAAAGGCTAAGTTAAGTGAGGGGGAGGCACCCCTTTAACAAGCCTCATGGAGCATTTAAAGAGGAAAATAGCTAATGTCTAGGAAAATGTTTTCAACTCCTAGTAAGGTGTTTTCATTGATGTTGCTGCACTATGATGACTCATGTTTCGTCATCCACCATGGCTTTTAGGTCGCAGAGAAACTTGGCTTCCGATTCACCTTCATCAGAAACAGTTTGTCATTCTTCTGTTTGTTTACCTGTATTTTGATAGAATATGAATATCTGCATCTATTTGTGATATAATATTTTGTCTCATTTTTTTGTTGTTGTTGAATATTCTATTGTTTCTTTCTTTCCATAGATTCCAACTGATGATGATGAATATGTCGCTTCCCTTGAAGTTTTTGTATTGTCTATTTGGTGTGATTTGAGGTGGGAATGTTGCTTCCTTGATATCTAAAATGTAATTGCTTGTGTAGTGTAAGATGATGTTTTATGAGGTGGTACACTTGAAGAAGATGTGATCAATTGAGTCAGAATTTGTTTTGTATAGAGAACATCTGAAAGGACCAATGAAGCCATTTTTTGTGAGGTTTTCACTTGTGAGCAACTTGTTATGCAGTAGAAGCCACAGAAATGTTTTATATTTTTGCGGCCATTTCTGTTTCCATATTTTTGTGGTGGGTGGGGCGAAGCCTCTGTAGGTGAGAAAGGAGTAGGCTCCCTTAACCGAGTAAGTGTTTCCCCATTTCCATGTTATGTTGTTTGAGGTGTTGTTTTCCAAGGAGAGCTTTAAGTTACAGAGTTCGTCTTGTCTGAGATGCATGAGGATGCATCTTTTAAGCGAGTTTGTTCTGTTGTTGGTTATAAGGTGGAGAGCTTTTTCAATTTTGATTTTAAGTAAACTGTTTGGGATGGTCAAGTTTGGGTGAAGATTTATGACTGAATTGTTTTCAAACCATTGGTCGAACCAGAAAGAGATATTCAGGTGGGAGTGTGGAGGGGTATTGATAATTTGAGATATTTTTTGGATATTTTTGTTTATGTATTTCTAAAGGGGAGATGTAGATTTTTTTGAGACTCTATGCCAGGGAGGGGATTTTTTGGTAGTATTTGTGGTTGATGAGTTGTGACCAAATTTTAATTTATTTTGGATCAGGTTGTTGATAATTTTTGTAATAAGGAAGAAGGCATGGGTTTCTAAATTTAGGATACCCCAACCTCCCTGATCAAGAGGAGCATCTATTGTTTTCCAATTTACTAGATGGTAGTGTTTCCCAGGTTTTTCATGTTTGTGGAAGTTATTCCAAAGGAAATTTCTCCTAATTTTACCAAGTGTAGATTTTGTTTTTGATGGGAGAGGGATACAGCTCAGGAAGTGAGTGGTGATGGGAGTGATGACACTGTTTAGAAGGGTAAGTCTCCCTGGAAGATTGAGGAAATTATTTGTCCAGTCAGAGAGTTTTGTATTTATTTTTTCTATAATAGGGGACCAGATTGCATTTGTTATGTTGTGGGGTGTGATTGGTAGGCCAAGGTATTTGATGGGAAAGTCTTCAATCTTACACCTTAAGAGATCTCTAAATCTCTCCAAAGAAGGTTGATTTAGGTGAACCCCAAAAATAGATAATTTGTGCATATTTAATTTGAGTCCCGAGATATAAGAAAAAATACCAAAGATTCTGAAGATGTTTAGAATTGATGAGTCTTCAGGGGAGAAGATTATGGTGTCATCGGCAAATTGAATGATGTTCTCTTTGCATTCCCCAGGGGATTTTATGAGGCCACTTTGTTTTCCCATGTGAATCATACGAGAAAGGATAGTTGTGATGATGATAAATAGGTAAGGAGAGAGTGGGTCTCCTTGTCTGAGGTCATTTTAATTATGAAAATAACCAAAGGGGACACCATTTATGATTGTTGAAAATTGGTTTGTAGATATGCATGCATGCATCCAATTTACCCATTTGTCAGGAAAGCCAAAACCAGTGAGAGTTTTTGTTAAGCAATTCCAGTTGACAAAATCAAAAACTTTCTCAAAGTCTAATTTAATGGCCAGAAGGGGGTTCTGTTTTTGTGGCAGAGATGTATAGTTTCATTAACCATCAAATAGGCATCTTGGATGCTTCTATTTTTTGAGGAAAGTGTTTTGATTGAGTGGAATGATATCGTTCATGTGTGGTTTGATTCTGTTTGCTAGAGTTTTTGCTATGATTTTGTATGAAGTGTTGATAAGGCTAATGGGCCTGAATTGGGAGATGTGATCGGGTTGACTTGTTTTTTTATTAGGGTGATAAAAGTTTTGTTTAAGAACTTGATGATGTTGTGGGGGTTTCTACTTTCGTAGAAAGATCTCAGAAAAGTAAGGAAGTCAATTTTGTAATGGTCCCATTTTTCCTGATAGAATTCTATGTTAAGGCCATCAGGTCCTGGCGATTTATTTAGTCCTAAGTCTGATATGGCCGAATCCAATTCTCCAAGGGAGAAAGGTTTTATAAGATCTTGAGGGTTTTTTATGTTTTCGTGACAGATCATGGTCCAAACCAAGTCATTTAGGCAGGAGGGGTTGTGGTTGTTGTTGAAAATGTTCTTGAAATGGTTTGTGATGTGGGTTGCGATAGATTGTTTATGAGAGGTGAGTCTGCCATTTATATGTAGATGAGTTATAGAATTTTGTCGATAGTTTTTGTTACAGATTTTATGAAAGAATTTTGTATTTTTGTCGCCTTCCTTTGCCCATGTTATTTTTGCCCTTTGTCTCCATATGGTGTCAATACATTTATTTGTGAATTCAAGTTCAGCTTTAATAGAAAGAACAAGAGCTGGGTCAGCGGCTGGGTCCTTATCCACAAAAAGGAATTGTTCTTCCAGGTTTTTGTGTTTCGTATGAATTGTTTGGGTTTGTGAGTTTCCATTTTTTGATGTGTGTTTTAATGTTTTTAGTATTTTTTAGGATGTGTAATCCTATGTTTTTTGTTTGGGAATCAGCAAGTTTCCAATGTTCAAAATAGGTGTTGGTAAAGTTGTTTATAGAGAGCCAACTATTTTCAAATTTGAAAGGCTTCTGACCCCAAGAGGTGGAAGTTGTGTCAAGAATGAGTGGGAAATGATCTTATATGGCTCTGTGAGTGATATGAACAGAGGAGAGGGAGTGATTATCTTCCTATTTGGTGGAGCAAATGAAATGATCAAGTTTGGAAAAAGATTGATTTCTTGACCAAGTGTAAGAGGCATTTGATGGTTTGATGTCAATCAAAGCGTGATTTGTGAGTAACTTGCTAAAAGTTTTATCAGTTGCAGACATAGTTTGAGGGGAAATTGTGGAGTTGAATCTGTCTGAGATTTGAGTTGTCAAGTTGAAATCTCCACCAATAACCCAAGGAGACAAGTAATATTTTTTGTGAGCAAAAATAGTTCAGCTAGGAAGGCAGATTTGTTATGCCCTGGTTCCCCATAAACCCCAGAAAAAGACCAGAGATAGCCATCTGAAGAGTTTTTAAAAGCAATGGTAATAGAGAATTCAAGAGTGGAGATGTTTAGGGCAGTTAAGATCTGATTGTTGAAACCAACTAAGAGGCCCCCTTTGAAGCCCGAAGGAGGTAACTGCACCCAGTCAGTGATTCTACTCCCCCCTATAGTTTTGAGAGCATAAGGAGTCAGACAAGTTTTTGTTTCTTGGATAGTGATCAGGTCGATTCTATTTTTGTAGATGTGTGAGCGGATTTTTTTTGTGTCTTTGGAGGTTGGCAGCTCCACAGACGTTCTAAGATGAAAGTTTCATATATTTGATAAAGGATTTCTAGGAGATAATCAGTTCTAAAGAGAACTCAATCAATTTTATTGAGAAGATCAAAGTTTGTATTTTCAGCTTTTCAGATCCTTCTATTTGACCAGCCCATAAAGAGTTCTAAGTCATCAAGAGTTTTTTGTGCCTTTTCTTCATCAACAAGATGGATGCCAATATTTTTAGCAAATTTTGTGAAACTATTTATGTTTGACCATGAAGCAAGGTCCTCAATTTTATCTATATCTCCTTTTGTATCCTTAGTGGGGGGAGGGGAAGATATATTTTGGATAGAAGATATATCACTAAGAGAACAAATAGAGGAGTTTGAGAAATTACCTGGCTTTGTCTTGTTGACGATGATATTATTTGTTGGCTCTTTTTGACCTGGCATCATAATCTTCTGGATGTAGTTGCTTTCTTGCCTTTGTTTAGGACTCTCCTAATCAGAACTCTGTAGAGAGTTGTCATCCTTTAGCTGAGGATTGTTTTGATTTCTTGAGGAGATTTGGTTTGGATTTTGAGTGGGGCAACTTTCCTTTGTTGAGGATGGAGAAGGGAAGATGGAACCTACTGGAATGTATGTGTTTTCATGAAAGGAGGGTTCAGATGTTCTAGTTCTTTTCCTATTTGTGTGGAGGTAAGTGTTGTCTGAGGGGGTGAAGTTTTTCCTGACCCAAACATGGTGGTGATCACCAGAAGAGCGAGTATTCGAGGTAGTCTTTATGTCTTTGTTTGGGCAAAGCCAAGAAGGTGGATGGTTGGAGATATCGGAGAAAGTTGTCCTGTTTTCTGAGGGATGTTCAGCAGACAGTTTGATATTGTAGATTGATTCACCGATTCTAATATTGATGGTAGGCGGTAAAGATATGGCTGCTTTGACGGTGAAGAGACAAAAAGCTTTAATATATTAGGTAGGATGTAAGGTTTCTGGGATGATATATTGAAGGGTAGCCCCGTTGGAATGGGCTATACCCCTGAAAATCTCAACTTCCCAGAGGTGGGGTGGGAGGTTTGTGATAGCAACCTAGTCAGAGCCACCACCAGGAGCTGGGAAAGCACCTAAGTCAGCTGACCATTTAGATAATCTGGCTGTAATGAAGCTAGATCCACAAGGAATCATGAGAATTTGGTTGAAGAGATGGTTGATTTTTGTTCCTTCAGGGATAGTGTAGATGAGTTGGGTAGGCGAAAAGATTTTTGGTTTTAAGATGGTATGTCCAGGGATGAGAAGGGCTAAGGCACGGGTGATGTCTAGGACATTTATAGGGTTGTTGTCTATATTGTTTTCGATAGAGATGAGGATACTTCTCAAGGTGAGGACCTTGAGAAGACGCATAGAGTTTGTAGGTAGGTCAAGGGAAATCGCATACTCCAGGTGTTCCAGTGTTTTCATGTTTGTTGTTGCAGGTGGGGTGTTTGTGTTATGTGTTGGAGTTGAAGTTGAAAGGTGAGGGGTTTGGGTAGTGGGGTTTTAATGTTGAAGCTGAGTGGTGTTTTGGTTTGTGGTAGGGTTTTGATATAGGCAAAGCCCTGGGGTTTATGTTCTGGTATCGAGAAGAGGTAGTGTCTACATGTTCGGTTGGGAGGTTTGTGAGGCATGCAAAGGCATTTTTTGTGAGGGGAGGAGATGGAGGGGGTTGTTTTGTGCACTTGTGGTCTGTGGTGTTCTTTTTTAGAACTCTAAAGTATTTGTGAAAAGACGATCTTATTCCTGAGAAAGAATGTGTGGAGAAGAACGCTGAGTCTGCATGGGTTCTGATTTGATTTGGGAGAGGGTGAGCTTTACAGAACCTTTTTATGTGGCCTTTTTGTTGACATCTAAAGCAGGTAAGGTGGGAAAGGCACCTAGAAGTCGACTGGTTCTTTCTGAAGCAAAGAGAACAGTGAAGAGCTCGAAAAGGTTTTTTGGGGGGGACTGTATGCCAGATTTGGGCGGTGGGGTTTTTCTCTAGAAGCTTGTTAATGAGGTGAGACGATTTGTCTTGTCCTAGTAAGGGAAAAGAACAGTTTAGGAGATCCAAATCATTCGGGATGATATCGGCCACAGGGAGGGATCGGGGTTTTAGGGTTTTGTAGAATGAGGAGAAATTGAAAGGATTGTTCTTTTTATCCTTAGGGGAAGGAAAAAGATGGTACCTTTCAGTAATGGATCTTGTTTGTTGTAGCGTTGTGGGTGTGCCAGCGTCGTCTTCCTCCTCTGAGCCCGAGGAGACTGAGATGGGCCATGATCTTGATCCCACTGGGGGTTGGTGCTCGTCCCGAATGAAGAGCTAGTCTATAGAGTTTGATGATGATGAGCTCACTTGGTTGTGTCTTTTGTAAAGATATGATAACTCTGGAGGCGTATCGTTGATGAAATCACGCACCCAAGCAAGGAAAGTGTGATTTTCAATCGGCTTGATGAAGATCGACCAATTCGGTTTGAGCTTGAGTTCAGTGATCATATCGCTCCAACCCTCTGAGATGAGAAGGGTTGAGGCTTTGTTGTCCCATAATTGTTCGGCAGGGGAGGACCATGAAACCGTCACCTGGAAGGAACGGTAGACAATATTGATCATGCATGTTCCCGGTGAGATATCAAACTTGTGGTAGATCCATGCTTTTGGTAAGGGAATGCTTGTGGAATAGGAGGGGTTTGAGAGTGGAAACTCTAGGAAGGTGAAACGAGAGTTCATATATGTGGGTAGAACAGAAGACCTTGAACCTTTGTCAAGCGTCGAGGGTTTTTTCTTCATCAGGGCAAGGCGGAAAGCTTTTGGCTTGCCGCTTTTTGACATTCAAGACTTTTTTATGCATGAAGCCAGGGTGAGCACGCCTCCTGTTCTCATGGTGTTTTCTGAGCAGGAGTAGGAGTTTAATTGATATTCTCTGAGAGGATGAATGTCAGGACGGATGGGACTGCCGAGTTTTTCTTCGAAAAAGAGCACAGAAGCCGGCAAAATGGTGTGTACCTTGGTGAGCTTTTTGATAGGATGTTTTGGAAACTCAGTGGATTCTGGGAATGACTGGAGAGGAGTGAAAAACCCCCGCCTCTAGTGTTGTGTAAACCAGGAGTTAAGATTTTAATGCTTGCATGTTGCTTTAATCATTTGGTAGAGCCAGAGATGTGTCTTGATAGTGATCTAAAGCCCCAGAATTTATTGTAAAGGATTTTAAAGGGAGGAGGAGTTATGAGGATGTTACCTGTATGTAAACACTGCCGCAGCAGGGTAGCCGACGAAGAGGCGCTAAACTTCACTAAAGAAGAAGGAGCACTTGACAGGAGAACGCAGCAAAAGACAGGCTGAGGTGTTGCTGTAAAGTATTTGGGGCTAGCATACAGTTGTTTCCCTTTAGCGTATTTGAATGCGCAGAAGTAGGGATATGATGTAGCACCCTAGAAGGAGGGAGATAATCGATCACAGAGAGGAAAAGAGCCGCCACCACTAAGGAGCAGATCTAATCCGTGCGGCGGAGACTAGGCTGAAGCACACCGGATGTAAGCTAAGCACCGATCAGGGTATGACCAAGGGGATGTTTCTAGAGAGAAGGTGGAGCTTTCTCTCACTTACCTACCGTTGTTGGCGGCCATATTCATCATAACTGTTAACTCTTCATGATTGTAATGGTAGTAGTACAGTCTATGCTATCCTATGTGATCCTATCTTGTTTTGTTTGTCAAATCATTCTAATCCCATCCGATAGACCAAACACTGCCTATGATCATGTAGTTGGGTTGCACCAAACATGCACGGAGTCCAAATATTTTTTCTTAAGTTGCATGAGTAAAACCGCCAAGTCTTTTTTTCAAAAGATGAAGCTTAAAATTTTCACCTTGTTTCTTTCATAGTGAATAGTGATGATTTATTTGTCGAATTCATTTAGTTCATCAATGAGAAAAGATTTAAACCAGAGACGCACTTTTACACATTGTTCACATTCGTCCATTATCGTCCAAGTCCAACAACATCCAATAAGCATCCCTCTCCGGGAAGTAGTACCCTTTGACAAGCGCATAGACCCGGAACCGAGCTTAGGACACGTTTGGTACAGTGTCATCGGGTGTAGTTTAGAGTTTTGAAAAACAAATCAAACATAATCATGGACTTTTCTCTGGTCCAGTTTTGTTTGGTATATTGCTAACGAAACTGAATGCTTTGTACTGATAATTGTTTGGTGTGCTGGTTAGACGGTCGACTGGCAGCAAGCCAGTAACTGGCGCCTACGGTCATCCATGCAGTGAGGGGATTAGCTCTGGTATTTTACAGCAGATAGTGACTGATAGAATCGTGCATCAGTAGGTAAGTTAAACGGTTCTTATAGTTGGAA
Organism: Alisma plantago-aquatica; assembly: GCA_963693085.1. NCBI lineage: Eukaryota > Viridiplantae > Streptophyta > Magnoliopsida > Alismatales > Alismataceae > Alisma > Alisma plantago-aquatica. The sequence continues at coordinate 471,291,986 of OY856409.1, read as the reverse complement.
AGCACCGAGAGACATTGACGGATGGCAACTATATGGCGTATTTACACAAAGTAGACAAGGGCAGCAACCAAATGACGTGAAGCTTATCTAATTACGGAAGTACATTATTAGAAAGTTACATCTTCAGCTCCCTAGCCTTGATGCCTCCTCCAACAAGGAAGTTTTACTTTAAGGATATACAGGGTTATACTTACTCCACACGTGTAAAGGCTCGATAGGTTTCTAGTTCTTGGGGTTTATCTCTCCGATTTTGCTCCAGAGTTCAATTGTATAAGGTCGAAACCTTTTAGCCTGGGGAAGGAGTCGAGATGAATGAAAATCTCCTTCTTAAAAAAATATGACAGCACCCAAATCGGGGGCGGTACATTTTTCAGAATTTTACAGCTCATGGTATAGTCGGGCGCATAAAATTAAGAAATATGCTAGGTAGATACCATTTTGGAATAAAATAGAACCCCACTCATTCTACACCACATGTCATGTTTGAGGGCATAACAAATAAAATATATATTTTATTTATTATACCCTCAAACATGTGGTGTAGAATGAGTGGGGTTCCGTTATGGGTTCTAAAATGGGTCTATATAGCAAACCTCTAAAATTAATGAATTAGGAACTCTTACACCCCTACTAAATAGATTATAAAACTCAAAAGTGGAAATTTAAACATGATGAGTTTCAGTTCTGCCCTACCAAATAGGCCCTTAGGATAGAGTTCAACGGCATTATTCCTAGTCGGGTCGATGTGGAGTTGCACATGCGCCACCCTCCTACTCGGTACTTGGCCACCGCTGCCCGAAGCAGGGTTTTCTCTCACCATGCCCATGCCTCATGTGCCCTTCCTTCATTGCCAAGTACAATCATTGTGTTGGTTGGATTTATTGGAAATGTAAATTATGAGTCGAGATGAGGTAGGGGATTGATATTATGTTTTAAATTTTAGGTTTATATCACATGTAGTAAATTAATTAACATATCTAGGCCAGATTCACAAGGCGGAAGAAGTAACCAATGCAGGAGAATAGAAAACGAGAGTTAGAAAATGCAGATCATATTGTTTGTTGAAAAAGAACATGTTACTTGACGAAATCAGTGGCCCGCAATTTTTCTGGATAGGCATCATTCTTCTAATCAACCTGGTCATGAACCTGTCGTAGGTTCTCATCATGTCATCACAGCCCAGCGATTGCAGGAACCACCGCTTGACATATCGTATCTCTAAAGAGAGGAAGGATGAACTCACTATGCGCAGGAGAAGAACTCTATGAAACAACTCAAAAGCGATGGATGAAGACTCCGCTTTAGGGTTCACAAAATACATACTCGAATGACTGACAACTGATGTTCATGTGTTTAACCCTAATGACTGGAGGCTTATTTATAGCCTTACACGTACCAAAATCCTATTCATTGTGAAAAAATCACAAAGAAAATGCTTTCCAATCAGTATTATAAATCTGATTTGGAAAGAAATAATTAATTATGTAAACGTGTCCTAGTGCAAAAAGAAGGCATAAGACATTTCCACAAGTCACAAGTCACAAGCCACAAACTCGAGCCTGTATCTGGCTTGACCCAGCCAGGCCAGTCCAGGCAAGGTGTGGCACGCGTGAGCGTAAGTGAGCATGTGTGTTGTGATCACCATACCCACCAAGGAGGTGAGCATACTCTCGCCTAGGACCTTTTAGACACTAGTGTCACATGTGATCCTACATATAAGGACCACAAAAGTTTTAGGAGTGAACAATGTGGGATAGAACTCTTCCTCATTTGCACTAGACACAAAACTATATTTCCTCCATGTACTAGTTGCTCTATATCGGGCTTAACCTATGCTAGATAGATGGTTGGTTTTCATATCTATATCTAATGATCCCCCACAAAGTCTAGTGTGTAGTGTGCTCTACCATTCAGTCCTCCATACTGTATTTTCAGCAAATACATTTCGATTTAAATCTATCTGAGTTATCCAACTTAGACCTCCCTAGGAATTAGGTGAACAAAAGTCTTAAATATGAACTTTGGGTGCAAGAGTATCGGTTGATAACAACACAATAAAGATATGGTAGAAAAGAAAACAATACATTAAGGTCGTGCATACAAAATATATGTCATGATTGATATCAAGAAACAACACAATTCCCCTATTGTGGCCTACACAATATCAATCACTTAGTTTGAGTCTCCAAGGATGTACTACTAACATCATGTCCTAAGACTTGACACCATTCAGAGACTAATCTCTTACTAACTTATAGTCATGACAGTAACAGGTTTCCAAGGGGATAGACACATAGATTCAGAAGCATCAAATGAAAAAAAAACATAGTGTCATCTTATTCACCTGATAGCTTGTTATTACCACATTGAATCCAATTTGTGAGATTTCCACTCTCTTGGGTTGGGTCGCTACTGTCTGTGAATCTAAAGGGGTTTCAGTCTCATCCCCAACCTAGATTTCTCCACTAAGGATAGGGTAAGACTTTTAGTGAAAGGATCAGCTGCATTATCTTTGATACCTACGTAGTCTACAGCCACGACCCCATTAGACACTAACTCCCTTACAGACTTAAGTCTGACTTAGATGTGCCTACACTATTTTTTTATTGTACTTAGAAATCTTTATCTTAGCAATAGGTGTAGTTATATCACGGTGAACTGAAATTGCAAGAATGTCTTCTTTACCATAGGTAAACTAGACATAAATCCATGTAGCCATTCGACTTCCAATCTAGTTTCATCTCAGGCACACAAATATACCTCAAAAGTAGACTTAGATAATATAGTTTATTTCTTAGACCTCCACAAAACATAACCTTCTCCCACAGGAGCACATATTCTTAGACACTATTACTCCTAGAGTTCATGGAAGTCCAGGTTGCATCACTATATCCTTCGACTACAGGAGGGTATGTATCATAATACATCCCAAGAGAACAAGTTCCCTTGATATACCTGAAAACTCTTTCAAGAGCTTCCCAATGGGTTTTTTCGGGACAATTATTGTATCTACTTAACTTGCTCGTGGCAAATGCAATGTTTAGACATGTACAGTTCATAAGATACATCAAACTTCTGATAATATGAGAGTATTGTAATTGAGACATTATAACTCCAGTCTCATTCTTGAATAAGGTCTTGGATGAATCATATAGAGTCATAACAGGTTTACGTGATGTGTACTCAAACCTCTCCAGTATCTTCTCAACATAGTGAGAATGTGAGTTATACCATCAGTAGACCTTATGATTTTAAGCCCAAAAATCATATCAGTTGCACCCATATCCTTTATGTCAAACTTGCTACACAAGAATGACTTTGTCTCATTTACTACATTCATATCATAATCAAAAAGTAGAATATCATCAACATATAAGCATAGAAAAATGAATCCACCATTGATTATTTTGTAGTAAATACACTTATAAAATTTATTAAAAATAAAGTCAAATTATGATATCACAAAATTAAACTTCTCATGCCATTGCTTAGGGGCTTGTTTTAAGCCATATAATGACTTAACAAATTTACACACCTTGGACTCATTCCCATGACCCACAAGTCCCTCAGGTTGTTTCATATATATATATCTTCTTGAAGATCACCATGTAAGAATGCGGTCTTCACATCCATATAATTGATAAAGAGATTATAAATGGAAGTCAATGCTATAAGCACTCGGATTGTGGTCATACGGAAAATAAGAGTATAGGTATCAAAATAATTTATTCCTTTCCTTTGTGTGTAACCCTTTGCAACTAACCTAGCCTTATATTTATTGAGTGTACCGTCAGCATTAAGTTTCTTTCTAAAGATCCATTTGCATCCAATTGCATAACAACCAGGAGGAAATCCACTAATTTCCAAGTTTCTTTCGAAAGAATTGATTGAATTTCATCATTAACGACTTCTTTCAAAAACTGAGATTCAGGAGAATCCATAGCTTGTTTGTAAGATACAGGATCATCCTCAACATTTTAAGTGAGAAACTCACTTTGAAAATCTTTAGATGTTTGAGGTCGATTACTTCTCCTCGGTTCAACCATTTCTTCATAATCAACAGATTCAGAAATAGCATGTTCTAAGTCACCACCCCCCCACACACATTTGTCATCTTCTCCACGTGTTTAGGAATGGAACCTGTGGTAAATAAATCCTCTTAAAATACTTCATTGGACACTCCATATTTCATGGGAAACACATCCTAAAAGAATGTAGCATCACATTATTCCACAATTATATCGACCTTAATGCCTGAGATATCAGATTTTACAATCAAGAATCTATAAGCATAATGTGTCTCTACATAACCCAAGAAAATGACATCAACTGTTTTCAGTCCCAGTTTCTTCCTTTTGTGTTCAGGGACAAGTACTTAGCAAGGAACCCTTGCACTCAAAGATATTTGAGACTCAGTTTTCTCCCTCTCCATTGCTCAGTAGAACTAATTTCTTTGTGTTTATGGGGAACTCTATCTAGAATATGGCAAGCCTTATTCAAAGCTTCCCCACATAAAGTTAGGTAGACTTGAGGTTTGAAGGTATTTATCATATCTATAAGGGTTTGGGTTTTACATTTATTTATCCCATTAGATAATGGTGAATAAGGAGAAGTAACCTCATGAACTATACCATGGAATTGACAAAATTCCAAAAAAAGGGGTTTGAGGTGTATTTTCCTCCTCTATCAGAAGACCTTAATCATTTAAGTACTTTGCTAGTTTGAGTTTCAGCTTTTTTCTTATAAATTTTAAATTTATCCAATGCCTCATCTTTACTTTTAAGTAAATAGACATAGTAGTATCTACTAGCATCATCAATAATAGTAATGAAATAACGCTTTTGATTCCTAATGTTAGTCCCATCAAATTCACAGATGTTAGTGTCTACGAAATCAAGAATATTTGAATTCCTATTCACATAATGAAATATTTCTCGGGAAATTTAGCTTGTAGACAGATTTCACATCTACTAACATTAATTTCAGATATAGGAACTAGATTAAGATTCATCATCATTTTCATTGAGCCAAAATTTGCATGTCCCAAATGAGAATGCCTTGCTTCAAACGATACAAGATTCAAGTAAACATAACTATTATCATTCAAATTTAAAGTTGAATTTGAAACGGGTTCAACAAGAATCTTAAATAAATTCTCCATATCACATAGATACCCTTTGCCAAAAAATAAAGCACCATGCAGGCTTGTAATAATAGCCTCATCACATTTGCAATCTATTCTAAAACTATTCCTAACTAAAATTATGTCACTAAGGATATTGCGTCGAATAGTTAGAACACGTCTGACTCTATGAAGTGTCAGAACCTTCCCCGAAAGAAACTTCAAATTCACTCATCCTTCGCCTTGACTTCTGTAGATCTGGAATCACCCAAAGTCATGTACCGACCTCTAGAGGCCTGGTAAGACACAAACAGGGACTTATTAGCACAAGCATATACATTATCCCCAGTGTCAATTATCCAATTAAGTGGTTCAAAAATAGAATGGATTTTAGATTGTATAGAAACTTACCCATCATTGAGGTTCAAGGATACAAACATCATGTTGACCACAACTTCCTCAGTTGCAGATGTTGTAGCTTTCTTAGCCTTAGGTTTATGCATATTATTTGTTTTCTTATCTTTGGTTTTAGTAGTAGCAAAATGAACACTAGGATTTGCATCAGTAGGCATTTTGACATACTTCTCTTTTAAGTGTTCTTCTTGTATGTTAATATCTCTCATTAGATCATTCATCGACAAGTCTCCTTTTGATTCTTAAGAGTCATGTCAAACGATTCTCATGACTTAGGGAATTTTTCTATGATGGACATAACAACAAACTTTTTAGGAAATTTCATATGTGCATCTGAGATTTTATGACACAAGAGATTAAAGTTGTGTGTTTGATCAAAAATGGACTTAGTCTCAACTATCTGAAATTTTAGAAATTTAGACACATAGTACTTTTCAGCACCCTAATTTTCAGTACTAAAATTCTTAACTAATCCTTCTCACAAAACTTTAGAAGTAATAACAGGCGACATCGAGTGTGAATCATACAGTTTGTTATTTAAACCAAACAGAGTCAACCCACCAAGCGTCTTATCATCTTTCTTCCAGTTTGGAAATTTTAGTGCATTATGAGGGATAGTGTCATCAGGTTTAGTTTTGTCATCTTCTATGTACTGATCAAAACCCACAACATTAAGCCAAATTTGCATCCGACTCAGCAAACGAGCAAAGTTGGTACCTATAAATTTCTTGGGCATACTGCTAGTATTAATTTTATTCTCAGAACCACCAAGACCGGCCATAGTTAATTAATGATAAAAAATTAATTTCTTAAAGACAGTTGTAAATTTTAGTTTTATGTCGATACTTGTAGCAGTATATAGATGCTAATTAATTAATGTATTCAGGCCAGATCCAGATAAGAGATATAATAAATAACTAACACTAGAGAATAGAAAATAAGAGTTAAAAAATACATACTAGATTGTTCGTTGAAAAATGAACGTGTTACTTAGAGAAATCAACGGCCCACAATCTGTCTGGATAGGCGCATTCTTTTAGTCAACCCGGTCACGAACCTATCGTAGGTTCTCATCTTGCTCATGCTCGATGACGTTCAATTGCAGTGCCAGCGCAGCCGAGCAATCGTAGGAAGCACCGCCTGAAAGACCATGTCTCTAAGGAGAGGAAGGACGAACTCACGTGTAGGAGAAGAACTCCAGGCAGCAACTCAGAAGCGGCGCTTAAAGACTCTGCTTTAGGATTTGTAAAACACGTACTTGAACGGCTGATAGTGGATGTCAGTGAGATGTGTTTAACCACGCACCTAAATCCTATTCCCATTAAAAAGCGTTCACTCTATCACTCTTGTATATGTTACGGAAAAACCCGTAAGGAAAATACTTTCCAATTAGGATTAATAAATTCGATTTAGAAAGAAACAATTAATTAAATTAATAATTAATTATGTAGTTGTGTCCTAATGTAAAAAAAAGATATAAGACATTTCCACAAGACCGATCCAGATCCTGAGCATGTGCCTGGCCGTGGTGTGGCACGTGCAGTGTGTTATGGTCACCAATACCCACCAAGGAGGTAAGTATACTCTCCCCTAAGACTTATTGGACACTAGTGTCACATGTGATCCTATATATAAGGATCAAAAAAAATCCTAAGAGTGAGCGATGTGGGATAAAACTTTTCCTCATTTGCACTAGTAGATACAAAACTATATTTCCGCCATGTCTAGCTACACTATATTGGGTTTAACCCATATTGTAGCGAAGACGCCCACGAGAACATGATGTATCCTACCACGTCCCCTACTCTTACTCCTCCTTTTAACTCTTCCAGACCCAGCAGCACCAGCGATCGTTTTCCCCTACGGTGGAGTCACCGCCCAGGCGTACAGGAGTGTGGAGTTCCTCCGTCGCAGCTCATCCTAAAAATTTTGGGCCAGGGACTCGTGCTTTGGGAAGATGTGTCTCTCCAGCTACACAACATCATCCAGTATCTCGTCGATGCGGTCTACGGCACGGGGGTCTAGCTCTAGGACCGTCACGCCGTTGTTGCCCGTAGCGGCGCTGGTGGCGGTCCTGAGATGCTAGATGTTGGAGACTTGACCCGCTCGTCGATGTTGAGGATCTTGATGGGTCCCTGGTCACAGTCCACAGATCGTGTTGTGGTGTATTTTAGTCGGGCGGCTATCATTGATGATTCTACATTCCCAATTACGGTTTTCCTTGGAGGTCAGGATTGCTAAGGCCAGGCCGAGAGGGACTATGGACCATGTTGATTGGTGAAGTCAGAAGTCTAGATCAAATCGTCTTCATCCATATTGTCAACTAGGGCTGCCAAAAAAAAAATTGAGCCTATAGATCTGGTTGTGTCCGGCCTGGAAGAAAATGTGTGCGAATTTAGATATGATGTACTGGGTTGATCTCGGTTATGATTATGTGTCTGAATATAAACCAAGTCAATTCTGAATTTAGAAAACAGACAAAATTAGGTTCTAAACATTTACCTATATACATATATTTATGAAATGTAGGCTATATATTGAAGTGATATATGTATTATTTAAGTAGAATATATGAAATAATTTGCAATCGTATGGATAATTTTATCAGAGTATCATTTTTTCAAAAAAAAATTATCTTCAAATCTAGGTCTAGATTCAGTTCCAGAGACGGTCCACAGATTGTGTTGTGATGTTATTTTAGTCGGGTGACTGTCGTTGATGATTTTGCATGACAGATTATAGTTTTCCTTGGAGTCCGGAACCGCCAAGGCCAAGACGAGAGGGACCATGGACCATGGTGACTGGTGAAGTTAGAAGTCTAGATCAATTTGGGTTCATCTATATTGTCAACTTGGGTTGTCAAAAAAAATTTGAGCCTTTAAATCTAGTTGTGTCTTACTAAGAAGAAAATATGTCTGAATTTCAGAGATGACATTCTTGGTTGATCTCAGTTGAGATTATGTGTTTGAATATAAACTGAGCAAATTCTGAGTTTAGAAAGCAGACAAAATCATCTTCTAAACACTTATATATACATATATTTATGATATTTAGGCTATATATTGAAGTGATATATATATATTATTTTAGTAAAATGTATGAAATAATTTGCGACTATGGATAATTTTATCAGAGTATCATTATTTAAAAAAAAATCATCTTTAAATCTGGGTCCAGATTTAGTGTCGGAGGCAGTCCACAAATCATGTTGGGGTGTTAATTTATTCGGGAGACTATCATTGATGATTCGGCATGCCCGGATATGGTTTTCCTTGGAGGTCGTGACCGCCAAGACTAGGCAAAGACTGACCATTGACCATGGTGACTGGTGAAGTCAGAATTCTAGATCAATTCATGTTCATCTATATTGTCAACTAGGGCTGTCAAAAGAATTTCGAGCTTGCAAATCTGGTTGTGTCTGACCTAGAAGAAAATGTGTGTGAATTTCATATATGACGTTCTGGGTTGATCTCGGTTAAGATTATGTGTCTGAATATAAACTGAGTCAATTCTGAGTTTAGAAAATAGACAAAATTGGGTTCTAAATACTTACCTATATACATATATTTATGACATGTAGGCTATATATTGAAGTTATATATGTATTATTTTAGTAGAATATATAAAATAATTTGCAATCTTAGGGATAATTGTATCATATTATCATTTTTTCAAAAAAAATCATCTTCAAATACGGGTCCAGATTTAGTTCCACATTTTGATTTCTCAATCCTGATCAGTTCTGGGTTGAGAGGTCTGAATTGCTTTTCTTTTTTTGACACATTTGGCATGGTGCTAGAACCATCTTTCAGGATGTTTTTTCTGGTATTGAACCAAATTTGGGTGTTCAAGTGGGATTTTAATAGTCAAATCTGTGTTCGGTCTGGGTTTGACAATTAAACAATCTGAATTGGATATTTTGGCCCAAAATTGACCCAGACCCAACTTTTTGACACCTCTAATGTCAACATTGTAGTCGTGGCTTTGAGACTTTGTAGTTACGAATGAGAAAAGATACGAGCATATGTGTTCTTGAAGAAGTGCAGGGGCTACATTATTCACCAGTCCTCCCAGTGCAGGCTCTAAAATAGAGCATTACAAACATTAACCATACGACTAGATTTAATCCCCATAAAATCATGATCCAGAAGATCCAAAGTGTCTGTAGGAGGGTCACCTAGAATGTGAAGGCCCAATTCCTTAAAGGCAATTTGAGACATTCGGTCAGCCACCCTATTTCCCTCTCTATATATATGCTTAAAATTCACCACCAAGTCTCGCTTCCCAAGGCTCTGAATAGTTAGCTTGAGGGGTTTACAATCATTTGAGAGGGAGGTATGCTCAGTTATGCATCAATAGCAACTTTAGAGTTAGATACTATAATAACCCTAAGAGAAACAAGATCCTATGAGATCAGAACGCCCTAAAGAATGCCCCAAACTTCAGCCTTCATGCTAAAGCAGACCCCAATGTTAAGCATGAAACCACTTATCCATTTGATATTGTTGTTCGTAACGACACCAGTTGTATTTGCATGATTGGAAGATCTATTGTATGCCCCATCACAATTTAACTTGACCCAAGAGGAGGGAGGAGGATTCCATCTGATCATAACCAACACTTTAAGGATAAGATCTTTCATATGTTTTGAATCATGATACTTTTCATAATGTTAATGACCATGCTAAAGATTAATTGCTTTCTTGGATTGCATGGTAGTAATAGGATTATCATTAAACAGAAAGTAGACTATAATTCTATATACGCCATATAGTTACTACTAACGTGCAAAACCAACTTTCATCTTTGGAACATAAACCATAAATGAGCCAGCTTCTAAAGTCATGATTAAAGAACCTAGGGTTGTGTCCTTCAGCTCTCAGTTCTTTCCAAATAGCCTTAGTAGCAATACAGTCTTTGGTGAGATTAATATGAGATTTTGGATGCATAAGGCAGACTAGGTAGGTGGTCATCTCTACAAGGCCTATTCTTTTTCTCTCCACAATTGTGAGGATCTTGTCATGAATAAGAATCCATAAGAAGACTTCGATTCTTTGATGTTGTTTCCATCTCACATCACCTCCCATATGTTGGAGGATATAATAGAATCATTCTTTTTCATAATATCCTTGTAAGTTGATTTCATGTTGAATATCCAATTAGCATTGACAGTCTGGTAGAGTTCATCTTCGAGTCCATCAAGGTCAGGTGGTTTCATAGCTGCAATCATGAGAAGGACTGAGCTAGGGGGTGTTCATTTGTCTCTTTCCACAACCAACTTCCTTCATTAGACACATAATCCCTCGATTAGAATTCCTCTCTCAACCATAGGGATTTCTCTGCTACTTATATCAGTTAGGACTTGTCCCTCATCCACCCAAGGATCAACCCAGAAAGAAACTTGTTCCCCTTGCCTATATTCCAACATATGCCACTGAAAAGGGAGGGTCTCACCTTGCACATGGCCATCCACAAGGGATAACCATCACTCTTGGAATAGTTATTCTGGATCTTATTATTCTTCACATACTTTCCCATGAGAATTTTGACCCAGAGGTTGTTTTTCTCAGTAAGGAATCTTCAATCGAGTTTCATGATGAAGGCTTTATTCATTTTAGTAGCAGATTTGAAGCCCAAGCCCCCTTTATCTTTAGGAATCCAAAGGATGTCCTAGGAAATATGATGAATGCCCTTATTGTTTTCATTCTTAACCTGTATAAACTTGCTTACAATTATATCAATAGAATTTCATATACTCTCAGGGAATTTGGTTTTTGAATAATGTATTAAGGAATGGTAGATAAATCACTCTTGTCTAAGGTGAACCTAGCAACAAGAGAGAGGTTATAACTCTTCCAATTGTTGAGTTTCTCTTGATATCTCTCAATAACGTACTCATAATAGGTCTTGGATACTCTCCCATGGATGATGGGCACCCCCGAGTGCTTACCCAAATAATTAGTGACTTAAATACCTACTTTGCAAGCCACATTAGTTCCCTTATTGTTAGAAACATATGTAAAAAAAGAAGACTTTCAATTTGATTGAGACACAATTTGTCTGAGCTCTTTCTAGATATCATAAGACACTCTTTAACATAGTTTGTTTGTGTCTCTAAAGATTCAACAAACAGCATAAGGTCATCAGCAAAGAACAATTATGTGAGGGGTGGACCTCCTCTATATAGGATGATAGACTTCCATTTCCTAACATTGACAAAGATACGGATGAGTTGGGATAACCTCTCCATGCAAAGAACGAAATAAGGGGATAGGGGATCCCCTTGTCTAACCCCTCTGTTAGGTTGAAATTTTGTAGATGTATTTCAACCCAAAGAATTTGAAAAATACCCATATGAAGAGTAGGCATAATGAGACTTATCGAATCTTGGGGGATACCTATATCTTGTAGTGTATCCTCAATGAAATTCTAGTTGAATTTATCATATGCTTTTTCCAAGTCCACCTTAATATCCATGAGCCCCTTTCCTTGCTTCTTTTTTCTTATAGTGTCTACCACTTCTTGAACTATGATTATGTTGCCAGAGATCTGACATTGATGAATGAAGGAAGATTGAGATTCATTGACTAAACGAAGTAAGATATCACTAATCTTACTGGAGATGATCTTAGTGACTATTTTATAAGCCACATGTAATAGACTGATGGAGCACAAATTATTACAGTTGAGAGGACTCTCAATTTTAGGTATAAGAACAATATAAACTTTGGAGATATGTTTGTTAATCTCTCTCTTAGAAAAACATCCTAGATATACTTAATAATCAATTGGCCAACAATGTCCCATTGAGATTGAAAGAAAGAACTCAGGATCCCATTAGGACCATGGGCCTTAATTTTTCCCGTACTAAAGACAGCATCCTTAACATCTTTCATAGTAGGGTGGCTTTCAAGAAAATTCCTTCCCTTATCATTCATCTTGTAAAACATGTTGACCTAAGTGTTATACATTGTCCATATTTTGATGATGACTTAACCATTCTATTCATATGTATCTAATATGTCTATTTAAGATTGATGTCAGGCATTAGGTACAAGAAAAAGATCATTTCCATCAAGCCCTAGCTCGATCTAATTCAATTCAAAAGCTATGCAAATGCATTTTCTTGGAAAATGTCCTAAAACCCTTAAGATGATTTTTGTAACCATTTATATTGATGCTATGACTTGTAACTAAGATAAGAAAAAATTAAGAGCCCTTAATTTAAACATATAATCACTCTAATGACATTTTCCAAAATTGATCACAGGTTGTATGATCGGGTAAGTTTCCTTCCTAGAAACTCGATGATGCCTTGGATTAATCTTGGCAAATACCCAAGATTGACCAAGTTTGCCCAGAACTAACTCGATCGAATCCCTACACTAGAAAATTAGATTTAAGTGATCGGTTGAGTTTCATCCAGGATAAACTCGACTGATGCTTTAAATTTGATTTGTCATATAGTGAAATCGTCTGAGCTGCCTTTATTGAAACTCGACCAACTGCGCTACACGGAGTGTGTAGAAAAAGTGATTCTAACTGTTGGAGTATTGCAAAACTCAAAATTATATCTGTTGCAACACCCCAAAAATATAGAAAATGTTTTTAGTGGTCCTAGCCTTTAGTGGACACCCCCAACTATAAATAAGACCTTTTGGAGTTCATTCTAAGGTTTCTTCTTCGCATTATTCAAGCTCGTAGCTATAGTTGAGCATCCAGTTGAGTTGAGCCCCTTTCTCTCTCTTGTTTGCAAATCAAAACATCCATATGAATGAGATAGGATATGTGTGAGAGAGCTACTCATTGTATACTTGTAAATCTCTCAAAGCATCCCTTTCCCCAACCCCTTTCTTCAAGATCAAGGTGGGTAAAGCTTCTTCGAGTGAAGGAGAAGTTGCAAGGCTTCTTCAATTAGAAGGAGAAGGCGCAAAAGCTTCTCCAAGGTGAAGGAGAAGGTCAAGCCTGAAGATTTAGGAGTAGAGTGGGTAAATCCTTCAAGGCAAAAGACTCGGTACAAGAAGGAGATTTCCTTGGCAAAGGTGTCCAGCTGTTTGCAAGAGTGGGTAAGACCTTGTAGATGTAGAAGACTCTTGCTCAAAGTATACGTAAGTCCTTGGTTGATTTATTGTCTCCTTTTGATCCTAAAAAGGAGGATGGGTATCCTTGGCCTGGAAAAGGAAGGTTATCGTGTATGTCTTATAATGGAATGTAAGTATGCATTGGTTGCAAAATCCTAGACATTGGCCTCTCTAGGTAGTAGACTTCCTTTATCCTAGTTTAGGGATTGGAACCACTCTACATAGCTTATTATTGTGCTTGATTCAATCTCTTTCATCCTTTCTTTGTATGCTTAGTTGCACTACAAATTCAATAGTTGCAATCCCATATCTTGAAGTAACTTGCAGGTCTAACAAGTTTTGTGAGTATTTTTAGCTCTATTCACCCCCTTTTGAGCCCATTAATCTAACAAGTGGTATCACAGCCACGGCCTTCTCTAACAAAATCTCCTACGAGATGAGAAGATGGGTGACAACCTACTTAGGTCTCTCAACTTGGAAGGTGGTTTCTCCATGAAACCCCCAATCTTTGACAGAAAAAAATCCTCTATTGATAAAAGCAGATACAGTTCTACCTTCAAGGGATGATCTACTATATGAGGAAAGTAGTCATCCTTCCATGCGAGGATCTGTTAGCTGATGTATCTACTTGGGATGTAGCTAACTCAAGAAGGCATTGTTGAATGCCAAGGTGATAAGCATCATCTGTGTTACCCTCACCCCCTCCAAGTTCAATCGGATCTCCTCTTGGGACACAGCCCATGAGATATGAAACAAGTTGTACATCACCTATGAAGGCATAAAGCAACTCAAGGAGTCTGAGATCTACATGCTTAAGGGTTTCCTTGAAAACTTTAAGATGGGCAAGAAAGAGAAAGTGTCTGAGATAAAAATAAGTCTCAACACCATCATCAATGGACTTGCTTCTTTGGGTCACACTATGGATAGAGGGACCATCAACTCTAATATTCTAAGGTCTCTCCCTAAAAGATGGGAATCCAAGGTGACTTCCATTGAAGAAGTTAGAAGCCTTGGTGACATAGCTACTGAAGAGCTCATTGGCAACCTTCAAGCTCATGATCCAAGATTTGACAAATAAGAGGAAGATGAGAAGCAAGAAGAGAAGGAATCAAAGAATATCAAAGACAATGCATTCAAAGCTCAACTGGAGGCAATGATTCTCGAACAACAACATGCTTTTTGGTCCTCTCCTCCTTCCCCAAGTGAAGATGAAGCCCCTAGTGACCATGAGGCTAGCTACTCCAAGGGGAAGCACTACAAAGGAAAGCAATCCTCCTACTCTACCCCAAGGTGCTATGAATTTTGTAACAACCCTCCCTAGGGTTACATACATAACCAGCAGAAGCACAGCCTAATCCCCAACATTATCCATAATGTGGGGTACTTGGCATTTCCGGGAGGGATTATCACAACCATGATATTCATTGTACAAAATAGAATTTAAATAAACCATCACAGGATCAAGGTTACAATTTCTCATTCTCAAACCTTAACAAAAGTTACATGTACATAATCATGGTAAAAGGAAAAAGGTCTATAAACTAGGTATGGTTGGCACCCCACCAAAGCTCTTCTCCTTGTAGGTCCTTGAGCTAGGATTTCCTCCTTAGATGGACTTCTCTCCTTAGATAGCTTCCAACCTATGGGCATCATGCCCCCAACCATGCATCAAACAAATGTTAAGTGGATTGAACATGTTATAATATAAGAAAACTTGAAAACAAAAAATAAGCATTAACATTAACCATTGAACATTAAAGAGACATGCATTTTCTTTTAGATCAGTTTCTTTTATCTTAACCTATATAAGTGTCCTTGGGTTTGCACAAATGTGCCTCTTCACTTATGCACCGAAGTGCCTCTTAGGTTGCACCGAGGTGCCTCTTCTCTTATGCACTGAAGTGCCTCTTCTCTTATGAGGAACTTATATAAGTTTCATTTTTATCATTCTCTTTCTCTTAATGCTCTTATATCTACTTTCAACTTTATTGGTAACAATTATCATTATGGTTCATGAAGGTGCTATCATACATCATAAGCAACTCAGAATATAATAATCTTACTAACTTTAACAATTAGAAACAGTAAATAATGTAAACATGGCATTCATTGAAATGCATACATGCATAATAATTCAAAACCAGATAGTTATATGTTCAATTACATGGACCACTTACTTTTTCACTTGGAGAGTATCTTCTCTCTCTTCCTAGGTTGGGTAAAACCCTAATCATGTCATGGGTTAGAGAAACCCTAATCACCTTGTTTACAACATGTTCCATATTATCATACATTTTATTCACCAAATAAAACCCTAATTTCCATTTCCTATAAAACCAACATTTGGAGATTCAAAATTAGACTCTTAAAACCACATATTCGGATTCCTCATAAAAAACCATTTCCAAAACATATTTTTGTGTATTTTTCTGAGCATCGAGCAATTTACTATGAATTAATGAAAATGGACCAATCGAAATTCATAAAAATGCCACATGGGACTTTTTATCCACTGGGATCCTAGGCCCGACTGATGTGGGCCAATCACGGGTGGATACACCAGCAAGCGGATCTTTCCCCAGAGAGTCTTTGGTCAAACAAGGCAGGGCAAATGAAATCCCCAAAATGCCCTCACAGAACAAATCGAGTGATTAACCACGCGGGGATACCAAGGTCAGACTAAGACCTGGTTTGTTCCTTGCTCCATGCCATGGCGAGGCAGCGAGACTGAAGCCTGAAGTTGTGATCAAAACTAATGAAAAGGGGGTCGCTTGTGGGAAACTGAGACCTCGAGAGATGTCCTTGCCTCACGGCGGAGCTAGGGAGCCAACTCCCTCACTGTGGCGAGCACTGGAGCTCCAGAACGGCTCCAGTCAGTCAAGCGCAGCCACAAGAACTATGACTGGAGAAAATCCCACGAACAAGGCATCAAACACATGCAGGGTCACCGAGAGATTGAAACTAAGCGAAGGGCATCGACTCAAGAAGGAATCGACCAAGGAAGGGTGGTTGCGCGCCAGGAACAGGCGGAAACAGAGGAGGAAGTCGGAAGTCGTCTGCGTTGACTCAGGGCGTAAAAACACCAAACAAGGGTTTGGAAAGATCGGTTGGAGTCAGGTGAATCTGTGGGTGGTGTCACCTTGGACAGAGAGGCCTGGAGGTGCCATGGTGTCAAAGCGTCGGTGATCACTCTGACTGGCTCTATAGGACACGGCGTTCAGGGGATTCTCGCGGCAAACTAAAAACGCGAGGGTAAAGAACAGAGCTCGAGGATGCTCACCGCACGCGTGATTGAACCGAGGTGGTCTGAGGAGGCCATGCGAACTCGCGGTTGTCGGAGAAGGTACCTCGAGTAGGTCAGGGAGTTTGAGAGTGCCACGAATCAAATTGGAGGTGGAGGAGAGAAAGACGGAGGCCGACGGTCCTTTTGTTAGCCTGGTCGGGCAGAGGGGAAGGCTAGGGTGGCGGCTGCACAAGATGGCGGGGAGAGCAGCGTGAGCCCTAAAGGGCATTTTATGTATAGAGAACGATAGAGCGCGACCAAGGGATCATTCGAAGCGGGAGAGAAAAAGGAAACCAGTGGCGAAGAAATTTATTAAAATTATGGATAGATGAGCGAGAACCGATCAGGGGAAGTTATGGTGGTGTCTGTGTGCGACTTGCCTAAGTTGGCAGAGGTAGGGGATGAATCGGATACCGTCAGATCGAGATCGTGAGGCCAAAAATAATGGACGCACAAGGAAAATAATGGGTAACGCGTGACAAAGATTTAAATCTCGAGACTTTAGGAAATCGAGTGCATTAACTGTAAATCTAATCAAATTAAATATAAAACTTTCCTATTTTAATTGGAGGGTCAAACAAACTCCAAATGAGTCTAAATTTTGACCATTGACTAATTAAAGGGTCTAGAATAATCCTAGCCAATTAGATATAATTTTTCTCAACGTTTGGTCCACATTTTCTATTTTTGTTTCTTATCTTAATTTAAATGCACAAACTAAATAAATAATTGATATAAAAGTTTCTGTTGTGATTCCTTGTTCCAAATTACGAGATAGACATTATCAACTCCTTAAAAGTCATTCAACACCTCTTTCTTTCCCTTATTATGCACTTTCTTTAGAGAAGAGGGAAAACAAGGGAAATATTACTTCCCTCCTTTGTTTTTTTATAAAAATAAAAAGGGAAAGTGGCTTAATGATTCCAACAGAGTATATTTTCTCATATTTTCAAAATAAAAGAATAAGGGGCACAATATTATTTCTTTTTGGCAATTCCGAGAAGAGGAGAGAGAAAAATGAACATTAGAGGCTTTATTTTGAAATCTATAAAAAGGAAAACACATTAATGTCTAAATTTCGAATTGTGGTTTCTTTTCTTCCTCTTTCTCTTTCTCTTTCTCTCCCATTACTTTTAGATTTATTTGATAAAAAAAGGAAAGACATATTATCATTATTGTACCTATTTGCAACACATTAATGTAAAAGAAATTTATTTGGAGCCCTTTCTTATTTCTCTTTGTATTAAAATCCTAGAAATAAAACTAATTTGGACAAATTGCATTAAGGCTCTTAACAAAATATTATTTAAAGAAAACTACATAAAAGGTTTTATTTTACTCGTAAAAAGAGGGATGTTACATTTCTACCCACCTTAATTAAATTTCATCCTCAAAATTTCGTTAGGCTACCCACCTTAGAAATTTTAATATCTTTAAAATAAAACATTGATATACTCTCATTACCATGTAAAATCATAGTTCCATACATTGCATGAAAGATAAAGTTCTGAAAAGAAAAGAACTATCCTACTAGACTCTACTCAGTCTTATCATCCTCACTATCATCCACCATAGCAAAGATTCTAGCATGCCTCTTTTCCTTAGGTGCTTGGTTGACATTAGGCTCCTTCTTCTGGAACTTGGGGCAGTTAGGCCTTATGTGGCCCATTTCACCACATGCATAGCAAACACCCGTTCTAAACCTGCATTCACCTAGGTGATATTTGGAACATTTAGCACATTGGGTCTTTGCATCCTGGTTTGCCTGTTGGTTCGGAATAACTTCAGTCGGTGCCTTCCTCTTCTTGTCATTGTGGTGATTTTGGTTGTGGTTGTTGTGGTGACTCTCCTTCTTCCAAGCTCTTCCTGGATGATCCTCTAACTCTAGGGCAGCATCTAGGGCACTCTGGAGTGTACGGTGCCCACGTCTTGACAAGGCAAAGCTAAGGTCTGGCTTGAGACCGTGAATGAACTTCTTGGTTTTGCGACTTTCATCATAGTCGTAGTCGTACTTCTGCAGGATCCGGAACTTCATCGCATATTGGGTGACTGTCATGTCACCATGTTGACGTAGGTTCCGAAATTCTTCCTCCTTCTCGATCATGGCCTCAGATATGTAGTGGTTTTTGAAGGCTTCAGAAAATTCCTCCCAAGTGAATGGAGGAGCATCAACTTCACGAGAACCTACTAGGTTCTCCCACCAAGTCCTAGCAGCACCCTTCAGCATATGCGTCCCAAAACAGACCTTGGAGTGGTTGGGGCAGTCTAAGTCACGGAAGCAATGTTCCATGTGCTGCATCCAGCTCTCTGCTTTTCCCACCATGTCCACCTCTTCTTCCCCAGCAAAGGAGTCAGGCTTGATCTTCAAAAAGTTGACTAGGGAAAGCTCGGGGTTGACCCTAAGGTTGTCCATTTGTCCTTCTCCTCTTCCTATAGAAGTGGCTAGGGCTCTAACAAGGACATCAAAAGGAACCATGGGGGTTTCATGATGTGGAGATTGTCGATGTTCTCCCATGCTAACAGATTCACCTTCATCCCCATCCATGGCTACCTTTCCATTCTCACCTTTCTTCTTAGGAGCCATCACTGTGAAAAAGACATAAACTACATGAGATCATGAGAAAAGCCTAGTGGCCAACCATATTTTGGCTCTGATACCATTATTGTAACACCCCTCCCTAGGGTTACATACATAACCAGCGGAAGCACAGCCTAATCCCCAACATTATCCATAATGTGGGGTACTTGGCAATTCCGGGAGGGATTATCACAACCATGATATTCATTGCATAAAATAGAATTTAAATAAACCATCACAGGATCAAGGTTACAATTTCTCATTCTCAAACCTTAACAAAAGTTACATGTACATAATCATGGTAAAAGGAAAAAGGTCTATAAAATAGGTATGGTTGGCACCCCACCAAAGCTCTTCTCCTTGCAGGTCTTTGAGCTAGGGTTTCCTCCTTAGATGTACTTCCCTCCTTAGCTAGCTTCCAACCTGTGGGCATCACACCCCCAGCCATGCATCAAACAAATGGTAAGTGGATTGAACATTTTATAATATAAGAAAACTTGAAAACCAAAAATAAGCATTAACATTAACCATTGAACATTGAAGAGACATGCATTTTCTTTTAGATCAATTTATTTTATCTTAACCTATATAAGTGTCCTCGGGTTTGCACAATGTGCCTCTTCTCTTATGCACTGAAGTACCTCTTAGGCTGCACTGAGGTGCCTCTTCTCTTATGCACCGAAGTTGTAAAGCTCAGGCCCACTGCCCAAGGCTCTAGTAGAGTTTCAGGAATGACGACTGGCCCCACAGACCACCACTAGCCTTAACTGCGTGCTTTATCCTCATGCACGTACAAGTCGGGGTCAACTTCCCGACTGGTCACCCATCTTAGTACTACTCCAAGCTGAGCACGCTTAACTATGGAGTTCTTTAGTGATGGGCTCCCAGAAAAGGAGGTGTACCTTGGTGATATGGGTAGTCCAATCATTCCTTTTAAGAGTGTTTTATCTGAGGCCTCAAATCCTGGGATGTTACAATCTCCCCTACTTAGACTCTTGACGTCCTCGTCAAGTCTCAACTATATGGCTTCATAATCTGATCTCATTTCAGTGCAGATCTACAATGGCCCATGGACACCCAGCTCCCGATCACAGAATACCAGCGCAAGGGCAGCTACGTTAACCATGGACAACCCTTTCCTACATGCCTGGACCGTACGGCTCAAGACTGGCGTGTCACACGCCCATGTGGGCCCCACCTACTGGAGGGGTTATGGCTCTGATACTATTTGTAAAGCTCGGGCCCACTGCCCAAGGCTCTAGTAGAGTTTTAGGAATGACGACTGGCCCCACAGACCACCACTAGCCTGGACCGTACGGCTCAAGACTGGCGTGTCACATGCCCATGTGGGCCCCACCTACTGGAGGGGTTATGACTCTGATACCATTTGTAAAGCTCGGGCCCACTGCCCAAGGCTCTAGTAGAGTTTTAGGAATGACGTCTGGCCCCACATACCACCACTAGCCTTAACTGCGTGCTTTATCCTCATGAACGTGCAAGCCGGGGTCAACTTCCCGACTGGTCACCCATCTTAGTACTACTCCAAGCTGAGCACGCTTAACTATGGAGTTCTTTAGTGATGGGCTCCCGGAAAAGGAGGTGCACCTTGGTGATATGGGTAGTCCAATCATTACTTTTAAGAGTGTTTTATCTGAGGCCTCAAATCCTGGGATGTTACAATTCATTGTAACATCCCAGGATTTGAGGCCTCAGATAAAACACTCTTAAAAAGAATGATTGGACTACCCATATCACCAAGGTGCACCTCCTTTTCCGGGAGCTCATCACTAAAGAACTCCATAGTTAAGCGTGCTCATCTTGGAGTAGTACTAGGATGGGTGACCAGTCGGGAAGTTGATCTTGACTTGCACGTCAGTGTGGACAAAGTGCGCAGTTAAGGCTAGTGGTGGTTTGTGGGGCCATTCGTCATTCCTGAAACTCTACTAGAGCCATGGGAAGTGGGCCCAAATGTTACAAATGGTATCAGAGCCAATTCCCCTCCAGTAGGTGGGGCCCACATGGACATGGCATGCCAGTCTTGAGCCGTGCGGTCCAGGCATGTAGGAAAGGGTTGTCTATGGTTGACGTAACCACCCTTGCGCTGGTATTCTGTGATCGGGATTTGGGTGTTCATGGGCCATTATGGGTCTGCACTAAAATGGGGAAGAGATTATGAGGCCTTATAGTTGAGACTTGACGAGGACGTCAAGAGTCTAAGTGGGGGAGATTGTAACATCCCAGGATTTGAGGCCTTAGATAAAATACTCTTAAAAGGAATGATTGGACTACCCATATCACCAAGGTGCACCTCCTTTTTCGGGAGCCCATCACTAAAGAACTCCATAGTTAAGCGTGCTCAGCTTGGAGTAGTACTAGGATGGGTGACCAGTCGGGAAGTTGATCTTGGCTTGCACGTCAGTGTGGACAAAGTGTGCACTTAAGGCTAGTGGTGGTTTGTGGGGCCATTCGTCATTTCTGAAACTCTACTAGAGCCATGGGAAGTGGGCCCAGACGTTACAGAAGTGCCTCTTCTCTTATGAGGAACTTATATAAGTTTCATTTTTATCTTTCTCTTTCTCGTAATGCTCTTATCTCTACTTTAAACTTTATTGGTAACAATTATCATTATGGTTCATGAAGGTGCTATCATACATCATAAGCAACTCAGAATATAATAATCTTACTGACTTTAACAATTAGAAACAGTAAATAATATAAACATGGCATTCATTGAAATTCATACATGCATAATAATTCAAAACCAGATAGTTATATGTTCAATTGCATGGACCACTTACTTTTTCACTTAGAGAGTATCTTCTCTCTCTTCCTAGGTTGGGTAAAACCCTAATCACGTCATGGGTTAGAGAAACCCTAATCACCTTGTTTACAACATGTTCCATATTATCATACATTTTATTCACCAAATAAAACCCTAATTTCCATTTCCTATAAAACCAACGTTTGGAGATTCAAAATTAGACTCTGAAAACTACATATTCGGATTCCTCGTGAAAAACCATTTCCAAAACATATTTTTGTGTATTTTTCTGAGCATCGAGCAATTTACTATGAATTAATGAAAATGGACCAATCGAAATTCATAAAAATGCCACATAGGCCTTTTTATCCACTGGGATCCTGGGCCCGGCTGATGTGGGCCAATCACGGGTGGCCACACCAACAAGGGGATCTTGCCCCAGAGAGACTTTGGTCAAATAAGGCAGGGCAAATGAAATCCCCAAAATGCCCTCACAGAACAAATCGAGTGATTAACCACGTGGGGGTACCAAGGTCAGACTAAGACCTGGTTTGTTCCCCGATCCATGCCATGGCGAGGCAGCGAGATTGAAGCCCAAAGTTGTGATCAAAACTAATGAAAAGGGGGTCGCTTGTGGGAAACTGAGACCTCAAGAGACGTCCTTGCCTCACGGCGGAGCTAGGGAGCCAACTCCCTCACTGTGGCAAGCACTGGAGCTCCAAAACGGCTCCAGCCAGTCAAGCGCAGCCACAAGAACTATGACTGGAGAAAATCCCACGAACAAGGCGTCAAACACATGCAGGGTCACCGGGAGATCGAACCAAAGTGAAGGGCATCGACTCAAGAAGGAATCGACCAAGGAAGGGTGGTTGCGCGCCAGGAACAGGCGGAAACAGAGGAGGAAGTCGGAAGTCATATGCACTGACTCAGGACGTAAAAACACCAAACAAGGGTTGGGAAAGATCGGTCGGAGTCGGGCGAATCTGTGGGCGGTGTCACCTTGGCCAGAGAGGCCTGGAGGTGGCATGGCATCAAAGCGTCGGTGATCACTCCGACTGGCTCTATAGGACACGGCGTTCAGGGGATTCTTGCGGCAAACTAAAAACGCGAGGGTAAAGAACAGAGCTCGAGGATGCTCATCGCACGCGTGATTGAACCGAGGTGGTCTGAGGAGGCCAGGCGAACTCGCGATTGTCGGAGAAGGTACCTCGAGTAGGTCAGGGAGTTCGAGAGCGCCACGAATCAAATTGGAGGTGGAGGAGAGAAAGACGGAGGCCGACGGTCCTTTTGGTAGCCTGGTCAGGCAGAGGGGAAGGCTAGGGTGGCGGCTACGCAAGATGGCGGGGAGAGCAGCGTGAGCCCTAAAGGGCGTTTTATGTATAGAGCACGATAGAGCGTGACCAAGGGCTCGTTCGAAGCGGCAGATCAAAAGGAAACCAGTGGCGAAGAAATTTATTAAAATGATGGATAGATGAGCGAGAACCGATCAGGGGAAGTTACGGTAGTGTCTGTGTGCGACTTGCCTAAGTTGGCGGAGGTAGGGGATGAATCGGCTACCGTTAGATCGAGACCGTGAGGCCAGAAATAATGGGCGTACAAGTAAAATAACGGGTAACGCGTGACAAGGATTTAAATCTCGAGACTTTAAGAAATCGAGTGCATTAACTGTAAATCTAATCAAATTAAATATAAAACTTTCCTATTTTAATTGGAGGGTCAAACAAACTCCAAATGAGTCCAAATTTGGACCATTGACTAATTAAAGGGTCTGAAATAATCCTAGCCAATTAGATATAATTTTTCTCAACGCTTGGTCTATGTTTTATATTTTTGTTTCTTATCTTAATTTAAATGCACAAACTAAATAAATAATTGATATAAAAGTTTATGTTGTGATTCCTTGTTCCAGATTACGAGATAGACATTATCAACTCCTTAAAAGTCATTCAACACCTCTTTCTTGCCCTTATTATGCACTTTCTTTGGAGAAGAGGGAAAACAAGGGGAATATTACTTCCCTCCTTTGTTTTTTTATAAAAATAAAAAGGGAAAGTGGCTTAATGATTCCAACAGAGTATATTTTCTCATATTTTTGAAATAAAAGAATAAGGGGCACAATATTATTATTTCTTTTTGGCAATTCCAAGAAGAGGAGAGAAAAAATGAACATTAGAGGCTTTTTTTTGAAATCTATAAAAAGGAAAAACACATTAATGTCTAAATTTCAAATTGTAGTTTCTTTTCTTCCTCTTTCTCTTTCTCTTTCTCTTCCATTACTTTTAGATTTATTTGATAATAAAAAAGGAAAGATATATTATCATTATTGTACCTATTTGCAACACATTAATGTAAAAGAAATTTATTTGGAGCCCTTTCTTATTTCTCTTTGTATTAAAATCCTAGAAATAAAACTAATTTGGACAAATTGCATTAAGGCTCTTAACAAAATATTATTTAAAGAAAACTACATAGAAGGTTTTATTTTACTCCTAAAAAGAGGGATGTTACAAATGTGGTCAAAAGGGACACTACAAAAGTGATTGCCCCAAGGCAAAGAAGCAGTGGCGGATTCAGGGGGGTCAAGCAGGGGCACTTGCCCCCCTTAATGTTTGGATTTTGTACAGATATATATAATATGTATTTAACATGGTATCACAATTATAATTTATTTCTAGGTGTTATCTTCAATACACGCTTATACATACACTATCATAATTTATAGAGTTGTAACAAAAAATAATATCATTATAAATGTGCTATAAGTTAGAAAACACAAATAGAAACACATGAAAATAAGACAAGTTTTATATAAATTATGACGTTTTCTTACTTTCATAAATAAATCTTGATTTTTATGAATTTATATTAATTTAATAAATATATTGACAATTATATCACAAATGCATATAATAATGTCAAGTTATTAGCTACAAACATAACCATATATATTGATGAAATAGACAATCCAACATGGATAGTTACTTATACTTTATTAGAATGTACAAATTATTATATCATGTGAATGTAATTATACATACAACAAGTACACTTAGTACTTAGTTATATGTGTGTATAGTTTTCTTATTCTCATGATGTAGGATGATTTTTCTTTAATTCGGGTATAATTCATTCTAAAATAGACAAAAAAATTACTCAATATCAATAATTTCTTTTTGTTTATGGTTTAACAATATATTGTAGTAATATTTTTAAAACATAAGTTTTTACACATCAAATGTATTTGGTAAAATAATAAAACATCATGTATTATTATATGATAAATTAATAAAATAATAGAAATGTACAGTAATACAAAAAAGTTAGAGAATTGTTTCATATGATTTACTCTTTATGATATGACTACTAATAACATGTTGATTTTTTTTATTGTGTTAGATTACCTAGATTGTACAACACGTCTTGAATGTTAATCACTAATGTCTCACTTATTTAAATATTTTTTATTTTTAGTAGATTGACTATTCGGTCATACTTCTATATGCAAATTTAAACAAATGTGATTTCTCTAATTTATGCACATTATTTTTATTATAATGAAAAAAATAATGTACTTGGTATTTTATTTATTTTTGACGTTAGATAGAAATGAATATATTTATAATTCAACGTCTAATAAATTTTTTTATAACATGTATTAAACGTTTAGGTAAAATGATGAATAATTTAATGTCATAATGTCTATATTGTTTGGCTGAAATTTATTATATCATCTATCTTTCAATTTATATAATATAATTATTATGTGGTATCAACATTACAGTTCAATTATATCATATTATATGTAAAATGTTACTTTTAAATTATCATCATATTTAAAATGGTGTGCATGATCATAGAAAATAAATAATCGTCACAAAAAATGTTGATCATAAAATACATGTGGTTTTTTTAAGATGATCTAAATTCATGAAGAACTAATTTAATAAAGTGCTGGTCTCATACAAGAAAAGTTATACATTTTCTATGTTAGTGGTTGTGGTTTATGATGCATTTTAAATATATGTAGAATATTATAAGATACATAATCTTAGTTAATAATAAAAATAGATATATGAGTATTATAATTGTACATGGATATTAAGTAGTCCACAAAGTAGGGAGATATATCTTGAGATTTTTTTATGGATGTAAGATCCATTCATTATCGTATTAAAATTAATATAAATGGGTTAATAATAAGTCTTAAGGATAAGTAGATTCTCTCTTTGTCTCATGGTAATAATTGGAGAAATTTTATTTATTATGTAAATAAAAAATATAAATTTAGTATGAACTTTTAATGATATTTCATATGTGCCCCCCTTCACGGCAGGGTTGGCTCTGCCACTACAAAGAATTCCTACCATAAGAGTAGCTCCAAGAAAAGGGAGGACTACAAGAAGGATGGAAAGTACAAGAAGAAGGACAAGAAGGAAAGAAGAAGTATGTAGCCCATGTCGCATGGGAGGAGTCTGCTTGTAGTGATTCCAGCTCAAAAGAGGGAGAATGTGACCTTGCACTCATGGCCTCTACTAGTGAAGACATTGGTGAGATAAGTGACGTAAGTGAGGTAATCTTGCATGAGTTACCTAAAGAAACTCTCATTGATATGTTTAATGCTTCCTGCTATTTTCTTTCTAAATGTAAATCTAAGAAGAAGAGGTTAGGGAAAATCATTGATGACTTGTATGTTAAGCCTAATATCCTTGATCAAAAGAGAAAGTGCATCTTGAAGTATTGATTCTTTGCAAGGGAAGTTTCTTGATCTTGAGCTCCAATACAATGGATTTGAAGTATAAAATGGTATCTACCTTAAGAACATCATTAGTCTTAAGGAAGAAAACCAAGCCTGGTTTGATGAGCTTGTCCTACTTAAAACTGAAATCGATGATCTTATAGATGCTTGTGACGCAATTAAAGATAAAAATAGGATTTATCCCTATGTCTAGAGTTCGACCTGCTTCATGCTCAAGATGATTTTGCTAGTATTTTTTCTACTATCATCAATCTTAGTGATGATAATCACAAACTTCGAGCTTTCTTGTACAATTTCCTCAAAGGTAAAAATTCCATCAATGAAGTGTTATATCACTCTACCAAACATAGTGGTAAAAGTGGTTTGGGATATGAGGGATCTCCAAAGAGAAAGAGCAAGGGTAAGGGTAAGGGTAAGAAAAATAGTAAGGAACCTCCTATTGTAAGACCCCTGACCTGATTTTTGGGGTAACCTTGTTTGCTTTGGCTTACTCATGTACTTAGAACCTTGATCTAATATTTTTAGATGTAATTAGGGCTTGTGGATAGCTTAAATATCAATCTTGATCTTGTTTGGATGAAGTTTGTACTTCATGTGCTAGTTTTTGTGCAAATTGCAATTTACCCAATGTAGGGGTTGATGTGTAATTTTGCACCTCTAGAGTGTTCCTTCTCTTTCTTGACATCATCTAGAGGAGAGAGAAAAAGGTGGGCACCTTGTTTGAGCCTTGGTTGAGGAGTATCACCCTAGGTGGTGATTAGGGTTGATATGAGTGTTGAGTGCCTTGACCATGTGTGTTGGTTGTGTTGTCTTGACCTTGGGTCGCGACCATGGTATGTTTTGGAGGGTGTCATGGTCGAGACACCTCCTCCAGGTGTTTCGATCATGACCTAGGTAGTCTAAGGTGGTCTTGGGTCGAGATGGTTGACCTAGCTTGGGTTGTTTTGACCTAGGGTTGTGGAGGTGCTTTGTCTCGACCAATAGGAGAAGGTGGCAGATGGTGTCGTGACCATGAATGATGCAACCTAGGAGGGTTGTGACCGCGTCCATGGTGGTCAAGACACTACCTAGAGTGTATCACCATGTCTTGTGTGTCATGTTTAAGTGGTTGCATGTGGGTGCATGTTGGTCTTTTGTGAGGACAAGTGTCCCTTGGGTCCCTTAGTATGTTGACACCTCATCCCTTACTCCCTCTCTTCTTCTATCTATATAACCCCTTATCTATTCTTTATTGCAACCCTTTTTGGCCATCTATCTTCTTCATCCTTCTTTTCTTGTTCTTGGAGATTGGTGGAGCAAGGAGGTTCGTCCTTGGAGCTTGGGGGATCTATCTCCTCTTACATGTGGTGGCGGTGGTGATCTGAGCTCACCTTCCATCATTGGTAAGTGTTTGTTTTATAATTTGATTTTCTTTATATCTCCTACCTTCATCTTCCTCTCTTTTCTCGGGCCTAGACTATGGTTCTTCCATGGTGGTCATTTTGGGAGAGAATCTCCTCATCACAAGGGTCATAGACCATGTTTTGACAAGGTAGACTCAAGTGTGAAGAGGATTTCTCCTCTCTTTCTCCCTTTCTCTTTTGGTTCAGCCAAGAGATTCTTTGCTTCTTTCCTTGGGCTAGCTCTGACCTTGGTGTCTTCTTCTTCATGAGGTGCTCTTTTGGTCGAGTGTGGAGCTTTGGTGAAGATTCTTCAAACCTTGGATTGTGTGCTAGGAGCTCTTGATCTTGGAGTTTGGAGCCCTTGGTAGTGATCATCATAAGGTGGGTTATATAACATTAAACCTACTCTATTATTGCACTTATTTATGCTTTATATTATTGTCTTCTCTATCTAGATTGCTTCCTCATTATGCTTGTACTTAGTAGTAACCTCTAGAACTTGTTTGGTGGAGATACCTTGCTTGGTTTGGGAGAAATATGAAACCCTAATCTATGTGTACCCAATTTAGTAAATGATGAGTTATGGAGGTTCTTCTCTACATTTTTCTCTTGACCTTACTTCCATGCATGGTGTTCATATACTTAGAAGTTGGATACATGATTAGGTTCGGTTTTGGTTACCTTGAGCATGCTTTTTCCTTCTTTAGAGGAGGTTCTTTCTTAGTGGTCTCTTGACCTATGCCTTAGGGTTTGGTGATTGGTTGCTTGAGTTTTCCTTCATGGTGGCCATGGTTCTTCCTTTGGATCCAGTTCTATTTTGAGACCTAGATGGTGCATCTTGGTGTGGTCGTGACACTTCCCTCTTGGTGGTCACGACCTTGATAGCTCTTAGTTGAGATGCTTCCTTGAGGTCGAGACACCTTTGGTCGAGATGTTTTGTAGAACCCTAACCCTAGGTGTCGTAGGCACGACAAGACCTAGAGGGTGGAGGTCGAGACATGTAGGTGGATGGTCCAGACACATGAGTGTTGCTTTGTGACATGGACCATGATGGGTGGTCACGACCTATGTGGTTATATGGTCAATATAGGGTGATGGTAGGTGGATGAGAAGCACATGTGATCATATATGAATGATACCTAATCCATATATAATGTTGTTAATAATGGTCTAATCAACTCTAATGATGTTTCTTAATCATTATACACTCCAAAATGATGGAGGTGATGGTTCTAGGGTTGATGGTTGAACCTAGTCTTGTAAACTCTAATCGGCTAAGAGGAAACCCCAACCCTAATAATGAATAATGATCTTGCTTGTTTCTCTATCATGAAAGGATTATGATGTTATGTGGTTATCTCTCTCTTGTTTGTCATCTTCTAACCATGCATGTGCTATGATCTTGGTAATCATAGTTAAGTATAGGCTATGGTGACTATGATATCACACAGGTTGAATATTCCCTTGTGAGGCATGTTGAGGCACTTGTGTTACAGGAATAATGTGAATGGGTCCTATGACCTGGTAGTGACTTGTTGCATAATATGATATGGATTTTCCCAATGATGAGTTGAGGGATTAGTATCCCCTGATATGTGGCCTTGTTGATCATGGTCTGAATGGAAATAATACAAGCATCTTGTGGTGATACTGTGACAAGATCACACCCTATATGTTTTATATTTTCTGGAGTTGCATTATGCCCTTACTTTTGTAGCACTTGTTCTGGATTTATATGTTGTAACTTGATTAATGTTAAAAGGCATTTAAATATACTTAACTAATCAAGTGGAATCTGAATATGTAGTTTTGCCATGTGCCATAGATCCATCTCAGTGTCAGCACTTGCTAGATGGCGAAACAGGCTTTCCCTTAGAGGAAGTCTAGAGTCATATATTATTGAGTATATGCATTCACAGGATTGGTTGTGGGCCACACCCTGGCAAGAGTGTGTCTGTGGGCCGTAGCTCAGTGATATTTGCTCATATGGTTTCATAGGATTGGTTGCTGGCCATATCCTGGTAGGAGTGCGGCTACGAGCCATAGCTCAGTTTTACTAGCATTGTGACATGTACCAAGGTGGGCTAGGGCTTTCATTATTGACTATATGTCACAAATTGCAATTGATTGGTATGTTTCTGATGTGTACTCGTGTACTGACCATGAGGTTTGGTGAGGTTGTGGATTCTGGCTCCTCCATGGACCTTGTATGGCATCGATTTTGACTTAGTAGTGGTCGGTTGGATTTGGGTGGTACGACTCAAATCCTTGGGGCATAATAAAATATATAATCATTCATGTAGTGTACTTTCATAGGGCTAAATATGAAAACATTGGATGAGGCCTTACATGCTTTTGCAACAGTATAGCTGGTAGTGAATTTACATGTTCTTCATATTCCTTTTTTTTATGATAAGATATTTCAAATCTGATTGCAATTGCTTATGCTGATTAGGAATGGTTATTTGCTTATTGTAATTGTATCTTTACTTTTATTCTTTATTTATTTACCTTATCCGTGCTAATAATAGTGTTGGTGGAGAGTTATATCTCCCGCTGAGATTTGGAATCTCATCCCGTAGGTTTCCCACATCTTTTAGGTGGACGTACACGAGGAGGTAGAGATCGTGCAGTGGAGGCAGAACAGCTATTAGAAGAACAATAGCAGCTAAGGTTGGGAATGTTGCTTGTGGTCTTTTGTTGTTAGACTCAGGTCTTGGGGGAAGTTATGTATGTTCCTCGATGGTGTTATCGATATGAGTTTTTAGTTTATGTGTCCTTGTTGCATATAGTTGCCTATTGTACATGTTTATGTAAATGACCAGATATCATCATAGGTGATAGGTAGTCTTGTATGGACATGTTTTAAATAACGATGTTCTATGATATATAATTTAGGTGGCAAGTTTTTGGACCATAATGTAATAAGTTTCTTGATGTGGGTTCTTGTTGTAATTGCTTTTAATTTCTAGTGTTTTTCGGTAATCTAGATGTTTAAGTTTTGTTTCCGCATTTGGTTTGGAGTTATCTCATTGTTTGTGGCGTGGGGCGTCACACCTATCTTCCATGGAAATCATCTGGCTCTAAAACCCCTTTGGCTTGGGTGCATTGCAATATTAGTGACCACTACTCTATGTATTGTCCTTATAGAGAGAACGGGACCAACCCAAAAATGAAATGGGTCCCCAAGATAACATTGGATCCCAAGGTTTGAATTGAGCACTGACATCTTCCTTTCTTGTAGGTAAAAGGAAAATGGATGGTTGATAGTGGTTGCTCAAAGCACATCACAGGTGAAATCAGCCACTTCAACCAACTCACAAAAAAGAAAGGAGGATAGGTGACATTTGATGACAAAAACAAAGGTAAAGTGATAGGTGATGGTGATGTAGGTGATTTACTATGCATCAATAATGTTCTTCTTGTGGATGGCCTACATCACAATTTTATTAGTGTTAGTCAATTATGTGATCATGGCTATCTTGTTCTTTTTACCTCACTAAAATGCTTGCTTCTAGATTTTGTCTCCTACAATGTTAAATATAAGGGAATCATAAATGGTAATCTTGATGTTATTGTTATTGACTCTATTAAGCATATTGTTGGTAGATGTCTTGTTTTCGATTCGAATGATATAGATTTGTAGCATCGTAGGCTTGGTCATGTAAATATGCATCAGTTGAAGAAGTTGAGCAAAAAGGAATTGGTCAAAGGACTTCCAAAATTTGATTTTGAGAAGGATGAGGAATGCCAACCTTGTACCCAAGGAAAGCAAACCAAATCCTCCTTTAAATCCAAAGGAGTCCTTAGTACCAAGAGAACTCTTGAACTTCTTCACATTGATCTATTTGGACCAATGATAACTCAATCACTTTGTGGTAGCAAGTATTGCCTCATAATTGTCGATGACTTTTCTCGCTATACTAGAACCTTCTTTCTTATTTCAAGAAGTGACACTCATGATGTTTTCTCAGGTTTTTGTAAATGTGTTGAAAATGAAGCTTCTTGTCGGATTTTTTCTATCTGTAGTGTCCATGGGGAAGAAATTGAAACTGACTTGTTTGAGCAGTTTTGTAAGGAATCTAGATATGAACATAACTTTTCTTCAACTCGAACACCTCACAAAAATAAGGTTGTAGAGGGAAAGAATAGGTCACTATAGGAAATGGCTAGGACCATGCTTCTAGAGTATGATACTCCAAAGAAGTTTTGAGTTGAATCTGTTAGCACTTCATGTTCTATACAGAATTGAGTTTGTACTCATCCATCTTTAAAGAAAAACTCTTATGAGTTATTGTGTGGTAGAAAGCCCTTTATTGATTTCTTTTATGTTTTTTGTTGTCCTTGTTTTGTTTTGAACACCAAGGATTCCCTCAATAAGTTTTATGTGAAATCGTACAAGGCTTTATTTCTTGTTTATAGAACTATAAGAAAGGCTTACAAAGTATTTAACATTGAATTATCAAACATAGAAGAATTTATCAATGTTAAATTTGTTAAAACTAACCCCTCTATTTCCAAGAATATTGTGAATGATGATGTTGTAGATGAGGTGAGCCCTCACTTGAAAGATCTCAACATTGTTGACAAAGGGAAAGAGGTGTTAGTAGATAAAGAAGAGAAAGATGAAGAAAATAAGGATCCAACTCCCCATTTTGCAAAGCATCTTCCAAAAGAGCTCATCATAGGCAATCCTTTTGAAAGGGTGAAAGTGCAAGCTGTATTCAGAAAAGAACAAGATGATAGCACCTTCATCTCACAACATGAGCCAAAGAATGTCAAAGAAGCTCTCAAGGATGATGAATGGATCCTAGTCATGTAAGAAGAGTTAGAATAGTTTGAAAAGTACAAAGTGTGGACCTTAGTGTCACGACCAAATGATAGGAAGATCATTGGCACCAAGTGGGTCTACTGCAATAAGCTAAATAAAAGTGGTAAAGTGGTAAGAAACAAAACAAGGTTAGTTGTTGAAGGCTACAGCCAACAGGAAGGTATTGATTTTGATGAAACTTATACACCTGTTGCTAGACTTGAGTCTATTAGAATGTTATTTGTCTTTTCTAGTTATAAGAATGTATTACTTTATCAAATGGATGTTAAAAGTGTGTTTTTGAATGGTACAGTCAAGGAGTTTATCAAATGGATGTTAAAAGTGTGTTTTTGAATGGTACAGTCAAGGAGGAAGTCTATGTAGCTCAACCTCCCGGCTCTGAACATGATAAATTGCCTAACCATATTTATATGTTACATAAAACTCTCTATGGACTCAAACAAGCCCATAGGCTTGGTATGAGAAACTAAAGAACTTTTTGCTAGACAATAGCTATATCATGGGCTAAGTCAATTATACTCTATTTCTAAAACATAATTGTAGCAACTTTTTTATCATTCAACTTTATGTTGATGATATTATTTTTGGCAAAACTGATCTTGATCTTTGCAAGGAGTTTAGTTATCTTATGTAGAGTGAGTTTGAGATGAGAATGTTGGAGGAACTTACTTTCTTCCTCATATTCCAAATCAAGCAAACCAATGAAGGTAACTTAATCAACCAAGGCAAGTACACGAGTGAACTGCTTAAGCATTTTGGGATGGAGAATACAAAGTTCATAAACACCCTCACATCAAACACTGCCAAGCTTGACAAAGATGAAGAAGGTGAGAAAGTGGATGAGAAGCTCTATAGTGATATGATTGGAAGTTTATTATACTTAACTATCTCTAGACCTGACATAATGATTAGTGATGGCTTGTGTGCTCGATTTCAATCAAGCCCTAGAAAATCATAACTCATTTTGAAAATTTTAGGCTAGGGACTCGTGCTTTGTGAAAATGTGTCTCTCCAGTTGCACAACCTCATCCAGTATCTCTCTGTTATAGTCTACAGCACAGGGGTCCAGCTCTAGTATCGTCATGCCATTGTTTCCCATAGCGGTGTTGGTGGCAGTCTCGAGATGCTAGGTGTTGGTGACATGATCCACTCGTCGATGTTGAGGATCTTGATGGGTCCCTAATCACGATCCACAGATCGTGTTGCGGTGTTATTTCATTTGGGCGGCTATCGTTGATGATTTTGCATGCCAGATTGTGGTTTTCCTTGGAGGTCGGGACCGCTAAGGCCAGATCGAGAGGGATCATGGACCATGATGACTGGTGAAGTCAGAAGTCTAGATCAATTCATGTTCATATATATTGTCAACTAGGGCTGTCAAAAACAATTCAGCCTATAAATATGGTTGTGTCCGACGTAGAAGAAAATGTGGGTGAATTTCATATATGACATTCTGGGTTGATCTCGGTTAAGATTATGTGTATGAATATAAACCAAGTCAATTCTAAGTTTAGAAACCGGACAAAAATGAGTTTAAACACTTACCTATATACATGTATTTATGAGATGTAGGATATATATTGAAGTGATATATGTATTATTTTGGTAGAATACGTGAAATAAATTACAATCTTGTGGATAATTTTTTTAGAGTATTGTTTTAAAAAAAATGTCTAAATCCAGGTCTGGATTTAGTTCTAGAGACGATCCACAAATTGTGTCGTTGTGTTATTTTAGTCAGGCGGCTACCATTAATGATTCTACATGCCAGATTATGGTTTTCCTTGGAGTTCGGGACTACCAAGGCTAGTCCAAGAGGGACCATGGACCATGGTGACTGGTGAAGTCAGAAGTCTAGATGAATTCATGTCCATATATATAGTCACCTAGGGCTATCAAAACAATTTTGAGCCTATAAATATGGTTGTGTCTGACCCAGAAGAAAATGTGGGTGAATTTCATATATGAGTTTCTGGGTTGATCTCGGTTAACATTATGTGTATGAATATAAATCAAGCCAATTCCAAGTTTAGAAATCGGACAAAATCGGGTTCTAAACACTTACCTATATACATATATTTATGAGATGTAGGTTATATATTGAAATTATATATGTATTATTTTAGTATAATATATGAAATAATTTGCAATCTTATGGATAATTTTATCAGACTACCATTTAAAAAAATATATCTTCAAATCTGAGTCCGGATTTAGTTCTAGAAACGGTCCACAGATCGTGTTGGGGTGTTATTTTAGTCGGGTGACTATCGTTGATGATTTTACATGCCCAATAACGGTTTTCCTTGGAGGTCGAGACTACCAAGGCCAAACCGAGAGGGATAATGGACCATGGTGACTAGTGAAGTCAGAAGTCCAGATCAATTTGTATTCATCTATATTGTCAACTAGGGCTGTCAAAAAAATTTGAGCCTGTAAAACTAGTTGTGACTGACTCAGAAGAAAATGTGTTTGAATTTCAAATATGTTGTTCTAGGTTGATCTCAGTTAAGATTATGTGTCTGGATATAAATTGAGAAAATTCTGAGTTTAGAAACCAGACAAAATCGAATTTGAAACACTTACCTATATGCATATATTTATGAGATGTAGGCTATATATTGAAGTGATATATGTATTATTTTAGTAGAATGTATGAAATAATTTGCAATCTTATAGATAATTTTATCAGAGTATCATTCTTTTGAAAAAAATATCTTTAAATCTAGGTCTGGATTCAGTTTCAAATACGGTCCACAGATCGTGTTGCAGTGTTATTTTAGTCGGGTGACTGTCATTGATGATTCTACATGCCTGATTATGGTTTTCCATGGAGGTCGGGACTGCCAAGGCCAGGCTGAGAGGGACCATGGACCATGGTGACTGGTGAAGTCAAAAGTCAAGATCAGTTCATGTTCAACTAAATTTTCAACTAGGGTTGTCAAAAAAAATTGAGCATGTAAATCTAGTTGTATCAGACCCAGAAGAAAATGTGTTATAATTTCAGATATGACGTTTTGGGTTGATCTCAGTTAAGATTATGTGTTTGAATATAAATCAAGCCAATTTTGAGTTTAGAAACTTGATAAAATATGGTTCTAAACACTTATATTTATACATATATCTATGAGATTTTGGCTATATATCAAAGTGGTATATGTATTATTTTAATAGAATATATGCACTAATTTGCAATCTTATGGATAATTTTATCAGAGTATCATTTTTTTCAAAAACAATCATCTTCAAATCTGGGTCCAGATTTAGTTCTAGATTTTAATTTCTCAATCTTGGTTAGTTCTAGGTTGAGAGGTTTGAATAATAGTTGGGTTCATATTCGGTCTGGGTTTGACAATTAAACAATTTGAATCAATATGGGTTTGATAATTAAACAATCCGAATTGGATTTTTTGACCAAAACCAACCAAGACCCGATTTTTTGACACCTCTAATGTCAACATTGTAGTCGTGGCTTTGAGCCTTTGTAGTTAGGAATGATAAAAGATATAAGTATATGTGTTTTTGAAGAAGTAGGGAGGCTATATTATTCACCAGTCCTCCCACTGCAAGCTCTAAAATAGAACTTACAAACATTAACCATACAATTAGCTTTAATCCCCATAAAATCATGATGTAGGAGATCCAAAGTGTTTGTAGGAGGGTCACTTATAATGTGAAAGCACAACTCCTTAAAAGCAAGTTGAGACATCCGATCATCCACCCTATTTCCCTCTCTATAGATATGCATAAAATTCATCACCCAATCCTACTTTGTAAGGCTCTGATTGTTAGCCTGGTGCGCTAACAATCATTTGAGAGGGAGGTACACTCATTTATGCCTCAATACCAACTTTAGAGTCATATATTATAATAACCATGCAAGAACCAAGATCTATGAGAGAACAATGCCCCAAACTTCAGCCTTCATGATAAAGCAGGCCCCAATGTTAAGCATGAAACCACTTATCCATTTGAGATTGTTGTCCCTAACAACACCAGTTGTATTTG
The DNA here is from genome assembly GCA_963693085.1 of Alisma plantago-aquatica. NCBI lineage: Eukaryota > Viridiplantae > Streptophyta > Magnoliopsida > Alismatales > Alismataceae > Alisma > Alisma plantago-aquatica. Next base: position 471,254,770 of record OY856409.1, on the reverse strand, counting down.
CATGATTGGAAGATCTATTGTAGGCCCCATCACAATTTAACTTGACCCGAGAGGAGGGAGGAGAATTCCATCTGATCATAATCAACGCTTTAAGGATAGGATCTTTCATATGTTTTGAATCATGATACTTTTCATAATGTTAATGACCCTGCTAAAGATTAATTGCTTTCTTGGATTTCATGGTAATAATAGGATTATCATTAAACACAAAGTAGTTCCTATTATTCTATATATGCCATATAGTTACTCCTAATGTGCAAAACCAAGTTTCATCTTTGGAACATAAGCCATAAATGAGCCAACTTTGAAAGTCATGATTAAAGAACCTAGGGTTGTGTCCTTCATCTCTTAATTATATCCAAGTAGCCTTGGAAGCAATACAGTCTTTGATGAGATGAATATGAGATTTTGGATGCACAAGGCATATTGGGTAGGTGGCCATCTCTACAAGGTCACTTCTTTTTCTCTCTGCAATTGTGAGGATCTTGTCATAAATAAGAATCCATAAGAAGAATTTGATTCTTTCATGTTGTTTCCATCTCAGATCACCTCCCATATGTTGGAGGATATAATAGAATCATTCTTTTTCATAATATCCTTGTAAGTTGATTTGATGTTGAATATCCAATTAGCATTGGCAGTCTGGTAGAGTTCATCTTCAATTCCATCAAGGTCGGGTGGTTTCATAGCTACAATCTTGAGTAGGGTTAAGCTAGGGAGGTGTTCATTTATCTCTTTCCACAACCAACTTCCTTCATTAGACACATAATCCCTCGATTAGAATTCCTCTCTCAACCATAGGGATTTCTTTGCTACTTATATCAGTTAGGACTTGTCCCTCATCCACCCAAGGATCAACCTAGAAAGAAACTTGTTCCCTTGCCTATATTCTAACATATGCTACTGAAAAGGGAGGGTACACCTTGCACATGGCCCGCCATAAGGGAAAACCATCACTCTTGGAATAGTTATTCTAGATCTTGTTGTTCTTCATATACTTTCCCATGAGAATTTTGACCTAGAGGTTGTTTTTCTCACTAAGGAATCTCCGATCGAGCTTCATGATGAAGGCTTTATTCATGTCAGTAGCAGTCTAGGCCCCCTTCATCTTTAGAAACACAAAGGGTGTCCCAGGCAATATGATGAATGCCCTTCTTGTTCTCATTCTTACCATGTATGAACTTGCTTACAATTATATCAATAGAATTGCATATACACTCAGGTAATTTGGTTGTTTGCATTATTTATTAAGGAATGGTAGATAAAGCACTCTTGTCTAAGGTGAACCTAGAAACAAGAGAGAGGTTATGGCTCTTCCAATTGCTGAGTTTGTCTTGATATCTCTTAATAACGTACTCTTAAGAGGTCTTAGATACTCTCCCATGGATGATGGGCACCCCCGAGTGCTTACCCAAATAATTAGTGACCTAAATACCTTCTTTCTAAGCTATATTAGTTCCCTTGTTGTTAGAAACATATGCAAAAAAAGACTTGATTTGATTGAGACACAATTTGTCAGAGCTCTTTCCAGATATCATAAGACACTCTTTAAAATAGTCTGTTTGTGTCTCTAAAGCTTCAGCAAACATCATAGGGTCATCAGCAAAGAACAATTGTGTGAGGGGTGGACCTCCTCTAGATAGGATGATAGGATTCCATTTCCTAACATTAACAAAGAAACAGATGAGTTGGGATAACCTCTCCATGCAAAGAATGAAATAAGGGGATAGGGGATCCCCTTGTCTAACCCCTCTATTAGGTTGAAATTTTGTAGATGTATTGTCATCCCAAATAATTTGGAAAGTACCCATATGAAGAGTAGGCATAATGAGACTTATCAAACCTTAGGGATACCTATATTTTGTAGTGTGTCATCAATGAAATTCTAGCTGAATTTATCATATGTTTTTTCCAAGTCCACCTTAATATCCATGAGCCCCTTTCCTTGCTTCTTTTTCCTTATAGTGTCCACCACTTCTTGAACTATGATTATGTTGTCAGAGATCTTACGTTGATGAATGAATGCAAATTGAGATTCATTGACCAAACGAAGTAAGATATCAATAATCTTATTGGAGATGATCTTAGTGACTGTTTTATAAGCCACATGTTTTACAATGATGGATTACAGATGATAGGACTCTCAATTTTAGGAATAAGAACAATATAAACTGTGGACATATGTTTGCTAATCTCTCTCTTAGAAAAACATCCCAGATATACTTAATAATCAATCGGCCAACAGTGTCCCATTGATATTGAAACAAATAACCCAGGATCCCATTAGGACCATGGTCCTTAATTTTGCCCATACTAATGATACCATCCTTAAAGTCTTTCACAGTAGGGTGGCTTTCAAGAAAATTCCTTCCCTTATCATTCAACTTGTAAATCCTGTTAACCTAAGTGTTATAAAATGTCCATATTTTGATGATTACTTAATCATTCATTCCATATGTATCTAATATGTCTATTTAAGATTGATTTTAGGCATTAGGTACAAGAAAATGATCATTTCCATCAAGCCTTAGCTCTATGTAGTTCAAGTCAAAACTTGTGCAAATGCACTTTCTTGGAAAGCGTCCTAAAACCCTTAAGACAAATTTTGTAACCATTTGTATTGATGATATGACTTGTAACTAAGATAAGAAAATATTAAGAGTCATTAATTCAAACATTTAATCACTCTAATGACATTTTCCAAAATTGGTCACAGGTTGTATGATCGGTCGAGTTTCCTTCCTAGAAACTTGACAATGCCTTAGATTAATCTTGGCAAATGCCCAGGATCGCCTGAGTTTGCCCAGAATAAACTTGATCGAATCCCTACACTGGAAAATCAAATTTAATTGATCGGTTGAGTTTCATCCAGGATAAACTCGACCGATGCTTCAAATTTGATTTGTCATATAGTGCAATCAGTCGAGTTACCTTTATTGAAACTCAACCGACTGTGTTGCACAGAGTGTGTAGAAAAAGTGATTCTAACCATTGGAGTATTGCAAAACTCAAAGTTATATCCATTGCAACACCCCAAACAGATAGAAAATGTTTCTTAGTGCGCCTAACCTCTAATGGACACCCCTAACTATAAATAGGACCTTTTGGAGTTCATTCCAAGGTTGTTCCTTCATGCTATTCAAGATCCCAGCATAGTTGATCATCTAGTTTTGTTGATCCACTTTCTCTCTCTTATTTGCAAATTAAAACGTCCATATGAGTGAGATAGAATATGTGTGAGAGAGCTACTCATTGTATACTTGTAAAGCTCACAAAGATTCCCTTTCCCCAACCCCTTTCTTCATGATCAAGGTGGTGAAGGAGAAGTTGCAAGGATTCTCCAATTGGAAGGAGAAGGTGCAAAAGCTTCTCCAAGGTGAAGGAGAAGGTCAAGGCCAAAGATCCGGGAGTAGAGTTGGTAAATCCTTCAAGGAAAAAGACTTAGTGCAAGAAGGGGATCTCTTTAGCGAAGATGTCCAGCTACTTGCAAGAGTGGGTAAGACTTTGTAGAAGTAGAAGACTCTAGCTCAAAGGATAGATAAGTCTTTGGTTGGTTTATTGGTTCCTTTTGATCCTTAAAAGGAGGATGGGTATCCTTGGCCTGGAAAAGGAAGGTCATCTTGTATGTCTTATAATGGAATAAAAGTATACATTGGTTGCAAAATCCTAGAGCTTGACGTCTCTAGGTAGTGGACTGACTTTATCCTAGTTTGGGGATTGGAGCCACTCTACATAGCTTGTTTTGTGCTTGATTCAATTTCTCTCATCCTTGCTATGTATGCTTAGTTGCACTACATATTCAATATTTTCAATCCCATATCTTGAAGTAACTTAAAGGTCTAACAAGTTTTGTGTGAGTATTTTAGCTCTATTCACCCCCCTCTAGATCCATTGATCTAACAAGTGGTATCAGAGCCACGGTATTCTCTAATAAAAAATCCTACAAGACGAGAAGATGGGCGACAACATCCTTGGGTCTCTCAACTTAGAAGGTGTTTCTCCATGAAACCCCCAATCTTTGATGGAAAATAATTCCTCTATTGGAAGAGGAGGATGTAGTTTTATCTTTAAGGATGAGCTACGATATGTGAAAAGTAGTCATCCTTCCATGCAAGGATCCAGCGGCTGATGTATCTACTTGGGATGAAGCTACACTCAAGAAGGTATTGTTGAATGCCAAGGCGATAAGCATCATCTATGTTGTCCTCACCCCCTCTGAGTTCAACCGGATCTCCTCTTGGGACACATCCCATTAGATACAAAATAAGTTGTGCATCACCTATGAAGGCACAAAGTAAGTCAAGGAGTCTAAGATATACATGCTGAAGGATCTCCTTGAAAACTTCAAGATCGGAAAGAAAGAGAAAGTGGTTGAGATGAACACAAGGCTCAATACCATCATCAATGGACTTGATTCTTTGGGCCACACTATGGATAGAGGGACCATCAACTCTAAGATTCTAAGGTCTCTCCCCAAGAGATGGGAATCCAAGGTGACTTCCATTGAAGAAGTTAGAATCCTTGGTGACATAGCTACCAAAGAGCTCATTGGAAACCTTCAAGCTCGTGACCAAAGACTTGACAAATAAGAGGAAGATGAGAAGCAAGAAGAGAAGGAATCAAACAAGATCAAAGACAATGCATTCAAAGCTCAAGTGGAGGTCATCATTCTCCAACAACAACAACTTGCTTTCTGGTCCTCTCCTCCTTCCTCAAGTGAAGATGAAACCCTTCGTGACCATGAAACTAACTACTCTAAGAGAAAGCACTTCAAAGTAAAGTAATCCTCCTCCTCTACCCCAAGGTGCTATGAATGTGGCCAAAAGAGACACTACAAAAGTGTTTGCCCCAAGGCAAAGAAGTCCTTTCACAAGAGTAGTTCCAAGAAAAGGAAAGACTACAAGAAGGATGGAAAGTACAAGAAGAAGGACAATAAGGAAAGACGAAGCAAGGATGTAGCCCATGATGCATGGGAGGAGTCTGCTTCTAGTGGTTCTAGATCAAAAGAGGGAGAATGTGACCATGCACTCATGGCCTCTACTAGTGAAGACATTGATGAGGTAAGTGACGTAAGTGAGGTAATCTTACATGAGTCATCTAAAGAAGACCTCATTGATATTGTTAATGCTTCCCGCTCTTTTCTTTCTAAATGTAAATCTAAGAAGAAGAGGTTAGGGAAAATCATTGATGACATGTATGTTAAGGTTGATATCCTTGATCAAAATGAGAAAGTGGATCTTGATAGTATTGACTCTTTGCAAGGGAAGTTTCTTGATCTTGAGCTCCAATCAAATGGATTTGAAGTACAAAATGATATCTACCTTAAGAACATCAATAGTTTTAAGGAAGAAAATCAAGTCGGGTTTGATGAGATTGCCCTACTTAAAACTTAAATTGATGATCTTATACATGCTTGTGATGTATTAAAGATGAAAATAGTATTTATCTTGATGATCTTATCATGCTTAGAATTGAAAATGCTAGATTGCTTTCTCAAATTAATGATTGTTCTTATATACCTTTATTGCCTAGTAATGAAGTATCTAGCATTATTCTTGAGAGAGATTCTTATCATAGTAAAGCCCTCTGTCTAGAGGTCGACCTACTTCACGGTCAAGATGATTTAGCTAGTCTTTCTGCTACTGTCATTAATCTTAGTGATGGTAATCATAAACTTAGAGCTTCCTTGTATAAATTCCTCAAAGGGAAAAAGTCCCTCAAAGTGTTAGATAACTCTACCAAACATAGCGATAAAAGTGGTTTGGGATATGAGGGAGATCCAAAGAGTAAGAGAAAGGGTAAGGGTAAGAAAAAGAGTAAGGAACCTCCTATCTTCCATGAAAATTTATCTGGCTCTAAAAACCCTATGGTTTGTGTGCATTGCAATAGTGGTGACCACTACCTTACTTATTCTCCTAATATAAAGAACGAGACCAACCCAAAGATGAAATGGATCCCCAAGATAACACTGGATCCCAAGGTTTGAATTGATCACCGACATCTTCCTTTCTTGTAGGTAAAAGGAAAATGGATTGTTGATAGTGGTTGCTCAAAGCACATGACAGGTGCAATCAGCCACTTCAACCAACTCACAAAAAAGAAAGGAGGATAGGTGACATTAGATGACAACAACAAAGGTAAAGTGATAGGTGATGGTGATGTGTGTGATTCACTATGCATCAATAATGTTCTTCTTCTGGATGGCGTACATCACAATTTAATTGGTGTTAGTCAATTTTGTGATCATGGCTATCTTGTTCTTTTTACCTCACTAAAATGCTTGCTTATAGATTCTGTCTCCTACAATGTTATATATAAGGGTATTAGAAATGGTAATCTCTATGTTATTGTTCTTGACTCTATTAAGCCTATTGTTGGTAGATGTCTTATTTTAATTTGAATGATATACCTTTGTAGCATCGTAGGCTTGGTCATATAAATATGCATCAGTTGAAGAAGTTGAGCAAAAAGGAATTGGTCAAAGGACTTTCAAAACTACATTTTGAGAAGGATGAGGAATGCCAACCTTGTACCCAAGGAAAGAAAACCAAATCCTCCTTTAAATCCAAAGGAGTCCTTAGTACCAAAAGAGCTCTTGAACTTCTTCACATTGATATATTTGGACAATGAGAGCTCAATCGCTTTGTGGTAGCAAGTATTGCCTCATAATTGTTGATGACTTTTCTCGCTATACTTGGACCATATTTCTTATTTCAAAAAGTGATACTCTTGATGTTTTCTCAAGTTTTTGCAAACGAGTTGAAAATGAAGCTTCTTGTTGAACTTTCTCTATCCGTAGTGACCATGGGCGAAAATTTGATCCTGACTTGTATGAGCGGTTTTGTGAGGAATCCGGATATGAGCATAACTTTTCTTCAACTCAAACACGTCAACAAAATAAGGTTGTAAAGAGAAAGAATAAGTCGCTACAAGAAATGGCTAAGACCATGTTTTTAGAGTATGATACTCCAAAGAAGTTTTGAGTTGAATCTATTAACACTTCATGTTTTGTGCAAAATTGAGTTTTCACTCATCCATCTTTAAAGAAAAACTCCTACGAGTTATTGTATGGTAAAAAGCCATCTATTGATTTCTTTCATGTTTTTGGTTGTCCTTATTTTGTTTTAAACACCAAGAATTCCCTCGACAAGTTTGATGTGAAATTATATAAGGTTTTCTTTCTTATTTATAGCACAACAAACAAGGCATATAGAGTATTTAACATTGAATTGTCTAACGTAGAAAAATCTATCAATGTGAAATTTGTTGAAACTAACCTCACTATTTCTAAGAGTATTTTGAATGATGATGTTGTAGATGAGGTGATCCCTCACTTGAAAGATCTCAACATTGTTGATAAAGGAAAAGAGGTGTTAGTAGATGATGAAGAGAAAGATGAAGAAAAGAAGGATCCAACTCCCCGTTTTTCAAAGCATCATCCAAAAGAGCTCATCATAAGCAATCCTTTTGAAAGGGTGAAAATGCGAGCTGAATTCAACAAAGAACAAGCTGATAGTGTCTTCATCTCACAACTTAAGCCAAAGAACATCAAAGAAGTTCTCAAGGATGATGAATGGATCCTAGTCATGCAAGAAGAGTTAGAGTAGTTTGAAAAGAACGAAGTGTGGACCTTAGTGAGAAGACAAAATGATAGGAATATCATTGGCACCAAGTGGGTCTACTACAACAAGCTAGATGAACTCTCTGAAATCATGCAAGCCAACTATCATAAACCATGGCTTCTTGGAGGGGACTTCAACCTTATTACCATGGTCACCGATAGGCAGAATTTATTTTCAACTTCATCAGCCCTTATCCCAGCTGACAAAACCTTTATACATCTCCTCTCTAAGCACAAAATGATTGACCTCTCCCCTCTAATGCTGGTTTCACATGGACTAGAAATAACACGAGAGCTAGCTTGGACCACTTCATCTGCTCCACCGCTTGGGAAGAACATTTCCCTCTAGCGTATGTCCATGTGGCACATAGGCCTATCTCAGACCACTTTCCCTTAATCATTGACACACATAGAGATATTTGGGGGGAAATCTTTTCGATTTGAAAACTTCTGGCTCACAAACCCCTAATTTGTTAAACTCTGTGAAAACAACTGGATATTGGCATATCACAGAACTAGAAATCTGGGATTCCACATATAGAGAAACACCAAACTCATGAAACACAAGATCTTAGATTGGAAACTCTGACAACCCTAAAATCTTTCAAACTCTCTTAAAGATCTTGAACAAAAACATATTTTTGTTGGCAGTGACCCCTCAGCTGATCCAGCTCTAGTACTTACCATCAAGTCGGAGATTGACCAAATAAAAAATTGCTTGGACATTAAGTGGAGACAAAGAGCTAAAGTCACATGGTCTAAGGAAGGTGACAAAAACACAAAATTCTTCCAAAAGTTTGCAACAATAACCATAGGAGAAATATCATTGCGTTTTAAACATTCAAGGGGTCATCACCACAAACAAACACCTGATCATATCTCACATTGTTGAACACTTTAGAAAGATGTTCAATACCAACCACAGTCCATCCTTCCTTAACTCCATAAACTGGCAGTCTCTATGCCCAAAAAAGATTGATTCTCTAATAGACTTAAACAAGCCTTTCTATCCAGATGAGCTTGATTCTGCTATAAAATCTCTCAGAAAAAAAAAAACAAATCTCATGGGCCTGATGGGCTTAATGTGGAATACTACCTTACTAACTGGAACCATTTCAGGAAAGACTTCATAGGTTTTCTTCAAGAAATCCACAAACACAACAATGCTCACAACATCCTCAAACATCTAAACAAAACTTTCATTGCTCTTATCAAAAAAACTGATCATCCTGAGCAAATATCACAATTCTGTCCAATCAGCCTCATCAATACTTCATACAAAATCATTGCTAAAACTCTGGCTAATAGATTGAAACCCTGCATCAACAACATCATACCTCTCAACCAGAATGCCTTTCTTAAAAACAAAAATATCCAAGATGCTTACCTGATGGTAAATGAGACGATTCATCTGTGCCACATAAATTAAAAAAACCATGATTGCTATTAAACTTGATTTTGAAAAAGCCTTTAACTATATTAACTGGAATTGCCTCATTAAATCTTTGGCCGGTTTTGGTTTTCCATAACCTTGGATAAGCTGGATACATGCCTGCATTTCCACAAATCACTTTTCCACAATCATCAATGGCTCACTTTTTGGATACTTTAAAAACACAAATGGACTCAGGCAAGGTGACCCACTTTTCCCCTTACTTGTTTATAATTGTAACCTCGATCCTCACAAGGATGATCAAACTTGGCCTACCCATGGGCTTATTTCATCCCCCTCTGAATGCAAGGAGAGCATCATACAGTTCGTGGATGATACTATCATCCTGGTTTCACCAAAAGATGACACCATCATAAATACCATTAGAATCATTGGAATCTTTTCATACATCTCGGGACTGAAACTTAACCTCCAAAAGTCTTCCATCTTTGGTGTTCACACTGATCATCACATCATCAACAGATATAAAACTCTCCTCAAATGCAAGCATGAAGAGTTCTCGATCAACTATCTTGGCTTACCCATCACCCCCCCTAAACATCACACATTCTATATGGGTTCCCATCATAGACAAGATCGACACAAAACTAAAATCATGGACAAATAACTTCCTCAATCTTGTTGGCCGCCTAACTCTCCTTAATAGTGTCATTACCCCCATCACAACATACTACCTCAGCTGCATTCCCTTACCCACCAAAATAAAAAATATCATTGACAAAATCAGGCAAAGTTTTCTATGGAATAATCAAAACCACTCACATACCAAAAGAAAACACCTCCACCTAGTTAACTGGAATACCATCTCAGTTCCCACATGATTTGGAGGATGGGGTATCATCGATCTTGAAACTCATGCTCTATGCCTAGTGATCAAGATCATCAACACCTTGGCTAACAACAACAAAAAAGATCTGGAGTGACCTCATTCAGCATAAATACTACAAAAAATCCCACCATGGCATAAAACCACGAAACGCATTGCTTCTTCTCTCAGTAAATACATTATCAGACACATCCCCCTAATCAGGAATATCATACATACTCCTCCACACGCTCACTGCCACATCAACTTCTGGAAAGACCCTTGGTTCCAACAAAATTCCATCAAGAACCTGCATCCATAATGGTCTATACCAAAAAAATTAGCTTCTATTTCTACGGCCAAAGCCCTTAATCTGGAGTGACCTCATTCAGCATAAATACTACAAAAAAATCCCACCATGGCATAAAACCATGAAACGCATTGCTTCTTCTCTCTATAAATACATTATCAGACACATCCCCCTAATCACGAATATCATACATACCCCTCCACACGCTCACTGCCACGTCAACTTCTGGAAAGACCCTTGGTTCCAATAAAATTCCATCAAGAACCTGCATCCACAATGGTCTATACCAAAAAAAATTAGCTTCAATTTCTACGGCCAAAGCCCTTAATCTTCTCACCAGCAAAAAAACAAATGCTCTTAAGCGGATCTTTCAAACAAACCTAGAAAATTCGGAAATAAACAACATCATTCATGAGTTGGAATTCAACACAAAGAATAAGATCTCTTGGAGATGGGGGGCGTTATACACCCCAAAGGCAGCTTACACCTTCCTCACCTACAGAGGCATCACTCTTAGCTACTCCCTCTTTGGGGAAAACAAATGGTCCCAGAAGCACAAAATTTTCTTCTGGCTCCTACTAAACAACAAGCTTCTCACCGACCAAAACATTACAAAGAGAGGTTTTGTTAGGCCCTCAAGATGCTATCTCTTCCTTGTCGAATCAGAAACATCAGAACATATTGTCAAAAATTGTCCAGTCTCATAACTTATCATCAAAAACTTTCTTAATATTAGATCTGATAATCAAAATATTACTGCTATTCCTTTCAATATAAAACCTATGCATAGATTAGCAAATTTCTACCCAGAAGACATCATTATCACCATTTTATGGCACATCTAGATAGAAAGAAATCATAAAAAAATTAATAACGCAAATAATCCACTTCATATCATTTTATTAAAGTATCATTAGATCTCACTATTCAACATGCTTGCAGGATAGGCGTCCACGTCATCTAGGATGACTCCAACTGAAGAAAGCCTGAAAAACAACATTGTAGCAGGTGATGTCTTCTACACCATGGAGGAGATTTTGGAAGATGAATCGGACTTCTGATAAGAGCGCATTGGACAGACCAACATATGTTTTGTCTTTTGTCTTTATTTTGCTTAGTTTATGATTCTCATCTTTAAGAGACTTGTCTAAGGGATGCCTCCCCATGGAAATTTTTTCTTCTCTGCTTTTATCACATCATATCAGTAGATTTCGTTTGTACTAAACATGACATTATGCAGGTGTTAGTCTACATAGCTTTAGCCCTTTAATTTTTATAGAATTGCATGACCTTTTATCAAAAAAAAACAAGCTAGATGAAAGTGGAAAAGTGGTAAGAAAAAAAAAAAGCAAGGTTAGTTTCTCAAGGCTACAACCAACAGGAAGGTATTGATTTTGATGAAACTTATGCACCTATTGCTAGACTTGAGTCTATTAGAATGTTATTTGCCTTTGCTAGTTATAATAATTTCTTACTTTATCAAATGGATGTTAAAAGTGTGTTTTGAATGGTACAGTCAAGGAGGAAGTTTATGAAGCTCAACCTCTCGGCTTTGAACATGATCAATTTCCTAATCATATTTATACGTTACAAAAATCTCTCTATGGGATCAAACAAGCCCCTAGGATTGGTATGAGAAACTAAAGAACTTTTTGCTAGACAATGGTTTTATCATGGGCTAAGTCGAGTATACTCTATTTCTAAAACACAATTGTAGCACTTTTTGATCATTCAAATTTATGTTGATGATATTATTTTTGGCAGAACTGATCTTGATCTTTGCAAGGAGTTTAGTTCTCTTATGTAGAGTGAGTTTGAGATGAGCATGATGGGGGAGCTTACTTTCTTCCTCGGCTTCCAAATCAAGCAAACCAATGAATGTAACTTCATCAACCAAGGCAACTACACGAGTGAACTTCTTAAGCATTTTGGGATGGAGAATACAAAGTTGATAAACACCCTCACATCAAACACCGCCAAGCTTGACAAAGATGAAGAAGGTGAGAAAATGGATGAGAAGGTCTATAGAGGTATGATTAGAAGTTTATTATACTTAACTGTCTCTAGATCTGACATAGTGTTGGCTTGTGTGCTCGATTTCAATCAAGTCCTAGAAAATCACAACTCATCTTGAAAATTCCTGGCTAGGGACTTGTGCTTTGTGAAGATGTGTCTCTCCAACTGCACAACCTCATCCAATATCTCTCTGTTGTGGTCTATGACATGAGGGTCCAGCTCTAGAATCATCACACCGTTGTTACCCATAGCGACATTGATGGCGGTCTCGAGATGTTAGGCATTAGTGACATGATATGCTCATTGATGTTGAGGATCTTTATGGTTCCTTGATCACTATCCACAGATTGTGTTGCAGTGTTATTTCAATTGGGCAGCTATTGTTGATGATTTTGTATGTCACATTATGGTTTTCCTTGGAGGCCGGGACCACCAAGGCCAGACCAAGAGGGACCATGAACCATGATGACTGGTGAAGTCGGAAGTCTAGACCAATTCATGTTCATATATATTGCCAACTAGGGTTGTCAAAAAAATTGAGCCTGTAAATATGGTTGTGTCCGACCCAGAAGAAAATGTGGGTGAATTTTAGATATGACGTTCTAGGTTGTCTGGGTTAAGATTATGTGTCTGAATATAAGCCAAGACAATTCTGAGTTTAAAAATCGGACAAAATTTGGTTCTAAACACTTACCTATATACATATATTTATGAGTTGTAGGTTATATATTGAAGTGATATATGCATTATTTTAGTAGGATATATGAAATAATTTGCAATCTTGTGGATAATTTTATCAGAGTATCATTTTAAAAAAAATCTTCAAATCCAGGTCTAGATTTAGTTCCAGAGACGGTCCACAGATCGTGCCAAATTATGGTTTTACTTGGAGGCCGGGACCACCAAGGTCAGACCGAGAGGGACCATGGACCATGGTGACTGGTGAAGTCAGAAGTCTAGATCAATTTGTGTTCATATATATTGTCAACAAGGGCTATCAAAACAATTTCAAGCCTGTAAATATGGTTGTATCCAACCCAAAGGAAATGTGGGTGAATTTTAGATATGACATTCTGGATCGATTGCGATTAAGATTATGTGTCTCAATATAAATCAAGCCAATTTCGAGTTTAGAAATCGAACAAAATTGGGTATAAACACTTACCTATATACATATATTTATGAGATGTAGGTTATATATTGAATTGATATGTGTATTATTTTGATAGAATGTATGAAATAATTTACAATCTTGTGGATATTTTATAAGAGTATCATTTTTTTTAAATCATCTTCAAATCTGGGTCCGGATTTAGTTCAAGAGACGGTCCACATATCGTGTTGTGGTGTTATTTTAGTCAGGCGACTATCATTGATGATTATGCATGCCCGATTATGGTTTTCCTTAGAGGTCAGGACTGCCAAGGCCGGGCTGAGAGGGACCATGTACCATGGTGATTGGTGAAGTCAGAATTCTAGATAAATTCATGTTCAACTAAATTGTCAATTAGGGTTGTCAAAAAAAAATCAAACATGTAAATCTGGTTGTGTCTGACCTAGAAGAAAATGTGTGTGAATTTTAGATATGATGTTCTGGGTTGATCTCGGTTAAGATTATGTATCTGAATATAAACCAAGCCAGTTTTAAGTTTAGAAACTTGACAAATTGTGGTTCTAAACACTTACCTTTGTACATATAATTATGAGATGTAGGTTGTATATCGAAGTTATATATATATATATATATATTATTTTAGTAGAATATATGAAATAATTTGCAATCTTATGGATAATTTTATCAGAGTATCATTTTTTTCAAAAAAAATCTTCAAATTCAGATCCAAATTTAGTTCCAGATTTTGATTTCTCAATCCTAATTAGTTCTAGGTTGAGAGATCTGAATAATAGTTGAGTCTATGTTCGGTCTGGGTTTGACAATTAAATAATCTGAAATGGTCTGGGTTTGACAATTAAACAATTCGTATTGGATTTTTTGACCCAAAACCAACCAAGACCCTTTTTTTAGACACCTCTAATGTAAACATTGTAGTCGTGGCTTTGAGCCTTTCCAGTTAGGAATGAGAAAAGTTACAAGTATATGTGTTTTTGAAAAAGTAGGGAGGCTATATTATTCACCCCTCCTCCCATTGCAGGCTCTAAAATATAACATTAAAAACATTAACCATATGACTAGCTTTTATCCCCATAAGATCGTGATACAGGAGATCCAAAGTGCCTACAGGAGGGCCACTTAGAATGTGAAGGCCCGACTAATTAAAATCAAGTTGAGACATCCGGTCAGCCACCCTATTTCCCTCTCTATAGATATGCATAAAATTCATCACCCAGTCTCGCTTCCTAAGGCTTTGATTAGTTAACATGATGTGCATATAATCATTTGAGAGGGAGGTACGCTCAGTTATGCCTCAATAGCAACTTTAGAGTCATATAATATATTAACCATGTGAGAACCAAGATCCCATAAGAGCATAACACCCTAAAGAATTCCCCAAACTCCATCCAGGCCCTAATGTTAAGCATCAAACAACTTATATATTTGAGATCGTTGTCCCTAAAAACACCAGTTGCATGATTGGAAGATCTATTGTAGACCCATCACAATTTAGCATGAATGAAGAGGAGGGAGGAGGATCCCATCCAATCTTAACCAACACTTTAAGGATAGGAGCTTTCATATGGTTTTGAATCATGATACTTTTCATAATGTCGATGACCCTGCTAAATATTAGTTGATTTCTTGGATTGCATGGTAGTAATAGTATTATCATCAAACACAAAGTAGTTCTTATTATTCCATATTCACCATATAGTTACTCCTAGCATGCAAAACCAAGTTTCATCTTTGGAACATAAACCATAAATGAGCCACTTTGGAATTTATGATCAAAGAACCTAGGGTCATGTCCTTCAGTTCTCAGTTCTGTCCAAATAGCCTTGGTAGCAATACAATCTCTAGAGAGATGAATACGAGATTCTGGATGCTCAAGGCAGGTCGGGTAGGTGGCCATCTCTACAAGGCCTCTTCTGTTTTCTCCCCACATTTGTAAGATCTTGTCATGAAGAAGAATACATAAGAAGACTTTGATTCTTTCACGTTATTTCCATCTCAGATCACCTCCCATATGTTGGAGGATGGAATAGAATCGTTCTTTTTCATAATATCCTTGTAATCTAGTTTGATGTTGAATCTCCCATTAACATTGGCAACCCAGTAGAGTTCATATTCAAGTCCATCAAGGTTGGGTGGTTTCATAGCTGCAATCTTGAGTAGGGTTGAGCTAGGGAGGTGTTCATTTATCTCTTTCCACAACCAACTTCCTTCATTAGACACATAATCCCTCACTAGAATTCCTCTCTCAATCATAGGGATTTCTCTGCTACTTATATTAGTTAGGACTTGTCCCTCGTCCACCCAAGGATCACGTCAGAAAGAAACTTGGTCCCCTTGCCTATATTTCAACATATGCCACTAAAAGGGGAGGGTCTCACCTTGCACATGGCCTGCCACAAGGGAGAACCATCACTCTTGGAATAGTTCTTCTAGATCTTATTATTCTTCATATACTTTCCCATGAGAATTTTGACCCCAAGGCTATTTTTCTCAGTAAGGAATCTCCAATCAAGCTTCATGGTGAAGGCTTTGTTCATGTCAGTAGAAGATTTGAAGCCCATGCCCCCTTTATCTTTAGGAAGACAAAGGGTTTCCCAGGCAATATCATGAATGCCCTTCTTTTACTCATTCTTACCCTGTATGAACTTGCTTACAATTCTATCAATAGAATTACATATACTCTTAGGGAATTTGGTTGTTTGCAAAACGTATTAAGGAATGGTAGATAAAGCACTCTTGTCTAAGGTGAACCTAGAAGCAAGAGAGAGGTTACAGATCTTCCAATTGTTGAGTTTCTCTTGATATATCCCAATAACATACTCATAAGAGGTCTTGGATACTCTCCCATGGATGATGGTCACCCCCGAGTGCTTACCCAAATCATTAATGACCTAAATACTTGCTCCGTTAGCTATATTAGTTCTCTTGTTGTCAGAAACATTGGCTGAAAAGAATACTTTCAATTTAATTGAGACATGATTCGTCTAAGATCTTTCCGACTATCATAAGACACTCTTTAACATAGTCCATCTATTTCTCTAAAGCTTCAGCAAACAGCATAAGGACATCGGGAAAGAATTGAGGGATGGACCTCCTCCAAATAGGATGATAGGCTTCGATTTCTTAACATTGACAAAGAAACGGATGAGTTGGGATGACCTCTCCATCCAAATAATGAAATAAAGGGATAGGGGATCCCCTTTTCTAACCCCTCTATTAGGTTGAAATTTTGTAGATGTATGGTCATCCCAAAGAATTTGGAAACTACCCATATGAAGATTACATGTAATGAGACTTATCAAACCTTGGGATACATATATCTTGTAGTGTGTCCTCAATGAAATTCTAGCTCAATTTATCATATGCTTTTTCCAAGTCCACCTTAATAGCCATGATCCCCTTTCCTTGCTTCCTTTTCTTTATAGTGTCTGCCACTTCTTGAACTATGATTATGTTGTCAGAGATTTGACGTTGATGAATGAAGACAGATTGAGATTCATTGACCAAACGAAGTAAGATATCAGTATTATTATTGGCGATGATCTTAGTGACTATTTTATAAGCCATGTGTTGCTATAGACTAATGGATCACAAATGATTACAGTTGAGAGGACTCTCAAATTTAGTAATAAGAATAATATAAACTTTGGGCATATGTTTGCTAATCTCTCTCTTAGAAAAACATCCTAGATATACTTAATAATCAATTGGCCAACGATATCCCATTGAGATTGAAAGAAATAAGCCAGGATCCCATCAAGACCAGGGGCCTTAATTTTTCCCATACGAAAGACAACATCTTTAACATTTTTCATAGTAGGGTGGCTTTCAAGCAAATTCCTTCCCTTATCATTCAGCTTGTAAAACATTTTGACATAAGTGTTATACATTGTTCATATTTTGATGATGACCTAACCATTACATTCATATATTTCTAATATGTCTATTTGAGATTGATTTCAGGCATTAGGTACAAGAAAAGGATCATTTCCATCAAGTCCTAGCTTGATCTAGTTCAAATCAAAAGCTAACAAATGCACTTTCTCAAAAAATGACCTAAAGTCCTTAGGACAATTTTTGTAACCATTTGTATTGATGCTATGGCTTGTAACTAAGATGATAAAAATAATCAAGAGCCCTTAATTCGAATGTTTAATCACTCTAATGAATTTTTTTTAAATTGATCACATGTTGTATGATCAGACAAGTTTCCTTCCTAGAAACTCGACTGATGCCTTGGATTAATCCTGCAAAATGTCCAAGATCGGTCGAGTTTGCCCAAAACAAACTCGACCGAATCCCTACACTATAAAATTAGTATTAAGTGACCGGTCGACTCTCATCTAGGATAGATTTGATTGATGCTTCAAATTTTCTTTGGCATATAGTGCAATCAATCGAGTTACCTTTATTGAAACTTGACCGGCTGCATTGTATAGAGTGTGCAGAAAAAGTGATCCTAACTGTTGAAGTGTTGCAAAACTCAAAGTTATATCTGTTGCAACACCCCAAATGGCTAGAAAATATTCCTTAGTGCTCCTATCCTCTAGTGGACACCCCCAACTATAAATAGGACATTTTAGAGTTCATTCCAAAGTTGCTCCTTCATGTTATTCAAGCTCCGAGCTATAGTTGAGCATCTAGTTCACTTGAACCTCTTTTCTCTCTTGTTTTCAAATCAAAACATCCATATGAGTGAGATAGAATATGTGTGAGAGAGCTACTCCATTGTGGACTTGTAAAGCTCTAAAAGCTTCCCTTTCCCCAACCCCTTTCTTCAAGATCAAGGTGGTAAAAGCTTCTTCAAGTGAAGGAGAAGGTGCAAAAGCTTCTCCAAGGTGAAGGAGAAGGTCAAGGCTAAAGATTCAAGAGTAGAGTGGGTGAATTCTTCAAGATAAAAGACTCGGTGCAAGATGGGGATCTCCTTGGTGAAGGTGTTCAGCTGCTTGCAAGAGTGGGTAAAACCTTATAGAGGTAGAAGACTCTAGCTCAAAGGATAGATAAGTCTTTAGTTGGTTTATTGACTCTTTTTGAACCTTAAAATATAGGTTGGGTATCATTGGCCCCAAAAAATAAGATAATGGAATATAAGTATACATTGGTTATAAAATCCTAGAGCTTGACCTCTCTAGGTAGTGTACTGACTTTCTCCTATTTTGAGGATTGGAACCACTCAACATAGCTTGTTCTTGTGCTCGATTCAATCTCTCTCATTTTTGTTGTGTATGCTTAACTTGAAGGTCTAACAAGTTTTGTGTGAGTATTTTTAGCTCTATTCACCCCCCTCTAGAGCCCATTGATCCAACAAAACATGGCATGAACATGAAAGATACAATGTGTCAAAGGTTTCTTATATCTGGAAATATTAGAAAACGGATAGGTGACCAGATTTAGAACTTCCTTGGGTTCCTCACACCAACTTCCACCATTTTTTTGTAATGAGTGGATTCTTTTCCTTCCATAACCATGGCATAGAAGAACAAAGAATTTTGATGCCCCAGTTGTATCCAGACAATCCTTGATTTTTGAGCCCAAAAAATTTCTTCCTGGTTTAACAGATCCTCCATCTCAATTTTAAGATTGGTCTTTAGGAAGTCTAAAGCTTCACAGTTGTAAATTTTTATATTTTTCCAAACTTTATCAAACTTGTTCTCGAGGACATTTTTTTCGTCGAAGGTATTCTTGTTCCAATTATTGACTTCGTAAGCAAAATGTTTTAAGGCCTCCTCCAGTTTAATATCAATCCTTTGGGCATCCTTAGTGAACTGATTGAAGCCATTATGATGGATCCATGCATCTTGAAAAATAAAATGAGTGGATTCATGAGTTCTCTTCCTAGCATGCAGAAGTATAGGACAGTGGTCAGAGCCCATCCTGATCGGGTGTTTGAGGAAGCCATTGGGGTATAGGTTGCTCAAGTTAGTGTTACAAAGGGCTCTATACAAACGAGCATGAGCAGATTTTTCACTCTAGGTGAAGGAATGACCTTCAAACTTAATGTCCATAAGTTGAAAATTTTCAATCATATTAGAATACTTCATATTATTAGAACAGTTGAAAGTGTGGCAAACTTTCTCTCACTACGACAAGTGACTGAATTGAAGTCCCCTAATAGAAACCAAGAACCATTAATAATATTAAAATTTTGCACCACTCTTTTTCACAGGTCGCTAAGCATAACAGGGTTAGGGCTACCATAGACAAGAGTGATGTACTAGAAACATTATTAAAATCAGCTTTCACATGCATAAATTGGCGGTAGTTTAGGATATTGGAGATTTGACAATCTTTCTTTCTCCAGAGCATCCAGAGACCTCCAGATTTACCAATCGCTTCAAAACGATGGGAGGAGCCATAACCCAGTCTTTTGATGATATAGTCAGCCCTATCTCCAAAAACTTGAGGCTCCATGAGACCAACTATCAAAGGCTTATTACTTCTAAGTCTCTCAGCTTGTTTCTCTTACTCTGTTTAGATGTACCTCTGAAATTCCACATTTACAGATATACTTATCCATCCCGTTCATATCCTATATATTTCCACCCACAGTTAACCGGAAGTTCCAATTCTCTGGAAAAGTGAAACTTCCAATAACTCAGCAAACTAGATAGTATAAAGTAGGTTATCCTCACTAATCATCATGTTAATAGTAGGATCATGGATTGACCTCCTTGCAACTAAACAATATAACCAGTCTCTTATAGAGAAACGGCCATCGAGATATTACATGTGTTATCTCCAAAAAGAGTCAAGGGGCATCCAGATGGGGACATTTAAAGTCTCCGTAGTAGATGTTTTCGATTTCAGCATCACACATCTGAGAAGTGAGAACGGTATACATCAAATATATCTACAACAGCAGTTGAGCATTTAAAATAAGTATACATGAAGTAGATGCTAATGCTTTAAATTCCGATGAATATAGCATATAACATATATTTGTTACATGTTAAATATTGATGGTATTTGTTAGAAATCATCTAGATTTCTTCTTATGCATAAACTGACAAGATTTGCAATGATTTAATTCAAGCGGCAGTAAAATTATGGGTGTCTCTTCCTATCAACTTTAGGGCCTGATTGGCTGGATGTAATCAGATGACATATTGTAAATGTGTTGTGTATTTTTTATACATCAAAGTCACAGCTTGCAGTCCAACTAAACCCTACCATATTAGCGCTTAGTGTGGTTGTTATGGATGATGAATAGGACACCAAATTATGGTGCAACACCTAAGGTGCCAAGTAATCGTCTTCATAACATGTTTGATAACACCCAAACCGCTACAAAATTCAAAAATTGAATTTGTCATGTATGTCTTTGATCATCTCCACCACAGCGTAGACTATCTTCTAGTCCAATAGTTAAGATTCCAACATGCAAGAAAAACTCGTCCTTGACATAAAATAAAGTATCCTTTGATTGGGTGAAAAAAAATCTTATTAAGACACTAAGATATTTAACTCCCTGAAGGGAAATCGTCGCTATGGCTCGAAAAGTGCCCTCAGACATATACCGCTCCAATCTATTGATCGGCCCATGAAATCATCAACTTACTTTGTGCGGTCTTTAGAAATGGTTTATCCGTCTCAACTTATGTGCTTGTAGTACGACTAACTCTGCATGTTTGCTGTAATTTCACTAGAGATATGTCATTTTCTCGACTCAATCTTTTAGAAGTCAGCACTATTAGATAAAGCAAATATTTATTCTCCCCTCCTACTGAAATCTTTCGTCTTGGTTGTTCTTTGAAGCATAAGAACTATTATAAATGTGATACGGGGGGAACACCTCGCTTTGATATTATAAATCATATCACAGTAGGAAGATGTTGTCCAGAGTTGCTATGACAATAATTGCAAGTACACAAGATATAGATTCTTCCTCAGTCATGGATAAGTTGAGTATATATCTGAATTCTTTTGACCCGAGAAACACATCTCTTGTTCGATGCAAGAGCACAAAACCTAATAAAGCAGGCATCGTCACATTTTTTGTGAAAAATAACATGGGCAGAGAGAGGAAATCCATCTATTATTACCTTTTTTTTAAAGGTACCATCTATTATTACCTATTTGTTACTAAATCATTACTATTTTCTTTATTCCCTTGTTCAAATATATCAACTCAACTGTAAAATAGAAGGCAGACTGTTTTGTCGCAGAAAGCATGAAGAAAGTGGGGAAAGGCGTTCTGGTTTCTTGCAAAATTATCAACGGATCATTATTTTTTGCCTTCTAGGCAGAAGGAAAAAAAACCATATACTTTTTGCACATTTTTTATTGAACTATCGTTCTTTTGCCTTTACTGATGTATTACTGTAAAAAAGAAGGCAGCCCAGGTGGATGATCATAGGCACCATCAAGCTTGGACGCTTCATTTGGAAATGAATAGCTGATTATTAGCAATTTTCCTCACTTCTGTCACTTGATCAGTCCTCTTTGTTGGGGTTATGTACAATTTTATCCATTTAAAAAACTTGGCAGAGTTGTCCACTTATATAATGTTATATATGGTCATAATAGGCATACTTATGTCCATTGTGCTTTGGGTTTCGTTTGGCAGCCCCATGTACACTCGTGTGACACTATTACCATAGTTGACTATGGATGTTAATTACTTAAATCCAGTATCAACTTACAATCAATTCTATTATTTGGCATATTTTTTCTTTTTTGTTATTTTCTATTTAATATAAATAATTATTGTGGTTGTTAAGTATACATTTTCATTACATCCTAGTTAATTTTATGTTTCTACTTGACTCATAAATATTGATTTGATGAGTTTTAAATATGAGGCAAAAACTTTCTACACTTACAATGAATTACAAGATCGATCTTTAGTTTTAGTAGTTATGGACTTCCTCTGTTTCATGAACACACTTCCTAAAACCTAGGTGACAATTATGACACTCAAACTTGCCAGGTGATTCTCACTTATGAATGCAAGGGTTAGTGAATTTTGCAGTCAGCATATGTAGACCTGTAAATGGATATCCAGAATCCGCACATTCGATCCGGATTCGAGTATGAAATTTTGAAGAAAAAAATCCGACATCCACATAATCTGAATCAGATTTAGGATATCAATTTTCATATCTGAAAATTTCGAATAGAATATCGGATATGACTATATCCGCTCTGAAAAAAATTGAATCCATCAAATATATACATATATTATTAAATATATATTATCTATACATAAAAATATAAAAATATAGATATTTTATCATATATATGCATAGTAATATCAATGTTTTCTATATGTATAACTATACATTTATCTTTCTAGTTCGGATAGGATATTTATCCGAATTTGGATATTATTTGTTGGATCGAATTCATATATTATTGCATGATATCCGACGGATATCGGATCGGATATCAAATCGAATTTTTTTTAGATTCAGATATAGTAGTATTCGCTCCGTATTCGATTAGTTTACATGTTTAAGCATGCATTGGGAAGAATTCTCATCAACTAAGTGTTGTCAACTCTCTCTTATAGCTCTCAACGATGCTGAGATGATCTTATACAATCTTAATTCAATGTATCACCAACAAGTAAACTAAGAGAGTTTGAGTATTTGACAAGTCAAAACATTACTATAGAGCTTCTGCTGAGTAGCTTCTCGGTAGGGTGCAACAGAAATCAAGGTGGATGAGTAGTCATAGATCTCAAGTACATTACAAATGATGCAACAAGTCAATGCGTCAAAAATTCTTCCACTTAGTGTGGTCATCCGTATTGGGAAAAATAGCAACTAATGTGGGTCCCTCCTGGTGGTAATTTTCATCGATTTATAGGAGGGAAAGCTAAAACGGTCGTGTTTCATACCCCACCCTCATTATATAAGAGTGGCGATACAGTGAGGATGTAGAACTCAAGGTAGAATTGGATCTTCTAATCACATTGAGTGACCTCCAAATCTCATTCAATATGTTTACGAGTCTCTACTCTGCACTTGACCAGAGTGTGTACAACTTCAGGTGTAGGTCATTGTTAGTGTTGACTGCTGAAGGAAGCTCATGCATATTTCTTGCCTCCCAAGTTTCTATAATTTTTCGTATTATATGTACCTATAGGCACTTGCGTCCCTATATTCTGAATTAAGCACCCTTGGGACTTCTACTATATATTCATACATGTTGTACGAAGATAATAAATAGAATGCCTTTATAAATCATATCATATTACATTGTACGCTTCTACAATCTTTTCATGATCATATTCTAGTTTACATCAATAAACATTGCATCAAAGAGGGGCTTAATAGGGATAGTATTAGGCAACCTGGTCTACAAAGTAGATGGACCATAGTGAGTTTGCTTTGATTATTGGCATGTAAGTGATGATATATAGTTCTCGGAAATTATAAAAAATGTTTGGCAACAAAATATGTGTCTTGCATATGTACTAGTCTAGGATTAAATTTCATTTTCTCTATTCTCGAACTACAAGCTAGACTTCATCAAATGCGAATGATTGTGTATAAGAGAAATAATATGCATTTTAGTTTTGTTTTCAAATAAAAGATAGAGAACTCAATGCATTTTAGGTGGTTCATACTTCTTCAGAGCATGCTTTTAATACTTCATAGTATTCATCATGTGGTATATATGTCAAAATTATTGGGTGTTATTAAAGTGTATATTTTATCTAAAGTTTCACATAAAAAGGTGTTTTCCTAAATATAATAGAATTCTTTAAAGCAAATGGTACACAAATCCATTAACTATGCCTTTTGTGGATTTACAAGTAAACATTAATGGTGGATAAGAAATAACATTAAACCAAACTAACTAATCATGTTTTCTTTTCGCAGGTCATGTAGTCTACTTTCGTCTCAACTTTCCAAACCAAGCAGTGTAAGTTATAATTATGCATGTATATAGGCGGCGCTAGGAGTCTATGCTAGAGCATGGCCTCTTTCTTATTCTCTACATTTATATACATAACACAAATGGCATATATAAGGTATTTTATGTGTATTTAATGTTCTACACCCTTAATAGATATGTAAGAGTGCGGTAGTAGCCTAAAAATGCATGAAAAGTGTTCACACGTGTCAAATTGATATACAAATGACATTATACAAAATAATAATAAAATCTATATAAAAAAATAGTCGATGCAGTCACTCAGACGACCCTGGGCGCTCGCCCAGGCACCCAAAATTTTCATTTGGGTGGTGATACACTTACCTCGAAACACATTTTGAAACAAATTCCTAATGGCAACCAGTCACTGTCATGTTTTTTGTGTACTTTTTGTAACATTTTGTGTATTTTTTCTATAAATAGTGTACTTTAGAAAACACACAAAATTCAACCCTTATGAGCTGACAGCTTAGTTGAAACACAACTACAGTCTTCAATAGACAATTTTTTGTGCACTTTTTTTAGTATTTTGAATGTTTTTTCTTTATAAAGTGTGTACTTCAATAAGAATAGACAAATTCCACCGTTTGAGCTAATAGCTCAATGATAACACAACAACGGTCTCCAGAGGTCCAATTTTTTCTGTACTTTTAGTAATGTATTGTCTACCTTTCTTTATAAATTTGAGTATATTTCTTTATAACTTGCGTACTTCAGAAATATATGAATTCAACAGTTATGAATTAATGACTCAATTACAACGCATCAACGGTCTCCAATGATCAAATTCTTTTATGTATTTTGGTATATATTTTGTGTACTACCATGGATACTCGATGTATTTTCCTTTATAAATTTTGTACTTTTTATCGATGTATATTTACAATGTGTGATGTGTAATATTTTTCTTTCCATTTTAGGTAGGTATCGACCTAGCAAGACCCCGCCTTGGACACCTCGGCAAGGCTAAGGTAGGCGCCTCAATACCAAGAAAAAAGGTTACCTAATATTCAGGCCTTCAGAAAGAATTACTCAACACTTTGATTGTGAATTGGTCCGGGTGCCTTGCACAATATCTACTAAAGTAATATATATTTAGACATGTTGAACACAATAAATGGAATGCCTTTATTAATCGTATCATATTGCATTGACGCATCTACAACCTTTTAATGATCATGTTCTAGGGCATACATACACCAATAAACATTGCATCAAAGTGCATGGAGAACAAGAGGCTCACATTGTATATGATTAACAGCCGCATACATCCTTTTCATCTAAATTCCATGCACCTTTTATACTCATAACCTTTAACAATCTATATTTGTTTTATGAATGTGTTCCACTTATCTTGTGGAAGTATTTGTCATTATTTTATACCGAAATATATTCAAGCATTTTTTTTCAATGTGATGTTAAACATAAAACTTAAACTATAGTCTCAATAAACTTGACATCAAAATCAAAAGTGATCTTTACAAAGATTGTTTCTACAAAAAGGAACTACCCATTTAGTGAGATAGTATTATGGTTCTATACAAAATCAAAACCAGCTACAAAAGTGAAATTGAACTGATTTGATCTGGACTTACTAGCAGTGTGTTTTGGTTTAGAAATCTGATAAGTCACTAGAAGAGGTCTGGTCTACGGTTTTAGGCTCATACCAGGACAAGTCCATCCCTAGTTAATGCGGGAAATGCTTTAGATTTTATTTTTACCAATACGAAGTAAGTAACACAAGAACTTTTCACTTTGACAAGCAGAAATTACATGGTGCAAAAAAATGTATTTTTAATAACCATAAAATATCAACAAGTACATAATACGTTGATGAGCTGATAGTTCGAAACAGATAGTACTATTAAAACTGAATAGAGCACAAATGATATATATCAATAAGTACATCGATGTGCTGATAGTTTGGTACGGACAATGGTACTAAGCAGCATTGGGAGACATAGTTAAAGCTGTCATAAGAGCAGCCACGCCACTAAAATGAAAGCTTGCCGTACCAAACCTATGATACAATTTTCCTGTGAGTTGAATGCCCTTGATATTGCTACAAAAAGATAAGAATCACTGCCATCCATTCTCAACAATTACTGAAGTTACGTTAAGAAGATGGAATGAGATCAAGAGAGTACCTTGGCTGAAAGGAAATCCGTCATCTCTTAAGACCCTGCTAATGGCAAGGCACCAAAACAGCCCTACCCAGAACCAACACCAAATTAGTACCTAAATATAATTTTAAAAGAAACCAGCTGATATTGTCGATCCGCTTGTCCACACACTCGTTTCAAGGTCGTTTTCAGGACGAAGGATTCAGCCACTCTTCAAAAGTAATCTTTTTTTTTTTTGAGTTAGAAGGAGACTTAGTCTCTCCCCCCCCTCCCTCAAACAGGTGTCAAAGCCCGGATGACCCAAAGGGTTGTAAATACAATGCGCAACAGGAGGTTTCGAACCCGGGTCATCCGGGGAGGACAGGCCGGACCGAACCATCTGCGCTACACTGGCCGGGCTTGTTATCTCTTTATCGTGTCTTTTATCTACAGAAGCTTACAGATTATTGCAACTCAAACTGAAGACACTAAGTATATAACGTATATTAGTGTAAAGAATATGTATGGCCAAGGCTTAGAAATTGCTGCTTTCACTTTTATACTCTGTAATTGATGCGGGAAACAAATAGGATCATACTGGTCTGACCTCAAGCGAGCATGAAACAAGATGTTACTGCAAGTTCATGTGACCAGTTAACAAATTTTCCCTTCTATTGTATGATTCCTTACTTTAATTGTCTGTTCAGATTGAGTTCAGAGATGCAAGAGAAGAGTGCCTCCCTTACTATAGGATTATTTCTGTCAACTCGGAGAACATCCTCATACATACTCTTCGCCTGCTTCAGTAATTTCATTTTCAGTCTAATATCATATGGGTGCAAATGAGATCTCTCTTGCAATGCTAATCCCCATCTAAATAAAGCTGCATTCAGTAAACATTTAGGTGAAAATGCTGTTAATCCAATGCAATTCATTTGAAAAAGAAAAAACGGATGTATCACAGATTATCAGCACAAAAGACATTTAAAGAGGGGGGGAGACTATGCATCAACAATCCTCTATTATAAATATAGTGTTATTCCTATAGGTATGCATTTTTACCGCAATAAAGGAGCGTTATTTAAGTTAAGATACTAATAAAATTGCACAACAATACACTCGCAGGCCACAATTCCTGAACTATTACCAAGGATTATACGGAATATATTCCTGGGTAAACCAGGAACATCTTGTGGTTAGTTAGTGGCATAGATACTATTCTAGTTGTATCTTCCAACAATCTCTTTAAAATCATCCAAGTTATAGAAAGCTTAAGGCTAAAATATTATTTGTCCACTTTCATTATTTCTTGATTTATAATTTTGAAAAAAAGAACTAGGAAATCCTAGGTAGGGGAATGATTAGAATGTTGAGCACGTTACAAGTTTTCATCAGTCTAGTAACTCATCCAAAAGTGCTAGAACTATGACTAAAGCCAATACACTTAGGCTACCAAGTATTTCGGGGGCAAGAGATGGAGGATGAGCATTGGCTATTATTTGGTAAACATAGAGGTGGACCTTCTGAGTAGAGGATGAATTTGTTATCTCAATTCTGCCAGCCATGCGATGCTAATTCAAGCCACCCTCTCCCCTGTCCTGCTGCGATGCTAATTCAAGCCACCCTCTCCCCTGTCTTGCTCTATCTTATGCAGACCATATTCCATGCTAATAAAGTACACATCCTGGAGGGTAGAATATGATTCAGAGGGGTTTCACCCATGATAGCCAGCACTTCTTTCTAAAAGATGGGCTTGCTTTCATAATCCTAAGCATCTGTTATGGCAATAACCACCACCGAGGTATGAAATACGGCTTTAGTCTTCATACTCAAATTGGCATAAAGATTGTTCCAGTGACGTAATCAGGACAGTGGGGACACGTCCTCAACTCAAAGTTCATGAAAGTAAAGTATTTTCAGACTTCTGCCATGCGTCACTCAAATTTTTGTTGGCTTGCAGAAAGGGTGAGGATATTAGCTTGAAAATAAATTTATACATGGAAGTCAGGATGCCTTTTCCTACAAGGTTTCGAGTCTCCTCTCATGATAGAGCATGAAAATTTACAGCAAATCTAAAACCTCTTTGAACCACCCACAGCAACTTCCAGAGCTCACATCCCCATCTTGGTAATAGGAGCAAACTTATCAGAAAACATAAGTCTTCTAAAACCTCTTTCGTCAAATCAGCCTATAAAACTCACCTTGCCATGGAACACAACTTGGTCGAGTTCGAAGTTTCGCCGAAGTCTCGAAATTCGACCATAGGCGAAGTCGAATACCAAATACTTCGGCCTCGTCCAAACTTCGGGGCGAAGTTTCACTGATGTCAGCGAGGTTGGCTTTTTTGTGTGTATTTTCGTCTCAACTTCTTCGAAGTTGTCAAAGTTCCCTCAAAGTTGGCAAAGTTGGGGCGAAGTTGAGTAGGCCCAAAACATTAATCCTAACTAGTGTCGTAATGGCCATGTAAGGCATAAGTGTAACCTCCACCCCTCTTCACAACTTCTAATATCAAGTCCTATGTTTGTTGTTGCCACTCTTTCCTAGAGAGGGTGTTGTAACTACTATTTGATTTTATTTGTATATTGTATAGAATACGTTACATGGTTAACAAATTTCTTTAACAAGATTATGAAGACCAAGAAGATGCCGGATGAGTGGAGAAATAGTATTATAGTCCCAATCTACAAGAACAAAGGTGACGTTCAGAGTTGTACAAACTATAGAGGTATCAAGCTGATGAGTCACACGATGAAGCTTTGGGAGAGGATTATTGAGCAGAGGTTAAGATCTATAACACAGGTATCAAACAACCAATTTGGTTTCATGCCTGGAAGATCAACAACAGAGGCTATTTTTCTGATAAGGAGGCTTATGGAGAAGTATAGACAAAGCAAAAGAGATCTTCATATGGTGTTTATCGATCTCGAGAAGGCTTATGATCGAGTACCCAGAGAAGTGTTATGGATGGTTTTGAAGAAAAAGGGTGTGCCTATCCAATACATTGACTTGATCAAAGACATGTATAATAGCTCTACTGCAAGTGTCAAGACTCCTGGAGGAGAGACACCAACTTTTCCTATTACAGTTGGGGTACACCAAGGATTCACACTCAGCCCATATCTATTCGTTCTGGTTATGGATGAGTTAACAAAGAATGTTCAGGATGATATTCCTTGGTGTATGTTATTTGCTGATGATATTGTTTTGATTGACGAAACAAAAGATGGATTGAATGATAAAGTTGAATGTTGGAGAAAGGCATTGGAATCAAATGGATTGATGATTAGCAGGAGCAAAACTGAGTATATGCATTGCAATTTCAGCCAATCTCGCAGTGTGAATGATGGAGTCAAGTTGGACGGAGTAGATATACCAAAATGTGACAAATTTTGTTACTTAGGTTCTATTATTCAAATAGACGGGGATGTCCAAAATAATGTTTGTCACCGGATCACTGCAGGATGGTTGAAATGGAGGAGTGCAACTGGAGTTTTATGCGATCAGAAGATCCCTCTCAGGTTAAGAAGTAAGTTTTATAGAACAGCTATACGACCAGCCATGCTCTATGGGAGTGAATGTTGGGCGGTGAAGAAACAAGGTCTCAACAAGATGAACGTGGCTGAAATGCGTATGCTGAGATGGATGTGTGGGAAGACAAGAAAAGATCGTTTGAGAAATGACTATATCAGGAATAAAGTGGGGGTGGCGAGCATTGAGGACAAGTTGCGTGAGGGCCGACTCAGATGGTACGGACATGTGCAACGCAGACCTACTAGTGCGCCTATACGAAGCAATGCTATTGAGCCAAACACTATAAATAGAAGAAGAGGAAGGCCTAAATTAACATGGGATGAGCTTATAAAGAGAGATTTTGAATCTCTACATCTCAATCAGAATATGACCCATGATAGAGCTGAATGGAAACGAAGGATCCATGTAGCCGACCCCAACATAGTTGGGATTGAGGCTTAGATGATGATGAGGAGGAGGAGGCAACAATGTAATGGGTGATTGACGAAACAAAAGATGGATTGAATGATAAAGTTGAATGTTGGAGAAAGGCATTGGAATCAAATGGATTGATGATTAACAGGAGCAAAACTGAATATATGCATTGCAATTTCAGCCAATCTCGCAGTGTGAATGATGGAGCCAAGTTGGACGGAGTAGATATACCAAAATATGACAAATTTCGATACTTAGGTTCTATTATTCAAATAGACGGGGATGTCCAAAATGATGTTTGTCACCGGATCACTGCAGGATGGTTGAAGTGGAGGAGTGCAACTGAAGTTTTATGCGATCAGAAGATCCCTCTCAAGTTAAAAAGTAAGTTTTATAGAACGGCTATACGACCAGCCATGCTCTATGGGAGTGAATGTTGGGAGGTGAAGAAACAAGGTCTCAACAAGATGAACGTGGCTGAAATGCGTATGCTGAGATGGATGTGTGGGAAGACAAGAAAAGATCGTTTGAGAAATGACTATATCATGAATAAAGTGGGGGTGACGAGCATTGAGGACAAGTTGCGTGAGGGCCGACTCAGATGGTACGGACATGTGCAACGCAGACCTACTAGTGCGCCTATACGAAGCAATGCTATTGAGCCAAACACTATAAATAGAAGAAGAGGAAGACCTAAATTAACATGGGATGAGCTTATAAAGAGAGATTTTGAATCTCTACATCTCAATCAGAATATGGCCCATGATAGAGCTGAATGGAAACGAAGGATCCATGTAGCCGACCCCAACATAGTTGGGATTGAGGCTTAGATGATGATGATGATGATGATTGTATAGAATACATACGGCAAACTGTATTTGTATGTGTATTGCACATTTGACCCTTGCAAGCAACACATTGTATTATCAACCTAACCAGGGCTGGAGAGTCGTAAACTGTATTTTTGTGTTAAATTAGCATATATAAGATAGAGGTATTTTATAATTAGAAGTTTCAATCAAAGTTTCCTTCAAATTTACATCATTTTCTTCAAAAACGGCGTCCAAGTTTATCGCAGTTTGCATCTAAACTTCCTCAAAGTTTCTAGAAACTTCCACTTCCACACCTAGCGAAGTCGACATGAAGTCGAAGTCCTGCACCATGCTCCTTGCATTCTTAGCAAGGGTTATATCAAAAAGATTTGGACCTTGTCCTTTAAAAACCTAGAGTTAAGCTTCTATGGTCGAAATCCATCAACAAAAAGTTAAGCCTTAGTAAAACTCTTATGGAAAGGATACATGTAAGACAAACAATGTATTAGAAAGCGGGAAGCGGGAGGCGTGCGGACGGCACCCTGTAACCGATTAAGTGGTAGGTGGGCGATTAAGCGGGCGATTTTTGAAAAAGTGGGTGTCTAAATTTTATATATTTTTATACAAAATTACATGTATGTGTATATAAAAAATATATTTATAAGGAACTTCTATACATATCTAATCAGCAAATCAGTAATTAACTAAGTATTCATCAATACTTACTATTAATCAGCATCTCCAATCACTAAAATCAGCAAGCAGATCAGTAATTGTATATAACAAACTATGAATTATTGAATTAAAGTAATCACTAAAGTAATACTAACCAGCAGTACCAATCATTAATCACTGAAAGCAGCAAGGAAATCAGTAAAATTAATCATGCATTACTAGTATAATAGAGCAATAGGATATTTACTTAGATGCATTACAGCAGTACCCAATTATTACAGCTTACACACAAAGTATGCATTCTAAATTAGGACTAGCTATATCATAGAACATTTAATGTATACAAGTTTTGTATGTTATAGTCAATACTACTTGGCTATGTAATTAATTAATGTTAGATGCTTACATTAGGATTTTTAAACAAAAGCGGGAAAAAGCGGGAAAAAAGCGGGCAAAAAGCGGGAAAAAAGCGGGAAAAAGCGGGTGAGGCGGGCAAAAAGCGGGCGATTTTGTTCAAAATGATTAAGCGGGCGATTAATGGCAAAATTAAGCGGCTGGGGGTCATGGGCGCTTAAGCGGCCCGCCTGGCCGTTTTTTATTTCATTGAAGACAAATGAAGTAGAGATCATTTTTTTCCATGCAGGTTCTCACAAACTGATTGGTGTTGGCTGTAGAAACCACATGCCACGAGATGTGTCACATGTCCCCTTTCTTGCATCCCTTGCCCCTAACATATAATCCCACTATTATGAAAGAGCAGCCTACCAACTTTAGGCTATCTGGAAAACTCAGCCTCAAGCCCCGTTTCAGAGTTTGACCCATATTTCAGATTAAGGGTTGACATGACGATTCTGACACCATTTCCCACCAGGATGTAGAATTTATCATATTCGATTTTTTTGAAAAATGTCAGTAGAATTTTCAATATAAAATAGTGAAAAGTCTATGCAAATGGTGAAATTAAACATGAATAATTGGGGGAGTGCTGTACATTAAAAAACATATCTTCAACTTATAGGATAGCCATTTGAAATGGGATTAACAGCAATGTCAGTCAGCCTGAAGTCTGAAACAGTTGTTAAGGTGTAGGTATGTATTGACCTTTGAATATAAAATACACTTGGAATACACACACTGTCACCAAATTAAAGGAAATTATAGCCCCACAATACATGTTTTGATATGTCAATTTCACCGAGTTCGATGGAGTGTCACCAGTTCGACAAAGTATGTAATTCTTAGGCCAATTTTTCAAATGACAGGCCAAAATTTTCATGGAAATCTGCCTCTATTACCAGACCAACCATTCCCTATGTTCCCTTCCAGTGAAATGGAAGATTGAATGGAAATTTCAATCCTTGCAAAGGAATGAATAGTCAGCTATAGGAGTTGACTAGTCCCTCTCACTCTCCACTATTAGTGGTCAATGGCTTGACAGCAGATCCTTGTCTGGCTTCTCAGTGGCATCCGGGATGTTTGAATTTTGTCACCATTATTGCTATTGTCACCACTCACGACTGACCCAACACATTATGTCCAAGGCTTCTATTAGCAGGTCGAACCCATCCAGTGTGAAGTGGACACTGCAGCTACCACGCAGGAGGAGGCTTATCGACCGAAAGATCCCCCATGGTTTGCAGTTTAAGAAGTCTATTGCATCCATTAATTGCTTGACTATGATGCTGTTATGCAGCATTTAACTAATATGTATCCTAATAGAAGATGCTTAGCTAGTGCCGATATCACAGTGGGGCATCCCACTTAATCTGATCTCAATGGCCCGTGGCAGTGTAGCCTGCCTGCGATACCCCTAAACTATTATCAGGCTATCCTACTCTGTATTAGCTTCCCTATCATACATTAGGGAAACATAAGTACCTAAAAATCATGTATTTGAACTCAACCAAATTATCAAGGTACTAGAAAGTGCAAACCGAGAGACGGGCGGACATGACCTTGCACCCACTTAAGCGCCAGGCGGGTGCTTTGAAAAACAGTCTAAACAGATGCTTTACTTTTTGTATATTTTATACATAATTACACAGATTTTTTGAACTGTAATCATATCTAAACCCATATAATAGTGTAAAATTGATTTCTATACAATTTAATAATAATTACTATGGTGCTTCTAGTAATATACATATACAATATGTTGTACAGGAACATAAAATTAGGTAGAGTAATATAGCCATCGGCATACAATATATTGCGTATTATAACAGTGAGATCACAATACTAGTCTAGATAATGCAGATATACTGGTACTTTACAAACTTACAGTACTACTTAGTAATGTTACAACCATAGTAACAAACATCGGCAATTTTTCGCGTACTTTTACCTTGCCGAATTTTATGTATGTAATAAAATGTTGTGCGCCGATTTTTTGCGATTTCTCGCATTTTTTCACGACTTTTCGCACTTTGTGTTTTTTCGTTTTTCACGTTTTGTTGCCGTTTTTTCGTGTTTGGGGCGGCTCAACAACTTGGCCCAAAACCGGTTTCCCTATGAAACGGATACTCCTTTTCACTCCCCCCCCCCCCCGCCTGCCATCGGCATACAATATATTGCGTATTATAACAGTGAGATCACAATACTAGTCTAGATAATGCAGATATACTGGTACTTTACAAACTTACAGTACTACTTAGTAATGTTACAACCATAGTAACAAACATCGGCAATTTTTCACGTACTTTTACCTTGCCGAATTTTATGTATGTAATAAAATGTTGTGTGCCGATTTTTTGTGATTTCTCGCATTTTTTCACGACTTTTCGCACTTTGTGTTTTTTCGTTTTTCACGTTTTGTTGCCGTTTTTTCGTGTTTGGGGCGGCTCAACAACTTGGCCCAAAACCGGTTTCCCTATGAAACGGATACTCCTTTTCACTCCCCCCCCCCCGCCTGCCCCCCCACCCAAACCCTCGGCTCCCAGACACTTCCCCCCAAACCCTCCCACTCCTAGTCCCTTTCCCCCAAAACCCTCCCACTCCCAACCCCGAAGCGGCCAGCTAAAGCAGCCAGCGACAACGACACCAGCCACTAGAGTTGGACCCGCCAGCAAAGCAGCCGCCACAAGCAACGATGCAGCAAGCGACGAGGCGGCACGCAGCAAGGCCGCAAGCAGCAAGGAAGCTCCATTCCAAGAAGCACTAGAGCTCGTCGGGCCCAATGAAGCTCGACTTCGTTCCTCCTTCGAGGTCTGTTACTGTTTGCCCTTCTTCCTTTCTAAATCACCCTGAACTTTGTTTTTTTTGCTTGGCAATTCCTCCCTGCCCTTCGTCAACTGTCCCCTTATCTTCCTATTTCTTCCACCCCATTCCCCACTACGTCCGCCCATCTCAAGTCTAACACGTCTATTTTTTCATGTTTCCTCTTCTTCACTACCTCACCCAACATATTCCTTCTCTTATTACACTTTTCCTTGCTTATGCCCCAAATTCAAAGTCATTCCATGTTTCCCCCTCTTCCTCACTACCTCAGCCCCTCTCCCAAATCCAATGCAGCTTTCCTATTTCTTCCTACTTCCTCTTCCTTAGTCCTTACTACCTTACCGAACGTATTCCCTTGTCTTTTTACACCTTTCCTTCCTTATTCCCCCCTCCCTCAACCCCCATGAATCAAAAGTAGCTCTCTCTGACCCCTCCCCTTCCCCAAATCCAATGCAGCCTTCCTAATTTTTCTCTGCTTCCTCTTCCTTACCGTCTTGACAAACGCATTCCCTTCTCTTTTTAATTCCCCTGCACACCCACTCCCACCCACTTCCTCAACCACCACGTACGAGTACAACAGGTTAGTTCCTCTGTCACCACACTCCCACTCCAAGTTCCAAACGTCCCACTCCACGTACTGTCAACTGATATTAATCAGCATATTCCCTTTCTTATTTAGTTTTCTGTTCTTCTGTTGATCATGTTGGTTAAAAGTTTATTGTCACATTTCTCTAGTTAAACTTGAAATACTAATGCCATGATATTCTACTGTAAATTTGTCGTAGATTTGTAATAGCTTGTCTATTTGACATGCCATTATGTGTCTTACTGTCTCTATATTCCATTTTCTAGTCTGAGTTGGGATTTGTTTGGCATAGGCACATAACTTGTTTACTTGCTATTTAATTATTAGTCTATAATCTCCATAATGAACTTGTTGATTTGTGTTGATATTTGTTTATGTTTGCTGTGTTGCATCTCTTATATGTCTCTAATTACAAAATGATAGCAAGCATAATTGCATTCCATCTATCCAAGATTAGCAATACATAACGATAGAATTGTAAACAATTCTAGTTTACATGTATGCATGTCTCTGTGTTTGTGTCAAGGAGTGTGTGTGTGTGTGTGTGTGTGTGTGTCTATAATATGTATATATACATATGTATGTATGTATGCATATATATATATATATATATATATATATATATATATATATATATATATATATATATATATGATTTATTCCCGGTTTATTCCCAAACAGTTGACCGAACTTTGACCGGATTTTATCGAAGTTTTCCCAATTTTTCTCGGTTTTTTTCCAAATTTTGATTTTTTCCGGCCAGCTGAAATGTTGCTGAATGCCAAACTTGTCATTATGGTTACAACAATAACATAAATAATACAAATACATAACCTAACACAACAATTATATGCAGTTGATTACATAATGCAATAATGTCAAATATTGTAATGTAGAGTTGTACATATGCAACAATAGTATAGATGACCCAGTATTAATATACTAGTACTGCATGCTAACATGGTAATATACGATATCATATATAACAGTAGATATGGCTTACTATACAAGATAAATACACAGTAGATATTGCATATCAATACTTAGTATTTTATTCTATATGCTAATATAAATTTATAGAAGTACAATTAGAAGTGTGATTTAAAGATGTGGAAGAAGATATCTTGGACCTAGCTTCCCGCTTACTTCAGGCGGACTCCTAAAAGCGGCAACGGCAAGGACCTTGCAGCGTTTAAGCGGGCACTCATAACGCTTTTCAAAACACAGCAAATTACACAATGTTCTAACATACTTTTTGCTTTTCTACATAATTGTCTAGTTAATCTTATTTTTCATAGAATATTCCCCGAATACTTGAGGCTTTTTTCAAAAGGTTGAAGCTAGTGTTTTAGAAATCTTTCTAGACACTTTTTACAAAATAAACTACCTTTGAAGAGTTATCATTGTGAATCATCAGGTTGAAAACTAAACTAGGTCCAAAGAGCAAACTGCCAAGTAATTCAGTTATCTTGACATCCGTTTTCTTTGAGGCATTACAGTAATATGAGATACTGAATAATCAAGACAGGAAACTCTAAACAAAGCATTGATATGGTGAAAGGACAATACCGTCTGAAGCATACTTGTTACTCCTGGATGCCATGGCAGCAAACTTATCTATTGCTGCAAGATATATCTTATCAGCATCAATTGCTGCTTCCTGTTAAAAAATTAGAATCATGGGAATCATCATCTGGTTTAAGCTTGAATAAAAAAAACATTAAGCCAAACATAATGTAAAGAATGCATAAGCTTTCAATTAAAGAGAGAAACCTTGAAGATCAAAGGTCACATTAACTGAGCATGCAACAGGTACACAGACATATCTTTATTAAATTGAAGAGGGAAAAATATAAAAAAACTTAGGTGATTTCAAGACTCCTTGCAAAGAGTATGGAATGCCTTTAGTAGATATCTACAACGATTCCCCAAATCAAACTCATATTTCATTTTATACATATATAACTACTATTAATGCCTCCTTCTTTAAGCTAATTATGAAGCTTATTTATGTCTTGCAACTTCACAGCAGTGAAAATTTCCACAAAGGGTAGAACATGTTAGTTGTCAGAGGATGTCCAAACGTGTCTATAAGGATAGAAATGTGAATATGAATCAAATGTTGTCCCAATATCTGAATACGTATATACTAAATTTGCTAATAGGAGCAAAGAAGATATATAAGGCAATTGAAATGCAAACACAACCAATGGCATAGATTGCTTTTCACATATATGTTTTTTTATTCTTGCAGTCAAACAAAAGAATATTTATCCCGGTTGCCGTAGGAATAAATATTGGCGCTACATTTATAACTTCACATCAATGTAATATTTAGCAGATAAGATGAGATTTGAGTTGGTAAAATTAGCCAAGGAAAGAATCTGAGAAACCTTCAAGCATGTCGTGAGTCAATTCTCCTTTAGATTCCTGATGAAAATAAATGTCGTCATTCAAGTAGCTACAAACCAGTTTAGTCTTTCATGGAGCTGAATATCAGCAGGTACATGTTGTCATAGTCACAAATTCCGGACTCATTTAGCAAAGTACAAAATTTTGCATTTGTCAATAAAGCAGAAACTTGGATAAATTCAACAACACTCGACATAAGTTCAGTTAAATATTCAAGAAAAAAGGAAAGACATTCAAAAAACGTGATGTGCACGAGAACGTGCTTATGATTTGATATCTGGGAATAAAGGATCAATATGTGAATCATGCATGTTCATATATAATTATAGATCGATGTTTGCATTATGTCTATATTGTGTGTGCGTGCGTGTGTTCATGTGTGTACACACACACGCACACACACAAAGATATATATATTATATATAGACACGATGCAAACATCGATCTATAATTATATAATGCGCATGCATGATTTGCATATTGATCTGTTATTCCCAAATATCAAATCATAAGCATGTTTTCTTTAATATCAAATGTCAAGAACACATTTAAAACAAACATGTTCTCAGTTCTTTAATGTGTTGCCAACAAGACAAACAAAACAAGCAAGATAAAGCTTTCTCAAAACATTTAAGAGTTTTTTATAATATTTCAGGGTCGTTGGGTAGTCATCAAGGTGCAACAGTCCCTACTTCATCTAGCGGCATCAGGCTAACAGCCTTTTCCTGTTCAGTCACTCCCTAGCAGACCCAGAGTGGGTTGCACCCCAGTAGCCAGTTCCTAGGGGGAGTCAGCTGCCTCTCTTTCCCCAAGGGATGTGGTTGCCATGGAAAACAAGAAGAGGGGATACTGCCCCTCCCAAGGAGTACGATACTTTGCACGTGTTTTGCACTACCAGGAAATTTCCTGATCCTCCATCTCTTGGATGCTGAAGCATCTTAAGACTGTCTACAGCAACTGCAGCAGTTTGAATACATTGATTGTCGCATGGGTCTCGCTACACCTAAGAGGCTAAGACTCAAATTAGGCAGTTTTCGGGTTCAGATTTTGGCCAAGCACTAAACGGAAAGACACACCATGTTGCATAATGAGAATTTCAACGACATCATGATCGAGCTGGAAGACCACTTGACTACGCAAGACAAGGAGAGTAGTAAAAGGTCAAGGCACTTGTTACCGATGTGACTGAGAGGATCAACTACCGTCTGCTGTAGCGGGACCATGACGGGGGAAATTAGTGGGAGAATCA
The DNA here is from genome assembly GCA_963693085.1 of Alisma plantago-aquatica. NCBI lineage: Eukaryota > Viridiplantae > Streptophyta > Magnoliopsida > Alismatales > Alismataceae > Alisma > Alisma plantago-aquatica. The sequence goes on along the minus strand of OY856409.1, from coordinate 471,215,552 downwards.
ACATCCCCTCGTCTTCATGAACAAGCAGACACCAGCCCTCATCCTCAACCACATCAATCATTGTGATCAACTTCTGGACTTCCACAACATGGGTGATCCTGATCTATTCTACATTGGATGCACAGCATTGGAGTAACCTTCTTCAACTGGCACCAATCTTTCGAGGAGAAACACATGTTTTTATTGAAGCGAACTGCAAGTTGTCACACTCTTATGGTGGAAACATTGCACATTGTCTGTCGCGTGCAAACTTGAAACGACAAGAAGATGGGCATGGAGTCCACCATTTCCCAACAATTGCAAGCATTAGACGTGCCTCAAGCTATCTGACTTGAATCAAGTCATGGAATCAATCGAGTACATCATCCAACTCTATGACTCGATGTACAAGCCTGCCGTCAGTCGGGACAATAGAGTGATGGTCACCATGTATCATCTTGGCCTCTACATCTCCATCGTTGTGACGCACTGTCTCACAAATCTACAGTATGACAATGTCAGACTTTTGGGAGAAAGGCTGAGTTGAGACCTAGTGACATCAGTTTGTGTCTACCCCAATTATTGACACTACTCCAGTTACACAAGCTACTCAGCATCATTATTGAAGGTGGCATTGGTACTTGCAAGGTGCAGCACTTCCCTTGCCAGGGCTACGAGCAATGTTCCAGCTAGTGCCCCACTTGTGTGATGACAGTGATGTCACATGCAAAAAAAGCTAAATGACTAGGAGAATGAGGGCGTGCTCCTAGCCAGTGAGCCTAGCGGTGACGAGGATGACTATAAGGATTATTAGACTTAGAGCATCCTAGCACTTCAAGAACTTGAACCTCCTCACCCTAATTCCCACTACGCCAATGTTTAAGTTTGAGAGTGCAGGGTACATGTGCATGGTCATCATCGACATTGTTGGTGTCATTTTAATTATTTTTGTGGCATTCTTCCAAGTCTTGGGGTTGTGTTCATAGTCCCATCTATCTTCATATTGCTTATGTTGGACCAACGACACCAATCGACGTATAATGCATTGTTACTACATTAAGTTCTCATATCATGGGGTCTGCATCAATATGATATCTACAATTTCCGACATATAACACTAGCTCAACCATGGTAGAATTATCGTCAAGCGCAACGTGACGACTTCACCAACACTTATTGTTCCACAAACCTAGCAGTCTCTTTCATTATTAGTCTGACCATTGAGCACAGCACAATGGCTTAGCTAACACTTACTTGTTTCTTGACCTAACGGTCTCTTTCGTTGGCGTTCTCATTCGGTTAACAGAATGCAAGGCACCCTGTGCTACATGCCCCGTGCGGGCAATAGTGCGGCAAGCTAGACTCACCTTCAATGATGTGTCACTAGACGGCTAGACTCATCTTTCTCAGTTAAGAGGAGATGGTGTGGGATAGTTTAAGTCCTCGACTCATCATCAGGCTTGGCATTTGCCACGAGAGACTAACGCGGCGAATTAATAGTCGTCTAGTCAATTTAGTGTTATTTCATGGGCTTGATTCATATTTTAGAGACTGAAATGTAAGTTAGAAGTTTTAATATTTTATCTTGAGGTTGTTACTTAATGTGGTCATTATTTAGCTGATTAGTAATATCATTGCATCATCAGGGTTTCAGTTGAGTTTATAGAAGTTACCAGCCTTGGGGTATTTGTCAGGGCATCTTCATATATTGGTTTCCCATCATTGTCGATAATGCAATCGACAAAGAAGAAAAAATCACTAGGATGGGTCAATGTCGCTGACGACATGGTGGCATGTGGAAGTTATACCGCACTCAACATCATCTTAGGTGTGGACCATGGAACAAAATTTCGATCAAAATTGCGAAATTTTGCTCGAAATTTCATTTTTTTTTTTTGCAATCGGACATCGAAACCTACGATCGGACATGCGAAACACACAAATGTAGAGAATGGGACGTAATTTCACGAAAATTTCGACCCCAGGTGCGAAATTTCGACCAAAATGGTGAAATTTCGCAGCAAAAAGCTCAGTTTGGGCCGTAATTTCGCAAAATTCTACAAAAACACAAATTAAATTTCGAGAAATTTGTTCTAAAAGCTAATAATGCTACATCTTGGGTATTTTGGCAATTTTTTTTTAATCTCTTGCTTCTAAAGGCTATCTTTCTTAATCCTAAGGTATGTTTCCCCTATCCCTAGACCATATACATTACCTTCATCAATTTCTACATTCTTCTATAGAGATATGGAGAAATACTCCAAAAATAACAAAGTTCTTTCTTGGATCTATGCATAAATGTCCCATGTAACCTAGTTAAATACTAACACTAGACTTATGCAAGTTGTAGTTAGTAAGTTTGGAACTTGTAATTGTAAATTTTAAATTCTAAGTTGTAACTTGAAGCTTTTAACAGACAAACTGTCTAGCAGACTTGACATTTCTGTTCATTTGTGCACTTACTCATCAAGACATGTATCTCACCCTAACCTCTAAACATATAAATGTATTATATAGTCTGGTGTGTTTATGTCTCAGCATTGTGTTTGCAAAATTTCATAAGTTAATTCCTTTATTTTGCCATCGAAATTGATCAACTTCCTTCACTTACAAATGTGGGAGACCCCCCCCATATCCAATATGAAATATTATTGCATATTTGAGTAGATCTTGGTGTTTAGATCGTCCTGGTAAATTTTCATGGTTTTATTCGCTTATTTGGTCGTTGATATCGTTAGAACCGTAATTATCGAAATTTCGTGGGAAATTACGAAAAATTTATGTTTCTGGGCCATTGGACACAACATCGAAATCGGACATTTAGTTCTATGGTGTGGACGTCAAGGATTTTGCGGGATTTTTCTCTTCTTTTCAATGATATTGAGTACCACATGTAATAACTAGAACGTGAAGATGAAGCACAAACAAGGTGTTCAAACTGAGGCTTGATTTTTGACATATTGCAAGTTCATTAGTTATTGGGCTTTTGTATTTCAGCCTGTTTAGATTACTTGCGTCTTAAGTCTTAGGGCGTCTCCCCTCTCCTATATAAAGGAGAGGGTGTCTAGTCTTGTATCCATTCCATTGCATTCAATATTATTATTTTCAACATGGTATCAGAGCGGCGAACAGTAATTCCTGCGTGAACAGTAACGACGGCGTGAATAGTAACTCCGGTGTGAACAGTACGCAGCGTGAACAGTAATTCCTACGTAAATAGAGTGTGTTCGCTCCTGAGGGAAACCTAGCCGCCGCCGCCTCTTCCATGGCTTAGGTCGGCTGCCCACTAGGCATCTCCCGGCCTCCATGGCTTTTCTTCCTCTTTCTTAAACATCAAGCTTCTTTCTCTACGTCGACGTTATATCTTCCGACGATCTCAATCAGCCAACCGTGCGGCACAACTGTTGTCCGCTGCACTGGTTGTTCGTTGTTGACGTCACCTATCCTGCCAGCCAGATGCTGCTTGGCCGCTACTGTCTCTTGCGTCTGTTACCGCCTACCATGGCCGCCGCTGATCCAGCCTTCGTCCATCGTTGTCGGTCAGTAGCAGCACACTATATTGTCGTCTGCCCCTCCGGTCTCCTTATTCTCCCTGCTTGTCGCTGTCGGAGCTCGCCTACTTCCCCTTTGCTGCTACCGCTTGGCACTTGCAGCCGCTGCTCTCCTTGCACTGCGCCTGCTCCTATGCCCGCCGAAGTCAATTATGTTCTACGGCTTTCTCCTTTAGACGTGATGTGTGGAGTCCCTACCTGAAGAAGACTCCTACTATGAATTATTGATTCGTCAAAGGTAAATCTTATAAGCCCTTACTGCTGCTATTATTCTTCTCTATCAAACAGTTCTCGGATTCACCTGTTGCTGCCATGCTGCACCATTGTGCTGCCAGCTACTATCGTCTTCCTCAAAATGCCCCAACAGCCTTCTATATGCCTACTGTTATTCGGATCATTAATTGGATCTTTCTCGGCTAATCGGATCCTTTTCCGCCCCCGCACCCCCGGATTTGTTGCCCTGTCGGGCCAAACAAATCCCTTTTCGGGTCGGGATTCGATCCATTTAATTTTCTACCCGGATCTTACATTGACCCATTTAGCATATTCTCTTTGGTTATCGGTTTCATTCTCCACATAATACACATCTCCATATCACAAAATCCTCTCAAATCCACCAATTCCTTTCCCACCCACCCATCATGTGTGTATTCCTTTCCACAGTGCAGAGGGGTCATATGTCTATTTCTCCACACCAAACACTCACTTTCGTAATATTTGGTGTGCGGGGGGATAGAGAGGAGTGGAAGAGATGAGGAGAGAGAGAGAGAGAGAATATGTATGAGAGAAAGTATGAGAAGAGATGACATATGTAATCAGGCAATATATGTTCCAGGCTATTATCTTCATGGAGCTTCGCATTGTTCAGCACATCCGTTCTCTACTTCCAGATATCAATCAAGGAGTTAACACCGAGCTATATGCGTTTGTACCGCGTTATGTACGTCAGGTGTTGATGTTGTACTTCAGCTGCATTCACATGAGGCAGATGGGTGCTTCTTCCGATTTTCAAAAGCTCAGTAAGCCTGCCAATCTACTTCTGCAAGGTTGATTCATCCAGTTTATCTTCACAGAGCTGTTTCATCACGTCTTCTCCGAGCCGCATATACTATTTTGACATCACATGTTGCTGATCTACTTGGGACTTTCCTTGATGGATGATATCTCCTTTCATGTCAAGCCCCCAAGGTTCATGCGCCAGAGTTTTATGGTACTTGCATCGTATCACCAGCACATCGTCTGCTTGTGTTCGTGCCACGTTATGCACGTTTTCTCAAACAATTCAAAGATTCCACTACTACTACATCGACATTGGGCATCCGCGTTCGTGCCGCGTTAAGTACGTAATCCAATGAAGATGACGTAGTGATGGTGTTGAGGATCATCTGCTCCAAGTGGTGAATTACTGTTGTAGTATCAAGTTCCATTTTTTAGATGCTCTTCATTCCAGATGCACTCCAAATACCTTCTTCAAAGCTCGAGGATCTCCAGCCTGCAGAATACAATTTCAAAGAAGAGAGGCATTGTCACCACATGGTTCAGGGGGAGTATCAATTTTTGTATGGGGAGTGATATTTATCTTTTATCTTTCATTTATCATTTCTTTTATCATTTTATCGAATATTGTGACCTCCAAGCTTTGGACATGTGTTTCACCCATGCTCCAGCTTGAGGGGGGGTGTTAGAGAGTATATATTAGCCTATTTAGTTAATAAGTTAATTTGTTATTGGGCTTTTGTATTTCAGCCCGTTTCGATTACTTGCGTCTTAAGTCTTGGGGCTGTCTCCCCTCTCCTATATAAAGTAGAGGGCGTCTATTCTTGTATTCATTCTATTGCATTCAATATAATCTTATTCTTTAACAGTGTTCAAACTGAGGCTTGATTTTTGACATATTGCAAGTTCATAAATAAATAGGCTTAAAAAAGAACCAAATTGAAATCACATGAAGAAAAAAAATCAAAAATAAACTTACCGGTCCTATATCCCCAATTAATTGTGCTCGATAACTTAGAGCAAGGCCCCAATTGTATAGTGCTCTAAAATCACTGTTATCAATTGATAATGCCTTCTTGTACATTCTTCCAGCATCCACAAGAAGTTCTTCACATTCTTCACAAGTATCAACAAGGATAGATAAAGCATCATCTTTGTTCAAATTTGGTTTAACCAATGTCTTCGAATGTGATTTATTATTTCTTCCAATGACTGAATTATCATTTTCTGATAGCATAAACCTCAATTCCCGTGTAGTCTTCAGTTTAAGTTCACCATGAAGAAGAAAAGTGTTACCCAACTGGCCCACAGCAAGCAAGCTCCTCGGTTTCAAAGCTACAGCTGTTGAAAGTAACTGAGCAGATCTATGCAATATGACCTCTGCAGTTTCCTCATCACTTTCCCTCTTCAAATATTCTTTGGCCTGTTTCAGAAGGTCTCCAGCCTCCTCTAAACTTTGATGAAATTCATCATCAGCTGTAATTGCAGAAGATGATGATGCTATGGTTTCCTCGTCACTTTCCCTCTTCAAATATTCTTTGGCCTGTTTCAGAAGGTCTCCAGCCCCCTCTAAACTTTGATGAAATTCATCATCAGCTGTAATTGCAGAAGATGATGATGCTATGTTGATTACCGCACTATTCTTATGTTGACTTTCAATTTCTGAAGCTTTATTTTGGGTAGGCGCACCTGTGTTTTTTCCAATGCCAGTCACTGGCCCCTCGTGTCTGTTTCTACTGGAATGTGAAAAAGATCTGTCAAAAACCATATTTGAGTGCATTGAAGATTCACGTTCAGAGAAGGCATGCAATTCCTCAGTTTTCTTTGATTTGAAGTCCATCTCTCTTGCAGAAGATTTACCATACTTATTCTGTATAAGATCCAGTTCTTCTCTTTGGGCTTTATAGTGAAAAACTGACCTCTTAAAACTTCTGTCCCTGTAACCATACTCTTTACTGAGTTGTAGGTTGTCATCTTCATCATTATAGTTAGACATACTACCAGTGGAAGAGGATGGTTCACCTTGTCTCTCTGCAGCATCCTGAGAGATTCCACTTTTTTTCTCAACTTCAGATTTCTCAGTCATGCTCTGTGTATTATTACCTGTAACCCTTTCTGGTGATAAATCCCAACCGATTGCTATTCTACCAGCTTTTGCACTTTCTTCCAAGTCAGTGGGTATTAAATTAGGTGCATTCTCCTCGGATACATTAATTTCTTTTTTGGGGCTATCTTTTGCTTTTAAGGTTTCTGCCGATAATAAACTCTCCTGCAGAAGCCCTCTAAAGTACCGCAAAACATCAAAACCAATAACACTAACATCTTTCCTTTTCCTGCTTGATCCTTTCTGACTGGGTTTCTTATCCAACTCCACACCTTCAATCATAGCAGGCTCGCCAATGGAAGCCCCATCTAACAAGTATTCCATTATGAAATTCTTCGCAGGCAACACCTCTGATCTAACCGACTCCACAACCCCGAGATACCTCTTAACCTCTCCTATCTCCAAGCGGTTCGACTTGATAGCTCCCTCCAATCCGTTCTTCAATTCCGCCATCTTCGACTCCAGATCATCCAGGAATCCCACTAAAGACTCGATTCTGTGGGGACTTCTTCTCCCACTTCGCTCTAGCAGATCAGCTAGCGATGCCCCGCCCTGAGCAACTCCAATGGATACTCCAGCTAAGAATAGGACAGCAGAAGCCGGCAGGACCGCCATCAAGGGAAGCCTGACCCTCGAAATCGCCAGCGCGGAGAAGAACCCCATGCAGAACAGGAAGGCCTGCTCTTTGCCGTGGAGGCCAACAAAAGCCAGGAACCGGCGCACGGAGTCGACGTAACCCAGCGAGCTCGAGTCGTCCAGCATCGCTAAGTCCTCCCACCCGCCCCATCCCGATGAGGGACTCGACTCAGAACCGCAGCAAACGGTGCGAGGTGGCTGCAGCTCTAGTCTGCAAGGGGCCAGGCGAGGGAAGGCGGGGCCTTTGGCGCCGAAGCGCCGCGGGTTGACAGGGAACAGTTGCCGAAAGAGGAGGGGGCTAGATAGGCAGTTGGGGTTACCGATGACGGCGTTGTCCATGAAAGAGATGCGTCGAAGGAGGGGGAGACGTCGGACGAAGAGGTGAACCTCAGCTGCTATGTTGTGGTCGACCTGAGTGCCTCCGTGCCTCGTCCTCCGTGCGGGTTGCGGACCGGTACCGTGCTGTGCAACTGTTTAGTGCTTTCAACTAGACCAGGCCGGCTGTCCCCATTCTCATTGTGGGCCGCATTTACTGTGATGGAATGGTTACGGGTCCTGAATTTCTCATTCCTCCTCTCTTTTTCTAAAAAAAAGTTGATAATTTACTCGAGGGATCTACAAATAGACCGTATGGCATAAAGCCCAAAAACAGTACAGCTTTGGTAAAGCTCAAAAAGAGCAAAGTTGTTATGACCGTATTTGAGCTCAATTGGTAAGTTAGGGTTTATGTGGATGACTACATGCTTAGTTATATTGGTCATTGATTAAACATGATTAAGGATGATAGTTCAATTATGATGTGTTAAACTTAATGAGAACTCCGAGTATGCTATTGCTTTGTATAATTAGGGTTTGAGAAAATATAAACCCTAGTCGACTGAAATTAGGATTTTCACCAAACAGGCTTATGTCAGGAAAGAATGAGAGATTTAGGCATAAGACAATGAAAATGATAGTTGGAGGCTTGGATAGCACGGCCGTGGTGGGTAGCACGGCCGTGTTAGGTCGTTGGTGGCACGGGCATGCTAGTCCACACGGCCGTTTTGATAGAATTGAACTGTTGACCAACTTTTGTAATTAAATCTGATAAAATCAATGCACCACAGTCGTGGTAGGCAGCACGGCCGTGTTGGGTCCATCTTAGCACGGCCGTGGCAGCTAGCATGGCCGTTCTGGGGCATTTTCTCTTCAACTGACTGTTTTGTAGATTTCTATATGGTAGTGCACTATTCTATTTTTATTTATTTAATGGTGGCTCGTAATGATCTGAAATTTTAATTGATGCTTTATAACTCAATTACAAACAACATGCTAAATTTTCATAATTTTTGGAGAAGGTTTGATCTCTAAAATATACGAATTATAGTAACTTTTTTATGACAGAAAAAGCTGCTGAAATAAGAAAAAGTTTAGTGAGGGGTCAATGTGCAATTCACCCAAGCAGCTCAATTGCTATATATGGTCAACCTAACACACTAGGAGCTCTCACAATTTGTAATTCATTCTAGAGAAATGAAATCCTAGAGAGAGAGGGAGATTTAGGGTTTGAGAGGAGAAAGTGGTGGAATTGTTGATTTAGGGTTTCTCTATCCGAGATATGATGAAATCAAGTAAGTTTAGCTTCTTTGCATATAAGATTATGTCCCTCCTCTGATTTGATCTAAAATGGTATCAAAACTTCCCCTTTTCTCACTCTTTCTTCATAATCCATCATTTCTAGGGTTTCCAAGTTGAAAGGAAGAAGAATCGGGTGAATTGCTAGGGATTTGTTATGAGATCGAGATTTTCATGGATGAGCTACGTTTTTAAGGTGTTGTCACACCTTAGATGAGTGGGAACTTCCTTTAAATAGTAGATTGAACGAAAAGTAGTTAAATCATCAATAATCTTCAATTGCTTAGTATGTGACAAATAAACCCTGAATTCTCCTTTTGATCTACTTTTTGTAAAATGATGTGAAATGGATTCTTCTTCTATTTTGATGAATTTCAAATGATAAAATCATATAAGAAATGGATAGAATCCATCCTAATGGGAATTCCATATGTATTTACCGAGGTTATAAGAGTAAATTGAAATTTACGATTTTCGGCTATGATTGAAATTGTTGTATAATGAAATAGAGAAAATTGTCTATCTGAATCTCATTGATTATGAATGATTGTTTATCTGAATGTGTAGTACATACATGTCAGTTGCTATCTTGTATTTCATGTGATGTGAATAGTGTTTTCTTGATATCTCAATAGAGAGGGTTGAAACCCTAGATGGGTGGAAAGTTAGAAATTTGTGAATAGATATTGTGAAATCCATTTGAAGTGTTTATTTTGACATCATAGAATTTATTTATTCAATGTTATTCTTGATGCATGATATCTTAGTGAATGACATGGAAACCCAAATTCAGCTCAGTTTTCATACATACATTGATTGTATATGAATTGTTGAAAGCAGTCTTTATTCAGTGAATGTTTACCACGCATTAAATCCTTATGAGAGCCATGAGATAAGTGAATGAGGTAAATGAAACCCTAAGGATAGGGTGTATAATGAATCAAGTATTGTGATTACCATGTTCTCAGTATGAGATGTGGCGATGCTTAACAGTTCAGTTGTGGTAAATGTTATCAAATGGTCTATGAAACGAATGGTTTACAGAGCTAAACTAAGATATGTGGATGTGATGATTGAATTGTGAATGTAAAGAGTGAATTAGACATTTAGATGCCCTGAACACTGTAGAATCCTCACAGGATGAGGATGAGGCCTGCGTTGTGGGGAGGAAATGATTTCTCAATTGGAGGTAGTCCAGATCGAGGTAAGCCAGAGCGCACCAGTAGGGTGTGGGGGTCTTGACCAGTAGGGCAGACTCCTTATAGTTGTATGGTACCCAACACCAACTGGGTATGCCGGTGGTATCTGTGTTACAAGTTGTAGTGATCAGTGGTCAGTAGGTCCACTGATGCATAGTAAGCATGAGGGCTTTGACTCACCGCCTGAGTACCCAGGTTGAGAGGTGGAGTTCGAGATATCCGGCCGCTCCCATTAGCCTCCGAGAGGCAGACGTGCCGAGGCCCACTGCAAACGGGGTCTTACTCGAGAGATAGGCTTAGGAACCCGGGCATGCTTCTAAGCCTTATACAGTGAGATCGTAGCTTGCTGTGATTCTTTCACATGTTGTGGTACACTTCATGTGGGTTCAGGGCATAATAAGATGAATGAGAGGTTAAACAAGTGTGTGTAGCTATCGAATTATTCTTTGTATGTTTCTGAGTTATTAGTTCTTTTTATAATCAATCAAGCATGGTCATATATTGATTCACTCTTGTAAATGTCTAGAGTATTGTGCCATACTTATGATTGTCAATTATTAGACTCTTTAAATATTACTACTATTATAATTGATAGCAATTGCTCAAAAGTATATATGTAATTATATAAGTGCTTTAAACTATTCCTTTGAAATACTCATTCACTGAGCGAGTAGGCTCACCCCTCTACTCACAATTTTTTTAGGGATACCACATGGACTTGAAGAAGGTCAAAGCATCAGAGTAGATCTACCATATGAGTTAAGTATGAGATTAGTTAAGTTTAGTTGGTCCCTGTCACTCTAGGTCCTTGTATAGATGTGAGAGAGTTGTAAATGATATTTTGTATCTTTGTTTCCTTAATAAGAGAGAATGTATCTGATTGTCATGCCATATGTATATGGAAGTGTGAGAAACAGAATGAATGTATAGATGTGTATCATTAATGTTGAGATCGTATTAGAGTAATCAAAGTTTAATTCTCTTGTAAAGTTTTTTTATGTGATTGAATGTGGGGAAACAAAGAATTTGAAATGAAATAAAGGAAGAAAAAAAGTAAGGGAGTGAACTTTGTATTAAGTATAATCCTCAAACTCATGTCCTAATCTCATGATTAGGGGTGATCGTGGGATGTGGGTGTGACATCTTTTGGTATCAGAGCTTAGGCTGAGTCATCAGGGACCATTAGGATAGAAAGTTAGAGTTATAAGTATGGCAGATAGTAGGTGATGTGTCTATAGCTCTGGGAGGTCTGAGTATATAGATACCCTAGCCCAGTATCTGGATACTTAGATTGACCAGTATCAAGCTACTCTGTCTATTCTTCTCTGGATGCCCTGGCCAGGTATGCAGAGGAAGGGTGGGCTAGAGAGAAACCCTAGAAATCTTAGGGTTAGGAGACAGAAAATTAATGAAGGAGTAAGAGATTAAACATATAATGTGATACAAATCTTGCTTTATATTACTTCTTTGATTGGACATAAATAGAAATGTTCTTATATGTATGAATTCATATTATCAGTTTGAAAAATATGTATGGTTCTTTTAGATTGTTGTGTATCATGAAGTTGATTCAGTTATTCTTTGTATCAAGTAGACCAGAAGTTATGTTTAAGTGAGTTTGCCCTAAGTGGATATTCTTTCCACATGTTTGAGATTAATAGGAGTTCATTAATCTTGAGTAGCTCTTGGCTTCAGGATTGTAGGTTCGGCCTGGTCTGGCTGGCCGGGTGCGTTACTGGGATCTAATGACTCCTATTGAAACTATAATAAGAGTAGACTCTAGATAAATTAGACCCACATCATAGTGAGAATGTACATATACTAAGATGTTGAAACATATGGGAAAGATTAGAATAGCTAAGAATCAGTTGGAGCTGATATCTGAGATCCAACCTTGGGGTCTCATATGAGAAACCCTTAATTGGGAATAATGGAACACGACATAAGGTTCAGATTAAGTTTAATTATTAGTATTATATGAACTCTAAATATGAAATATGGAAAAGATATGAGAAAAGTATGTAAGGGCAAAGATAGTAAGAATCAATCATGAGGAATGGATCATATAATTGAGTAAAATACTTTTATGTACTCCAAAGCTAAGGGAAAATAGAAGAAAAGAGTTAAGTATACAATAAGTACATAGAAGTAAAGAGTCTTCAGAAGAGTTAAAATAAAGAGAATTAGGCAAACATGTAAATCATAAGACTAGGATAACAAACTTAGTTGAAACAAAGAGAAATGTTAGAAATGATGAGATTCATTAAGGAATGAGGGTTATGATATAATTGAGAGCATGGAATGTATACCATTATTCTAAAGTTTAATACATTCATCCTTACTACCTTTGGATTCCAAGTTTTTATAGAACAACAAACTAGTATTTAAAAGAAGAATAAAAGTGTAGCTTAATAAATGAATAATTCATACAAAGGTGGACTATATTCAGGAAGGAAAAATTTGATTGAAAGAGAAACTAAGTTTGACCCATGCATGAGCCGTTTGATTTAAAATGAAGGATATGTAATGTATTAAACATGAGGTGAAACTGGTAGAGAGATTATTGATTTAGAATCTCAACTTCACATTAGTAGAAGGATAAAAATAAATATGTGCAACATAGTATACATGATCATACACATGAATAAGAAACATGATCATAAGAGCAAATTGGAAGATAAAGATGACAAGTGGAAGAGTAGTATATGGTAAGAGAATTATGGAAAGTAAGGAAGGGTTTGAAACATGATGGAGTAATATAGATTATAAAAGAAAGAGGTTAGGAGATTCAAGCAAGTGCTAATTAGTCAAGTATTCTTGTTGATAACCAATTAAACCTACATACAGGAAATGTATTAAGGGAGTGTTTGAATATAAGAATTCGAAGTCTCAGAATCATCTTCTCTTTCATATCTTACGTAGTGAGAGAAATGTGGGGATGAAGTAATAAGAAAATGAATCATATATGATGCATACCCACCATTGTAGTGACATTTATTGAATGTATTAACGACGCATAATATGATGATGAAACCCTAGTAGGGTAAATTAAGAAAGTAATATATATAAATGACCAAGTAAGAGAAAGGAAATTCAAGTGATAAGATAAGGAATACTTTAGTAAAACTCATGAGATCCAAAGTTTGAATTTCAAATTAAGAGAGTAAAGTCACATCACAATAATGTCATGCTACTGATAAGGACCAAACCCTAGAATGTTTAGAGTAGTAATAGTTCAAGGGATGTCACTAGTGATTTAACCTTGAATACTAGCATCTCTATAAAACAAGATCATGAGATTTGCACTATGAAAAGTAAACTAGCACTGATAATAATCCAGGGTTTAAAGGTAGCTAATCTGAAAGGTAGATAAACAATATGGAAATGATTCGGAGCAAAGAGTAAGATATAAATTTGAAATGTAACAAGTGTGTTTTGAACAAAATGAGAAATACAATAGGAGTGAAGTGTGATATGAAATAAATTCTTGTAGTGATAGCAAGAATGATGAATAATCTATTTGTACCTTGTATGTTTCAATTTTAGGGATGTTTAATCTACATGATTAAAATGAGAATGATAAGTAGCAAAACTTAAGTAGTAATGAATGAGGAGAGAGATAAGAGAAAACAATTACTTTTAGTAATATGTGAATTTGTTTTTTGAAGTATAATTTGTTGAAGGTATACTAAGGGATGTAAGTTTGTTTTACATATGATTCAGTTGTACATGTGCAAGCAATATGTTAATTAAAGGTGTCTGATAGTTTAAGTCATTCATATCTGTAATCCATCTTAGTATTGTACAATTGTTGTTGAATCTAGTCTTCCAACTCAAGACTGTTTTGCTATTTGAGTAGCACAATAGTAAAATTCAAAACAACATGGTGAACTCTCTTTTGTGACTTAGAGGTAATACAGAACAATAGTACATATTGAGCCGTATGAATTGAGATAGTTGGATCAGATTATCAGTATTGAGGTAACACCTCAAGAGTATGAAAATATTGAAATGGTTGTTTCTCTCTCTATCCTATGATTGATTGTGGCATAGAGAATTTGTGTGATATCATTGGGAATTGTTTCGAACATGTTGTGATTAGAAAAGAAATAAAGGAATTAATGTTGAAAACTACATTCAAGTATGAAATACAAGAATATAATGACATGTAAGATTTCAGAAGCTTAAAATAACCCTTGAATGTACTTTGCTTGCATATTTATGTTTCAGGGGCGAAACCTTTTTAAGGGGGGAAGAATTGTTATGACTGTATCTGAGCTTAATTGGTAAGTTAGTGCTTATGTGGATGACTACATGCTTAGTTATATTGGTCATTGGTTAAACATGATTAAGGAAGGTAGTTCAATTATGATGTGTTAAACTTAATGAGAACTCCAAGTATGCTATCACTTTGTATAATTAGGGTTTGAGAAAATATAAACCCTAGTCGATTGAAATTAGGGTTTTCACCAAACAGGCTTATGTCGGGAAGGAATGAGAGATTTAGGCATAGGACAATGAAAATGGTAGTTGGAGGCTTGGATAGAACGGTCTTGGTGGGTAGCACAACCGTATTAGGTCGTTGGTACCACGGGCATGCTAGTCCACACGACCGTTTTGAAAGAATTGAACTGTTGACCAACTTTTGTACTCAAATCTGATGAAACCAATGCACCATGACCGTGGTAGGCAGTACGGCCGTGTTGGGTCCATATTAGCATGACCGTAGTAGCTAGTATGGCCGTTCTGTGGCATTTTCTCTTCAACCGTCTATTCTGCAGATTTCTGGATATCAGTGCACTATTATTTTTTTAATTATTTAATGGTAGCTCGGAATGATTTGAAATTTTAACTGAAGCTTTATACTCAAATACAAACAACATGCTAAATTTTCATAATTTTTGGAGAAGGTTTGATCTCTAAAATACACGAATTGCAGTAACTTTTTTATGATAGAAAAATCTACTAAAATAAGAAAAAGTTTAGTGAGGGGTCAATGTGCAATTCACCCAAGCAGCTCAATTACTCTATATGGTCAACCAAACACACTAGGAGATCTCATAATTTGTGATTCATTCCAGAGAAATGAAATCCTAGAGAGAGAGGGAGAGTTAGGGTTTGAGAGGAGAAAGTGGTGGAATTGCTGATCTAGGGTTTCTCTATCCGAGATATGATGAAATCAAGTAAGTTTAGCTTCTTTGCATAGACTTTGATGGTGAATCTTCTCTCACATGTAAATATTACGTCCCTCCTTTGATTTGATCCAAAATGGTATCAAAACTTCCCCTTTTCTCACTCTTTCTTCATAATCCCTCATTTCTAGGGTTTCCGAGTTGAAAAGAAGAAGAATCGGGTGAATTGCTAGGGATTTGATATGAGATCGAGAATTTTAGGGATGAGCTGCATTTTTAAGGTGTTTTCACACCTTATGTGAGTGGGAACTTCCTTTAAACAGTAGATTGCATGAA
The DNA here is from genome assembly GCA_963693085.1 of Alisma plantago-aquatica. Classification (NCBI taxonomy): domain Eukaryota; kingdom Viridiplantae; phylum Streptophyta; class Magnoliopsida; order Alismatales; family Alismataceae; genus Alisma; species Alisma plantago-aquatica. The sequence continues at coordinate 471,200,005 of OY856409.1, read as the reverse complement.
AAGTAGTTAAATCATCAATAATCTTCAATTGCTTAGTATGTGACAAACAAACCATGAATTCTCCTTTTGGTCTACTTTTTGTAAAATGATATGAACTGGATTCTTCTTCTGTTTTGATGAATTTCAGATGATAAAATCATATAAGAAATGGATACAATCCATCTTAACTAGAATTCCCTAAGTATTTTCTGAGGTTATAAGAGTAAACTAAAATTTAGGATTTTCGACTATGATTGAAATTGTTGTATAATTAAATAGAGAAATTTGTCTATCTGAATCTCATTGATTATGAATGATTGTTTATCTGAATGCATAGTACATACATGTTAGTTACTATCTTGGATTTCATGTGATGTGAATAGTGTTTTCTTGATATCTCAGTAGAGAGGGTTGAAACCCTAGCTGAGTGGAAAATTGGAAATTCGCGAATAGATATTATGAAATCCATTTGAAGTGTTTATTTTGACATCATAGAATTTATTTATTCAATGTTATTCTTGATGCATGATATCTTAGTGAATGGAATGGAAACCCAAATTCAGCTCAGTTCCAGGGTTTCATACATACATTTATTGTATATGAATTGTTGAAAGCAGTCTTTATTCAGTGAATGTTATGACACATTAAATCCTTATGAGAGGCATGAGATAAGTGAATGAGGTAAATGAAACCCTAAGGATAGGGTGTACAATGAATAAAGTATTGAGATTACCATGTTCTCAGTATGAGATGTGGCGATGCTTAACAGTTTAGTTGTGGTAAATGTTATCATATGGTCTATGAAACGAATGGTTTATAGAGCTAAACTAAGATATGTTGATGTGATGATTGAATTGTGAATGTAAATAGTGAATTAGACATTTATATGCCATGAACACTGTAGAATCCTCACAGGATGAGGCCTGCATTGTGGGGAGGAAACAGTTTCCCGATTGGAGGTAGTCCAGATCAAGGTAAGCCATAGCGCACCAGTAGGGTGCGGGGGTCTTGACCAGTAGGGCAAACTGCTTACAGTTGTATGGTACCCAACACCAACTGGGTATGTCGGTGGTACTTGTGTTACAAGTTGTAGTGATTAGTGGTTAGTAGGTCCACTGATGCATAGTAAGCCTGAGGGCTTTGACTCACCGCCTGAGTACCCAGGTTGAGAGGTGGAATCTGAGATATCCGGCCGCTCCGATTAGCCGCTAAGAGGCAGACATGCCAAGGCCCACTACAGGCGGTGTCTTACTCAAGAGATAGGCTTAGGAACCCGGGCATTCTTCTAAGCCTTGTACAGTGAGATCGTAGCTTGTTGTGATTCTTTCACATGTTGTGGTATACCTCACGTGGGTTCATGGCATAATAAGATGAATGAGAGGTTAAACAAGTGTGTGTAGCTATCGAATTATTCTTTATATGTTTTTGAGTTATTAGTTCTCTTTATAATCAATCAAGCATGTTCATATATTGATTCACTCTTGTAAATGTCTAGAGTATTGTGCCATATTTATGATTGTCAATTATTAGACTCTTTAAAGATATTCTTGTTATAATTGATATCAGTTGCTCAAAAGTATATATGTAATTATATAAGTGCTTTAAACTATTTATTTGAAGTACTCATTCATTGTGCGAGTAGGATCACCCCTCTACTCACAATTTTTTTAGGGAAACCACGTGGACTTGAAGAAGGTCAAATCATCATAGTATATCTACCACATGAGTTAAGTATGAGATTAGTTAAGTTTGGTCGATCCCTGTCACTCTAGGTCCTTGTATAGATGTGAGAGAGTTGTAAATGATGTTTTGTATTTTCCTTAATAAGAGAGAATGTATCTGATTGTCATGTTGTATGTACATGGAAGTTTGAGAAACATAATGAATGTATAGATGTGTATCATTAATGTTGAGATCATATTAGAGTAATAAAGGTTTAATTCTCTTGTAAAGTTTGTTTATGTGATTGGATGCGGGGAAACAAAGAGTTTGAAATGAAATAAAGGAAGAAAAAAAGTAAGGGAGTGAACTTTGTATTAAGTATAATCCTCAAATGCATGCCCTAATCTCATGATTAGGGGTGATCGTGGGATGTGGGTGTGACATCTTTTGGTATCAGAGCTTAGGCTGAGTCATCAGGGACCATTAGGATAGAAAGTCAGAGTTATAAGTGTGGCAGATAGTAGGTGATGTGTCTTTAGCTCTAGGAGGTCTGAGTATTTAGATAACCTGGCCTGGTATTTGGATATTTAGATTGACCAGTATCAAGCTACTCTATCTATTCTTCTCTAGATGCCCTGGCTAGGTATGCAGAGGAAGGGTGGGATAGAGAGAAACGCTAGAAATCTTAGGGTTAGGAGACTAAAAAATAATGAATGAGTAAGAGATTAAACATAGAATGTGATACAACTCTTTCTTTATATTGCTTCTTTGATTGGAGATAAATAGAAATGCTCTTATATGTATGAATTCATATTATCAGTTTGTAGAATATGTATGGTTCTTTAAGATTGTTGTGTATCATGAAGTTGATTCAGTTAATCTTTGTATCAAGTAGACCAGAAGTTATGTTTAAGTGAGTTTTCCCTAAGTGGATATTATTTCCACATGTTTGAGATTAATAGGAGTTCATTAATCTTGAGTAGCTCTTGGCTTCAAGACTGCATGTTCGGTCTGGTCCGGCTGGCAGGGTGCGTTACTGGGATCTAATGACTCCTATTGAAAATATAATAAGAGTAGACTCTAGATAAATTAGACCCACATCATAGTGAGAATGTACATATACTAAGATGTTGAAACATATGGGAAAGATTAGAATAGCTAAGAATCAGTTGTTGCTGATATTTGAGATCCAACCTTGGGGCCTCATATGAGAAACCCTTAATTGGGAATAAAGGAACACGACATAAGGTTCATATTAAGTTTAATGATTAGTATTATATGAACTCTAAATATGAAATATGGAAAAGATATGAGAAAAGTATGTAAGGGCCAAGATAGTAAGAATAAATCATGAGGAATGGACATTATAATCAAGTAAAATACTTTTATGTACTCCAAAGCTAAGGGAAAATAGAAGAAAAGAGTTAAGTATACAATAAGTACATAGAAGTAAAGAGTCTTTAGAAGAGTTAAAATAAAGAGAATTAGGTGAACATGTAAATCATAAGAATAGGATAACAAACTTAGTTGAAACAAAGAGAAATGTTAGAAATGATGAGCTTGATTAAGGAATGAGGGTTATGATATAATTGAGAGCATGGAATGTATACCATTATTATAAAGTTTAATACATTCATCCTTACTACCTTTGGATTCCAAGTTTCTATAGAACAACAAACTAATATTTAAAAGAAGAACAAAAGTGTAGCTTAACAAATGAATAAGTCATACAAAGGTGGACTATATTTAGGAAGGAAAAACTTGATTGAAAGAGAAACTAAGTTTGACCCATCCATGAGCCGTATGATTTAAAATGAAGGATATGTAATGTATGAAACATGAGGTGAAACTAGTAGAGAGATTATTGATTTAGAATCTCAACTTCACATTAGTAGAAGGATAAAAATAAATATGTGCAACATGGTATACATGATCATACACATGAATAAGCAACATGATCATAAGAGAAAATTGGAAGATAAATATGACAAGTGGAAGAGTAGTATATGGTAAGAGAATTATGGAAAGTAAGGAAGGGTTTGAAACATGATGGAGTAATATAGATGATAAAAGAAAGAGGTTAGGAGATTCAAGCAAGTGCTAATTAGTCAAGTATTCTTGTTGATAACCAATTAAACCTACATACTAAAAATGTATTAAGGGAATGTTTGAAGATAAGAATTCTAAGTCTCAGAATCATCTTCTCTTTCATATCTTACTTAATGAGAGCAATGTGGGGATGAAGTAAAAAGAAAATGAATCATATATGATGCATACCCTCCATTGTAGTGACATCTATTGAATGTATTAACGACACATAATATGATGATGAAACCCTAGTAGGGTAAATTAAGAAAGTAATCTATATAAATGACCAAGTAAGAGAAAGGAAATGCAAGTGATAAGATAAGGAAGACTTTAGTAAAACTCATGACATCCAAAGTTTGAATTTCAAATTAAGAGAGTAAAGTCACATCACAATAACGTCATGCTACTGATAAGGACCAAACCCTACAATGTTTAGAGTTGTCGTAGTTCAAGGGATGTCACTAGTGATTTGACCTTGAATACTAGCATCTCTATAAAACAAGATCATGAGATTTGCACTATGAAAAGTAAACTAGCACTGATAATAATCCAGGGTTTAAAGGTAGCTAATATGAAAGGTAGATAAACAATATGGAAAGGATTCGAAGCAAACAGTAAGATATAAATTTGAAATGTAACAAGTGTGTTATGAACAAAAAGAAAAATACAATATGAGTGAAGTGTGATATGAAATAAATTCTTGTAGTGATAGCAAGAATGATGAATAATCTATTTGTACCTTGTATGTTTCAATTTTAGGGATGTTTAATCTACATGATTAAAATGAGAATGATAAGTAGAAAAACTTAAGTAGTAATGAATGAGGAGAGAGATAAGAGAAAACAATGACTTTTAGTAATATGTGAATTTGTTTTTAGAAGTATAATTTTTTGAAGGTATACTAAGGGATGTAAATTTGTTTTACATATGATTTCAGTTGTACATGTGTAAGCAATATGTTAATTAAAGGTGTCTGATAGTTTAAGTCATTCATATCAGTGATCCATCTTAATATTGTACAATTGTTGTTGTATTTTGTCTTCCAACTCAAGACTGTTTTGCTATTTGAGTAGCACAATAGTAAAATTCAAAACAACATGGTGAACTCTCTTTTGTGACTTAGAGGTAATACAGAACAATAGTACATATTGATTCATATGAATTGAGATAGTTGGATCAGATTATCAATGTTGAGGTAACACCTCAAGAGTATGAAAATATTGAAATGGTTGTTTCTCTCTCTATCCAATGATTGATTGTGGCATATAGAATTTGTTTGATATCATTGGGAACTATTTCAAACATGTTGTGATTAGAAAAGAAATAAATGACTTAATGTTGAATACTACATTCAAGTATGAAATACAAGAATGTAATGACATGTAAGGTTTTAGAAGCTTAAAATAAACCTTGAATGTACTTTGCTTGCATATTTATGTTTTGGGGGCGAAACCTTTTTAAGGGGGGAAGAATTGTTATGATCGTATCTGATCTTAATTGGTAAGTTAGGGTTTATGTGGATGACTACATGCTTAGTTATATTAGTCATTGATTAAACATGATTAAGGATGGTAGTTCATTTATGATGTGTTAAACTTAATGAGAACTCCAAGTATGCTATCACTTTGTATAATTAGGGTTTGAGAAAATATAAACCCTAGTCGATTGAAATTAGGGTTTTCACCAAATAGGCTTATGTCGGGAAGGAATGAGAGATTTAGGCATAGGACAATTAAAATGGTAGTTGGAGGCTTGGATAGCATGGCCGTGGTGGGTAGCACAACCGTGTTAGGTCGTTGGTGGCATGTGCATGCTAGTCCACACAGCCGTTTTGAAAGAATTGAATTTTTGAACAATTTTTGTACTCAAATCTGATGAAACCAATGCACCACGGCCGTGGTAGGCAGCATGGCCGTGCTGGGTCCATCTTAGCACGACCATGGTAGCTAGCATGGTCGTCATGGGGCATTTTCTCTTCAACCGACTGTTCTGTAGATTTCTAGATAGTAGTACACTATTATATTTTTAATTATTTAATGGTATCTTGGAATGATCTGAAATTTTAACTGAAGATTTATACTCAATTACAAACAACATGCTAAATTTTCATAATTTTTGGAGAAGGTTTGGTCTCTGAAATACACGAATTACAGTAACTTTTTTATGACAGAAAAATCTGCTGAAATAAGAAAAAGTTTAGTGAGGGGTCAATGTGCAATTCACCCAAGCAACTCAATTGCTCTATATGGTCAACCTAACACACAAGGAGATCTGATAATTCGTGATTCATTCTAGAGAAATGAAATCCTAGAGAGAGAGGGAGAGTTAGGGTTTGAGAGGAGAAAGTGGTGGGATTGTTGATCTAGGGTTTCTCTATCTGAGCTATGATGAAATCAAGTAAGTTTGCTTCTTTGCATAGACTTTAATGGTGAATCTTCTCTCACATGTCAAAATTGCGTCCCTCCTCTGATTTGATCAGAAATGGTATCAAAACTTCCCCTTTTCTCACTCTTTCTTCATAATCCCTCATTTCTAGGGTTTCCAAGTTGAAAGGAAGAAGAATCAGGTGAATTGCTAGGGATTTGATATGAGATCGAGATTTTCAGGGATGAGATGCATTTTAAGGTGTTTTCACACCTTAGGTGAGTGGTAACGTCCTTTAAACAATTGATTGCACGAAAAGTAGTTAAATCATCAATAACCTTCAATTGCTTAGTATGTGACAAACAAACCCTGAATTCTCCTTTTGATCCACTTTTTGTAAAATGATATGAAATGGATTGTTCTTCTATTTTGATGAATTTCATATGATAAAAACATATAAGAAATGGATACAATCCATCTTAATGAGAATTTCCTAAATATTTACCGAGGTTATAAGAGTAAACTGAAATTTAGGATTTTCGGCTATGATTGCAATTGTTGTATAATTAAATAGATAAATTTGTCTATCTGAATCTCGTTGATTATGAATGATTGTTTATCTGAATGCATAGTACATACATGTCAGTTACTATCTTGGATTTTGTGTGATGTGAATAGTGTTTTCTTGATATCTCAGTAGAGAGGGTTGAAACCTTAAATGAGTGGAAAGTTGGAAATTTGCGAATAAATATTGTGAAATCCATTTGAAGTGTTTATCTTGACATCAAAAAATTTATTTATTCAATGTTATTCTTCATGCATGATATCTTAGTGAATGGCATAGAAACCCAAATTCAGCTCAGTTCTAGGGTTTCATACATACATTGATTGTATATGAATTGTTGAAAGCAGTCTTTATTCAGTGAATGTTTATGACGCATTAAATCCTTATGAGAGCCATGAGATAAGTGAATGAGTAAATGAAACCCTAAGGATAGGGTGTTCAAATAATCAAGTATTGTGATTACCATGTTCTCAGTATGAGATGTGGTGATGCTTAACAGTTCAGTTGTGGTAAATGTTATCAGATGGTCTATGAAACGAATGGTTTACAGAGCTAAACTAAGATATGTTGATGTGATGATTGTATTGTGAATGTAAAGAGTGAATTAGACATTTAGATGCCTTGAACACTGTACAATCCTCACAGGATGAAGCATGCGCTGTTGGGAGGAAACAATTTCCTGATTGGAGGTAGTCCAGATCGAGGTAAGCCAGAGCGCACCAGTAGGGTGCGGGGGGTTTGACCAGTAGGGCAGACTCCTTATAGTTGTATGGTACCCAACACCAACTGGGTATGCCGGTGGTACCTGTGTTACAAGTTGATCAGTGGTTAGTAGGTCCATTGATGCATAGTAATCCTGAGGGCTTTGAGTCACTGCCTGAGTACCCAGGTTGAGAGGTGGAGTCTGAGATATCTGACTGCTCCCATTAGCCGCTGCGAGTCATACGTGCCGAGGTCCGCTGCAGATGGGGTCTTACTCGAGAGATAGTCTTAGGAACCCAGGCATGCTTCTAAGACTTGTACAGTGAGATCGCAGATTGCTGCGATTCTTTCACATGTTGTGGTACACCTCATGTGGGTTCAGGGCATAATAAGATGAATGAGAGATTAAACAAGTGTGTGCAGCTATCGAATTATTCTTTGTATGTTTCTGAGTTATTAGTTCTCTTTATAATCAATCAAGAATGTTCATATATTGATTCACTCTTGTAAATGTATAGAGTATTGTTCCATATTTATGATTGTCAATGATTAGACTCTTTAAAGATTACTGTTATTATAATTGATATCAGTTGCTCAAAACTATATATGTAATTATATAAGTGTTTTAAACTGTTTCTTTGAAGTACTCATTCACTAAGCGAGTAGGCTCACTCCTCTACTCACAATTTTTTTAGGGAAACCACATGGACTTGAAGAAGGTCAAAGCATCAGAGTAGATCTACCACATGAGTTAAGTATGAGATTAGTTAAGTTCGGTCGGTCCCTATCACTCTAGGTCCTTTCATAGATGTGAGAGAGTTGTAAATGATGTTTTGTATCTTTGTTTCCTTAATAAGAGAGAATGTATCTGATTGTCATGTTGTATGTACATGGAAGTGTGAGAAATAGAATGAATGTATGGATGTGTATCATTAATGTTGAGATCATATTAGAGTAATAAAATTTTAATTCTCTTATAAAGTTTGTTTATGTGATTGGATGCGGGGAAACAAAGAGTTTGAAATGAAATAAAGGAAGAAAAAAAGTAAGGGAGTGAACTTTGTATTAAGTATAATCCTCAAATCCATGCCCTAATCTCATGATTAGTGGTGATCGTGGGATGTGGGTGTGAAAAAAGCCTTTTTAAAGCCAAAAAAATGTACATATTTTGTAAAGCCCAAAAAGATCAAAGCTTTTCTAAATCCCAAAAATAGTATAGCTTGATTTTGGAGTAGTAAACAAAATTGTCCACATGCTCAACAGTGAGTTGGATTGGCCCTTAGAAGAGCATAGAGGTAGCATACACATGGAGGTGTGATTAAGATGCCACAAGGTGGAGATAGCATTGCATCTCTAACTACTCATCATCCCAACTAACATGCACGACATATGGTGGGCCATGTTGTCAGCTCAGTTTGAGTAAAAGAGACTCTCTTTACTACAATGTGAGCAACTATAAGTTTGTTCAGTGTGGTTTGAGGTGTGCTACCATTCCTATGATAAATTTCTCCTTCCAAACAAAGCGTGTGGCAATGCACGTTGTGATGGTAATGGATTGCTTCCAATGAGTGTTATGTTTGGCTATTTGATGTGTGATGAAGACTAGGTTGGTGAAAGAAGTGTCTGGGCATGTATTGACTCTACAGTGTGTCGCCAAGCCTATCCATATGTATTCCATATGTATAGGGAGAACAAGTTGTGAAATAATAAGGGGTTGGTGCACTCATATCTGCACAAGCATAGGCTGCATAATCTAGGATATTCATGGGCCCAACTCCAGACCCGGTTAGCAGTGAGTAAATCTCTATGATGTTCTTTGTAGATTTTTATGGACCATCTACGTGAAGCATGACTCTGTCCCGAGTATTGAGAGTTGGATCGTTGAGAAGTATAGTCTCCATGAATAGACTTGCTGAAAAGGTGTTTACAGTTGAGGTTATCCATGACCATCATTTTCTAAGTGCATGAATAGCCCCTCATATGGTCATGAAAATCCTCCAATGTGTTCCATACCTCATCTGCATCAAGTGGTCCACACCGATTTTGTTTTCATAAGGAACTTATGAGCACGTTTAAGCATGTCCATCTAGCAATGTCATTAAAACTTTTGAGGTTTAGACCATCTCTATCAAAAGATGGTGCCATGCACTCCCACCTCATTGTATGTATGACATTACCCAACTAGAGGGTGGACACAATGCATTTTATGAGGACACTAGAAGGAGGAAGCCTTACATGATCTAAAAGTATTAGGTTGGGATGTTTAATTGCACATGTATAAGTCTTCTAGAAAAAGATATTTTGATTACTAACCATTGATTTACCATCCTACTAATGCGATCAGTACATTATCCATAGTGTTTGGCACACACTATCCCTATCATAAGAGGGAAGCCCTAGTATGTGCATGTCAGTGACTCCACCTTCATCCTAGCACCACGAGAGAGGATGCTAGATATAGGAAGTGCAAACTTGGATAGAAACATAGCCCGCATGTTTGGGTTGACGTGTAACCATGTGCACTAGCCAAACTTGTAACGACCCTGACATGGGTTATGAGGCAACCCTATTTGTTTTGGATAATAAAGTTGCTTAGAACTTTAATATAATCCTCTAAGGTGTTTTTTATCATGTGACACACTTATGTTACAAGTTTGGTATCAGAGCTTAAGGTTCGTTGAGTCTATAGAGACATAGGACTAAGGTGTAGTGTCTGTTCTAAGTGTACCTCAGTGTATCTTATAGTGTCTTCTGCTTATGCAGAAGAAGATATACTTGTGGCAACACATCCCATTATCACACAGATAACGAGGTGTTACGCGAAAACGTGCGGAAATCACCATAACTACAGATTATGGAAATACGGGTTAATTAAAACCGATTGCGGAAAACTGATAAACTATGAAACTATTACTTTCCAGTCCTCATCCTGCACGGAAACAGGTCATATATACATACACAAGATATGATACGTGTCCACAGCTTACTGAAACAGCTGTTCATCCATCACATGGTTCATCACCTGTTCATATACACGGAGGCCCGCATCCGGCCAACAGCAGGATATACAAAACATCTTCGATCGTTCATCGCGAAACATCGTCAAAACACTGCCAAGGACCTGAGAGTACAGGGATGACTCTAGACTCTACTACAAAACATCCAAACAGCAGCATATCCATCGCTTGCCTTCTACTGCTCTTCAAGCTGCTCGGTCGCAACACTACGACCACGACCACGTCTACCTCGACCACTTGAAAACCATCGGAGTGAGACAATTGAACAATTATCCCAGCGGAAAACATAACTTCCCACCGCAACTACAGAACCTCAAGCAGATATACTATAACAACAGATAACTAATCAACAGATATAACAAAAGCAGTCTATATAAAGCAATGCTATTCTTACTGACAAGCTTACCAGCTGTACAAAAGCATATAACCAGTTATTTCTCAATGGAACATGATTGACAAGATATATCACTTTATAACATGATTATTAGAACACGATATAAGGTCACATATCCTGATTATCAAGATACGTCATAATACCTCATACCTGAAGAATATATATATATATATAGAAGTACCTGCAAGGTATAATAGAGTTTAATACACAAACAAGGCCTCAACCAATGTTTCGTGTTTACCTTAAGCAGTAAATACTAAACGACTGTATTACGTATTATTATTATGCCCCGAGGATTTGAATCGTACCATTCAAATCCAACCTCTGGCTGCGAAGCCCAAGACTGGTGCCATACAAGGTCAATGGAAGAGCCGGACTCCACAACCTCCCACCTCGTGGTCAGTACACGAGTAAAACACAAGCAGGACCCTAGTCACATGTTGTAGTGGTCTAAGCCACTAGGTCAGCTCCATAGGCTACCCTCACTCTAGCCCGCCTTGGTACAGGTCTCGAAGCTAGTACAACTGAGCCACGGGCCTGATCATCGTGCTCTGAGCCATGAATGCATTCATGCTCTACATATCACATATCCTGAGCCATGGGCCTGTTCACCATGCTCTATATATGTACTTGAGTCTGTAACCGAAGTTACACTCTTACCTCCTTACTTTAGGCTAGGAGTAATTAACCTCGCATATTCAACAATATGCGCTCCGGGTTAACCCGTAGGAGAACCCGTTTCACCATCACCAAGTCCTGACGATGATGGATCTATGGCCAGGGCAAACTACATGATATAATTCCACTGTAATTAATTAGTATCTTTTAGATGGATTGCAGGATTCAACTAAGTTATATAACATGCAAGATGTAACCGAGAATAAAGAACATTATATTATTATTGAAACCTCTTCAACCTGATCCATCACGAGGATCCAGCATCACATGTTACCACTTGGCCTCTTGCCAACCATCCAGATCCATATCAAGGATCATCACATCCCATAGGATATCAATCCTTCATCCTGTACTGTCACTGCCTCTCAAGGCTCACATCATCATCATGGGACCAACACATTACGTATATAATCTCATAGAAAAATTATCAAGGTAATGCTACTCATCACATCTGTCACATAGCCCACTCATGGCTACACATCACCTGCATGGTTAGGATACACAATAACCATAGATTCAATCATAGGGAATATGCTCACTATCATGGGCTATCACTCAAGATAATCTATTTATCAATATTTACAATATTTGATTATCAAGCTTGTTAAGCACATCATACCATAATCATGCCTACCCTTATCTCAGGATCATACAAACAATCAAGGTATTCACTTTGAGTATACCGAGTAATCATAATTGTCACCATCCATTACTATTGTCATTATTATACGTATCACTAAACAACCATTAATGTAACCACAACTTACTATTGCCATTAACAATTAAGCATAAGACTTACATTATGCATGTCATTACTACTCTTGCTACCATCATTACTATTATAGCATCACCATCCACTAGTATCTTTATTGCTATGTCATTAAACAAACTATTAATGTAACTGTCATTTAGCCACATTATTACCCACATTAATATTATTATTGCTTTTACTACTAACATGGCATCACCATCATTACATGATTACCATCATCGTAACTATTAACATCTTTGCTATCCACCACATTATCATTGGTATCATTGTTATCAAAAGCACCATTAACATATGTTGCGCATAAGCATCTACTTCCATCACACTTGTGACCGTCACCAAAGGAACTCATACCCTCACCTAAGATAGCTCGCATCCCTCACCACTACTAGCTCACATGGTTAGGGCATGGGGAGGCAACAACGCTGCGTTGCACCCAGCGCCCAGCCTGACAGAACGTCACAAGAAGGAGTGTCGCGCGTCAGGGAGTATCGCGCGTCACACTCAATCGGGCAACGTCCGTCACAGCCACTCCTGTCGCCCGTCATCCTAGGCTAACACCCACCTAGCAACCTCACAACGGCCAGGAGAGAGAAGGAGAGAAAGAAGGAAGGAGAGAGGGAAACACTCCTGATAACGTGCAACTATCCAACCAGGCCTAACGGCCGATATACACCCAAACCGGAGGCGTGACGCCCGCCACAACTCTCCCTGTCGCGCGTCACACCACAAGGTGTATCGTCCGTCAGGGCTATCGGCCAACCAACCATGTTTGTGTATCGTTCAACCTCAGGAACACATCACACTAGGCCCTGTCGTCCACCATGATACTAAGGCCCATCGTCCATGAGAAGAACAGGGGTGTCGTTCATCACAAAAAAGAATCCTATCGTCCATCATGGTCACTACCATATCGGCCAACAAGACATGCTCACCCTATCGCCCAACACATGGGCAGGGATATTGCCCAACACAAGACTGACGCCCAATAGGCCTGCTTCCCAACACAACCATAACGGCCAACACCCTCCCTAACCTATCATCCAACAAAGGTATATCGGACACCCAAGGTACCAAAGCAAGATATACTACTTATCATATGAAAAAGAACATAACAAGAGGAAGGGGAGTTAGGGTTAGAGCTATGCAACCCGCCTTGAGTTCCAAGGAAGAAGAAGCACTCCAGCTCCAAGGGGTATCGTCCTCCTAGCTACTCCACCAAGGGGGTATCGGCCACCACTGCTATACCAAGGAAGTGTATCGGCCAACACAGCAGAAAGGGGAGGGATATCGTGCACTCAAGGTGGAGGAGAGACCAAAAGAGCAAAGGTAAGGCAAGGGAAAGAGCTGTATATATAGAAGGAGGGGAGGAGAAACCAAGGTACCACCATGCCATGTGTCGTCCACCCAAGGGACACTTGTCCTAGGGTTCCAGCCAACACACTAGCAAGGCATGGGACACTTGTCCAAAACATGCACCAAGTGTCCACTACACCAGACCAAGCATCATGGGCGATACAGGTAGCAGCTCTGTTGGGCGACACAAAGCAGGTCCTGGCCGACACAAGGCGCAAGCAAGCCCAACACAGGCACCTCAAGGTCCAAACAAGTTCAACTCAGGCCCAGAGAACTCAAACAACAAGCCCAAGCCTTCCTCTCAACCCTAGAGGAAGCAAAGAGAGGGAAACATCTCACAAGATGGCAGACTTGCACACAAAACCCTAAACTTGGGTTATTTGCAAGTAGCCTCTCGAACTCTCAACAAAGCACAACAAAACCCTAATCACCACTAAAAAGGTGATTAGCAAGCACCAAAGCACCAAGATTAAGCAAAAACAAATAGGGTAAACCCTAAACGCAGGTCAGGGTCCTTACAATATTACTCAAAGATGTCTGGAGAACATGAGGAACACGTTGTTGAGAGCAATGTTGCTGCACCTATAGAAGGTGCCAAGGATCAGGCAAGAGAAGAAATGGTGCCTGAGAATCCCCATGTTGATGAATTCATGATGAGAAACCCAGATTTTTCTACTCTTTTTGGACAATTCATGACTACAATGATGCATATAACAGACCGGATGCCAGCAATGACACCTAGGGCACCAGCTCCCAATGAGGGATATGTGTCTGGAAAGACTTTTGAACGATTACGTCGTGTAGGAGCCATAGAATATGCCGGGACATCTGACCCAGCAGATGCTGATCTATGGCTCACTGAGTTAGAAAAGGCTTTTAAGATCATTAGTATCCCAAATGTTGACAAAGTCAAACATGTTGTATACCTTTTGAAGGGTAGTGCTGGACATTGGTGGGCTATAGAAGAAATAAAAAGGAATGATGAAGAGGTTGGTTGGGAGGAATTTCATAGAGAATTCATCAATAAGTATTTTCCAAGGACATACTTAGATGAAAAGATCTCACAGTTTGAGAAGATTCGGCAGGGAGCCGTGTCAATAAATGAATATGAGGTTAAGTTTATGGAACTTTTGCGTTTTTGTCCTCAGATGGCTGCTACTGAAGAGGAGAAGATTCGACATTTTGAGAAGGGATTGAATGCTGAGATGTCTATTCCGGCATCTGCGTTAGAAAGTAGAGGGAGGTTTGCCACATTTGTGGAATCTGTCAGGAGGATAGAAATGTCTATGACAAAGAAACATGAGACAAACCTCAAAAGAAAGTTTATACAGTCACAAGAATCGTTGATTAGTGTTACTAAACAGCTAAAATCTTTACCGGATCAACAACATTATGGTACACCAATGCAGCAGTCACCAAGTGGGGACCGAGCTTGCCACAAATGTGGACATAAAGGACATCTGAGGTGGCAATGCCCAAGGAAAAATAGTGAGGTGACCCAACAGTCAAGGCATAATCTACAAAACCCACAAGGACCTCAGTCCTGTGGGATAGACGGTGGAAGACGAAGACAAGTGTCACAGTTTGGTCCATCTACTTGTGGTAGTAGAGGACAAAGGCAATAACAAATAACAACTAAGTCCATCTTCAACCTTAGTAACGTGGAGCTTTGGAGCTTGGAGCTTTTAAGTCGTTCTTAAGGTGGGTTATATAACTTGAACTCAACCATGTTATTATTCTTCACCTAAATTGCTATAATTAGTGAAATACTTTTAATTCCGAAATTTCCTGAAATAGTTGATGAGATTATGAGTTATAGTAGTTTCTTAGACCTGTTTACATGAACTATAATAGTTAGAATAAAGGTCTAGAGCTTGAAGATTGTGATATCACCTTATAAAAGTGATATCGGGTGCATGTACATAAGCAAGCACCTCTAACCCGATATGATGATGCACCTATTTCACTAAAATGATATAAATAGGTTTGTAAACCTTATTGAACGATATGGGGGTGTAGTATACACCTCTTGCATGATAGGAAGTCTATTGTAGACTCCATGCATGATACAAGGTCAATTGTATACTTGTAAGTTGACAAGAAACCCTAAATTGGGTAACCCGATATAAGTGAAAAGTAACAAGTGTTATTACATGATATGATCATATGATACATCATTGATACTTAGTATCATGAGGCCTACATGACCTTGTATGATATGGTTGCACGACAGGGTTGCATGATACACAACCCTAAACAATATGGTAACCCTAACCCGTCATGGCTAACCCTAGATGGTGACTAGCCGATAGGGTGATTGAAAGTACTTCTAGCCCGACATGGTGATGGGTTGATACCTCATAAGTATCATGGGAAACACATACCTTGTGCCCAATATGAGGTCAAAAAGGTATTTCATGCCCGATATGGAGACAAGTGCAAATCCTAACCCGATATGGTGAGTGTTCATACACCTCCAACCCGATACAGTGGTATCTATACACCTACAACCCAATATGGTGAACATATGCATAAGATTTAACCCTATACACCTTGTAAAGGTAAGGGAAAGACACTCTTAGGAGTAATGAGTGTAACACCAAGTAATGGTGTGGATAATACCTGGCAGAGGCGTAAATCCTATAATCACAGGATTGGTTGCGGACCAATACCTGGCAGAGGCGTAAAGCCTATAATCACAGGATTGGTTGCGGACCAATACCTGGAAGAGGCGTAAAGCCTATAATCACAGGATTGGTTGCGGACCAATACCTGGCAGAGGCATGAAGCCTATAATCACAAGATTGGTAATAACCCCAATACCTGGCTGTGTAATCACTGGATTGGTAGAGTCCAATACCAGGCTGTTCACAGGATTGGTAATAACCCCAATACTTGGTTGTGTAATCACTGGATTGGTAGAGTCCAATACCAGGCTGTTCACAGGATTGGTAATAACCCTAATACCTGGTTGTGTAATCACTGGATTGGTAGAGTCCAATACCAGGCTGTTCACAGGATTGGTAATAACCCCAATACCTGGCTGTGTAATCACTGGATTGGTTGAGTCCAATACCAGGCTGTTCACAGGATTGGTAATAACCCCAATACCTGGCTGTTAATCATTGGATTGGTAGAGTCCAATACCAGTTTGTTCACAGGGTTGGTAATATCCAACACCTGGCTGTTTGCAAAGGATTGGCATAGTCCAATGCCTAGAATGGTTGCATATGTTTGGCATAGTCCAATGCTTGGACAGGATATGATGATGTATACTCACATAACTGGTACAATTCAATATCTGGTTAGCAGATTGGCTGAGGCCAACAGATAGAAATGAGAATGATTCATGGATGGCATACCATGATAATGAGCATCACAGGATAAGCTTGAGATAGTATGATGAGTAAATGATATACATGTTTCTTCATATTCCTTATAAAGTGAATAGATGATTTACTGCTCTATCATAGATAGTGGCAATGCTTTAAAGATGAGAATGTTCTAAACTGCTTATCCTCTGCTCAGTTTAATACTATTTAACTGTGATAATAACATTGTTGGTGGAGAGTTATATCTCTCGCTGGGGCAATTTTCAATTGTCTCACCCCGTGGGATCCAACATTTTTAGGTGGACGTGCACGAGGAGGTGAAGACCTTTCTGCAGAAAAAGAACAACAGTGGCAGGGACAATAGTGACAACTCAGGTTGAGTGCACTGTCTGTCATGTCTTGTAGATAGAAGTGCTATGTGTCGTCTCTGTACTCTCAGGTCCTTGGAGTTGGTTCGTTATGGTTTCATGAACGATCTGAGGTTTTGGCTTGTAAGCCTCGAGGTGTTATGTTGCTTCATTATATATTTTTTTGACAAAGCAACTGTTATATGTTATCCTTGAGAAGAGATGGTAAAGTGTATGTACAATGTGAACAATGATGTATATAAAGTTTTGGTTCTGCCTTAAAGAGTTTTCCTAGAAATGGATCTCTTTGCAAAATGGTTTTAATTTTTAGTGATTTTTGTTAATCCGCTGGTAATGTTTTAAATTCCGCTTAATTAGTAACGATTTGTCTATCGGTTTGGCGACTGTCATTACAAAATTAGTGTAGAGTGTCTCATACTACATGTATATTAGCACTTTATCCATGTAGAAAGAGCATCACATTGTTTGTGTAGGTGATATGGTTAATACCTTTGTGCATTGAACTTTGAATGGTTGAATAAGCCCCCTTGTCTATCTATCTATCAACAACATGATTAAGTACTCCATAATAATTTTGAAGAATAGTGGGGAGAGGGGGTCCCCTTTATGTATCCCATGGTTTCTTGAACAATCCCACAAACAACCATTCATGAGCAAAGAAAATGATCAAGAGGTGATGCATTCGTTTTGTAAGGCCCCTAAACTTGCTTAACAAGTTGAATATACTTAATTATCATAATTTAATTCTTATAATCCTAACATAACCTTGAGATGTGCTTTGAAATCATAATACAAGCTTAATTTTCAAATTTTGTCCAATTTGGACACAGTTTGAGCAAGTTATGCAATTTTATGCACATTTTGGACTTTTCTACAATTTACCCAATTGAGAGGTTTTCTTTGCAATTTATCACTTTCATTATGTTACTTGGATATTGACTCATCATTATTGAGCTTGTTGATCCATGGGGCACCTATTTAAACCTTGGTTTGAAAGTGTTTTCCTCAAGGGTATTTTAGGGTTTACCCCTTCATGGATGAGCTACTTTTAGTAGCTATCAATTAATGAATTATTTGATTGGCTTGGAAATTCGACAAAGGAGAGATAAGTAGGTCTATATGGATGGTGGGGGAGATTCTTGTGTGTGTGCTTGTATATTCTTAATAGTTTAAGGTCATGGAAACTTGGAAAGATACTATAACTTCAACTTTTTCTTTATCTTGAAGTTTCATATACTTATCCCTAAACACCCAAAAGAGACATTTGCTCTCCACCAATTCCCTCCTTCTACAAACCTCATTCTACCTCTGTGCTGCTATGAATTTACTATCCAATGAAGAAGAAAGAGGGGATCTTCTTGGAAAAAGAATCTAGGGTTGCAATTGACTTCCTTTTAGGGTTTAAAAAGCATCCTTCTAGTGATCTTGACCTAAAAGAGTAAGAATTCCCTTATTTCCTCCATTTATTTCTTTTTATCCTTCCTCCTACCTTTCTCCAAGTCAGAACCTTGTTGTTCCATGGTAGAAATTTCTCTAAAGCTCTAAAACCCTACCGTTCTTGCTCCTTATGCTTCGGATTTGCTCATTTGATGAAGAAAGGTGCTAGATGGACGAGTTCACAGCTTATGCTTGGATTTACTACCCTACATGCTCGTGTTTTCTTCTGTTTGTGAGTTTATCTACTAATTAGAGGCAAGTTTTATAACTTGATCCACATTTATTTCTTACCATAAGCTTGTTGGCTCATGTTCTTGCTTTTAAATGATGATCCATGCACTAAAAAGCTATGCTTGACTTGGATTTTGATTTTTATAATGTTTCCTGTTCTGATTTCAGTTCTAGATGAACCTATGATCACGTTTACATTATTCCTAAGGTATAATATGACTTTTATCAGGTTGGTTTGACAACTTATGGTGTTAAGCACCTATCAACCAATGGTCAACTTTAGGGTTTAAAGCTGATTTCTTCTATAAACACATGACCCAATGATGGTACCATTGCAACAACCCTGTGGTGTTGTCTTCATGATAACTGAT
The DNA here is from genome assembly GCA_963693085.1 of Alisma plantago-aquatica. NCBI lineage: Eukaryota > Viridiplantae > Streptophyta > Magnoliopsida > Alismatales > Alismataceae > Alisma > Alisma plantago-aquatica. Next base: position 471,180,692 of record OY856409.1, on the reverse strand, counting down.
GGTTGAGATCAAATGTGTCATATGATGGTGACAACCTATGGTTACCCCCTTAGGTCAGGTTTTGGATCAATTAGAAGTTTAATGATCAACCGTCAAGTACCCTACTGATGTTATCAATCAATGATGACATTAGCTTAATATTTGGTACTGATTAATGAATATAGTGCTGATGTAACAATCTATGGTGACTTAATGGTCACTAATAATGGTGGATCATGTCTCCACAACCTATTGTGAGTTAATCATATATTTGTAGCATCAATTAAGCCTTAGACCAATGGTTTCTTCGGTCACTTGATGCAATGGTCAGACCTATACTGTAATTGATGGTTTTAACATATGAACTTGACCTAATGGTCAAGATCTAATATTTATTCCTCCAATAAAGTGGAATGATGGCTAATGTAATATGTTGGTCCTAATAATTTGATTTAGATGGTTTCCATTATATGATCAACTTAAGGAGCTTACTTGTTGACAATGGATGGCTTGTTTTAAATAAACAGTCGATTGTGGGTTTTACCCTACTCTCAACATAACCCTAATTGTTGTTAATCAAAGGATGCCTAGGGTTAAATGTTGATATTATATATCACAACTCAATAACTTCATAGATGATTCATTCAAGGTGTTTGTTTATGTAAACAACCAATGGTATTACCTTTTAAACGTCCAATGGTTCTGGGTGACATAGTGGTATGGTGATATTGGTTGAAAGATGATGGAACAAATGGAGGGTTACCCTTAATAAGGAAGTCTTACCTATTAACTCATATGAATAGAAGGGATGATAACCATATTGTGTTGATATGTAACCCTAATGAGGTATAGCTTGTTATACCTAGCTTTAATATAACTAAATGATGGTAATTGGGTATGAATAGTCCTTGAATGATTAATACACTCATGGAGTACTCTCTTATTGTTGTTGAAACCCTAGTATTCTATAACCCAATGGTTACACCTTGATTTATGTGTGGGTTCATACTTGATAATAGTATGGAATGTGATGGTGATGCTTTACCTTATGCATCCATGATCCAATGGGAATGTCGTGAGTTAGGGTTTGGGTATGAGTGCTAATTAGTAACATTAATATAATTGATCTTGTTGACTCTAATGCAAATAGATAAAGAGGAGTATTCATGTTTAACCTTCTTATATGATGGCATGATGGTGAAATAACCTCCTTAATATGATTACAACCTTAATGTGTTAATTGATGGTTATCATAGCCACATGGTTGATACTTTCTTATGCTAACCATGTGCATTATGAATATGATGAGGGTTAAACATATCTAGATTCCTTGCATGTTGATGTCATAAAGGAATATTTTTAATGCTAATATAACCCTTCTATGATGGTTTATGAATATCTCCTAGCTCATTAATGCAATATTGTGCTGATCTGGTGTATTATATGTAAGTGATGTCGTTGAGCCTTGCTATAAGGCATGGAATGATAATAATGACATTGTAGGGAATAGTATGATGGTCTTAATGACCTTTGGGCATGGTTGAGCCCTAAATGAGGTGTATTCCTTTTTTGTTGATAAGGGTTGATACCCTGTGATATTGTGAAAATGATTTATATCATGTGATAGTATGATGACAAGTGCAGTCTCATGAATGGCAAGTGATTAGCATCATGTAATGATAAGACGATGAACAATATGTTTCATATGTTTTATATCTTCTGAAATTGTTATATAGTAATATTTGCTAGAAGTGAATTAGTGTTCGTATGTCCACTTGTTTGATGTTGTGATGAACTAATTATGAATCAAGCCATCACCAGTAATAATCACGGAATAACCATAAGCAGCGGAATTAACAAAAATCACTAAGAATTAAAACCATTTTGCACATAGATCCTTCTCCTGTGCATTCTTACAAAAGAACTAAAACTTTATATATACATGTGATTCACATTGTAATATAAAGTACCATCTCTTCTCAAGGATAACTAGTACCAGTTTCTTTTTACTTTGACATATTCAACAACAACATAAACCCTTGAGGAAAAAAACCAAAATCTCAAGTCGTTCGTAAAAACCACTAAGAACTATATCCCAAGGATGTGAGAGTACAGAGATGACACATAGGACTTCTATTTACAATACACGACAAACAATGTACTCAACCTGAGCTACTACTATTGTCCCTGCTGATATGATCCTTCTTCTGCAGTCCGGTTCCTATGCCCTCGTCCGCGTCCACCTAAAAATTGTGGATCCTACAGGGTGAGCCTATTGTCCAAGAGAGAGATATAACTCTCTGCCAATCAATATTATTATCACAGGAAATAGTAAAAACTGAACAAAGGATATTTTATGCAACTAGTAGATATTTTTATAGTGCACAACATAAATATAGATAACAGAACTATAAATCATCTATTTGCTTTAAAAAGGAATATGAAGAACATGTACAACATCTATCTACTAAGATGTATGAAAATAATAAAGCATCATCCAATGTTTTTTGTATTCGATCCTTAAACAAATACGCTACATGACTGATTACATGTTCACATTCACACTTATGCCCAGAGGAGATGAGGTATACCGCTCATACTCCAACCGACCACTAGTAAGTCGAAATCGGTACCATACAAGGTCAGTGGCAGAGCCGGCTGTCAAGACCTCACCTTTCTCGACAGTACGAGACCACTTAGACTTAGCATGACATATTGTGTCTATTGTAATTAGCTATGCTAGGGTATAGTGGCATCTTCACTATAAAGTTAGAACCATAGCATGTACTCTCTTTGGGAGAAGACCACTAAGCTTTCCCGGATTATCAGGATGACCACTGAGCGATCCTGGTTTAATTTCATTAGGAAGTCCATTGAGCAACCTGGTGTATTTGGGGAGTTCATTGAGCACCCTCATTTAGTTTGGGGAGTCCACTGAGCACCCTCATTTAATGATCACATATTAAAAAATATGCATACTGAGTAAAACTCATTTCACCATTCAACAAATGCTGACACTGAATGGATCTATGGTTTAGGAAACTACATGATAATATTTAACTTGCTTAATTAAGTGCATTACATAATCTTTTAACATCAATCAAGTTACAAACAAGAATTATATTTTATGCTACAAAGAAAAGCATAAATGTATTTATCAAGTACTTTCATGTTCTATGAAACACATAGATCACTTAGAATCTCAATCTCTTATCATCATCATCATCACTTAGGTATTCAAACCCTTAACTCATCCTTGAGTCTTGTCACCACTTAGCAAGAAACAATTACCTCTAGGTCATCAGACTAGGGTATTTAATCACATAGTTCACATAGCTCATTGAATCTGTATCATATAACATCATAGCTCTTACTTAGCCATGCTCATTACCTTATGATACCTGCATGGTTAGTATATCATGCTAATCACAATATCACATACATGTCATAACCATGTAATACAAAAGAAACATATTCTTTCCATGAATTAGGGTTATGATCCCCTTTTTATCAATCAATTAGGGTTTCAAAATTTCATTAGCAAAGATTAAACCCTAAATCATACTCCTTTCATTTTAGGAGTATTATTATATGTTCATCACATAATTAACTTACCAATCTTAGTTTCTCTCTCATCCTCACTAGGATGTCGATTACTTAATTCACCTCTTAAGGTCTATTAGCTTATCATTATCAAATTAAATCAACTCATTGTGTCTCAATATTGCATTAATCATATACATCACTTAAACAAGCCTAATGAACTAGAGAATGTCTACCATATCGAGTATCATGGTGGATAATGTTATCCTATCATGCTTTGAGATGCACATATTATCATATCATGTATCCATATTAGTCATGTGGTGACTTCACACCATCATATCGGGTTTAAGGCATATCCCTTAACACCATCTCATGTAGCCATGTCGGGTTATCTATCACTTTAGCTTTTATCATTTTAAGTCATCCTCATATCATGTATAGGTTAGACTCTTGATCTCATATCAGGTATAGAGATAAATTGGATTCTCATATTGTGGACAAGAGTGCACCATATCAAGCATATTATTTATGACTTTACCATGTATCGTTTAAGTAGTATAAAGATAGTATCATATTGATTTCTTTACCTTAGATTGTGATATCAGTTTTCCATATTAAACTACCATATTAGTTTTCTATCTTGGATTACCATATCGGTTTCCATCTTGGATTTACCATATCGACTTCCATCTTGGATATCATATCGGGTTAACTATAATAGATAAACCCTTGAACTCATAACCTTTTTATACTTTCAAGGTTCAGTTCTTTCATTATAAATACACGACAAGATAGATACTAACTTGCTCTTCAACACATCACAAAGTAATAGGGTATATCGGGTTTCAAGGGCAATTGGTTTTCAAAGCATATCGGGTAAACCTCCATATCGGATTTCATGGTTTCTTCAACCCATATCGGGTTAGACAATGATGATGTCATCATCATCATTCTCAAGACCATTTTCTTACTTTTCTAAACCATGGACAATAGTCCTAATTACTTATTTGAAACTCATAGATATATCAATTGATCAAAGGAAATCCAAATTTGAAAATAATCAACAAGTTTAACAATATTGAAAAATGGATAATAACATGGATGGGTTCAAGTTATATAACCTGCCTCTATAGTAACTTCCAAGCTTCAAGCTTCAGCTCCTAACATTCCAAGGTTCAATATGAGCTTCTTCAAGATCTAAAACTTGAGCTCCTAGCTTTTGTACGATATCTCCACTCCCAATGGTCGATATCACCTTTGCTAGGTTACTATGACCTACTTGGCCAATATCTTTTATCCTTGGCCGATACCAAGCTCTACCACTTAACTCTCTTCACTTATGCACAATACAAGAGTGGCTTGCATGATATCTAAGGGAAGGTTGCTATTAAGATTTCAAAAATCCTACTAACAAGTGAAGGGTAAGGTATTTATACTTGGGTTTTATGGAAAAGAGTGTAAGAGGTGTAATTATCTTAGGCTACTACATGCCACCTAGCCATGCATGGTCGACAAATATTATTTACATGCATCCCATCATTATCTTTCCATGAAAAAAAAATAAAAGTTCAAGGATAATGCAAGGGATAAGGGTCATCTTCTTCCTCTCACTACATTATTATATTCAACTCAATCTTATCCTAAGACAAGTTGCAAGTCGATACATATAACTTCTTTGAAGTCTCTTACCCGTCATGGGAAAAGACACAACTCCACAAACCGATAGGAGACTCTCTTTATGGCTCTATGGCCGATAGGGACTCCCATTCTAAGTCCATAACTCGATATAGCTCATATGTATAGCTTTCAACTTATACATTTTCTTGGTCTTTTCATTATCAAGAGTGCCATCACTCTAAGATGATTCAAACATAGTGTCTCCTTCTTTCTCTCTCCTCTAGATGATACTAGGAAGGGGTAGATATAATCTAGAGGTGGTAATTTACACATCAACCCTATAGTTTGAATACATTACAATTTGTACCGCAATTGATGCACCAAGCACTTAGCATTTTTTTTTCAAACAAGTTCCCACTTAGATTTTCAGGCTTTCTACAAGCCACCACTTATTATCATTTTCTCTTTCATGATGTTAAAACACTTAGAATACATTTAACATATGACATTTGCAATATAACCCCTCATCTTGGGTAAATTGCACTTTACATAATTTCATATAAGCTCAAATTTGAAAATAAACTTCACAAAGGGGGTTAATTACTTTTCAAAAGATAAGAAAAAGTTTGTAAATAACTTACTTAAACAAAACATCTAGGGTTAGGTCATAACCCATGTCAGGGGTGCTACAGATGCATCCTTAATTCACCCAATTGGAGATAGCTAATCAAGTAAAACTCTAATCATGTAGTGCAATGTGCCATAGAACCATCTTTAGTGTCAGAACTTGCTGGATGGTGAAATGAGTATTCCTAAGGGAAACTCAGAGTGCATACTATTGAGTATGCGGGGTGCTTGTCATCCTGACACTAAGTGTTTTGGGAGGATGGTTGCGGTCATACCTAGCCCACTTTTTGAGAATGACTTTGGTCGGGTCTCAGTGATTATAACATGATGTGATTAGAGGACAACTACGGTTGTACCTCAGTGATTGGGTTTGAATACCCTAGATGGTAGCGTCATGACCTGTACCAAGATGGGCTAGTTATAGGACTATATGTCGCTGTTTTGTAGTTTGACTATATGTCACTGTGGTGCAGACTCATACTAACTTAGTATGGAGAAGATCTTCAAGTATGGCTCTTCCTAGATCCTATATGGAAGGGAATAGTATGATGGTCTTAATGACCTTTGGGTATGGTTGAGCCCTAAATGAGGTGTATTCCTCTTATGTTGATAAGGGTTGATACCCTGTGATATTGTGAAAAGGATTTATATCATGTGATAGTATGATGACAAGTACAGTCTCATGAATGGAAAGTGAATAGCATCATGTAATGATAAGATGATGAACAACATGTCTCATATGTTTTATATCTTCTGAAATTGTTATATAGTAATATTTGCTAGAAGTGAATTAGGGTTTGTATGTCCACTTGTTTCATGCAGCCTTAATTCACCCAATTGGAGATAACTAATCAAGTGAAACTCTAATCATGTAGTGCAATGTGCCATAGAACCATCTTTAGTGTCAGAACTTGTTGGATGGTGAAATGAGTATTCCTAAGGGAAACTCAGAGCGCATACTATTGAGTATGTGGGGTGCTTGCCATCCTGACACCAAGTGTTTCAGGAGGATGGTTGCGGTCATACCTAGCTTAGTTTTTGAGAATGACTTTGGTCAGGTCTCAGTTATTATAACATGATGTGATTAGAGGACAAATACGGTTGTACCTCAATGATTGGGTGTGAATACCCTAGATGCTAGCATCGTGACCTGTACCAATGCGGGCTAGTTACAGGACTATATGTCACTGTTTTGCAGTTTGACTATATGTCACTATGGTGCAGACTCATAGTGACTGAGTATGGAGAAGATCTTGGAGTCTGGCTCTTCCTAGATCCTATATAGAACTTATTGTGACCAAGCGGTGGTCAGTTAGACTTTGAGTGGTACGACTCAAACTCCCTAGAGCGTAATAAAAGATGTAATACAACCTTGTAGCATATTTGTTTAGGGTTATACATGATGTTTCACATTGGATGATAACCCTTGTTTGTTATCTTTACATAAATATGATGCTTAGTGCAATTAAGAGATAGTAGATATATTTAGGTTGTGGATATGCTTAAGATTGTAGATGCGTACATACAGTAGCTATGCTTATATTGATAACTATACTTCTACTGTTGATTATAATCATGATGCTAGCTATCTCATGTTGTTAGTTATGTTTAGCATGATAGCCGTGCCTTTGTAACTAGAGATGCATATACTGCTAATCATGCTTATCCAAATAGTTGTGCTTATGTTGTAGCTCTTATTATGATGTTGATATGTTCAACTTGTTAGACACGTTGATGTTGTTATCTATGCATATGATACTAGAGTTATTCATGATGTTAGAGATGCCCATGCTGCTAGACTCCTTATATTGTTAATAGGGATACGAGAATAGTTTGGCTAATGAATATAGTTATTATCTGCTCCTTTATGTATTTTATTAATCATCAGTGATATTGAGCTTATTTGTTATATTTGATTAAACTACTCAAACTGTCTCATTACCTAAAAATGTTGGAATCAATAAACATTGTTGGAGGTTATATCTCTTGCGGGGACATGGGTCTCACCCTTGTGGTTCACCATATCTTTTTAGGTAATCGACAGTGATGACAACAAAATCGTAGAAGTAAACAGAAACTTCAATAATGAATCTTTGAGAAAGTTGATTAGATGTCTAGTGTGTCCTAGAGTCATCCCTGTACTCTCAGGTCCGGGTAGGAAAAGTTTGTATATGGTGTTTGAAACGAATCGGAATTTTTTTAGAATGTTAATGTTTGTTGTGTGGCATACATAAATATTGTTCTCCTATGTATATATATGTTGTGGCTAAGATGATAGAACGATTTGTATCAAATTCTTGACATAGTATGGATATAAGAAAGATGTTGGGCTCTTATGCAAATGTTTCTGAGCAAGTGCTAACATTGAAACCGGTTTTAATTTACCCATATTTTTGGGTATGTGATTAATTAGTGATCGATTGTGTTTTATGTTTTGAGTAATCTCGTTTAGTGTAACGGGTTCTCACAAGTTGGTATCAGAGCTTTAGATTCATTGAGTCTATAGGGACACTAGGACTTAGGATTAGGATGATGTTTAAGTAAGGAATATGACAGAAAAACATGGTGCCTACTGCCTAATCTCAATACTTGGATGCCTTGGCCAGGTATTTAATTATTGAAAAAAGGTAAGTATGGAGCTTTTATATTGTTATCTTTTTTATTACTCTGATCAAGTAATCATTTTGAGACAATCTAAAGAGAATAATGAATAAGAAATTATGATGTGAATATCTCAGTCCTACCTTAAAGAAGATGAGAATTGCATCATTATCTATTAAAACTTGAATGTTTGGTAACTATAAGAGAAAGATACAATACCATGAATTCTAAATCTGAATACAAATAAGCAAAAGAGGATTTCTTGCAGATGTGATTCAAGAAGATAATAAAGTAAAAGACCAATAAGTCTATGCTTATAAAGTGATTCAAGGTATGAAATCCACATAAGATGGAGAGAACTCCAATGATAAGTATAAAATGAGAACAATGACAAAGAAATAAGGTGGAACTTGAGTTAATCTCAGACCAACCAATGTGTGTAAGAAAGTGTTAATGAAAAATCGGCATGGCATGTCAAAGAAATTAAGGGAGATGGTCCTAGTTTAATGAAGAAAATGTGGAAGATGATGATTTACCTATCGATAAGTGGTTGAAAAACATAAAAAAATAAGAGAACATACCCAAGTGTGATAAATAGTTGTCAAGGAAGGAGTAATGAGATATTTTAATCATGATGATTCCTATGCTAATGGCAAGGAACCCAAAATGAGAAAGGTAAAATGATACATAAGAAGCTGTAACCTGCATAATGAAAATAGAATTGGTTACCTTTTTTCTAGTGACCCTTGAAAAATGTTGCTATGATGTGGGAAGTGTGTTTCCATTTGTGTCTTTCCTTTCTAGGGAACAACTTTCAATTGGATCATTTCCACTTGGTATGTGTGAATTCATTGTAAACATGAGGGTGGATAGCTTATTATAGCATAAGGTTGCTTGGAGTATGGTTCCAAGATCATAAAGTTTGTGTGAGTTTGCTTTTAAGACTTCTAATAATTAGGAAGACTTCTATTATATGTCTTGAAATTTGTTATGCTGGTAAGAGTAGATGAGATAAGGATGTGAGTTCCTTATAGCACATGAGGTGGATACCAAGGTAATGAATCCTAGTATCCAAGATGTATCAACTATATGGGAAGTATGTGAAGGTTGAAATGTTTATTAAATGAACATTCCAAGTGTTCCTCCCCCTGAGAGAGAGAGAGGGAGTTGATGATGACCCTCTAAATGTTGTTTAGAAGGAACAACAAAAGTGATTCTATAGTATTGTGTATGGTTCAGTGATAGCTGGGCAAAACCACTATCAAGGATATATGGTTTGTTTATCAGTAGACGTTCTACCATGTTCCTTTAAGATAAAATATCCTTTAGACATAAGAGTTAGAATGGATGACATAAGTTACATGACCATGGTGAGTTTAGGGTTATGTCCTTTAGACTAACCAGTGTACCAATAGAATTTATGAATAAGAGGAACATAGTGTTCCAATCATGTCATGCAAGTTATATCAAGCTTTGAATGATGACATGTCAAAGTATTTAAAATATGGTAAAAAATATGATCAATATTTCTTCAAAAACCTTAGGGTTGCCGAAGCAGAAATAACTATGAGACAAGTTGAACAAGAGTGAGATGGGGTTGATTAAATGTCTTTATGGGATCATGACATGTCTTCTAAGTGGATTGTGTAAATCCTAGTAAGGTGAAGATAGTGTTGTTGTTTCACCCCTAACAAGGTTGACTAGGAATGATGTTTCCTTGTATGGAATGATAGGTTTCAACATCAACATTTCTTTTGAGGCTGAAAAAGAACTGATAAGTGTTCCAATGTCAGTGTATCTAAAAAAAGGATGGATACATCACCTTTTTTTATGCTTCAAGGAATGGTATGGGACACATGCCATGATTGATAAAAAGCTAGCAAGTATGACTTTTTAGTAATGTGTTGATACAATAGATATAATTTTAGGATTATAGAAAGAATTTAAAGTTGAACATTACTACTAGAGTTGTACAGATGACACAACAAGTTTTTAAATTCCATATTGAGAATATGTTCTTAGGTGGGGGGTTTTTGTGCTGACTCAAGATGAGATATGTATGAATGATGTGACATCACCATGATATGCAAGTAACCATGTCAAGGTAATAAAATTAGGTGCAAAGGAAGTACCCATCTTCGTTTACCTTGGATTTCAGGGGTGAAATCCCTGTTAGGGGTTTATAGTTGTAAAGCCCCTAAACTTGCTTAATGAGTTGAATAAGCTTAATTATCATAATTGAATTCTTATAATCCTAATATGACCTTTTTATATTCTTTGAAATCATAAGGCAAGCTTAATTTTCAAATTTGGTCCAATTTGGACACTATTTGAGCAAGTTATGTAATTTTATGCACATATTGGACTTTTCTACAATTTACCCAATTGAGAGGTTTTCTTTGCAATTTATCACTTGCATTATGTTCCTTAGTTATTCCCTCATCATTATTGAGCTTTTTGATCCATGGGGAACCTATTTAAACCTTGGTTTGAAAGTGTTTTCCTCAAGGGAATTTTAGGGTTTACCTTTTCATGGATGAGCTACCTTTAGTAGCTATCAACTAATGAATTATTTGATTGGCTTGGAAATTAGAAAATGGAGAGCTAAGTAGGTCTATATTGATGGTGGAGGAGCTTCTTGTGTGTGTTCTTGTATATTCTTAATAGTTTAAAGGCCATGGACACTTGGAAAGATACTAGAACTTCAACTTTTTCTTTTTCTTTATCTTAAAGTTTCATATACTTATCCCTAAGCACCCAAACGAGCCATTTTCTCTCCAACACTTCCCTCCTTATACAAACTTGTTATCCCTCTGTTTTTATGTGAATTTCCTATCCAAGTAAGAAGAAAGAGGGGATCTTCTTGGAAAAAGAATCTAGGGTTGCAATTAACTTCCTTTTAGGGTTTAAAAAGCTTACTTCTAGTGATCTTGACCTAAAAGAGTAAGAATCCCCTTCTTTCCTCCATTTATTTCTTTTTTATCCTTACTCCTACCTTTATCTAGGTTGGAACCTTGTTGTTCCATGGTAGAAATTGTTCTAAAGCTCTAAAACCCTACCTTTCTTGCTCCTTATGCTTAGGGTTTGCTCATTTGATGAAGAAAGGTGCTAGATGGACGAGTTCACAGTTTATGCTTGGATTTCCTACCCTACCTGCTCATGTTTTCTTCTATTTGGGAGTTTATCTTCTAATTAGATGTAAGTTTTATAACTTTATCCACGTTTATTTCTTACCATAAGCTTGCTATCTCATGTTCTTGCTTTTAAATGATGATTCATACACTAAAAAGCTATGTTTGACTTAGATTTCGATTGTTATTATGTTCCCTATTCTGACTTCAGTTCTAGATGAACTATGATCATGTGTACATTATTCCTAAGGTATAATATGACTTATATCAGGTTGGTATGACAACCTATGGTGCTAAGCACCTATCAACCAATGGTCAAGTTTATGGTTTAAAGTTGATTTCTTCTATAAACCCATGACCCGATGATGGTACCATTGCAACAACCCTATGGTGTTGTCTTCATGACAAATGATGGTCAGGATCAAAGGTGTCATATGATGGTGACAACCTATTGTTACCCCCTTAGGTCATGTTTTGGATCAATTAGAAGTTTAATGATCAACCATTAAGTACCCTACTGATGTTATCAATCAATGTTGAAATTAGCTTAAAATTTTATGCTGATTAATGAATATAGTGCTGATCTAACAACCTATGGTGACTTAATGGTCACTAATGATGGTGGATCAGGTCTCCACAACCTATGGTGAGTTAATCATACAGTTTTAGCATCAATTAAGCCTTAAACCAATGGTTTCTTGGATCACTTGATGCAATGGTTGGACCTATACTGTAATTGATGGTTTTAACATATGAACTTGACCCAATGGTCAAGATCTAATGTTTATTCCTCCAATAAAGTGGAGTGATGTCTAATGTAATATGTTGGTCCTAATAATGTGATTTATATGGTTTCCTTTATATGATCAACCTAAGGAGCTTACTTGTTGACAATGGATGGCTTGTTTTAAATGAACAGTCGATTGTGGGTTTTACCCTACTCTCAACAGAACCCTTATTGTTGTTAATCAAAGGATGTAAAGGGTTAGATGGTGACTTTATAGATCACAACTCAATAACTTCATATATGATTCATTCAAGGTGTTGACTTATGTAAACAACCAATGGTCTTACCTTTTAAACATCCAATGGTTCTGTGTGACATAGTGGTATGGTGATATGGATTGAAATATGATGGAACAAATGGAGGGTTACCCTTAATAAGATAGTCTTATGTATTCAATCATATGAATAGAAAGGATGATAACCATATTGTGTTGATATGTAACCCTAATGAGGTATAGCTTGTTATACCTAGCTTTAATATAACTAAATGATGGTAATTGGGTATGAATAGTCCTTGAATGATTAATACAATCATGGAGTACTCTCTTATTATTATTGAAACCCTAGTATGCTATAACTCGATGGTTACACCTTGATTTATGTGTGGGTTCATACTTGAGAATAGTATGGAATGTGATGGTGATGCTTCACCTTATGCATCCATGATCCAATGGGGATGTCGTGAGTTAGGGTTTGGGTATGAGTGTTGATTAGTAACATTAATATAATTTATCTTGTTGAACCTAACTCTAATGCAAATAGATAAAGATGATTATTCATGTTTAACCTTCTTATATGATGGCATGATGGTGAAATAACCTCCTTAATATGATCATAACCTTAATGTGTTAATTGACGGTTATCATAGCCACATGGTTGATACTTTCATATGCTAACCATGTGCATTATGAATATAATGAGGGTTAAACATATCTAGATTCCTTGCATGTTGATGTAATAAAGGAATATTCTTAATGTTAATGTAACCCTTCTATGATGGTTTATGAATATCTCCTAGCTCATTAATGCAATATTGTGCTGATCTGGTGTATTATATGTAAGTGATGTTTTTTAGCCTTGCTATAAGGCATGGAATGATAATGATGACCTTACAGGAAATAGTATGATGGTCTTAATGACCTTTGGGCATGGTTGATCCCTAAATGAAGTGTGTTCCTCTTGTGTTGATAAGGGTTGATACCCTGTGATATTGTGAAAAGGATTTATATCTTGTGATAGTATGATGACAAGTGCAGTCTCATGAATGACAAGTGAATAGCATCATGTAATGATAAGATGATGAACAATATGTCTCATATGTTTTATATCTTATGAAATTGTTATATAGAAATATTTGATAGAAGTAAATTAGGGTTTGTATGTCCACTTGTTTGATGCAACCTTAATTCACCCAATTGGATATAACTAATCAAGTGAAACTCTAATCATGTAGTTCCCTGTGCCATAAAACCATCTTCAGTGTCAGAACTTGCTGGATGGTGAAACAAGTATTCCTAAGGGAAACTCAGAGTGCATAATATTGAGTATGCGGGGTGCTTGTCATCCTGACACCAAGTGTTTCGGGAGGATGGTTGCATTCAAACTTAGCCCACTTTTTGAGAATGACTTTGGTCGGGTCTTAGTGATTATAAAATGATGTAATTAGAGGAAAACTACAGTTATACTTCGGTGATTGGGTTTGAATACCCTAGATGCTAGCATCGTGACTTATACCAAGATGGGCTAGTTACAAGACTATATATCATTATTTTGTAGTTTGACTATATGTCACTACAGTGTAGACTCGTACTGACCAAGTATGGAGAAGATCTTAGAGTCCAACTCTTCATAGATCCTATATGGAACTAATTGTGACCAAGTGATGGTCAGTTGGACTTTGAGTGGTACAACTCAAACTCCCCATGGTTTAATAAAAGATGTAATACAGCCGTGTAGCATATTTGTTTAGGGTTATACGCGATGTTTCACATTGGATGATAACCCTTGTTTGTTATCTTTACATAAAGATGATGCTTAGTGCATTTAAGAGATAGTGAATATACTTAGGTTGTTGATATGCTAAAGATTATATATGTGTACATACAATAGCTATGCTTATGTTGATAACTATACTTCTATTGCTGATTATAATCATGATGCTAGCTATCTCATGTTGTTAGTTATGTTTAGCATGCTAGCCATGCCTTTGTAACTAGAGATGCATATACTGCTAATCATGCTTATCCAGATAGTTGTGCTTATGTTGTAGCTCTTCTTATGATGTTGATATGTTCAACCTGTTAGACATGTTGATGTTGTTAGCTGTGCATATGATACTAGACTTATTCATGATGTTAGAGATGCTCATACTGCTAGACTCCTTATATTGTTAATAGGGATATGAGAATAGTATGGCTAATGAAGATAGTTATTATTTGTTTCTTTATGTATTTTGTTAATCATCAGTGATGTTGAGCTTATTTGTTATATATGATTAAAGTGCTTAAACTATCTCATTACCTAAAAATGTTGGTATCAATAAACGTTGTTGGAGGTTATATCTCTTACTAGGACATGGGTCTCACCCTTATGGTTCGCCACATCTTTTTAGGTAATCGGTAGTGGCGACAATAGAACCGTGGAAGTAAATAGGAACTACAATAATGAATCTTTGATAAAATTGATTAGATGTCTAGTGTGTCCTAGAGTCATCCCTGTACTCTCGGGTCCGGGCAGGAAAAGTTTGTATATGGTGTTTCAAATGAATCAGAATTTTGTTAGCATGTTAATGTTTGTTGTGTGGCATATACAAATATTGTTCTCATGTGTATATATATGTTGTGGCTAAGCTGATAAAACAATTTGTATCAAATTCTTGACATAGTATGGATATAAAAAGATGTTGGGCTCTTATGCAAATGTTTCTCAGCGGGTGCTGACGTTGAAATTGGTTTTAATTTACCCATATTTTTGGATATGTGATTAATTAGTGATCGATTGTGTTTTATATTTTGAGTAATCTCATTTAGTGTAATGGGTTCTCACACATTTAGCCATGTTATCCATCGACCTGAGAATCCAATGTTGAGTGACAAGTCCCATAAACCCTCCCAAGAGGCATGATTATATGCTTTCAAAATGTCTAATTTTTAACAAAATGGATTTTTTTTGTTTTGATGTTGAACCCATAAAGATATTCTCCTATTAGTTGTTCATCATCAACAATATTTCTATTGAGGATGAAAGTGCCATGGTTACATGATATCAAGTATGCTAACAGTTTCTTTAGGTGATTAGTAAGTATATTGGATCGAATATTGTATAAAACCATGCAACATGCAATTGGTCAGGAATCCATGATAGTACCACTAGTGTTGGACTTTAGTATTAGCACAAGGAAAGCAATGTTACATTGCATAATCATCACACCTCCATCAACCACCCAACATATGGCAGCACACACATCCTCAACAACATGTGACCACATGTGTCAAAAGAATCAGATGTTAAACCCATTATGTCCAGGTGCTTCGTCCATAGCAATGGACCAGACAACGTCTTTTATCTTCTCATTAGTGATCAGTGCACATGGTGTAGTGTTATATGCACCCATCATCCTACACATGGTAACAATGTGGCCTATTATCGCCAAACCTCAAACCAATTATAGATTTTTGGAAGAAACTTGTGGCTTCATATTCTAGATTTGCATGTGCATGAACTTTTCACCATTGAATTCAATTAGTTCCTAAATAGTCTCAAGAATTTCCTTATTTTAACTATGCCTTGGTAGAAATAAATATCATGCTCTGTGTCTTTGGATAGAATTTCCAATCTTTTGCACACATCCAACTCCTTTGCAAAGAGTTCACGGTCTAGTGGTCAAATTTGTAGTCATTTGATCAGATCAATGATCTCCTTCATACCATATTTGTTCTACATGAATATGTTACATCTATTTGCGGACCAATACTAGATTGCTTATTTTGTTGCTTGTAGTTCTTTGACAACAATGTATGGTTGACTTTTAGAGATCTGCATACCCCATCCTTGGGCCACCACATTATTGAAACATTCACATCTAAGGTAGTAGTTGAGGCTTTGTAAAGGTCTATTTGTCTCACTGCAAATGTCTTCATCAAACCTCACACCCGTGTGGTGACTATCCTCTTCACAAAAACATGGCAACATCCTCCATTGAATGGCATGTTGGTGACCCTCCCAATGTGGCATCTTCGGGCCATTATACTACTCATCAAGGTAACACAAGGTCCTCTATGCTTTCCGCCAATTCTAGATAGATAGTGGATCTTGGTTCTACTCAGCACATGACCAGTATTCCACACCTTCTTACCTATTATGACTCTTTTATCCCACATTCCACCGTCACATGGCAGATGGAATAGTTAAACAAGTCACCAAGTGTGGGAGGGTTCCTCTTTCATCCAAACAAAAATTATTTGATGTTTGTTTTGTTCCCAATTTCCCATACAATCTAACGTCAACTGGATAACTAGTTGATTCTCTTCATTGTTGTGTAACTTTTGGACCTTCTAGTTCTTTCCTATGGGATTGGTGGAATTTGATGACGATTGTCAAGGGTTGCACGCTGGTGATCTATACTACTTCTTTGCCCCTCCAGAACCTCAAACTAGTGCTATGTTTGCATACTCTCATCTCTGCTACATCTTCTGTTTGGAAATATAGGATCAGAATAGGCAGTGGAAACAAAATTTTTGTCTACCATATTTCCCATAATAGCAAGATTGCATCAACAACCATGTAATGGTAAGGATGGTTTAGCTAGGTCATACTTGGTCCTAGAGCAAGTCTATCAACTAATCCTTGTTGCATTGTGCATCTTTCTTCTAGTTGCAATTGACAACATCTGCAACAACTCCTAGTCTCCACCATAAATAGTAGGCTGACGTTGTCCTCCTAGCATTACGAAATGGCCTCCTCACCTCTATAATAGTCCACACGGACCACCTAGAACTCTTATTGTTCTACTAGAATAGTCATGAAGGAGTTGTCACTCCTATTGGGGTACAAGTCACCAACTTGCTCTCCCACAATTGTTCTCCTTGCTATCCCACCCTTTATTAGGTAAGACTTGCTCGGACTCTCTATTGGTTACCACAACCAAAGAGGACAACAATTGTCAGAGGAAATTGAGTTGTATCTCTGGGAAGCCCACAATACCCCTCTTCTTTTATGAGGGTTAGGGTTCCCAGTCTAAGTGGGAGCAGAAGGGATCAAAATTTCATGAATTTTTGCAATATGCAATAGGGAAAATGATTAGTTCACCAGTGAACTAATCAGTTGGCATGTAAACCCATCGGTTCACCTAGTGAACCTATCGTTTCATCATGTTTCCCAATTGCAATTGTATTGGCAATTCTAATCCCATTAATGCATGAAATGATGTCAACACTAATCCTTGATGCAATAGAGTTTCTCTTGTAAACCGGGCAGTTTCATCTCTTGAACCGACGGTCTCATGCCCATGAGCCAATGATATTTCCCATTCTTCATAAGAATCATAACATAGGGTTCTTTAGAGACTAATTCCCATGAATCATGGTTAGATTCTCTCTCATTGAATCCTTCATGTTAAACCCTTTCAACATCTTTCTAATGTATGTGCTCATATTTAGGTCATGAAACTTTTCAGAACTATATCTATAGATCTCAATTCCTATCACATAGGATGTTTCACCTAATCCTTCATTGTTGAAGGTGTTTTCCATGCCAGGTCTCAATATTTACAATATTGAGATGTTATTCCTCATCAATATGTGGAATATTTATATATGCTCCCAGTAAATATTCTTTAATCACATATTTCACCTTTTATCTTGGTTCAAGTCAAACTCTTTATTCATTATCATCCTTGTCAAGTCAAAAGATCTCATCTCTGAGATGCTTGTTTCAATCTCTAGATTGAACTTTGCATATTATAGACTTTATTTGCATTCATGAAGTTATAAAACCTTTAGGTTGTGTCATGTACACATCCTCTCCTATATTCCTTTTAAGGAATGTAATTTTAAACTCCATATGCCAAATCTCATAGTCTATACTAGCTGCAATAACAAGCATGATAGTTGAAAAGGGATTTCATCATGTTCAATAATTTGAACTGATATTAAAACCTTTGCATCCAATCCATCCTATTAAGTTATCCATGTTGGTCTTCATCTTGAAAACCCAACTACAACCTATGGGTTTTACCCCTTTAGGTGGTACTAGAAAGGTCATACCTTGTTAGTGTACATGGACTCCAATATGGCCTTAAGTCACTTCCCATATTCTGGTTCTCAATAGCTTCTAGTTGATTTGTTGTCTCATCATCTTACAACCAACCTATCTGAGTTACTGGATTCATAATCTTTCAATCTCAGATGTATTCTACTAGAACTATGAGGTTCTGTGTTACATGAGAAACTTGAGATTTCACAACAATTTGTGATCCCCACTTGTTCCCATTGTACCTCTTTGTCAACCTTAAACTTTTTGAGTTATCCTTTTACTCCCACTAGTTCTTTTGGAACTCACTTATCCTAGCAACAAACATTTTGTTGTCAGATTAGGATTAAAACTAGTATTCAACAATTATGGTTTGTGGATAGACCTTTTTAAGAAACTAGTTTCTTTATATACATTTCAATCCTTAAGACATATTGGGACATTCCCATATGATGTCTTTTAAAACATTTTAGATGGTACTTAGTTTTAGTGTAAATAATGTATTTATGAGGAGATTAGAAGATTAGATTAAATGATAATCACATCATGATCCATCAGGATGAAATTCCTTCTTTTTGGTGCATCATCATGTTTCAAGTGAATTTGACTTGTGATACATTTGTCACGGTCCTTTCTAGAAGGTCCTCAAACTAATGATGTAAAGTATTTCAACATTTGATCATATCAAGGTTTCTTAATACTTCTATCAAAGTTATACTTCATTTATAATCTGCTTTAATACTTCTAGAGATTCATGTTTGTATTTCACCATATACAACCCCCATATCAACTGATATGATAAGTGAATATAACAAAGTACAAATAACTACCTCTAGCATTTATTCTATAAGATCTTCATACATCATCATGTATATGTTCTAATAGAATCATTTCTCTTTCCACTACACCTAGTGAGAGGTGTTTTTTTCATGTTGCTCATAAATAAGATTTACATGTCTCTTATTGGTTCAATAACCAAAAGAGTCTAGATAAATATCAATATGGATTCTAGCAATGCATTTCTCATATATGTGCACTAGATGACAATGATATAGATATTGTTTGAGTTATCGATTATAATCCTTTAGGTATTTACGTTATAAACAGTAAGCTTTAGATCCTTTCATATAAAGATCACTATATGTTTGGGGCAATGCCATATATGATCATGTCTTTAAAAATAGAAGCATTAACAACTCTTTATTCATTATTATCCTTGTCATACAAGATGCATAAAGTAAAATGTTTCTATTATTGGCATAATTAAATAGCAGTTCATCTAACTCTATTACATATCTTGTGGGCTAAGATAAAATCTAAATTTAGATTGTAGATTTAGAAACTCTTGCTTTTATAGTCCATCATAGTCCTTTCATAAAGTTCTACTTCTTATTAGATCCTGCATATCAAACGTATATCAGATCAACATTTGGTATCACATATCAGTGATGAAGAAGTAATTTAGAATTATCTTAAAGCATATATACTCAAAGAGGAGATCTCTCTCTCTCCTTCTTCTTCTTTAGTTCTTCCAGGTAGAGGGGACAATTCCTCTTCCAGTGTCTAGCCTGGTAACAGTAGTGACACTTGCCTCCCTTCTTTACTCCTCCCTTTGCCTTGAGATATGAAGACTTGTGCTTTTGACCAGATTTAGAACTCTTCTTAGATTGCCTTTGTCCTTAGACTTTCCCTTTGTCTTGTTGAACATCATCACAGACTTGGGCTTGTCTTTCTTCATTTGTGCCTCAACTATCTCAATATGCCTAGTAATTCTATCAATGGTTTGTAAAATTCATTCATGATGTAGTTTATGACAAATTAATTGTATGACTCTGGTAGAGACTATATAATCACATCAGTGACCAACTCTTAACCCAAGGGGGATCCCAGTATAGACAAGTTCTCCACATATCCAATGAACTTGAGCACATGAGGACCTACTAGGTCTCCTTCTACCATGTTACATTTGAACAACGCCTTGGAGGCATCATATCTCTCTTATCTTACCTATAAGAACATCTTAAGATGTGTGGTCATCTCAATTACATCCATGTTCTCGTGCTGCCTTTGCAAATCATAGTTCGTGGATCACATCGTCATACACTTGACATCAACGACATCTTAAGTATGCTTCTTACAAGCATCCCTATTAGCCTTAGGTTCATTCGGAAGAAGTTCATCTGGCTCTGGTGTCTCCAGGACATAGAGATTTTGCTCCTCTTTGAGAACAATTCTCAGCATCTCGAATCATCCGTAGAAGTTATTCCCATTTAACATGTCCTTATCAAGGACTGGTCATAGAGAAAAGGTATTGTTGTGTGTTTCCATTTGATTCTATAAAAGAATTTGCAATTTTGTCAAAAATTCATTTTCATTTTGACTTTATTTGTATTTGATGATGTTTATTAGGTCTTTAATTAACTATTGCTCCCATTATTTTATTCAAATTAATAGCCCTAACATATCAATTTAGAAAATTGTAGCGTACAACCTTCTAGTGAGCCAAGATCTAATATAGTTCAACTATTACTCGGCCAACACTAGCGTCCCTAGTCAATTAATAAGGTAGGCAACTTTTGCTAATTGCATCATATGCAATTCTTGGATAGATGATATGCGCAACACTTTGCGATAGCTATCTGCAAGCTTCTGGTGCTTAATCTCATTAAGTACACACAATTAAGCCTAACCCAAAAGCCAACATGATAGTAATACACCCTACTTGGTAGACCCACATTATAACCATCACACTTCCACAAGATAGATAGCGTACCACCCTTGGAGTGCCCATACTTAGTCAATGAAGCTTTTCATATGTGTTGTTTATGGAAAGCATCTAAGACGTGCTATTTAATTGAGGGAGTTTGTATTTATAAATACATATATTTTATCCAATCATCACATATATATAGTTCGTATCATATACATGTAAACATGAAATATAAAACATTAATGATGGTTATGTCCATATCTATTGTAATTCCTTGAAGCCACAAGGAATTACTGCCACCTAGGTCTACATCACATGCAAGAACCTATTGCTGGAGTAGATCTGTGCTTGAGCCAATCTGGGTTGATCGATTCAACCCTTGAACCAATCATCTCACCTCTTGTCTAATTAGTTGGTCAACTGAAATGATCGTCTAGCCTCATGTCCAATCGATATATGGACACCTCCAAACAATTGGTTGGGTTCACCAACCAGTCGATTTGCTCCTCCTGTGATATGCTCTTCTCGATTCTCCAGTCGATTGGCTCGTGACGTGAAATGGTCATCTTGCCTGACATTGATCATCATCTTCGTCATTACAAGAAAAGAACTATCTTATTGCTATTAAACTTATTACATGGTAATGAAAAACCTCAATTTACATTCGAGGGGAGCAAAGGTAGGAAAGAATAACACTTTTACATTTGGAAAGAAGAAGGTAGAGGCTTGGTATGCAGACTGAGATATAATAGCAATAAATAAACCATCCAACCACACAAGATATCGGGGTTATTGACCATAACCATACTAAAACTAATTTTAGGGTGATGCATGTAAATTGCATATATATATATATATATATATATATATATATATATATATATATATATATATATATATATATATATATATATATATATATATATATATATGACATGTATTTAATAACCATGCCGGTAGCTACCCACCCCATATTTCGGTTACTTTTTTTTGGAGTTTCTTACTTTGACTTTTAGAGGGTTACTTTACCTTGCAAATTGTTACTTTTCATACATAGATAGTTGCATTTTCAACAACTATAACAAATATACAATTATATATATGCTATGTATTCTACCCAGATTTACTTTTTTAGTCGTATAGTTACTTCTTTTGTCCAATGAGTTACTTTTTTGATCAAATAGTTACTTTTTGGGCCGACGGGTAGAGAAATCTAGGCCACATGCGTGAGTATTGAATGAACGCCCATATATATATAGTTTGGGATCATACATGGTCTTTAATCAGATACACATATTAAGCAGTTTAAGTATTCACATCGTATACAATAAATAAATGATGAAAAACTAAAAATTGGATCATATCAATTATCCTAAAACCATAGTAAATTGGCGTGGCTCTAATACCACTATTGAGAAATACATGATCATAATAGGTAGCTGAAACAAAAATGCTATCTACCGTATTTCTCATAACATTAAGATCGTGTCAACAACTATGTAATGGGAAGGATGATTTAACAAGGTCATACATGGTCCTGGAGCAAGTCCAACGACCGATCCTCATTGCAGTTGCACAACTTTCTTCTAGTTGCACTCAGACGGTGTTTGTAGTGGCTCATGGTCTCCACCACAGACAGTAAGATGGCGTCATCCTCTGAGAAATAGGAAACAACCTCCTTGCCTCTATAATAGTCCACACATACCACCTAGAACTCATGTTGTTCTACTAGAACAGACAAGAAGGAGTTGTCTCTCCTGTTGGTGTACTGGTCACCAACTTGCTCTCCCACAATTGTTCTTCCTTGTTATCCCTTCCTTTATTGGATAGGACTTGCTCAGGATCTCTATTAGATACCACAAACATAGAGGACAACAATTTCCAGAGGCAATTGAGTTGTGTCTCTAAGAATCTCCCAATACCCCTCTATTTATAGGAGGGTCAGGGTTCCCAGTCTGAGTGGGAGCGGAAGGGACAAACATTTCATGAATTTTCCTGACCTGCGACAGGAAAAAAGGTCGGTTCACTAGTAAACCGATCTATTGGCATGTGAACTGATCGGTTCACCAATTGAATCGATTGTTTCATCATGTTTCTTAATTGCTATTGTATTGGCAATTCTAATCCAATTAATGCTCGACATGACATCAACACTAATCCTTGATGCAACCAAATGGCTCTTGTGAACTGGGTTGTTCATCTCTTGAACCATTTGTCTCATGACTATGAGCTAATCGGTTCACTAAGTGAATAGATTGGTTCGTGCTTGGTTCATCCAAAATTCAACCGATGTAATATTCAATCAACCTGACACTCCAACTGATCGGTTCAACACTTGAACCAGTGGGCTGGGAGTCCACTCATTTGATTTTTTTTGCTTAAATTGAATACCTAAACACTTTAGTAATCAATTTAATTATGATTCATGATTAAACTCCTCTTATAGATGTATCCTATATGTGTGACCCCATAGGTTCCTATTTATGTTGCCGGTGGATGTCCATAACTTGTTTATGACATCACAAGCAAAGAGAAGTGCCTAGTCACAAATCATTACTACCCAAATGATTAGGAAAGTTGGAGAACAACTTCAATATATGATCTATGTCAGGTGTTGTAGTGATTGTCTAATTCCTTTGTCTATGATATCTAGAATGAACTTGAGGCATGGAATCATCATCCTCTCAATGTTCAATCCACGTTCCTTGGTCCAGAGTAGACTGTTTGAGATATATGTGACCTCAATATTATATATTGATTCATATGTGCATGCAAATGCTTTTATCAGTCTCTCTGATCAATTGGCTTGGATATCAAACTCCAATAGAAGGGACAAATCTCATCTACATCACTTACAATCATCCCTGTGTGTCACCATGTTCGCAATAATCACCTTTATAGAAACCCTTATTCAGGATTACAGAGGATGATGTCAAAACACACAGAATGGCATGTGCTGAGTGTAGTGACTTCAGGTCTAAGAACCACAATCACCACCTTCACTATGAGAGATTACTATGATCACAATGTAAGGTTTCTATGTATCACTCTAAAGGTGGGTTTGTCCGATACATTATTCCCAACAAGTATCTATGTGCTTGGTTTGATATCATATATCACGACTGATGAGATTCTATTATCAACCAACACACACTCTAGTCTTATGTGTTACTATTGTCCATCATCCTTCCACAGTAACATTTGACCAGGGACATAACAAGAATGTACATGCTCTTAACATTCATATGATCTCATTGTTCTAGTCATGTACTTGAAGACATATTTTATTGAGTAATGTCATTCTTTAGACATTCATTATGTTTCCTCATTATCTCATAACTGAGTTAATTAGAATGAATTGGAAGCCTACCTTTATTATTAGTCAAATTATTTATTTAACATTGCATCTCAATCATCACATGATTGGCTTTTTGGTCATACATACCAACATCTTCGATTTAGCCACTACTCTCTGGACATGCTCAAGATCTTAGATAAATCTATTTTCAGTTCTTCATTTATTTTTGTGATGCATGTCATATAGGAAAATATCATCATGTATCTTTCCCATCTCATATTGTTAAAAAATCTTGGAAACCTTTTGACTTGATACATAGTGATATGTGTGGCCTATATTGGACAACAAATTATGATGGTTTCAAATGTTTTCTTACATATATGGATAATTTGTCGAGAATGATGTGGCTCTATCTTCTTCAAACACGTGATGAGGTTTCTCACCTTATCCATTATTTTCATAAAATGATTACTATTCAGTTGCCTGTTCCCATTAAGATCATGTGCACCTATACTGCCCTTGAATAACCCAACATGCAATTTCCTCTTTTTGTGAGGATATTTGAATCATCCATCATCATTCTTGTGCCTATTATCTACAACAAAAAAGTATTATAGAGAATAAAATTCATCACCTTCTTGACATTACTAGCTCCCTTACCATTCATGCTCTCCCAAAAAAATATTTGAGTTGATGTTTTCCTCATGGTATGTTTCTTAATCAATTGGAAACTGTCCTTGGATCTCCAAAAGTGGACTCCTTATATTGACATGAATCCGCACACCAAACTATTTTTGTACCACCTCAAGATTTCAGATGTGTCATCTTTGTTCATGATTTTGACCCAGGGCGGAAAAATTATCCCACACACATTAAAAATGATTTTCTTGGGATACACTTTATCTAAAAGAGGGTACAAATTTCTTAATTCTAAAACCAGTTGTATGTGTTGACTTAAGAGTTATGCATTGTCTGTATTTTGATAATGACTTACCATTCCATTCATATGTATCTAATATGTTTGTTCAAGATTGATTTCAGGCTTTAGGTACATGAAAAGGATCAAATTACACAAGCCCTAGCTTGTTCAAGTTCAAGTCAAAAGCAATGCAAGTGTGCTTTTTGGGAAATCACTCTAAATTACCTTAGATTAATTTTGTAATCACTTGTATTGATCATGTGACTTGTAACTCAGATGGAAAAAATCAAGGACACTTAATTCCAACATTTGGTCACTCAAAAGTCAAATTGGAAAATTTTGTTACAGGTTGTTTATCGTTAGAGGTGGAAACTCGACCGATCCAGTGATGGATTTTCTGAAATGACCAATTGGTCGAGATGCACACTCATAGAACTTGACCGATCGATCAACTAAACAAAACTGATTTTGACTCATCAGTCGAGTTTCCCAGAACAAATTCAAGCGATAGTTTGAAAATTGGCTTTGTCCTTTAGTGGATCAGTCGAGTTACCTTTATTGAAACTCGGCCAAATGTATTGTACAGAAAACATAGAAAAAGTGATTATAACTGTTGGAGAGTTGTTGTGAGTGAAAATAGATCTGTTGCAACTTGTAAAATGAATATTATTTCGTTCTTAAGTGATCCCAGACTCAAAGGAACATCCCCAGCTATAAATAGGACCCTTTGGAGTTCATTCCAAGTTTGCTCATTCATGCTATCCTAAATCTTTACTATAGTTGAGTGTGTTACAACCCTTTGAGCCCCTTTCTCTCTCTCATTTACAAATCATTTCATGATTATGAGTGAGTTAGGTATGTTGTAAGATATCTACCTCCATGTGTTTGTAAAGCTCTCATTCCTTCCATCTTCCCAATCCCCTTCCTCAAAGAGAAAAGGTTGAAGCAAGCTACTCCGAGTGAAGGTGAAGCTGTTGTTGGTCTTCTTCAAGATTGAAGAAGAGGTGAAGATCTTCTCCAGGTAAAGGAGAAGGGAAAGGCCAAGATTTCAAGAAGAGTGGGTAATTCCTTCAAGGATAAAGACTTGATGCAAGTGTGGGTAAGTCCTTGTTGAAGGTTGAAGACATCTTGATCAAGTGGGTAAGTCCTTGTGTAGGTGAATCACTCTTGTCTTGAGTAGGTAAGTCCTTGGATGTATGGTGGTCTCCTTGTATCTCTTATGACCGAATACAAGTATACACAGATTACAAAGGCCTAGAGGTTGACCTCTCTAGGTAGTGGATTGACTATCTCCTAGTTTGGAGATTGGAACCACTCTAGATAGTGGATCAGACTCTACCAAAGATATGGGAGTCTAAGGTGACCTCCATTAAAGAAGTGAGAAGCCTTGGTGACATCCCAACCGAAGATCTCATTGGAAATCTACAAGCTCATGAGCCAAGGTCTGACAGGCAAGAAGAAGAAGCCAAGCAAGAAGAGAAGGAAGCAAGAAAGATCAAAGATAGTGCCTTCAAAGCTGAAGTGGAGGTTGTAATCCTTCAACAACAACTTGCTTGTGGGACCTCTCCCTCCTCCTCTAGTGAAGATGATGACCCTAGTGAGCATGAAGCCAACTACACCAAGGGAAAGCACTTCAAGGGCCTATACTCCAAGATGCTACAAGTGTGGCCAAAAGGGACACTACAAGAGTGAATGTCCTAAATCAAGAAAGTCACACCACAAGGGCAGCTCCAAAAAGGAGGAACAGTACAAGAACGAGAGCAAGTACAAGAGGAAGGTAAAGAAGGAGAAAAGACTCAAGAATGCAACTCATGTAGTTTGGGAAGCATCATCCTCAAGTGGATCTAGATCCGATGAAGATGGAGAGTGCCACCTTGCACTCATGGTCTCTAAAAGTGAAGAAATTGGTGAGGTAAGTGAGGTAAGCTTGCATTAGTTATCTAAAGAAAATCTTATTGATATGCTTGTTTCTACCCGTTCTTCTTTTGCTAAATGTAAATCTAAAAGAAAGAGATTAGGAGAAATTATTGATGATTTGTATGCTAAACTTGAGTTTCTTGAGCAAAATGAGAAAACTCATCTTGAGAACATTGATGACTTGCAAGGCCAATTTCTTGATCTTGATCTCTAATACAATGGAGTTGAGGTAGATAATGGTGTTTACCTTAAGAACATTGAAACTCTTATGTAAGATAACCAAAAGTTCCTAAATGAGCTTAAAATTCTTAACACTAAAATGTTGAATATAAGCTTCTTATTGATGCTCATAGAGATGAGAGGGATATTTATATCAAAGAAATTCAAGTGCTTAAATTTAAAAATGCTAGGTTGCTTGGTCAAGTTAATGATTTATCTTCTAGACCTATCTTGCCTAGTAATGATGTTGCTTCTATTTCTCTTGAGAAAGATTCTTATTTGACTAAAGCCCTATGTTTAGAGGCCAACCTTGTTCATGCTAGAGATGATCTTGCTACTTTGTCTTATACTATCATATATCTTAATGATGACAATCATAGACTTAGAGCCTCTCTACAGAAATTCCTCAAAGTGAAAAACTCCCTAAATGAAATCCTTGGCCATTCTACCAAACAAAGTGGTACTAGTGGTTTTGGATTTGTAGGGGGAGCACCTAAGGGCAAGAACAAAGCCAAAGGTAAGAAAAAGAGTAAGGAAACTTCCTTTTTCATTGGAGAGTATTCTGGCACTAAGAACCTTATGATTTGTTCTCATTGCAAAAGTGATGATCATTATTCTACTTATTATTTTACTTATTGTCCTTACAAGAATAAGTGGACCAAGCCAAAGATGAAATGGGTCCCAAAGCTAACTCTGGATCCCAATGTTTGAGTTGGGAACCGACACTCTCCTTTCTTGTAGGAATAAGTAAGATGGATTATTGATAGTGGCTGCACTAAACATATGACATGTGATGTCAGCCATTTCAACAACTTCACTAAGAAGAAAGGAGGTTCGGCTACTTTAGGGGACAACAAGAAAGATAAGGTAAAAGGTGAGGGTGATGTAGGTGAATCCTTGTGTATCAAAAATGTTCTCTATTTGGATGGATTACATCACAATTTAATAAGTATAAGTCAATTATGTGATAATAGTTACCTTATGCTATTTACTTCTTTTGAATACTTGATTCTAGATTCCCTCATCTATCAAGTCATATATAAGGGAACTAGAAGTGGTAATATTTATTTAATTGTGCTTGAATCTATTAATCCTATTGTTGGTAGATGCCTAGTAGTAAATTCAAATGATATTTTACTTTGGTATCGTTGGCTTGGTCATGTAAATATGCATCAGTTGAAGAAATTGAGCAAAAAGGACTTGGTAAAGGGACTTCCCAAATTAGATTTTGAAAAGGATGAGGAATGCCAACCTTGCACCCAAGGAAAGAAAACCAAGTCCTCCTTCAAATCCAAAGGAGTCCTTAGTACCAAGAGAGATCTTGAACTTATTCATATTGATCTATTTGGACCAATGAGAACTCAACCGCTTCGTGGTTCTAAGTATTTTCTTGTTATTATCGATGACTTCTCTAGATATACTTGGATCTTCTTTCTCGTTTCCAAGAGTGATACACTTAATGTTTTCTATGATTTTTATAAATGAGTTGAGAATGAAGCTTATTACTGGATTGTTTCCATCCGTAGTGATCATGGGGGCGAATTTGGAAATTATATTTTCGAATAATTTTGTGAAGAATCTGGATATACACATAACTTCTCTTCACCTCAAACACCTTTAACAAAATGGGGTTGTAGAGAGGAATAATAGGTCACTAAAGGAGATGGCTAGGACCATGCTTTTAGAGTATATGACACTCCAAATAAGTTTTGGGCGAAAGCCGTTAGTACCTCATATTTTGTGCTAAACTGGGTTTTTACACATCCTTCTTTGAAGAAAACCCCCTATGAGCTATGGCGTGGTAGGAAGCCTTCTATCGAGTATTTCCTTGTTTTTGGATGTCCTTGTTTTGTTTTCAATGTAAAATATTCTCTCAACAAGTTTGATCCCAAAATCTTACAAGGCTTTCTTTCTTAGCTATGGCATTACTAGCAAGGCTTATAGAGTATTGAATGTGGATCTTGCTAAAGTAGAAGAATCTATTAATGTTAAGTTTATTTAGCCTAACCCCTCTATTCCCAAAGATAATGTTCCAAATGATGATGTTGCAGGTGAGGTAATTCTGATTCTAAAAGAACTCAACATCACCCAAAAGGGAAAAGAGGTGGTCACTCAAGAAGAAGAGAAAGATGAAGAGAATAAGGATCCAACCCGCCGATTTACAAAGTATCATCCAAAAGAGCTGATTTTAGGTGACCCGTTTGAAAGAGTGAAAACGCGGGCTGGCTTCAACAAAAGAACAAACCAACAATGCCTTCATCTCACAACTTGAGCCAAAGAACATCAAAGAAGCTCTTCGGGATGATGAATGGATCCAAGCCATGAAAGAAGAATTGAAGCAATTCGAGAAGAACAAAATGTGAACCCTAGTGATAAGACCAAGGGATTGAAAGATCATTGGAACCAAGTGGGTCTATCGCAACAAGCTAGATGAAAGTGGCAAAAGTGGTAAGGAACAAAGCAAGGTTAGTGGCTCAAGTCTACAATCAACAGGAAGGTATAGATTTTGATGAAACATATGCACTTGTAGCTAGACTTGAGTCCATTCGTATGTTGCTTACTTTTTCTAGTTATAAAAACTTTCTTCTTTATCAAATGGATGTTAAAAGTGCATTTTTGAATGGTACAATTTAGGAGGAAGTGTATGTTGCACAACCCCCGAGCTTTGAACATGATATCTTATCTAACCATGTTTATTTATTGAAAAGGGTTCTCTAGGGACTCAAACAAGCACCTAGAGCTTGGTATGATAAATTAAAGAACCTTTTGCTAGATCATGGGTATATCATGGGAAAAGTAGATTCTACCTTATTTCTTAAACACACTTCTAACAATTTTCTTATCATTTAATTATATGTTGATGATATCATTTTTGGCAAAACTAATCTTGATCTTTGTAAGGAGTTTAGTGATCTTATGTAGAGTGAGTTCGAGATGAGCATGATGGGTAATCTTACATTCTTCCTCACCTTTCAAATCAGGCAAACTAAAGATGGGAACTTCATCAACCAAGTCAAGCAAACAAGTGAGCTACATAAGTACTTTAGGATAGAGAACACCAAGCCGATGGACACACTCATGTCAAACACTGCCAAACTTGATAAAGATGAAGAAGGCGAGAAGGTAGATGAGAAGCTCCATAGAGGTATGATTGGAATTTTACTTTATTTAACTTCCTCTAGGCCTGATGTAATGTTTAATGTTGGCTTGTGTGCTCACTTTCAATCAAATCCCAAGAAATTACATCTTATAGCTATTAAGAGGATTTTAAGGTACTTAGCCAAAACTCCAAATTTTGGACTATGGCATCCCAAGTCAAGGGAAACTCCAAATTTTGGACTATGGTATCCCAAGTCAAGGGACTTTACTCTTACAGCTTATAGTTATGCGGATTACACATGATGCTTGATTGATAGAAAGTGCACAAGTGGAACTTGCTTTCTCCTAGGACCATGTTGGGTGTCTTGGTTCTCCAAGAAATAGAGAGCAATGGAATTATCAACCACTAAGGCTGAATACATTACAGTCATGAGTTGTTGTGCCCATGTCCTATGGATGAAGAAAATGCTCCAAGACTTTAACAATCATTTTGATGCTTCACCTATCTATTGTTATAATAATAGTGCAATTAATGTGTCTTAAAATCCTACATTTCATAGTAAAGCCAAGCATATAGAGGTTCATCATCATTTTATTCATGATCACATTGCCAAAAAGGATATCTATATCATGCATGTGGATACAGATAATCAATTGGCGGGCATTTTCACTAAACCTCTATCTAGAGAGAAATTTAATTTTATTAGATCTAAACTGCTCATAGCTGCTTTGAATGAATCTAATATGCCTTCTAGCTAGTTGTTATCTATCCTATATGCTTTGCTTATGTCTTGATCTCCCTAGCTTGCTATAATGCTATTTTCTTATTCATTTGCTTATTTTTCGCTTGTTTTGGGTATTTTTTGCAAATACTTGTTTTATCGCAAAATAGTACCCAATGACGAGTGATATGTTCCTAAGTATGTTTAAAATACAAAATGGACTAGAAAAATAATCGAATTAGCACTCAAGTGGTTTGTAATTGAAATTTCTATAGTTGGTTCATGCTGACGATCGGTCGAATTGGAAACTCGATCGATCCGTGGCCGAGGGCTTTTGTAAAGATCCATTCGGACGAGTTTCCCAGTCATAAAACTTGACTGATGGTCGGGCATGAGCAAATTTAAGTATGGTTCGGCTAACTTTTATCCCTCTCAACTAGAGAAAAATCGACCGATCCATCTCTAACTCCCTCAAGCTCTCAACCTTAGTCTCGACCATCCTCTCCCTAGCCCTAGTTCAACCTAGCTTGACCTCCCTTGACCTTTTTCTCATGATCCCTAGGTGTTTGGTCAGTTTGTGGTGGTGTTTCCTATGTTTTTGATCTCTCTATCCTCTTATCTTGCCGCCATGTCTTCTAATTGGAGAAAGAGAGTCGCCCCATCCGGAGCACCATCCTCCTCCTCCAACTTGCACCTTATACCCTTTGATGATACCTTCTTTGTATCCAATGATGCTCTAAATAGGTACACGGAGCTCCTTCCTAGGAACCCATTTCCTTTCTGTGCCCTTTTTTAGCAACGCCCACGTAGACAAAAGGTTATTGATCAAGTAGCTGAGTTGTTGTACGACCACCACCTCTCCACCTTGATTGTTGAATGTGTGAGCTACCACAATTCCATCACAAGTACCAAAGTCGTTCATGAATACTATGCAAATTTGTAATGGGATTACGACACTCTCATACCCCTGCCTAATGCTTAAGTAGTCCTTACTTCCATGATAGCTGGGAAGAAATTCAAAGTCTTCGAGGATACCTTGAATATCTTTTTCTTTGGTACTGAGGTGACTGACACTTGGAGGGAGGATTACCCTGAGTATTTTGACCTTGTTGACCCTGAGACCTTCTACAAGCAATATGATCTCACTCTTCCTAACATTCATAAGTTCTTAAAGAAGCTTCATCTTCCCTATAGGAAGAAGTCTACCCTTCCCTCCTCAGCCTTAGACCTCAAGAACCACATACTCACCCTAGTAGTCAACTGCAATATTCACCCAAAGAAAAACCAAACTGAAATTTCTGAGAATACTACAGTGATTATGTTATGTATCTTGAAAAACATCGAAGTCAAGTGGTCCAGATATGTTCTCCATCACATTACCTGCTTTGACTCTGGTAAGAACACTTGAGGAACCCATCCACCCTACCCAACCCTAATTTGTGGTCTATTTCAGACTGCACTAGCAAATCTCTTTTTCATGACATTCATTACAAACCTTCCCGAAAAGGAGTTTGCATCAGTGAGACCTCAATTCAGAAGAGTGTGCCTATCCCTTCCTCTACCACACGTGGATCCTCCACCTCCACCCAGGAACCTCCACCACCTCATCCATCCCGACCTACCCGCGCCTCTTTCCATGTATCAAATGAAACCCTTATGGGTTACATGATGTATCAATAGGCATATGCTTCAGGTTCAGGAGCACATGCATAAGGATATCTATGCTATCATGTCTGTGTTGCACCTCTAGACAGAGATGATGACTATGAGCCAAAAGCCTCTGTTGATGATGGTGATGATGGCGATGATGATGTTGTAGAAATAGAGAGCCTAGATGTTTAGATGTTTTAGTTTTTAGTCTATATATGTTGATCATATTCTAGACTATTTTGTACTAAAACATCTAGTCACATTAACTTGAGTTGTACTATTTCTATCATCATGTTGGTTTTCATCGTTTTGGTTTTTTTAGGACATGCTTTCTGTGTTGTAATTTTAATCTTATGTACACTTACTCTTTAATTTACTATATCTCGTGAGTTGGTGCCATGTTTCCCATATTTTGATTATGACTTAGATTTCTTGTTTCTTTCTCGTCTCTCTTTGGTGTATGCTTTGAGATTGCATTTTTATGTTGTGGATGTATGTTTTGGTTGTGCTTGGAGAAGACCTATTTTTGTGCTCCCCCTCCTTTTTGATAATGTCAAAAGGGGGAGAGAAGTTCAATGTTTTGAATCTCAACCATATTGCTTTTATTGTCTATGTGATCATTTTCTTTATGATTTATCATGTAACTTGCTAAAGGATCATATAGTATATATGTTATATTTTTTGTGTAGAAAGACTAACTGTGTAGGTAAGAGTAAGCATAGATTGAGGGGGGAGCAATTCACATTGTTAATATCATGAATCCCCCCTACAATTCACAAGGCAAAGGTATAACTTTACACATCTTTTTCAATATGATTGAGGAATGGTTTGTCATTGTAAAAAAGGGGGAGAATGTTGACTTGAGAGTTATACATTGTCCATATTTTGATAATGACTTAACCATTCCATTCATATGTATCTAATATGTTTGTTTAAGATTGATTTTAGGCTTTAGGTACATAAAAGGATCAAATTACACAAGCCCTAGATTGTTCAAGTTCAAGTCAAAAACAATGCAAGTGTGCTTATTAGAAAATCACTCCAAATCACCTTAGATTAATTTTTTAATCACTTGTATTGATGATGTGACTTGTAAGTAAGATGATAAAAACTAGGGACACTTAATTCCAATGTTTGGTCACTCAAAAGTCAAATTGGAAAATTTGACACATGACGTTTATCGGTCGAGTTGGAAACTCGACCGATCCAGTGATGGATTTTCTAAAATGACCAATCGGTCAAGTTGCACACTCACAAAACTCAACCAATCAATCAACTAAGCAAACTAATTTTGACTCATTGGTCGAGTTTCCCAGAACAAACTCGAGCGATAGTTTGAAAATTGGCTTTGTCCTTCAGTGGATCGGTCGAGTTACCTTTATTGAAACTCGACCGAATGTAATGTACAAAAAATGTAGAAAAAGTGATTATAGCCATTGGAGAGTTGTTGTGAGCAAAAAAATATCCGTTGTAAGTTGTAAAATGGCTATTTTTTGTTCTTAAGTGATCCCACACTCAAAGGAACACCCTCATCTATAAATAGGACCCCTTGGAGTTCATTACAAGTTTGCTCATTCATGCTATCCTAAGTCCTTGCTATAGTTGAGTGTGTTGCAACCCTTTGAGCCCCTTTCTCTCTCTCATTTACTAAGCGTTTTATGATTATGAGTGAGTTAGGTATGTTGTAAGAGAGCTACCTCCATGTGCTTGTAAAGCTCTCATTCCTTCCATCTTCCAATCCTCTTTCTCAAAGAGAAAAGGTTGAAGCAAGCTACTCTGAGTGAAGGTGAAGTTGTTGCTGGTCTTCCTTCAAGGTTGAAGAAGAGGCCAAAATTCAAGAAGAGAGGGTAATTCATGAATCATCAAAGCAACGGGCAGAGCCTGCATTGACCTTTTATCCAATAAATACATCCCTTCCAGAAGTCGGGGTTTGGTGCACGTATTATCTCTAGGTGAAGGAGAAGGGCAAGGCCAAAATTCAAGAAGAGCGGGTAATTCCTTCAAGGTCAAAGACTTGATGCAAGTGTGGGTAAGTCCTTGTTGAAGGCTAAAGACATCTTGATCAAGTGGGTAAGTCCTTGTGTAGGTGAAATACTCTTGTCTTGAGTAGGTAAGTCCCTGGATGTATGGTGGTCTCCTTGTATCTCGTATGATGGAATATAAGTATACATGGATTACAAAGTCCTAGAGGTTGACCTCTCCTAGTAGTAGATTGACTATATCCTAGTTTGGAGATTGGAACCACTCTAAACCACCTTGTCCAAGTGGATGTTTCAATCTCTCTCGTCATTGCTTGGCTTGCTTAGATAGGACTTCAAATTGTTCTTAAGCTATTGGTATTGATTGATATAATTTGAAGGTCTAACTATTCTTGTGAGATTTTTTGAAGCTCTATTCACCCCCTCTAGAGCCCTAGATCCAACAATATTTTTATCTTTGTTGATGTAAATTTTTTACTAGGATGAATTGTTATTATCTTTGTTAGCTTCAACTAGGTGGATACCCTTATTCCCTAGCACAGCCATATGTGATTCCATCTGAATATGTCCATGCTCACCCGTCTAACAACATACCACATCCCACTCCAAGATCACCTCCTGATTCTTTGATACTGACTTGATGAGGAAGTTAGATGATGCACTACTGAACTTGAGCCCTATTCGGTCTCTTTGTAGTCACCACACCTTAGAAAAAGATATCTATAAGGGTGTGTTTCCACCTACTTAGATATCAAAGTAGATGTTGACATTCTTTCTAATAATGAACATGCCTCTTCCAATGAAGATGACAATGATCTTTCCACCATTCTTCTTGTGGCACCTCCGCGACTGTCTGATCCAATATTTCCTGAACCACTATTACCACTTCCACCGCAGTTTCCTTCTAAGATGAATGGACTTGATTCTGATTGCTTAAAAGGGTTACCAGTTCATGACATATTTGTATTATAAGATATTTTGGATGATAACCATGAAGGGAACCATATTATTTATAATAAAAGTTCTATCTCTCTTTTTGGCAAAGACTTTTGAGATATTTTTCACATTTCAACATAAGTTACAAATAGATGTTCACTGTTTTAGCATCCACTATCCTGGAAGATGTCATGCCCAGTGATAAGGAGTGGCCATATTACAATGCAACACCCTCTCTCGTCGACTTCTTATTTAAGAAGTGACTACACACTCTGACTATTGTGACACTGAAAGATAATGTTGAGCTAAAGAAAACCAAAGTCATCCTT
Organism: Alisma plantago-aquatica; assembly: GCA_963693085.1. Classification (NCBI taxonomy): domain Eukaryota; kingdom Viridiplantae; phylum Streptophyta; class Magnoliopsida; order Alismatales; family Alismataceae; genus Alisma; species Alisma plantago-aquatica. Next base: position 471,144,378 of record OY856409.1, on the reverse strand, counting down.
CTTCCCTTTCACTTCCATAGCCTATGGCTGTTGTGTGTCGCTAATCTGGAAAAATGTCAAGTTACTCTATTCAATCCATGTGTAGCAAAGCTTAAAATTTTTGATATGTGTTTCCATGACCGTGTTGCAGAAAACTTCCTTGCATTCCTACCTAGCTTCAGAGAGTCATACACGAAGTCTCCTATTACCATCCTAATTAGACAAGTTATGTGATTGAACCACTCGTCCGTCAGCAAAATCAAGACAAAGACGACGATGCTTTCATAGTCCTCCACGTAATGGAGGCTCTTAATCTCCAAATTTCTATTGCTATCTTGGATCCCAATGGGTTCACCCCTCTTCGTGGACTATACACAATGGAGATCATCCATGATAGGCAGTTCTTTTAGGATCTAGAGCTTCTTGAGAATTTACAGGATCTTTACCCGTTTATTCCTCGACCTACCAAGGATCCTTTCCACAATATTCTATAGAGAGAATAGGTAGAGGAAGGCTAGCTAACTCTGTCACCAATGACAACCAATCCTCTTGCCACTGTTACTGCTACTACTAAGTCTAGGGAGGTTGCTGACATACTCAGTTTTTTGGATGAACCTGATCCATTCCCAGTATATGGCCTAATAACAACTATTGAGCCCAATTTTGACAAGTATGATCACAATTCCTTTTGTGAGCTCTCACATACTCAGCTTATGATGCTAATGAAGCATTTTCAAGAGGGCGGAAATTCTCTTATTTTAAGTAAAGATGATTTGCTGGTTATGAAAGATGGCCTTCTTGAAAATATCCAACCTAGGGGGTATTTATCTCATGGCCTCATGGTGGCCTATCAATTTCTTATTAACAAAACATTGATGATGTCTATATGGTTGGTCCCGATCTTAAAAATGATATATGCAAAGACACTGATTTTGATGAAAAGGACTTGACCATTCGTCATTTGTAGAACTCCATTCCTCGATATATTTTCTTACCCATACTCCATGATGCTCATTGCACTTTACTTGTCATCTTCACTTGTGAAAGGGAAGTCGTACTTTGTAACAGTTCTGACACTTATTTTGACATTGAAGGTCCTAGCTATTCTGTCCCAATTCACAACAAGAATAAACACATTGTTGATGTCTATACCAAAACACTCATTCCACTGATAAGATAGTATGGTAGTGGATATACTTCTCGGGAACCCTAAGAAATGGAAGGCTCTATGATTCTTGCATCGTATCCCTCAACAACGTTGACTATCCAACGATTGTGGTTTCTATGTCTTACATTAGATGTACACCATTAGGTGATCAATGCTACAATATAAGAAGCTTGCAATGATAACTACCATTTCCTTTGAGGAAATTATGCAATGTTTCTTCTTGAGTCTCCATGGGCAACCATTGACCTCTGTTGAATATCTCATGTATTACATTTTTCTTCTTTCTTTTTTGCACTCTGAGGACATTGTGTGTTATAAGTTTTTTTTTGGGGGGGGTAGTCCAGTGAGATAGGTATAAATAGTATCACAACAAACTTCATTTTCTTTTTTTAAGCAATTTTTCATAATTTTCTTATTTCCATCAGGAATTTTTACAATTTTCTTGTATAAAGTTGTGAAGATGCAAATGATGGAAAACCCCTCTACAATGAATATAGTTTGCTTCTGAACTATCCTTTTTCCAAATCATAAGATATCACATGAAGGATCTTTTTATTACTTATACTACTTTTATGCTTTTCTCTTAGCAAAATGTCACTTCTTCCTCTTTCTTGATTATAACCTCAAGATATCACTAAAAGGTTCTTGCCATAAATATTCAACTAATATAAAAATCATACTCTATCAAAAAAATATATTCTTGCATCAGAAGAAAGAGATACATTGACTCTCCATCTTTTATTGCAAAATCCAAAAAAAGAGTGAGGAGTGAAAAGAATCAGAGAGATGTGCCATGTTGAAGATATATTGAAATGGTGTATTATTGCGCTCATGAACACAAATATGTCAATTTTGTTAGTCTTTAATACAAAAATATAACCATGATCCCGATGGTGTTCATTAAAGGTATTGTAACCAGGGCGATGACACTTAGGATGTGCAATCACTTCTCTAAAGCCAACTGGTCTGGAACACCGGGATCACCCACCCATTTAAATAGACATGTACTTGATTGACCCAAAAGAAGGAAGGGATATACATAAGCCTTTTTTCTACCTATTTCTTCCACATAATATCTTGACAATAGTGAAAGTTACTTTGAAAAGTGAGATATATGTTGAAGACTGGATTATGACCCAAAACAATTAAAGATAATCAAAGAAAGAATCAGTTGGCCAGTGATGTTCTTGATAAGTTAAGTCATTTTATGAAAAGAAGAATGGTTTTGGTAAGAGGTTGATATAAAATTATGTTTCAATAAATTCTAGATTCTTCTTGCTTGATTGATCATATAACAATTTTATTAGCTCGAGGACAAGCTAAATTCTAAGTTTGGGGGAGTTGATAACATTAGTTTTGATGCATTTTTCATAGCCTTTTTATAATAAAAAATCATTAGAAATAGTGTTTAGATGTTTGGTTTTGTTCATTTTACTTTCAATTTACCAAATGTTATGTTTTAATTAAGTTTTATTGATATTTGAAGGATTCTAGTGCAAAACTAGCAAAATATATGGACAACCATTGATACTCTATATTGACCACTCAGAGGTCGACAGACTCCCAACCATCAACTGAATGGCTCGACAAATCAACCGACCCCATGAGACTCGACAAAGCCCTATTAAGTAATCATCGACAAATTTATTGAGCTACAACCTATTGGGTAGGAGGATGGAAACACTTATCATGGAAGCCTCGACATGCTCATCTCATTGACGTCTGCCCCTACACAATCCTATCATTTTCCAACTATCGAATTAATCCATCAATAATCCTGTGAATGAGTAAAGTTGTCGATGTCTTCATTGAGGAACCATATATAGATGACCATGTCAATAGCTCTATTAGTGCTCTCAAAGACTGATGGACTCCTACCAAGGAGCCATTCTTTTGACACTCGTAAAGACCAATACTACTAACGATCAACAAAGACCTATCAAAGAATCACTTCATTGACCATGAACATCAACAGAAGAAGATGGGAGGTCGATGCCATGTGGACTAATCAAGATCAACAAGGAACAAGTCAAATCCTATAAATGGGACCCCAAAGCATCACTTCAAGCAATCTTATATCCTTGGAGTCACCAAGTTCCAGAGCCCAAGGACAACACATGTCGACTAGTCTAGATCCATTGACCTAGCTGGCTATCAACCTCTTTCTTAGTGGCTCAAATCCATTGCCATCCACAGATCTGACAGAATTGCTTATACAAAGCCAACATCAAAAGTATGAGAAGATCCATTGACTGCTGGCTATCAATCGCTAGCCATCAACCTCTTGCTTTATCAGGTCATATTAACTTCTTTCTCTTTTCCTTACCATGACTTATTCAAGCAGTAATCTATTTGTTTCTTGTGCCATGCGTGGCTAAACTCCATAACTTAGGTTGGGAGTAGCTGTTAGGACCTCTGAACTTTGTAATTATTCATTCTTCTATTTTATGGCTTCTATTTTATGGCAAATGTTCTTAAAAATTAACTTTCTATACTCTTGTTTTACTACGATTTTCCCGGAACCTTTTGGTTATTATCTCGAGAGAGAGAACCCCTTAGATAAAAATCTGCCTGAATCTCGATAGAAGGAAGGAACATGTATTTTGTGATTGTTTGCAAAATGAGTAAAGAACATATATAATTTAGGAATAAAGGGTTTACATGTTTGTGATTGGTTTGATAGGTGAAACCCAATCCAAATCTCTTTTATCTTTCTTCCATGATTCATCTTTATTTCTTTCTTCGATTTTCTCTGAACTTAGATTCATTGCTCAAGTTAGATAAATTCATTCCTTACCTGGGGCACCTTCAAATTCACTTATTTTGTTAGACTAGAATAAGATAAGATTATTTCATTTTTATTCTATTATTCCCCTTATCCCTGTGTTTGACCCCACACTATTTCAATGGACCCCATATTGAGTTGCTGACGTCTCTTCTAGTCGGGTATAAATTTGAAGTTTTTTTATCTTTGACTGGATAATTGTGTTTATACTCTTGACCCATGAAAAATAGCGATCAATTTGTATTTCTTATTATTGTAAAATACACTTAAGTGAATATCTATTTACCCACATAAGTGTACCGATGCGTCCATGGACTCCTATATATAAGATACCCATAGTACTTTTACAAATGAATGAATATATGGTTATTTCATTCTACAATTAACTATATGTATAAAAGAAAAAGTTCTCTCAACTTTATCGATGGATTTATAAACCAAGTTATTTCTTGAGAAAGTGTGTAGTTATGGCTAAACCCCTTGATAGGAAATACCTTACTTAGATAAGAGAAACCTAACTATTTAGATGGACCTTTAAACAGCCATTTGGATGAAATACAATATTCTCTTACTTGAGCCTATATATATGCAATTTCTTTAAACCTGGGTAAATTATTTCATATTTGTAGAACACTATTGGATCTAGAGTAGGTGATCTTGGGGCAATAGCTCGGGCATGTAGGTGATGTCTCAAGTTTCTTGAAGGTCAAGCTCAGAAACCACATTCATGTGCTAGTTTAGTTCTAATCCATATAAGTTCATTATAGTATTGTCATATTTTGTACTAACTCTCTCTCCTTTTATCTTCTTAGTGAATTTCATGTCTACATATGGTGAGTTAGGTTCTTTCATCTCTTTTATGCTTCCTTTATCTAGTTAGAGTCAACACTTTCTTGATTTGATGTTTTTGAAGCTATTTGTGGATACTAGAGCTAGATTTTGTGCATGTACTTGGTGGAAGCATGATTTCACCCTAAGGTTAGTGATTGTGAATCTATGTGGTAATCCTTTGGTGAAATTTCTACCTATAATCACAAAAATTCACATAAAATGAGCTAAATATTACATTTTAGTGGTTTCTTTGGGCTGGAACTTTTATGACCCTCTTCACTATTTATCAATATTATAAAATGAAAATGGTGAACTTTCTACTAACATGTTAATGATTTCTATGACTTTTACATGCAAATAGTCGTGGCACTAATTTAGCATTTTCATTGGATCATGATTAAACTTTTATAATGATTCCTTACTATTGTAAGATAATTTTATGGCAAATCAATACGGCTTTTGAGGCATAAAAATGAATTGTCTCTTATATGGACAAAATAGTGAAATTATGATTGTATGTGTACAATTAATGAGTATGTATTAGGGTTTTCTTAGTTTAATGTTTTACTTGGCCATGCCTTAGTAGCCCATTTTGAAAGATGAGCAAATGGAGTACTGAGCCACATAAATACCAATTTATATAATAGCTTGTGAGTATGTAACTTCCCTAGTGTTCAGAAGCCAAGGAGGCAAAACATGTATCCTTGTAGCTTGAGATTATGAGAAGCTCTCAGTTCCATACATTGTCAAACATATGGGGATTACTAAGAATTCATATAAGGTGTGATCCCATCCATGTCCTAAAACCACTCTTTTATATGAGTGTGATTGAGGTTGTATCTCCTATTGTATACACTACTACAAAAAGAACTTACTACAACAATTTTCTATACACCAGGTCCCAACTTTTGTGATGGATTGTTTGGCCTTATGGGGGGTGCTTATTATACAACATGTGTTGTGCATATTGTAATGTATATCCTATATACAACAATTAATGCATGATATTATTTCTCAGACACACCCATTGTAATAATGGATCTATGTACAATAAGTGTTGCACCTTTTAAAGAGTGGAACCTAATAGGGGATGCACTCAAATGGTACAATAAAAAGAGCCATGTAATGATAAAGCAACATAAACAAACTATTACATAGTTACATGATGACTCATTTATAGTTGCTCCTCACGATAAAGGCAGTATGTCAAGGTGATAATATATACATTTAACGAATTTAATAGCATGCAAGGCCCAATGCAGAGAGAAACCCAACCATTTCATAATATCCTTAAGTCCATATCATGTATATGATATTCCTGAGTCATTGTCTTCTAATTCTCCTACACCTATGCAGTTTTGGGAATAATACCCAGTAAAAGGAAACAAAACGTATGTGTCAGAACACTTCAGAGTATGTGCATGTAAATAATATTTGGGCATTATCGTAGGTTACATGTACAAAAAGAGATATTCCCAAGAAAGAAGGGGACTATCAATAATGTAGGTAAGTTTCAAAGAAGTACTCAAAAGAATGAGACATTACACTTTAAAGAAGCACTTTAAGATCAAAATTATTGCCATAATAATCAATCACCATATCATGGTAATAACAATTTTGCACGCATAAAAAATGTAGATGAAATATACCTAAAATAGGGCCATAACACGAAATGATCGTGGCCTAAATAGTAAAGGTGGAACACACACCCCAGATCGAATATGCACTCTCCATAAGTATGGTTGTACATAAGTACCACCATTCTAGATATTCAAGTCAAACATTTAACATGCATAAATGGAAGGAGAGACTAGCATTTCGGTCATTAATCACATAAAATATTCAAATGTCATAGCAAGAGGATCAAAGGACCCATTATAAAAAGAAATATTCAACATTCACAAGAATTTAGATGATTTCAATTCAAAGAACATGGAAGTCAATTTGAGTATCAAAAGAATTATTATTCAAGAATATTGCCTCATTATATGAAGTTAGGTTTAAAGTCATATCAATGCCCAAATTTAAATATGGATTTGCACATACCTAATATTTACAACTAACAATTAACTCAATGGATATACTTGGTCCACAAGGTCAACCTTTCATCCTAGAAACACATTAGGTGTATTAGTCAAATCAATTGAACATGTGGACACATTCCTAATAAAGCTATATATATTGTTCTGACCCTAGTACTAATCACTTAGAATCTTATAAGAGTTTTCCTATAGTATTGTTGTTTACATATTTATGACCATTGTTATTCTAGGGTTGCCAATAGGTTCTATATGATGAAAGTCACATTCTAGGGCCAATTGTAATAATATCTTTTGGTCATATAAATAAATATAATACCGCGTAACATAAATTTAGACATATACACACATATTCACACACCTTACCAAATTAGGTCTTAGTTACACACATAAATACAAATATGTCCTTGTTGTCAAATGAATGAAGTGACAAGAACTGCTTTACAAAGAAAGATATAATCTGATATCGTATGGAGTCATCTATAACTATATTTGTTAATTTCTATTCATTATTCTTAGTTGTTTCCTTTTTCCTAGGAACTATTTTAATGATTTATGTAATTCAAGATGAAAAATTTCTAGGTAATCAAGTTATACTTTCCTTGTCCTTAATATATACAACTTTAGGGTTTTAGCTAACAACATGCCTATTTAGTATTGAGAAAACAATTATCGATGAGTATTAAAGTTATATCTAAAACTCTAAATGTTGATACACCAAAATAGATATACAAATATGGATGTTATTGTAATAACTAAATAAGTGTTATTATGATAGTTGGATGGCATACCTAGATACCATTAATATTGTCTACAAATGATTTAATATGTTAAAAAAATATTATAGGTACCATAGATTTCAAGTTCACAAACACATGCACACACACAAACACACACAATATATATATATACCCATATAGTAGAACTAGGTATAGATGAATCAACTACTAATCCACTTAGTATCGCTACGCCTCTTGTTAAAGGCGTCCATCATACCAACTATTACCAATGATAGAACTAACAAAATAACATTAAACTAGAAATAGAGGAGATGATAACTCACCTTTGCTAGAGGGGTAGCCAAAGGGGTCATAGAAAACCAGTAGTTCTTCAAGTTTTTGGATTCCATTCATAAGGGAAAAGTTGAGTACTATCTTTCCTTCTGGGTTCAAGGTATGGTAGGGATGGTGTAAGAAGAATATGCTCCCAAGTTTTTGAGGCAAAGGGATTAAGAAAGTAGCATCTAAGGTCTAGGTTCTATACATATCTGAAAATTTCATACTATATTCATGGAGGTTGTACGACACGAAGAATTTCTCTAGAAGGCAATTTCCGTGATAGCAATTAATGATGTATGATGGAATTAGGAAGCTTTCTAGGCTAGTACATGTCATCTATGCTTGAAACTCCTGATGTTATGGATCTATATATAGAGGATCTTCTCACTATTCATGTCTTCTGGTAAACTAAAGTCCATGGTGGTGAGAAGCAAAACAAATGGGGTAGCGGTCCTATTAGTTGGCCAGTGGCATGGATGAGAAAGAAACTTGTAGAGTTCATATTCATCTCCTATAAATATGGAGGATATTGTTAAGGTCTAATGATAACATGATATAGAGGGTAGCTTTCCATGTTCACAATTTTGTGCAGGAAGATGGAGGAAGGAAAATAAGACGAGGATGAAGGAAAGAAGCGAAAGAGGAGGAGAGGAGGCAACAATGATGGCATTGATTTAGTCGTAGACATGTCGTGAGACCCTAACCTTTCTTAAAGTGTTGAACAAGATTAATTACCATAATTGAATACTTATAAACATAATATAACCTTGTGATATGCTTTGGAGTCATACAACAAGCTTAAGTTTCAAATTTGATCCAATTTGGACATTGTTTGACGAAGTTATGCAATTTTATGTACATTTTGGTCTTTTTTTGTAATTTACCCATTTGAGGGTTTTATTTGCAATTATTCACATAATTTATGTTCCTTAGATTGTTATCCTATCATTCTTGAGCTTTTTTTGAGCCATGGGGTTCTCAATTGTACCTTGGTTTGGTGGTGATTCGCTTCAAGGGTGATTTAGGGTTTTACCCTCATGGATGAGCTACCTTCAAAGGCTAACAAGCAACGGCTCCACTCGTTTAGGCAATAACTAATGGCCATCGACCACAGAGACCACTGGGGAACACTTGTAGGACATTCTAGAGGCTCTAGGTTGATGGTTCATGCTGGTTTGGTTCACTTATAGATATGATCAACCGATGGTTCAACCACCTATTGACCTAAACCATGAACAAACGATGGGTCCCTTTGACCAACAGGCAATGGCTGGCCTGGGAGACCATCAAACGATGGACCAACACTCCCCAACAGATGGTGGACCTGCTTCTTGCTTGTCCATGGAAGCTTTAAGCCATGGACACATGGAGAGATGCTTGTACACCTCATGTTTGATACCATCCTTATCCATGGGCTATATCTACCTCTTCCTTGCCCAAGTATGAAACCTTTGCTTGATTTCTCTTTCCTCTAACCTGGAGCACTAACCTTTCTCTATTTGTCTATAGAGAAAGGTGGTCCAAGGTAGAAGATGACCCTCCTTTTGAGAAGAAGGTCTCCTAGAGCTCCATCTAGCCCTACCTAAGGTTTCCAAGGTCATCTCCTAGGGTTTCCGACTAAGGCAAGTTGTTTTACTCCTTCCTTCTACATTTTTTCTTACTCTTCTTCTTCCTCAGACTCTTCCTTAGGGTCAAAACTCTGTTGTCCCATGGTAAAAGTTTCTCTGGAGCTCAAGATCCTACCTTTCTTGCTTCTTCTATCTAGGGTTTGCTCCAATGGTCTTGTCAACATCCAATAGTTCCGGGCAATGTTGTGGTATGGTGATATGGGTTGAATGATGATGGAACCAATGGAGGTTTGACCTTAACAAGGCAGTCTTACCTTTGACCTCATATGAATAGATAGGATAATGACCATATCATGTTGACATGTAACCCTAATGGGATACAATTTGTTATATTAATTCTAATGAACTTTAATGATGATGGGTATATATGATCAACCTTCCTTAACAGAATAATAGAACAATGGTGTCTCTATTATTGTTGAACTGACCCTAGTATGCTATAACTTGATGGTTGCACCTTGATTTATATGTGTGTCCATACTTGAGGATAGTATGGAATGTGATGGTGATGCTTCACCTTATACATTCATGATCCAATGTGGATACCATGAGTTAGGGTTTGGGGATGAGTGTTGATTAGTAATATCAATATAATTCATCTTGTTGAACCTAACTATAATGCAAGTAGATGAAGATGGCTATTTATATTTAACTTCCTTGTATTGACGGTATGATGGTGGAATAATCTTCATAATGTACTTATAACCGTAAATGTGTTAAGAGGTGATTATCATGGACTTATGATTGATATGTTCTTATGTTAAATATGTGCATTATGATTATGATGATGGTTAATCATACCTAGATTCCTTGTTTGTTGATGTAACAAAGAAATGCTCCTAATGCTAAAATAACCATGTAATGTCATGTTATGAATACATCTTGGCTCTTTAATGCTATATTGTGTCGAGCGTCTTGGCAGGACTGTGGTTGATTGATCGGGGTTTGTTCTAAAATAACATGGATCAGGAGAATTGATGTTTTAAACTATTTTTCTTAGCCTTAGCATTTATTGCCAAGCTTAGTTTGGATGTTATCTTTTTGTTCTTTGAGCATAGTCTTGCTTGAAGACAAGTAAGTTTTAAGCTTGGGGTAGTTGATAACAACCAAATTTACATGTATTTGCTAAGCATTTATCTCTAGTCTTGTATCGTTACATCTTTACTTTTCCCTATAATGCTTATGTTTTAGTTCTTTTTATCTTCCATAGATAAATTAGCTAAGCTAGCCAAAAAGTAGCCAATCTAGCCAAAATTTGGGACTTTCAGTCACCGAACCTGAGAAGACATATATTCTCCAAAGATTTCTCCCCAACACATGGTTTTTGCGACAGTTATCCACCTGCCATGACCGTGGTCGTCCATCGCCATGACCGTGGCCAGGCGCCACGACCACAATCTTCATTATCGCGACCGCGATCTTCCCTTCCACGACCGTGACCGCGATCCCTCGCTACGACCGTGGCCACCTGCCACGACTGTGGCCATGAATCGCGACCGCGATCTTCGCCTTCAACACCGTGACTGCGGTCTTCCCTCGCCACGACCGTGGCCATGAACCACGACCACAGTCTTTGCCTTCAACACTGCGACCATGATCTTTATCACCGTGACCGCAATCTTTATCATCGCGACCGCGATCTTCCCTCACCACGACCGTCGCCATCTGCCACGACCGTAGCCGACGCCCTCCACCATGACTGTGGTCTCCCGCCACGACCGTGGTGCCTAGACCGCGATTGCGGTCTTCATCACCACGACCGTGATTTCCACTCTATGAACCGCGACCACGGTGTTGGCCACGACCGTGGCCGACCCCACGACCTGCTGGCCGCAGTATGCAGTCTGCCTCTATAAATAGGTATCCCCTCACTCATTTGAGAAAAGGGGGGGGGACCTCGACCAAGGAAACCGAGAGGCTGCTGCTCCAATATCTGAAGGTTCCCAGAGTTCTATGGGAGAGTCCAGAGGTCTGAGAAGACCAAAGAGCTCATCCTACACCCTCCTCTTTAGTGAGCTTCCAATCTCCACCACTCTCCATCCCCTGGTCTTCAATCTCTAAAGGCGGAAGCTGAGGAGAGAGAAGATCCACGTCCTCCATCGTCTTCCACCTTCGTTCACCCACTAAGCTGCTGTTCGGGGCATATCTAGAGAGAAAGAGGACCGAGGAGTCCAGATCTGATCAAGGAGGACCAAAAGATGAGATCCAACCTATACGGAGGCAAAGGAGCGAGAGACACCTCTCCTTCACGGGCTAAATCTCTTCTTCTTCCCCTTTCTTCTACTGTGTTTCTTGGTTTCTTGTACAATGATATTTTCCATCTTTGTTCGGTACCAACTATGCTTGTCCATGGCTAGTTGAGCTCCTTCTTGGCTATGTAGCCCGTTCTGGGCATGTATATGTACTTTTTCCTTAAGCAAGTAGATTCATATCAGATTTAGCATGTTGTATGTTCTATTTTCTCTTTCTAAATTATGATTGCTAGTTTGGTTGATCTCTTACTTACTTGAACTACTACTTCTGCCAGTATCGAGAGATCCGTTGTAGGAATAGCTAAGAGATGATAATTTGGATCTAAATCTGAGAGGAGGAAGATCCCGGGGTATTTTGTTCCTAACATCTCGAAATATCCTAAGACCCGAGAGGGAACTTAACATATTCTGAGGTGTTGATATGTCATTCTTCGAGAGAGGGTCGATGACATATTATTGATAGTTTTAGTCACACATCGCGAGAGCGAGTGGGATGACCCACAAGAACAGACACTACAGTGCGTACTACGTTTGGATATAGATGCTTGCTTAGGTGTTCGAGGGTTGTCTACACCCGAGAACGGGTGCATAGACTGCCCATGTTGTGGTTACATAGCTAGGAACTCCTTCTCTCTTGATTAGTAGAATCCTGCGGATTCTGTTTTCTTTTCTTTTCTTTATTTTATTTTAATTCGTGACAACCTGCTAGACTAGTTCTAGCACAAACTTTTATCGACTCTCGTTTTTGTCTTATCTGACTAAAGAACAAGATCTGTGGCGTCCTAAATGTCCCCACGTCCCTGTGTTTGACCCTGTATATCTACTTCGACCCCGTAATAAAAGTTAAGGGCGTCTTAGAAGGTTTCAAGTTATAAATTAAAAGTCTGACTCAATCCAGAGATGATAAACTCCTAAATCAAATAAAAAAATAGACATAGGTTTATGGCGATAGTCGCCGGTTATGTTTGAGAAACATACGACTTACTACATATCTAAATAGAAAAAATTACCCTTGGGTTAGGGGTATACTCTTTGGTTAAGCACGACAAACCGACGACGAAGAAGCAATTTCGGGAGAAAATATTTCTGCGGGGACATGACGCCAAAACACATAGTCGTCGATTTCTTTCAAAAAACTGACGATATAGACCCATCCCCAAATAAAAATTTTGTGTCTCACCAAGGAGACTCAGTCGTCGGTTATTTGATAGAGCCAACGACTAATGGGGCATAACTTTGGAGAGCCAACATCGGTTATTTGATAGAGCCAACGTCGGTTATTTCCGCGGGGACATGACGCTAAAAATTTGTCGTCGGTTATGTACAAAACCGATGCCAGACTTAAAAATTTGGAGGCAACATTTTCCCTAAAAAATTAACTTTCGCGGACAATTTTAGACGTCAATTTTCTTAAAAGAAATCGACGTTAAAATAAAAGTGGTTCCCATTTCTTTTCTAAATCAGCATGACTTCACATATGGTGATGGTTGACGTGAAGAAGCGACGTTGTTGGTAGATCAGTGTCAATTTTTTTAAGGAACCGACATCAACAAAAACGACATTAAACGTCATATCTATACTAGTGTTTGGTCTATCTTTAGTGGATATAACAGGAGGAAGGGGTCGTTATATATATTTTTTTGGAGAGTAAAATTTATTGATAGAAACTCTTCGAGGAAAATGAGTTTGTCTAAGGAAGGAAACAATATTGATGATTTTTTTGTATATGTGTCCAAAGAAATAGTAGCTGTACAGAGTTAGCTTTTCTGATAGTAATTTTTGTGGTCATTGCCCATGATTTTTTGTGGGACAAAAAATGACCAAATTTCACTATGAATTCACTACATAATATTCCCCTTTATATTACCATGATCATAAAATAAAATATCTATTTCTCCACCATTTCCTTTCCAATGATTCATTGCATCACAAATGAAGGCATATTTCAAAATGAATTTCAGTGCCACCTCTTTGAGAGATGTGTTTCTAGTAGTAGATAATAAAGAAAGTGAAATTTTTAGGTTGCATTTGACGTGTGGTGACAAAATAGATGGATGAGGGGGACGAGAAGAGGAAAGGGACGGGGTTAGGGAAAGAAAAAAATGTTAGAAATCATTGTTCGACAACACTTACACGAGTAAGGACAAAGGGATAGAAAAATATCTAAAAATATTGTTTGTTATATAAGTATGTGGATGGGGATAAGGAATTTGGTGTATAAAAATAACCCATACAAGTATGAATTCTTTTTATCACATTTAAGACAAATTCAAAGACTTTTTTTTGACACAAACAATAAAACACTCACTTCAAATTTTTCTATGAGTATAAAATACTAAACAATTGTAAAATATAAAATAAATCTTTGACATGTATTTCATACTTCTTAACAATCACTGAAAATAAATACTTTGTTGAAAAAACCCAATACACCAAAATATTTTCATCATAACTATCTTCCTTATAAGTACAACATGATCATTCTTTCACGATCATATTGATTATGACTTGGCGTCACTCATGCTGAGTTTACATAAATAATTTGGTGAGAAATTTGGTCTTGAAGAAAAAGTTTTGGTGGGAAATTATCTTGTTAGATTTTTTTATTGAATTAGTTCTTGAAGAGAAAATATTATTAAAATATTTTTTTTGGATGGAAACAAATTTTTTTATAGAAATATGAAATTTATTTAAAAGAAGGTTCTAGTTGAAGGAATATACATTTATAGGTAGAAAATGAATTCTTGACAAAACCCCTAATTGAAGTGAAATTCATTCTTGGAGCGACGTTTTTACCGGAGAAGAAATATTTTTAATGAAAAATTCTTACCTTAACAAGAGAAATAAAACTTTAGAAGATGAAATACTTTACCAATAAGAAATAATAGTTAGAAGGGAGTTTCTTTATTGATAAAATAAAATTTGTCAGTGGAAAAATCTAAAGATAAACATGTTTTCCTAGAGTACAAAAAAGTTTTCTTATCATATATGTCCAAATAATTAGTCAAGAATTAACTTTTTGAAAAGTTTTCTCATCATAATTCATCGCACTTTTCTATAAGAACTATACATTTTTTTTTCCTTCTATAGATATTCTATGATTTTTTTTATGTCATCGTGGTAACCAAAAAGAATCTTTTATTTCTCCAACATTTCCCTCCCCTCGATTGACCAAGTACCAAAGACGGCCTTACAAAACAACCGTTTCCCTCCTTAATCGGGTGCGAAAGATCCGCCAGACCCGTACTTTTGACGAATCCTCTTTCCCGCAAGATTTGCAACTATTCCGAACTCCCTCCATTCGGCTGTTCTCGTCTCCCAGAACGCCAAAGCGTCCCAGGTCGTCCCGATCTTGAATTTAGTTTCGCAGAGGTCGCGATCGCTGATCTCTTCTATCCTGCTAGCTGGTTGTGTTGAAGTTGAGGAATGGAGCGGGGATTGTCGAGAGAAAGGGGCAGGAGGGGCCAACTGGCCCCCGTCCAAGAGGCAAAGCTGATATCTTTCATTGATTAGGTGCACTGAATTCATTTCTTACGTTCGAATCACATTGGATTTTCTTGGAATTCCGCAGACGATCGGGAAGCTGGAGAAAAAGGTGGAAGCCGGGGAATTTTACGAGGCCCAGCAGATGTACAAAACCCTCTCTGCTAGGTATTCCCCGAAGATTTGAGTTAGAATGATTGTTGCGAAACAATGCGGACTCCCTAATAAAATATTGGCTAAATGTAAAATCCAGGGCGCTCGATCTACCGGATTTTCGTTATTTGGTACTCATTATTTATTACCACTAATTGCATGGCGTATATCGACGGGCACTGAATAACTTGCAACATATTGCGGCAGAACAACCATTGCTTTACCATGAAAATTCAGTTCTTTACCATGCAATCATAACATCGTTTCTTCAGGTGTCTGTTTGTAGTGGTCTCTGTTTTGGAATTTTTTTATTATAATAGCCGAACAGCTATTTTTCTTTCTGCGGGATTGTATCTGTCAATTTTCATAAAAGTTTCAGTTATTGGTGCTTACTAGAAGTTCATTGAAGTCAACAGGTATGCAGCTGCTCAGAAGTATGATGAAGCGCTGGCCATTCTTGAGTCGGGTGCCTGTCTACAGCTGAAGCAAGGAGAGGTTATCCTCTGAACATTTCAGCCTCAGTTTCTTTATCTTTCTTTCCACAACTGTTGTCCTAGATTCCACGATTTAAATTATTCGAAGGATTCAACACTTTCAGTTTTTGATTGAGAATAAGAGACTGTCCAAGGAAGAGTTAACATAAAAGCCGGTCTTTACTCACCATCAACAGTACTTAACATATACAAATGCACATACATTACGTTTGAAAGCCCACCCAAATGATCTACATATATTGAACTCTCTAGATCACTCATTGATCGTATAGATGAAGATATCAGCCACACAGATAACTCACCCAAAGTGAATTGCTTGCGAACTAATCAATCAATGAGTGATTGCATCCCCACATATTCTCAGTCAAAACCCATACCTTCTCTACTTCCAAAAATCTATCAATTATCATCAACTTTCTAATAGGCCCACCTCTTGTAGTTGGTTATTCTCCTGTAGCAGGAAGAAGCTCCTTTTCCTGTCTGCTTGCTAAAGTAATACGTCAACCCTCTCTACTATTAGAGGATTTGGATCACTCTCAACAAAAATAACTAGCTTCTTTCTTACACCATCCTTGCTCTTTTGTCATGTATGCTTCTTGTGAATCATCCTGCTAAACCTAGGGATGGCTATCGGCCCCAAACTGAACGAGTTGAAATTTTAAGTCAGCACTAGAACTTTGGACCCTAAATATACGTCACTAAATAAATATGTCAACCCTATATTGCTAGAGGTGACTTGGATAACACTTGACAAACATAACTAGCTTGTTTGCTACACCATCCTTTCTCTTTTCATGTATGTTTCTTGCAAAGCATCCTCAACCCAAGGATGGCTATCAGGTCCGAACTGAGCAAGTTGAAATTTTAGTCTGCATTAGAACTTCGGACCCAACAAAAATATGTCAGTGAAGTGATACGTCAACTGTCTGTGCCACTAGAGGATTTGGATCACACTCAACAAAAATAACGAGCTTCTTTCTTACACCATCCTTTCTCTTTTCTCACTTATGCTTCTTCCAAAGCATCCTCCTCAGCCGAGGCATGGCTATCGGGTCGAATTGAACGGATTGACATTTTAAGTTAGCACCTAAAACTTTGGACCCAACCCTACATGAAATTAGTTATGAATTTCTCTTGCTAAACTTGAACTCAAAATTGCCTTTTATTGGATTAGGCCTGAAATACTTGAAAATACCCCGTCCGAGCTTGAAGAGACAATAAATGGAGATGATGATCAACATCATCTAATCCTCAATCCCAACCATGTTGGCTCTGACTACATGGATGTTTCTTTGCCAATTAGCTTTGTTATGGGTCATACTCTCATCCGTAGTTTAAAATGTCGATTTCGATGCCGTTTTCGATGGGCCAGAAATAGAAATTTACAGAAATTTTGTCCGTAATTTGATATTTCCGCTTATTTGGACACAATATTTCATGCAAATTTTGACAATTTTGATGACCAAATAAAAGAGTTAAGTCATAAAATTTTACCATGATGATCTACATACATAAATACACCTAATTATGCAATAATATCATATGTTGGTATAGGGTAGGGGGTTCCTACATTTGTGAGTGAAATTATGCAAAATTGTTTCGATTAAGATTTCGATCATGCAATGTATACATACATATATTCTTATGCAATAACTTGTTACATCTTATATTTTGGATTCAATTAACTTAGGGGAGGTCTCCTACATTTTTAAGGATTTTTTTTTCATTTTTTGATGAAATTACAAATAGAAAATTTCGGCAATTTGGCAATGTCCATTTCGATGTCTAGTATGGTCGAAACTGAAATTTTGACCGAAATTTTGCAATTTCGATTGAAATTTTAATCCATGCTCTCATCTAAATGAAAATATTTAGTTTATCTCCTTATAAGCTATTCCCAAGTTAATTTGGGTTTTTCTGTTCTTCTTGTAACCTGATCAACTCAATACTATTGCTTTGAATTGGGTGCTAGAAGCAATGCACAAATTCAATGAACTCAAAAAAATGGTTAGTGCCTACAACTGCCGAAACCCCAGTTTTCAAATCTCATTTACTAGTGACCAAGACATATTTGAATGGTTAGTAAAGTATGCATGATATACCTTGAGGCACTTTTTTGCCGTAAAACATAAACAAGAAAACAATAAACTTAAATATGATTTGAGTTTTATGCAAACTTGTAATAGAATTCTTGAGGCCTTTTGGGTATAAATGGAAAACGTCGAAGGGAACATTTAATGATATTTCACTTTATTGGAAAACAGAACAAGGACATAAGACAAGAAGCACACGTGTGTTTGTCACATAAGATGTAATCAGCGAGATCTAAAGCATGATTTTAGTCCACAAAAGTTATGCACGAGGATAGGACAAATCAGAGTCCAACGGTGCAAGCAATATGTTCCATCACGCAAGAAGAAACAATTACATATAAACATTCAATCAATTACTTGATCAATTTCTCATAAGATAGCAAGGAATGCAGTTTCGTCGGTATCGGCGGTATTTCGACCGAAATACCGATACCGACGGGTACCGACACGGAAACATGCGTGTGTACCGATAGGATCGCAAATACCGATAATACCGACATGTATACCGCCAATACCGCCATTTTTCGATGGTTTCGGTGCAAAATGCACTACTAACTTCACTGTACCGACCGAAATCGGCGGTATACCGACGGGTATACCCTTTTTTGCGAGAATGACTGTTGTTACTTATTGGGAGGAGAAAAGAAGGTGCATTTGGATGATTTTTGGTGATTGGAGCTAATACCAACCCAAATTAAGGTAATTCTAACTAATCTCTTTCATTTCTACCATTAGCAACCTCTCCATCTCTTTTTCCTACTTTTTTCTTCCACTTTCACCTTAAAAAAGTGTCTTTTACCGCCAAAGCCTAGTATTACACCAAATTTTTATATGTTTACGCGAACATACATACATTTATAAGTGTATTATATAGATCTGCAATATTATCACTAGATCTACCTACTTACAACGCTATTACTATTATTATACAATTTATCTAAGCATATTACAGTTAGTATTGATATAATTAGTTACTTATGTATGTTTAGTGGAAGTTTTTATACTAAAGAGTAATGTGAATATAATACAAAGGAGTATTATACACTTATACAATATTGCACATGAATGAGCAACATGAAACTTCATACAATTTGCCAATAATGATGTGTATGAGGAGCATGTGACTACATGCAACCACCTTTATAGGATGCACATGTCATGGCCGCAATATCTCAGTAATATCAACTCATCACTGTATGGAGAACCAGCGCGCCACTCAACATACAACTGATGTGAGTTGTAAGTAAATATGTTATTCATATGTTGTAAATTGTATATTATTGGATAATTGTGTGTAATTAAGTTTGTGGCTTGTGCTAGTAAAATTTCATATCTTAATTCTTACATTTTGTCATCGAAATCCTTCTTCGAAATCTCAACGAAACAGGACAGATTCCTTACCTCCCACATGATGGACCCCCCTACACACCCAATATAGAATTTTATTGCATAAAACGCTGCATTTGCGTGTAGAGATTACACCTGTAAAGTTTCATGAATTAATTCGTTCATTTTGGCGTCGAAACGACCAAGATTGCATCTATCGGTATACCGGTAAATACCTATTTCCAAGCTGTCGAAACAACGTCGGTATCGGTCACCTTGTTCCTTGAAGATAGGTCCATTAGTTTTATTACATACTAGCAGAGCAAAGGAGAAATCATCTAACAAACACCCCACAAAATTGTTAGGTTGAGGAGGAATCAAAGGAAACTCAAGGCTATAGACTTTAGGTCGACCCTTGGTGATAAAAAGTTTAAGCAAGAGTGAGGGAATGTGGGTGAGCTGGCGATACTCATAGCTCCTTTGGCTCTATTGGTTAACTACGATCATTACTACCTAGAATAGAAATTGGAGATGTTTGGTGAGGGAGTTGCAACTTTAGATTTTCTCTCCTTGGCTATTATTGTGCTCTGGTGGTGCCACTTGACCTTGTGCTTCTATCATCTTCTAGCCCTAGTGAAGGGGCGTATGCTCCCTTGCATAATTGAGGCATAAATTTAAGTATTACTTATATATACACATGCTTATAATTTTTCTAAGCATATCATCACTCATACATAAATTTATGGTTCTATATTTACGTATTTATATTTTTTTTAATTCCCTTACCTACTTTGTTGTATTAAAGTGTTACCAAACAATTATTGTAATACATAATTTCGTTCAAGTTCTTGGAGGATTGAACACCTTTAGTTGCGTGCTTTGGCGATTCTAAGGCAAAGAAGCAGGAAGTTGTGCAAGCTCAACACTCTGATGGTGACATAAGGCTGATGTAGGAGACAAATGAAGAAATCTTAAGCGGTAGATGCTTGGAAAAAGCGATTACTTGAGGCCATCGACAAGATCTGTCATGGGAGGGTACAACTTAGGATCATCTGCGTTGATTCTCTCTCACAGGGGATGCTAAAAAATGTTGACATGCTAGATAGACCGAGAATCTGGAGAGATTTCAGCTCGCATAGGTAATATGGAGATAGACAATATTGGTAAATATCCCTCGGTTCATCTCATAAAAGGCCGTACTCTTTGTAGAAAGGCCTTGGAAAATTGTTGTGATAGTCAATTTGGTAAAAGCTCAAACGTAGCTCAGATGTCTTATGTAGTTCCAGATAGTAAGATTCAAATACTTTGGTGCCCCTGTGGGCCCTTTAATATCATTGGCTATGAAGGGGGCTGTTTTATTGTTTAACTAGTAAATTTGAGTGACTATGAGGTTGCACTCGCCAATTGCATAATGAATAGTTTTTATCATGTACTTGTCTGTTGCCTTGGGCTGTATAATATAATCGGGCGGATCCTAGTCACAAAACAACAATGGTATGGGTGCAAATATCAAAACCCCTTCTTTAATTCTATGAAGAAATTGTTCTAAGTGCTATAGGGAACGCTATGGGAAAAATTGTGAAGGTTGATTTTAATATCATTGAATCACAATTAGAAAAATTTGCAAGAATTGCATTTGAAATTATTCCAAATCTTCCTCTTGTGGCTAAAGTTGTGGTTGAAAATGGAGAGTTTGGTTGGGTTTATGAAAACTTACTATGGATGTGTCTGGGGACATATCAGTCATGATTATCTCATATTAGGAGAAACCTGGACAAGTAAACACAGCTAAGGAAGTAGATCACCTGCACCTGCCGATGAGGCCAAGAATGTATATCAAAAGGAAGATTATGGAGATTGGTTATTGGTAGCAACTAAGATGAATCAACAAAGAAAGCAAACTAGTTCTTATTAGATTGCATCTATAGAGGGAGTGAACAACTTTGAGATTCTTAATGAACCGAATGATATTGAGCATGGAAATGAACATCTATCTTCTTACCCTACACCATCACCACATTTTTGTCAACAATTGATTATTGCATGGACACAAAACAAAGTGACTTGCCTCAATTTCTCATTAGTCATCATTGACCTCCTCAAAAGATGTCACCAACATAGATGGCAATAATAGATCAAACAAAAAGGTGTCACGTACAACACAAAAGAAGGAAACAAAGATGGCTCACACATAGTTGTTACTGTTTGGGAGACAATATTCTTATCAAGGAGAATAACCAATGGGTGGCCTTGAGCAATCTTCCAAAATCACATACAAATTTCCTCAAAATTTCTTAGTTCAGCTTGTAAACCTTCTGTTAGTATGGAGGAAAGCAACCTAACTCTTAAGAGGACACTTACCCTGACATTATTGAATGAAAAAGCAACCGCTTCTAGCTTAACTTAACTCTCCACTTCAGAGTATGCCCCATGTACATGAGGAATCACAACTAAAGTGGCCGACAGGTGGTAAGATGCTTCTTCCAGATTTAGCCCGTTTTATCTTGCTTTGCATGCCTCGCTTGTTCGTCAACTTACAAACACTTAATTAAACAAAGGTTTTTCCAACGACTAATAAAAATATCAATTGCTTATTGCCATGCACTACATATATAGACTTTACCATACTGGAAACTATATAAGAATAAGTGATCTTGTATTAAGTGAGTAAAACTGAGTACAATGTTCTCTTTCATAGTACAAGAGAATAAAACAATAAACGCAATTTTGCAATATGGGATAAATAACACAAGTAACATGTAGAGTACTAAGAGTAGAGCATAGGTAAATAGGAAATATAAGTATATCTCTATACTCCCCCTCAAGCTGGAGCATAGATGTCAAACATGTCCAGCTTGTCTACTAGAGTCTTGAATTGAGCTTTAGTTAGAAGCTTGGTGAAGATGTCTGCCACTTGATTTTCAATATTGAGATGAGGGGTACAAATACGGCTAGAAAGGACTGATTCCCGAAAAAAGTGACACTCTAACCTCTCTATGCTTTGTGTGCTCATGAAAAGTAGGGTTGCTCGCAATAAAAATAGAAGCTTTGTTGTCACAGAACATAGGAATAGGACTAGTATCGGATATATCAAATTTTTTGGGAAGACTTTGAAGCCACAAAAGTTCACATGCAATATGAGCCATAGCTCTATATTTTGCTTCTGCACTTGATCTAGCAACCACTGTCTGCTTTTTGCTACACCGAGTAACTAGGTTGCCTCCATCAAAGGTGCAGTACGTAGATGTAGATTCACATCTACTCAAGGTTTTAAAAAGCGCGAAGCGGGAAGCGTGCGGATGGGACCTTGTAGCCGATTAATCGCCAGGCGGGCGATTAAGCGGGCACTTTTTAGAAAAGCGGATTTCCAATTCCTATAAACTTTTAGGCAAAATTACATACATATGTATATAAATACTATATTTTTGAAATTTTTATACATATCTAAAAATTGTACAAGAGAATATAAAACACCCAAATAGTTTAGTTTATAACACAACTATACAACAATGATTGTATCTATATGATATAGTAAATAATATACTTGTCATGGATAAAGCACCCTACACGTAATATAATAAGTGTATATACAAGATGCAACAACAATTTTGTATCACATGTTTACATAGCTAAATAGTAAACAATAAACCTATCATAGCTAGCTTACAAACATATTATATCATCAAATAGTCATACATTACAGTAGTACATTTAATCAAAGTATGCATTCTAAATTAGATAATAGTTACCTATAATGTACTTGGATACATCACAAAAGTACCATATCATTCAGCTTACATACAAAGTATGCATTCTTAATTTGAACTAGGTATATCATAGCACATTTAATGTATGCTAGTTTAATATATTATAGTAAATACTAATCGGGGCATATAATGTACTTAATGTTATATGCTTACAACAGTTAAAAAAAGGGGTAAAAAGCGGAAAAAAAAGGGCAAAAAGCGGGTTAAGCGGGCAAAAGGCGGCCGCTTTTCTCAAATTCACTCAAGCGGCGCTTATGACACATTTTAATCGGCCACCACCTTGTGGCGATTAAGCGGCCGCCTGCGATGCTTTTTAAAACACTGCATCTACTCCCTGCATAATCAAAGTTTGAGTAACCAGAAAGAGTGCAATGTACATGTCTTTTTTACAATAGACCTTTCCCTGGAGAGCTTTTTAAATATTTCAGAAGTGACAAACAACATCCCAGTGACACTGTTGGGGTTTATCTAGGTACCTGCTTACATACCCTACTAAAACAATGACATCGACTCTCGTGACAGTAAGGTAAATGAGTTTACCAACCAATCTCATGTATTGGTGGTTATCAAAACAAGATGGAGAAGATTCATCATCCTAATCATTGTTTAGATCTAGAGGGGTGTCGGCCGGCTTGCAACCTAGCATGCCTGTTTCATGCAAGAGATCTAGAACATATCTGCTTTGTGAGAAACATACACCTGCAGATGACCTGGACACTTCAATGCCTGAGAAAAACCGCAGTTTGCCAAGGTCCTTGGTGACAAAGTGCTGTTCTAGATAGGTTTTAGTTGCCTGAATGCCTGTGATGTCACTACCAGATAAGATAATGTCATCTACATAGACAATAAGAATGACAAGACCAGCCATAGTTTTCTTAATAAACACACAATGATCTGAATGAGAATGCCGAAAACCAAATTTTATGCGAATTTGACTGAGCTTGTAAAACTAGGCGTGAGGACTTTGTTTTAGCCCATAAATAGCTTTCCTCAACCCGCAAACTCGCGAAGAATACTCCCCCTGAGCAACAAAGCCATGCGGTTGCTCCATATAAACTTCTTCATGCAAATCTCCATAAAGAAAGTCATTTTTGACATCCAACTGAAATAATAGCCAATCTTTGTTCACAACAACAAAGATGAGAACTCTATAAGAATTGAGTCTAGCTACAAGAGAAAATGTCTTAAAATAGTCCACTCCATAAGTTTGAGTGTATCCTTTTGCCACTAGGCTTTCTTTAAAACGCTCAATCGTGCCATCAAGTTGATATTTAATAGTGAAGATCCTTCGACATCCAACAATAGGACAAACAGAAGGGCGATCCGCAAGATCCCATGTCTTATGGTCAGAGAGGGCCTCCATTTCAGCTTCCATCACTTGCCGCCAGGCAGGAATTTAAAAGTGCTTCTGTAGCATTTTTCGAGATAGACACAATAGAGATTGCAGCAGTATAGCAAGCAAAGCTAGAACCCTAGATTAGTAGAGGAACATAAATGACTAATCGGATGTTGAGTACAAGAGCGAACACCTTTCCAAAGGCTAATAGGAAGGTGTAAGTCAGATTGTACTTGAGTTGTCCTGTGATCTTTCACCCGAAGGAGGATTTGGTTGTAGAGGGCCCATGGAGGGGATAGTAGGCTTTGATCTTCTCTTGTAAACTTTCAACGATTGTTTTTCAGGTGCCAACTCAGAGGGTGGATCAATATCCAAAATGTCTGGTAATGGAGTGGGTGCCAAGAGCTCACAGGATGAGGTCCCTTTATTAGAATAGTATGGCAGATGTTCGAAGAACACCACATCCGCACTAACATACCACTGTCTCATGATAGGGTCATAACAACGATACCCTTTTTGGGTTTTGGAATAACCCAAAAAAATGCATTTTACGGAGCGAGGGTCAAGTTTTGTCATCCTTGGACAAAGGTTTTTAACAAAGCAAGTGCACCAAAGATGCACGGCGGAACAGAAAAAAGCTGCGCATCAGGAAAGAGAATGTTGTATGGAATTTGGTTTTGCAAAATAGAGGAAGGCATGCGATTGATAAGGTAGCAAGATGTAGAAACAACTTCAGACCAAAAACGTCGAGGAACATGATAATGAAGTAGTATGGTGCGAGCAACTCCTAGAATATGGCAATTTTTTTGTTTAGCTACATTTTGTTGTGGGGTATAGGGGCAATAAGATTGATAAATCGTCCCACGAGATGAGAAAAAGTGACATATTTTTGCATGAATTCAAGAGCATTGTCGGTGTGAAGGATTTTAATAGGTTTATTGAACTGAGTAAGAATTTCAGGAAAAAGTGTGGTGATAGTGTCAATAACGGTGCTGCGATCTTTAAGTAAAAATAACCATGTAGCTCGAGAAAAATCATCAATGAATGCCATAAAATATTTAACACCAGAATGACTTGTGACAGAACAACAATGTTTTAAAAAGTGAAGCGGGAGGCGTGCAGA
The DNA here is from genome assembly GCA_963693085.1 of Alisma plantago-aquatica. Lineage (NCBI taxonomy): Eukaryota > Viridiplantae > Streptophyta > Magnoliopsida > Alismatales > Alismataceae > Alisma > Alisma plantago-aquatica. The sequence goes on along the minus strand of OY856409.1, from coordinate 471,118,863 downwards.
CGGGACCTTGTAGCCGATTAAGCGGCAGGCGGGCGATTAAGCGGGCGATTTTTGAAAAAGCAGATGCTTAAAATCTTATATATTTATATACAAAATTACATGTATGTGTATATAAAAAATATATTTCTAAGGAAATCAGTAATACTAACCAGTAGTATCAATTTGTAATGAACGAAATCTGCAAGAAAATCAGTAAAATCAGTAAAACCATTAGAAGTATAATAGAGTAATACGATATTTACTTGGATATATTACAACAATACCCTATTATATACAACTTACATACAAAGTTTGCATTCTAAAGTAGGACTAGGTATATCATAGAACATTTAATGTATACAAGCTTCATATATTATACTCAATACTACTTGGATTAAATATTTAATTAACATTACATGCTTACATCAACATTTTTTTCAAAAAGCAGAAAAAAGCGGGAAAAAGCGGGTGAAGTGGGAAAAAAGCGGGTGCTTTTCTTCAAACTGAGTAAGCGGGCACTTAAGGGCAAAATTAAGCGGATGGGGGTCTTGGGCGATTAAGCGGCCACCTGGGCCGTTTTTTAATACATTGCAAAACAAGGACCTCATATATTAGCATGGACAATATAAAAAAATGCATTTAGAGCCAATTTCTTTCTTTGTAGGAAACATAGAACAAGTTTGTTTGCCAAACTGGCAAGATTCACATGAAAAACTTTTATCAGCTAAAGTAGGAAATAAGTGTTTCAATTTTAAAGCAGACGGGTTTTGCTAAGATGGTAATGCCACTGAAGCCCAGTCACAGACGAAATCAACATAGCAGTCACCGATGTCCGTCCATCCAGGTAGTAGAGCCCATCTGGTCCCTCATGGCCCAAACTAATTCTCGTATTCATGCAGAGATCCTGAAAAACACAACTCGAAGGGTCAAGCGTAATAGAGCACTGGAGGCTGTTCACAATTTTGCTAACGAAAAGAAGATTAATAGGAAATTTAGGAACATATAAGACAAATTTTAGATGCAAATTGCGAAATAAAGGAATAGTCCCAATGCCATGTACTGCTGTCTGAGAACCATCGGCTACCGTCATCGAAGGTAGGCAGGTGGATCTTGTTAGGGCAGATAATAAATCAGAATTACCAGCCCTATGGGCCGAAGCACCAGAGTCAATTGCATCATTTATTTTTACTAGTAGATGGAGCAGCCAAGCAAGGCAAACGAGCCGGGTAGACGGTAGGTTTGGACATGCGTTCTTGGAAGAGCTTCTCAAACTCAGACCAGTTCTAGGTAGAAGTGGATTGAGATGAGTTATGATCAGCAATAGTAGAATCTTCAATTGCATCAGAGGTGACTTGGTTAGCCCATGCGGGCTTTCCATGTTTAATCCAACACCGGTCTTCGTTATGATTGTCACGTCCATAGAAGTTGCAGAAGCGAGGGCCAATGGGTTGACCGTGACCAGGTGTAGTAGAAGTCTGTCCTGATGTAGGAAGGGGACGTCCACCACGTCCACGACCACGATCGCGGCCACGACTGCGACTAGTATCAGTAGAGCGCACAACAAGAGCAGGATGTTCAACAACAAGAATGGAAGTCATTGATGGTAAACATTGAACACGTTTGAGCACTGTTAATATATCTTTACTTTGTGTTTATTTCATATTTCATATTACTGCTGTACCTACATGTAATTTTCCCTTTACTATAAATAGAGAGGAGAACCCTATTGGGTCTCTCATGTTGCCAGTGTGCAACAACGCTCCATTCGTCTCTTCCGCTTACATGGTATCAAGAGCAGGTTAGCGCTCCGCCCAGCGCCGCCCCTCCCTCCCGCCCCTCTCTTCTCCCTCCTAGCCGGCCGCCGCCGGTCCCTTCTAGCCGCCGGCCGCCGCCGCCCGCAGCAGCGGCTGCTCCTTGCCGCCGGCGCGCGGCAGGAGCCTCCCTGCGGCGCTGCTGCTAGCCGCCTAAGGGAGGGTTCCCACCGCCCGTCCATCGCCGCTGGACTTCGGTAGTCCATCTCATGCTGCCGTAGGTCCAGCCGCAAAGATCTAAAGGCTCCGTCTACGTCTCCGGGAACTTTTTCAGCACCTTTCGGTCCCTTTTCGGACGCCGACCCTGCTGCTTGGGGATCTCCGGTTGATCCAACGGCCTTCTAAAGCCCTACCCGGAGGTCTCGTCTTTTCCACAGTGCTTTCCTAATCACATCTCCTTCATGTGTGATTAGGAACCTCTCGTTTGAAGGCTGTCGATGCGTCAGTAACGCATCCTCTTTCCAGTTTCTGTTGTGACGTGTATCTCTCCGTCACGGGACGCGTATCTGTCCGTCCACTCAGCCTTCTTTGTGACGTGTATCACTCCGTCACACATATCCAGTTACATCATGGAGAACAAGACCTATTATGAGGTCTCGCCTATTCCTATCATGCTCAATGGGAAGAACTTTTTGCTATGGATGAATGCGGTTCATACTGTCTTGGAATCGCGCGATCGGGCAAAGTTTGTTGATTCTGCACCTCTCACTAGCACTGACAAAGACTATGCCGAGTGGAAACGTCTTGACAGCCTAGTGAAGACTTGGCTTTGGGGTAGCATGGAACCTTCTATTGCTTCTAGGTTCATGTTCTACTCCACTGCTAAGGAGATTTGGGATGCCGTTAAGCAGCACTATGCTCAAGAGAAGAATGCTCTTCGCCAGTTTATGATCTATGATCGTCTGTTTGCAGAGAAACAAGGTGATAGATCACTTGAAGAGTATTTCGGTGTGATTCAAGCTATCTCCCAGGAGTTGAGCTACTATCATCCAGTGAAAGTTGCTGAGCAGATTAAAGATAGAGATGATCTTGTCACTGCTAAATTTCTATTTGGCCTTAGCTCCTCATTTGGTTCAGCAAGAAGTGTGATACTTGCGTCCGATAAATTGCCGAGCCTTGCAGAAGCTTTCTCTAGGATTCAGCAGTCCACCTTTGAGTCAGTTGATCCTACTCCTGTTGTTCCTTCTGGAGATTCTCATGCCTCCATTGCTGCAGCAGTTCGCGGAGGACGACCTGCACCTACACCAGCTGACAGACCTGGCTTGGGCAGAGGACGTGGGACTCGTCCTCGATGCACTTTCTGTGACAAACCTGGACATACTGTCGAGAAATGCTGGAAGAAACATGGGCGACCTGCCGCCCCACCTGTTGGAGCTGCCAATTGTGCTACTTCAGACTCTACTACTGCGAGCTCGAGTTCCTCTGGCATCACACTTACTCAGGAGGAGTATGACAGGTTTATTCAGGCAACTCAACATTGGAGTATGGGCGCCTCATCTGCTTCTACAGCAAACCTTGCATCTACAGCGGGTAATCAGGCTACATCTTTTATGGCTTCTGGATCCGCAACTCCCTGGGTGGTTGACTCTGGTGCCTCCCAACACATGACTGGTATGAGGCGATTGCTCCGCACACTTGACTCATATATTCCTCACCCATCTGTTACTTTGGCAGATGGTTCTGTGAGGAAGGTGGTAGCTAGTGGTTCTGTGTCCCTTACACCAGATATTGATTTGAAATCTGTTCATTTTGTACCTGAATTTCCATTCAATTTGCTTTCTGTTGCCAAGTTGATTGACACTGTAAAATGCACAGTAACATTCGGGCCCTCTTGCTTTGTTTTACAGGATCTCAAGAGTTTGAAGATGATTGGTGGGGGGCCTAGGAAAGGTGATCTCTACCTCTTTCCTGGTGATTATCTACCTCGCCATCCACCTCCTGCTCCAGTTTCCTCCGCCATGCTGAGTGGTTCCCCCTTGCTGTGGCATTGCAGATATGGACATCCTTCCTTAGAAAGCTTGAAGAAGTTGGAACCAGATCTAGCTCATGTGTCCTCTCTAGAGTGTCAGTCCTGTCAGTTGGGCAAACATCATCGGTTATCATATCCTGTTCGTGTCAATAATCGGGCTTCTAGTCCGTTTGAGTTAGTCCATAGTGATGTATGGGGTCCTGTTAAAAACCAGAGTTATAATGGTTTTAGCTATTTCATTTCCTTTGTGGACGATTACTCTCGCATGACATGGATTTATCTTTTAAAAAGTCGTGAATCTGTGCTTTCCATTATCAAACATTTTCATAAACAAATTCAGGTTCAATTTAACTGCAATATCAAAATTTTTCAATCTGATAATGCCCTTGAGTATGTTCAGAAAGCGATGAATGAGTTTTGCAGTTCGGTTGGTATGATTCATCACACCTCTTGCCCTCACACTCCTATGCAGAATGGCGTTGCTGAGAGAAAGAATCGCCATCTTTTGGATATTACTAGGTCTATCATGTTTGAATCCACTGTGCCTAAACGTTTCTGGTCTGAAGCTCTTCTCACTGCCTGTTTTTTGATTAATCGGCAGCCCTCTTCTGTTTTGCATGGACGCACTCCCTTCTCTGTCTTACGCCCTATGGATAAACCGTTTCATGTTCCGCTTCGGGTTTTTGGTTGTACATCCTTCGTTCATAACTTTGATCCCAAACAAGACAAACTCTCTCCTAGGTCCTTGAAAACCTTGTTTCTTGGTTACTCTGGTACGAGTAAAGGTTACAAGTGTTATTGCCCGAGTTTGCGTCGTATGTTTGTTTCTAAGGATGTCACCTTTCATGAAACCAGTCCATATTTTGCAAATTCTATGAGCAAGGGGGAGCAATTGAGTGAGGGAGTGCCACCCGCAATTCCAAGTGAGGGAGTGCCACCTATCATTGTTGAGGACATACCGCATGATCCACCTACCATTCAACCCTATAACCAGGTTTATCACAGGCGAGGTAGACAGGATCCAGATGAGGTAGCGGCACAAGTCCATGAGCCTCCTTCGCCATCTTCTACTCAAGAGATTCCTGCAGAGGCTTCTGACCTTGATCTTCCTATTGCTGTCCGGAAAGGTATACGTTCATGTACTATTAGACATCCCATATCAAATGTATGTTGTTTGTCGCACTTATCTACACAGGCTCGTGCATTTGCTGTTGGGATGGACTCCATTACGATACTAAGAAACCACTTAGAGGCTCTGAAGGACAGTGGGTGGCAGCAGGCAATGCAGGTGGAAATCTCTGCTCTGATTGACAATGGCACATGGGATCTTGTTGCTTTACCTGCGGGAAAGAAAGTTGTGGGCTGTAGATGGGTCTTTACAGTCAAACACAACCCTGATGGATCGATTGAGCGGTTGAAGGCCAGATTGGTAGCAAAAGGCTACACACAGACATATGGAGTGGACTTCTTTGAGACTTTTTCTCCAGTTGCTCGTCTCAATTCTGTGCGGATCCTTATATCTCTAGCTACTACCTTTGATTGGCCTCTTTTCCAGCTGGATGTCAAGAACGCCTTTTTTCATGGAGATCTTCAAGAAGAGGTGTACATGGAGCAACCACCAGGTTTTGTTGCTCAGGGGGAGTGTCAGAAAGTCTGCAAATTGAAGAAGGCTATCTATGGGTTAAAGCAATCTCCTCGAGCTTGGTTTGACAAGTTCAGTGCTGTTGTTTTACAGATGGGCTTCTCCCGTTCCATGACTGATCACTCTCTATTTTATTCAAATTCTTCTGGTGGGTCCATCATTATTGCTGTCTATGTTGATGATATTGTGATTACTGGCAGCGATTCTACAGGCATATCACGTGTGAAGGAAGGACTACAACAACACTTTCACACGAAGGACCTGGGGAAGCTGAGATACTTTCTAGGGATTGAGGTTCTTAGATCCCATGCAGGTATAAATCTCTCCCAAAGGAAGTATGTGCTTGACTTGCTACAGGAAACGGGTATGACTGATTCTAAGCCCGTATCCACTCCTATGGATTATCACATCAAGGAGGTGGACGATGATACTGCATATTCAGATCCAGGTCATTACAGGAGAATAGTTGGGAAGTTGATTTACCTAACTGTCACAAGACCTGATATTTCTTTTGCTGTTGGAGTAGTAAGTCAACATATGTGCACACCACGACAATCACATTGGACAGCTGTATGCAGGATTCTGAGATATCTGAAAAGTGCTCCTGGAAAGGGGATCACTTATTATAAACCAAAGAGTCCTCTATCTTCTTTGACTCTCACAGGTTATGCAGATGCAGATTGGGCTGGTAATCAAGTTGATAGAAGATCCACATCTGGCTACTGCACCTTTCTTGGTGATCATCTGATTACTTGGAAAAGCAAGAAACAACAAGTGGTAGCACGGTCTAGTACTGAGGCTGAGTACCGTGCTATGGCACATGCATGCTGTGAACTACAATGGATCAAATGTGTCTTATCTGAGCTGAAGATTTTGATTCAAACTCCCATGATTCTCAAGTGTGACAATCAATCTGCTATACATATTGCCAGGAATCCTGTCTTCCATGAGCGCACAAAGCATATAGAAGTTGACTGTCATTTCATCAGAGATCAGATAAAGAATGGCAATGTTGTGACGCCATATGTCAAGTCTGAAGATCAACTAGCTGATATCTTGACAAAGCCATTAGGTCCAGCAGTGTTCCAGAATTTATGCGGCAAGCTGGGCATCCACAATGTGTACACTCCAGCTTGAGGGGGAGTGTTAATATATCTTTACTTTGTGTTTATTTCATATTTCATATTACTGCTGTACCTACATGTAATTTTCCCTTTACTATAAATAGAGAGGAGAACCCTATTGGGTCCCTCATGTTGCCAGTGTGCAACAACGCTCCATTCGTCTCTTCCGCTTACAAGCACATCTCGTAGAGTGGGCAGAGGATCACTAGAAAGAATTTGATCAACAACTTCAGAAAATGATGAAGGGAGGCCGACGAGAAACTAGGCAAGTTGTAGTTCATTTCATTGTCGTTGAATTTCCTTGATGTCAGCAGATAGAGGATGATAGATTTCATATTCTTTTCAGAGTGCAGAGCACTGGTTGTTGTAGTCTTCAATAGAAGTATCAGTCAAATACTCCTTTGCCAGGTTCTTGAAGATCTCGACACCTTCTTGGGATTTTGCTGATGAGAATAGACATGGGACAACTGATCCCACATGGCCTTGGCATCATGTAGGCAAAGGAGAGATTGACTGTTCCTCGACTTGGTGCTGTTGACGATCTAGAACATAACGCTCGAGTCATCTTTACTCCGCTGTGCGTAGGCTTGTTGCGTCTTATCATCCGCCGATGCATCAGGATGAGGTTTAGGGTTGGTGGTGATATGTGAGTAGCGACCTTGTGCCTTTACATACAGAATAAAAGAAGTCGAACAGAGATGGTAACTGGAGCCATCAAGTTTCACTGTGGTGACGCACAGAGAACATGGAGGCTCAATAGATGCCATGACGCATAGATCTGTAGCCGAGGTAGAGTAGAAAGCAACAGCAAATAGCAGAAGGCAACAGTAGGCACTAGTCAGGAGGCAACCAAAATAATTGTTGGCATAGGAAGAAGAAAGCCGGGATTAATAGACGGGGCAGAAGATGGCAGCAGTAGATCTGATACATTAGATCCTGGAAACCTACAAAAGGGACAATATAGATTGCAGAAAAAAACCTATGCCACCATGGAGAGAATTGTTTCTCTACCATGAGGCGCAGGAAGATAGCAAACATAGACTAGTTAGAAAGTCAACGTGCTATTTTAAAATCTGCCCAAAGACGATGAGTGGCAAGGAAGAAGGGAAGGATGGAGGTGAGAGGCTAGATGGTGGGAATTGTGGTGTGTGGTGGAGGGGGATAGCAGGGGAGAATGACCTTCGTGGGTGGGATATGGCGGCAATGGGCTGATGAGGAGAGGAGGTGGCGGCAGTGGTAGGTTAGGGGAGGGTTAGGAGGTGGTGGGATGGCTGGAGGAGAGGGAAGGGGAGGAGAGGAAGGGCGGAAGAAGAGGGAGAGCGGAGGTGGAAAGGGAGGAAGAGGAGGGGAGGGGTGGCGGGGCGGCAGTAGGGCAGGGAGGGGGGGGGGCGGCGGTAGCAGGGAAGAAGGGTGGGGGGCTAGGGTAGATGGGGAGGCATTATGGTTGGGAGGGGAAGGGCTGAGGAGGATCGTGTTACTGTGATACCATATAGAAGAATAAGTGGCCTTGTATTAAGTGAGTAAAATTAAGTACAATGCCTTCTCTTTTATAGGACAAGAGAATGAAACAATAAACACAATTAAGCAGTATGGGATAAATAACACAAGTAACATGTAGAGTAGAGAACATATAAATAGGAAATATAAGCATATCTCTATAGAAACTAACCATAATATAGCGTTCTTGTCCGACCTATACTATGATTGTATGCATGTGTTATGTCTATTATTGTTGCTCATCGTTGCTTTAAACATATCACTCTATAGCTAACTAATAATTTCCTGAAAAAGCTATATAGATCTCACTATATAAAAGAATTATGTCTTGAAAGTACTACGAGTATGTATCACAAAAGTACTACTGACAGTGCTACAACTCTGGAAGATTATTATGTAATTCATATAAACTATAGTATATGCATGCACTACTGTATTCTATTAGGCTATATTCTATTGTATAAAGTATATTATGCATGTGCAGTAACATACTACGATAAGATGCTGTGATTTAATCTAATAAATAGTTTGTAGTATTTCAACTATCACTATTTAGCGGTTAGTCGGTAAGAAGGTTATGTAACATGCTTTTATATTGTATGCCCTTGAAACTGCAAACGTAATGATATTTATATTAACTTTACCTGCCTACTCTATGGCTTAGTTATTGAGTGGCTATTCAATAATTTGATAATGTAATATCACTAAAATATCTACATTGTTTAGCTATACTGCCTGCTTTTTCAAAAATACACCCACTTAATTGGCCGCTTCACGCTTAAGTGCCCAGGGAGGGTTGAGCTCTTGCTTCTAGCCTGACCTGTCCAGAACTTAGCTTGACACTTGGAAAGGATATAGAAAACAAAGGGAAAAAAGGATATGATTGAGTTACAGGAGACATGCTACCTCTTATTTTTTAATGGTTTTGTATATTGTGGTGTAGAATGATCAAATATAGTAGAATGACTAGAAAGATCCTCTCAAAATTGGCCGTGTTAGGTTGTGTTGAACTGCATATGAGCAGAAAAATGATGATCAGTCAGCCATTTTTTGACGCTAAACTGGCCTCTAGTCTGGGTTGGAATATTTTTGTGGCTAAACTAGGATTTGGGGAATCCACATTTACCATGTTGGGCATTTGGGAACTTAGTCTGGTTGTAGTTCAATATATGTTTGGATGCCAAGTTGTAGACTGGGATCTAATATGGATTGGATTTGATATATCACCCATGTCTACATAATTGTCCAGTTGCCCTCCATATCACTACTATCCAATTGAAATTTTGCTAGTGTAGGGTCAGAGTTGGACTCTGCCAACCACAAAATGGGGATAAAAACGTGATTACAAAATCTCGCTATCCAGTTCCGGACCGGATGTCTCTGAACAACTTCCCAACAATATCTAGATTTTAAGAAGCTGACTTGGCACATCATACGGGGCAAAATTCCACCCTAGTCCGGTGCCACATAGAGGCGTAGTGAGAAGTATTGAGTTTAATTAATCTCATAGAAATGAAGCTAACTAGAATCAACATGCATCTGGGAGATACATTCCATGCATGTCTTGTGATACACCCTCAATATATAACTTTATATTACCTGCACTTACCAACTATGACTACTATGAAGCCTGGACACGGCATTATCACTATACCACACAATTTTTAGCTGATATTCATTGTAGTTAACTACTCTGTGTGTTTATCTACATATATAAATACAAGTTGGCTGAAATATTGAGTGCAGGAAGCTCTTTGTTTATCTTGAAACAATATATTCTTTATAAGAACCATAAAAGTTGCGTCGAAATACCGTAAAACCAAAAAACTACCGCATAGATGCTATTTCGTATTGTTTTAGAGTCGAATTCAGTTGTTTTCCAAGAATGTTAAGCTGGGCCCGGGTATGGGGGGAGCCATGGGTATGGGAGGCACTTTCGAGGAAGTTCGGTTCTTTTCACCTATTTTGGTGTTGCATCCCTCTTTTGATTCATCTTCTTTTTGTCCCTTCGATAGTTGCTTGCCTCTTGGGCGCTGTCGGGGTTTGATCATGCCACGGTGCTACGGTAGAGAAGATGGAATTCGATCAAATTGTAAAGTTGTATGACTAAACCCAAAAGTCTAAATATGTTAAACTTCTTCGCATGGTATGGATGTAACTAGTGCGTTAGACACCCCTTAAGGCTATACATGTGACAATGAGACTTTATAACAACTAAGCACGATTCAGGAGGAACAATAGCACTATGCTGCGATTACACCAATAGGCACTGATGGTAACGCCCTCATCGAGTGTCAGGGTAGTGAGAGCCTCCATCTAGGATGACATGACTAGAGAATCCCTCATTGTCTCCCTCCTCTGTCTGACACTTGCTTCAACTAGATCATGCATTCATCACAAGCCTTGATTCACACATCGATAGGAGCTAGAGGAAGGGTCTCTGCCACATCCTGGGATTTGTGCACAACCAATTATCTAAGCAGTACAGACAAAGGCGAGTGGTCGTTGTGTGTGATTAATAGTACCATCGACCACCATATACAAGCATAATAGTTGTTCATTATAGAGTAGTACTTTTTTATTGCTTTTCCATTCTAATTCTCCAATTCTTGCTTCACGTTTGCCAATTTTTGATTTTATATTGTAGAAAACCCTGGTAAGGGAAATTCCCTTGTGTGTATTGTCATTAGAGATGGGAAAATGCCTCTTGTATAAATAAGAGAGGAGCCACGTACGAGGAAGCGGAAATAACCCTAATGGACTAGGAGTCTAGACACTAATGGGCCAAATAGACTTGGGCCCATATACAAAACACACTAAATACTCTTATACTCTTAACACTCTCCCTCAAGCTGGATTTCGGGAGAATCCCAAGTTAGCTTACAAACATATATACTAGCTTAAAAAGATAAACCAAGCCCATACAAGAATATTACCCCCCATCAACATCACAATCAATCCCTCAACAGTCAACACTCAAACACTACCCCTCAAATAGATAAATCCAAAGAAGACACAAAGACATGATGTAGCAAGAGCTTCCTGATAAGAAAGAAGTAGCATTTGGAGCAATAATAAATTGCAATAGGTAGACGCTAGGCTTGCATCTTAGCATCATGAAATAGACCAGAGAGTGCTCGAACATAAGTTAGACTAGAGAGTGCTGGGACTTCAGAAGTACTAGTAGTCAATGTGTGAAACAATAGCATGAACAAATAATAGCAAAGGTGACGTAGGCAGAATTAATAACTCATAAAATGAAGTATGTAGGTACAAGACTCCAATATGCAATGTAGTAGCATAAAATCTGAAGCTCCATCATATATATGTAACACCTAAAAATGTAAGTCACTGAAAGAACCTTCATCATCTTCTCAGTTCTTATAATTTATATTGCTACATCGCACTCCAAGAGGTGTTGGGTCACAATCAGATAGTGCTAGGTCTTAAGCAGGTAGTAGTCGACGTGCAAATAAAGCACAAACAAGTAGAAAGTCAACATGCAAATAAAACATTAATGGCTGATAGTGTAAAACACAAAACAACAACTATAATGTGCCAACATAGCACAAATATCAAGAACTGCTTTGCCGGATAGAAGACCATAAGCATATAAGCGAATAAAATATAATGGAATCAACAAATAGCTCCATAGTAGCAGATGAGACAGTTGATGATGAATAGGCTCCACAAACTATCCATATAATAAAAACATTGTAGCAGGAGAAGAATGATCCAAGGAATATATATAGCAACAAATCACACAGAAGATCCACAAAGACAACAACACAGATGAATTCTTCCTCCCTTCATTCTTCATCTGCTCTATTCATATAATCTCCTCTTTCCTCTACTAATATCTCTATTCTCTCCCTCACACCGACCATGAAATGAATCAAGAGAGTGGTTGGAGTGGAAAACAATGAGCAATGGTAGATATAATGGATATATAGGAAAATATGTGGAGGGTAACCGATAAGGCGATAACACATGATGTACTACATGCCTAAGGGTCAGACGATTCTCCCTGTTTTGCAAAAAGATCCACCTTTTTTTTGTATGGATTCGATGAAAAACCAGATCAATTAAAGATCCAATTAGGATTAAGCATGCAATATACATATGTGATACGCCGCGTCGGTGACGAGACACACCCTTTCACACACCCCGGTAGACAACTTGAGGTGAAGTAGTGATACGTGCCGGGCGACACACCAGGTTGGATAAGTGACCCTGTGTCCAAAGGAAGACGCCGAGTGGTTGGCACAACGCAAATTGATACACTAGTAACACACTATGTCACATGCAACACACCGTGTGCCTGAGGCGACATGTTGTGTGACTTGTGTCTAGCAACGTAAGTATTTCTCAAACATTGCAAACGGACATAATGCTGCACACACGTCGCGTCTAAGAATGATACACCATGTCGCACGGTAGAACACCAACAAAAGTCCTGAAAATACACCATAATGATGGAGAAATTCTTTCGAATCTCCACCAAGACAAAGTACTGATTGTGAATTCCTAATAGCAACAAACAGGTTTTGATCTTTGTCATGATTTGGCATTAGATCTTGATGGCGGTGGCGGCAACGTAGAAGGTAGTAAAGTAGATGACAGTGACGACGGTGTAGTTGGTGATGAAAGTATAGATGGTGGCGGAGGCAACAAAATAGGAGGGCAGTTGCTGCTCCTTTGAGACAACAATCACAAAGTTGAAGCGGTAGCGTAGATGGTAATGTAGGTGGCGACAACATCAAAGACAAAGGCATCAAAGCTTCTTAATGGGGATACCATAACAACCAACAACTTTGACAATTTCAACTTTGAGGCTGAGACAGGTCAACTGAGTCAATCCTAAATGAAACATGGGTTAGACATCCCTGTGGGCAGCCATTCAACGCCTAGGGGCGACGGCGTCTGCAAGGGGGGCTTCTCTCCTTTTCTCTCTCTCTCTCTCTCTCTCTCTTAGGGTTAGGGACGCATGGAAGCTTGCTCTGATACCGTGTAGAAAATGATAGTAGGGGACATTACTTTGTGTGTATATTACCTTGTGTCTATTGTTATTGATAGATGTGCAAACCCCTCTTTTATGTATATGAGAGGAGGTAAGTTCAAGGAAGTGGACATAGCCCTATTGGACTAGGACTCCAAACACTAATGGGATACAAAGAACACTAAATACTAATTACTCTAACGTATATTTTTGTGTCAGTTAAACCAACATACAATGAACTCACCTCGACCCCTAACGTATATTTTTGTGTGAGTTAAACCAACATACAATGAACTCACTCTCAACCCAACACCCCTCCCCCCCTCCCCCGATGTTGTTTTATTGTAGCTTGGCCCACCCATTTTGGATTCTTTTTTGCCACTGACATCAGGGGATCATGCTACAAATATTACATATTACATACATGCAGGTTAGTTGTTTCTGTTTCAAAAAAAAAAAAGGTTAGTTGTTTCTGAAAGTGTAGGCTAGATTTGAGTAAGCACACACCCTGTATGTATTATATACGAAATCAACTCTTCTTTTACATGAGTCATATGTGCCACATATTCCCCCCTTCCTTTTGACGACTTTAAAATGTTACACTGAAACACTTTCTAAACAGTGGTAACTATTGTAGGTCACTTGTGGATCTGAGCTTGCAGTGTTATTTGTGGAGACACTTGTCAAAGGAAAGATTCCTTTTAGTGAAGACAAACTTGGTAAATTCTATTACATTGCCTTTCTTTGCTTTTTCTGCAACGAACATAGATACAACAGCTCATGTAGTGGTCTGTTTATAGCAAAATTAATTTAACAGTACTGGTATTAAAAATGTAGCACAATAAGCTTCTTCAAGATATATCTGTTATTTTCTGAGACTATCGATGATGAAACTGAAGTTTCGTTTTTAGCTTCATTTGGCATTCTGATACTTATCTCAAAGAAAAAACTTATCAAAAACATTAGATTTTAGTTTTGTTCTTGCAAATAGTTGAACCCTCAACAGGTTTTTCTGTATTATGTGACATTGTGACGGAGGAATTTCTCCCTCAAATCACCGTTTCTTTACATCTACAGATGCGATTATCACGCAAAACATGGACCTTGTATATGGGCATGAGACTGTTAACTATTTATCTTAATGCTCACTGATGCGAGAGATATGCTTGTACTTTTGTGCAACCTTAGTCGTATTGCTGAACAGGAGCTAATATGACTGAATTGCGAGGTTGAAGTGGAGAGTGAACACTTATAACTAATAAATGAGATCATTTCTCTTTGATTCATCAAATTGTCTCAATGATTGTGTGTAGATATATGAATACCACGATATAGCTTTCCCGTCCACCCTTTTTCTGATACCAGTGATAATACTAGATTGTATCAGGAAAATCTATCGGAATTTCCCAATGCTTTCTGTACCACAGCATGTTGAGGGCGATGATGATGATATGCGGAGGCTTTCTGAAACTCTAATGGCTGCAAAAACTCGAGTTGAATGCTGTTCTTCATTTCTGAAAGCTGCTTTGAAGTACGCTCTTTCTTTTGTCTTTCAACTAATTTGACGATTAGGGTATTCTGATGATAATGTTATTCTAGAGATGCAGTCTAATATGGTTTAAATTTCTATGATGGTTGAAATTTCTAGAGATGCAGAGTGTATGTATATGGCTCTGGTCAGGATTTTTTTCAGGGACCACATGCTTTATTTTATGCAATATACTGGATTCTTATCAATATGCGTTTGGGAAGCTCCTATGCACCTAACTGTTAAAGATTGTTGCCTCTTAACCATTACTGCCAATGTGTAAAATAACGTTCAACCTTCCTACCTTGAGTTTCCTCTCCCTATACCTGTCTGATCAATCTTTTCATTGTGCTGATCCTCTTCCATGACCCAGTTTCCTTTCTACTTGGCTTTGTTTTAATGATCTCTTCACTTGGCTTCTGTTCACTTTGTTCTGCTGTTTCCACCTGTCATCTGCTGTTCTTCCTCATCTGTGGCTGCTACCTTCACTGTAATTTCATCCACAAGTCCCTATCCCAGATTCATATTCTACTTTCAAGTTCGGCAGGTGATTTTTCTGTTTTACGTAAGGGATAGCAGGGGGTGTTAAACCACAATTGGTGGTGGAATGTTAGTCTCAGTTAGAAGCAAAGAGCAAGAACATGAATAGACGGCAAATAGCTATATGTTTGTTGATTGAAGTAACTTCCAGGGTGGAGGTAAAATAAAGGGGGGCAGGAGAGTTTTATTCCTGAAGCCTTTATCAAACTTATGGCGAGATGTTGAAATACTCAGAAGGTCGCAAATGTCACCAGGACTTTAATATGTTACTGTTTTTGAAGAAGCATCCATGTTGTAGCATTAGTTAATTGGCTAAGTCTTGTTTTTCGTGCCAAATTTCTCTGCTTTCGTTGTGTATCATTCCTGCGGAAAAACTAATGTTTTATTTCTGTTTGAAACTTATAATCAGTGGGTCACTTTTCATCCTGCAGGCAGAAATATATGAGTAGAAAATCTTGACAATCATAGTCACTTGATTTCTGCTAGAATGTTTTCCAAAAAATTAGCAATAATATTGCTTTTCTTAATTTTTTTACAACTTCTGAACTCTTTATTCTGTTTTGTAAGAGCTCGACTAATGTATTCTGCAATTCAGATATCACTGTTTGACGTTAACTGGGAACTGGCTTATCGCTATCCTTTTTTTTTTTTGCTTTTAGGTGGTCAGCTGAGTTTGGCGCCAATAAAAATGGTCACCCTGAGTTTCATTCCATGTTCGCGGAGTATATTTATTCAGAATCTCCTGAGATGGTATGCTATGCATAATAACTTGTAGTCACACTCCATTTCCCTGTGTTTTGCTCGAATCCTGATGAAGTCTCTACACTGGCTTTAGATATGTCAATAACGCCAGCTATTTGAAATTTTTTTGGCATTAAAAGGTTAACAGTAGGGTTGTTGCCTTATTAGATGTGTAAAGTCATAAAAACACTAAAAGAATGTTTTATTGGGTGCTATAGGCATTTACATCCAAGGTTCTGGAACATTTCACTAGGGTCAAGAAGTTTTATGATCTGGGAACCACAATATCATGAGAAGTGCATTCAAAGTATTAGTGAATAATCCTATAGAATAATACAATTCATGTATACAACTATACATAAACTCGATATATGCATGTATCTTGTCATGCAAACGCACAATCACTAAAAATATGGTTCCCTGATAACAAGAGAGAGAGAGAGAGAGAGAGAGAGAGAGAGAGAGAGAGAAACTTGTCATAAGGATTCTAGAAACAAGGACTCTGTTGCTTGTCAAATAAACTCCACTATCTACAAGAACTGCGAAAATCCTAATAGGATAGAGTAAACTGGTAAAATACAATAATAAAATACGAATCCCGTTACTTCCCTCCATGGTTGTCATGACAGGAGTACTTTGACCTTGCTGGGTGCTTAGGCTGTTTAGGTGCATGGCCTATTTTTCATCTTGCATATTATTCATTTTATATATGTCTTGTCACACATATGAGGTATTATATGCATTTAATATTATACACCCTAGATTATCATGTAAGAGTGAAGTAGAACCCTAAAATAGATGAAAAGCATTTGCACCTGCCAAATATGATATTATAATGACTATACAAAATAAATTGTTTCCTAAAAAACTGTCTAGGTATTTGGCTCTTCACACAATTTTTAATTATACAATTTCGTAGGCATTATATTATACACCCTAGATTATCATGTAAGAGTGAAGTAGAACCCTAAAATAGATGAAAAGCATTTGCACCTGCCAAATATGATATTATAATGACTATACAAAATAATTTGTTTCCTAAAAAACTGTCTAGGTATTTGGCTCTTCACACAATTTTTAATTATACAATTTCGTAGGCATTCGCCTCAAGAACTATTCTCCCCTTCAAGCTGCTTCTTACTACATTGCTTTTAAAATGCTACATTCTTGTGATTTACTCCTACCGTGCTCCTTATTCAGTTACTTTATCTCCTCCTCTGTTGCTCCTAAGATGCATCAATAACTGTTAATGCTATCTTTTCCTGTACCGTGCTACATTCTGTACATGCACTAGTTCTAATGGTTGAAAATGAGGCCCCCACTGCTTTTACTTTGACGTATAATGATATGCCTGTAAAAAACTGTTGTTAAAATGATCAACAACATTTTCTTCTTTGGATGAACGCAGTCGAAACCTTTCTTGAGTCATGATGCAAGCTAAAATTTATCAAGGAGGGCTTACAAGCCAAACCACACGACACGTGGATGGTGGAGAACAATAAAGTTCTCCACTAGTTAATGAGGAGCACAAAGCCCAAAACTCGGTGTAGTACGACATCGTAACGCAAAGTCCATGTGAGATGAGATGAAGTAGTTCTATAAATATGTGGAGAGTCTTTGCCTATACAACATCATGTACAAGCTGTTCTCCGAGAAACATGACGAATTAGACCATGGAAGTCTACTACGACTCAATGAAGGCGCTAGCAAATCAACTCAACGTCTTCTCACCCACTACGTGATGCAAGACATGATATGTTTCTATGCACTTACTAGCGCAGACGTCGCTACGCCGTTAGTTGCGCCATTGCTTATTAGGATTTGATTTTAGTTTACATTCTTTTATTTTATACGTTTTTCCTTATCTTGGGCTCTTGAAAGCCATGGGATTTACTCAACATGGGCTACCACTTAACTTGCATTGGTTTGTGTGCTTATATAAAGGTTGTGAATAAAATCAAATTTCAATTTCATTATTGCTATTCTAGTCTTAATAGGGTTAGCTCTTGTTTGTCACCCTCCAATGCTGCTCCCGAAGGTTTGTACCCTATTAAAATCGTAGACGGTCTTCTTTGTAGGATCACCCTGATTCTCTCCCACATCTTTTGCCATTCCAAAAAGTAGCATGTTGACGCCCCAACAACGAGCCAGAGCCCCAGTCTGGGTTCGTATTGCTCCTGCTCTAGGCCATTACCCAACTGTCTCCAACCTGCGCTCCCTTAAGGTTTAAGGGACTTGGTGAAGAAATCTGCAACTTGTTGTCCAGTACGAACCCTGAGGAGTTTGAATCTTCTTAGAGAGCACTAGATCACAACAAAATGCCAGTCCACCTTAATGTGCTTGATCAACTCATGGTACACATGATTACTAGCAATGTGAATGGCTGTCTGATTATCACACATTAGAGAGATAAGAGTTTCAATAGACACTCCCATTTTTAATAATATGGACATAACCCACTTTAGATCACAAGAAGCATGTGCCATTGCTCGATCTTTTGCCTCTGTGCTGGACAGTGCTACCACATTTTGTTTCTTGCTCCTCCATGCCACTAAATGTGACTCAAGTAACACAATATCCTGAGGTAGATTGTCTATCTCCAACATCTCCTACCCAATCCACATCAATATATCCATTAAGGAAGTGAATGAGAGATCCTTGTGAAATAAGTGAGACCTTTCCCTAGCGATCTTTTAATATAACGTAGGATCCGGGTGACGGCCATCCAGTGTGACATCGTGGATGCACTCATGATCTGCCTAACAACTCCCACTGCATAAAAGATTTCAGGACGAGTAACCATCAAATAGATCAACTTGCCCACAATCTGTCTGAACTTTGCTGGATCCAAAAAATCAATGTCATAAGAAATAGCCTTGGTATGATAATTCATAGGCGTGGAGATTGGTCTGCAATGTATCATGCCCCTCTCTGTAAGAAGATCTAGAACATATTTTCGATGAGAAAGGTTTGTGCCTTTCTTGGAATGCTAAACCACTTTTCCAAAGAAATAACAAAGGTTGCCCAAATTTTTCGTTTGTGAAATGTCAATAAGATCAGTAATCATCATCACATGTGATGACAATATCGTTCACATATACAGTCAGAATAACAGTGCTACGAGAGGATTTGTACACATATAAAGAGTGATCAGTAGAAGATCGACTTTATTCAAATCATATAAGTGCAACACTAAATTTATCAAACCATGCCCGTGGTGATTGCTTCAGGCCATACAAGGATTTCTTCAGTTCACGCTCTGTTTGACACTCCCCCTGAGCAACATAACCACAAGGTTGCTCCATGTACACCTCTTCAAGAAGATCACCATGTAAAAATGCATTTTTGACATCCAGCTGAAAAATAGTCCAATCACAATAGTAGCGACTGAAATAAGGATCCGTACAAAATTGAGTCGAGCAACAAGAGAAGAAGTCTCGAAGAAGTCCACTCCATGTGTCTGAGTGTACTCTTTGGCCACCAATCGAGCTTTCAAGCGGTTAACAGGCCATACAACGTCAGCCAACACAAATATACGACGAAGACGAGGACAATAACATTTGTACCCCTTTTGTGTGGGAGAATATCCCAAAAAGACACTGCGGACTGCACGAGGAGACAACTTGTCTACAGGTGGATCAAAGACATGAACAAACACAATGCAACCAAAGACATGGAGGAGAACAGAAAAAGCGTGCTTGTCTGGTCGTAAAACAGAAAAGGGGGTGGCCCCATGCAAGACAGAAGACGACTGACAATTAATCAAGAAACAAGTAGTGAGAATAGCATTACACTAGAACTTCTTTGACATAGACATCTGAAAAAGTAGTGTATGGGGTCATCAAGTAAATGACAATTTCCCCCCAGTAATCCCATTTTGTTGAGGTGTATGAGGACAAGTCGTTTGGTGAATCATGCCAACGGAATCACAGAAACTAGAGACAACCTTTTGAACATACTCTTATGGCATTATCAGTATAAAGAATTTTTATACGAGTATCAACAGAACTTTTGTTAATTTAGAAACGTTTGGATGATCGACAAAACTTCATCTTGAGACTTAAGTATACCCTAGTCATTGTACTCGGTTCTATAACAGAACCCCAAACGTCACTATGAAGGGCCAATGTTTTAAAAAGCATAAGGCGGTAAGCGTGCAGACGACACCTTGTAATTGCTTAAGCACTAGGCGGCGATTTTTTAAAAAGCGAGGTTTAATTTCTTATAAACTTTTATGCAAAATTGTAGCCAAATTGATTATCTCCTTACGACTTACGAGGCGGGTGAATTGTAAAATATGCAAGGATTGTAAAGTGGTTCTCGACGAAGAACTCACAACCCAACATAGGTCAGTTCTTTTGGATGTTAACATGAAGATCAATAAAAGGCAAGCATAACAGAAACCAAGATAGCAGGATCAAGTGGTGGAATCTTAAAGGAGAAAAGAAATTTACTTTTCATGAAAAACTCATCAAGGAGGGAACTTGGAACTTGGAGTTCGATGTTAACATTATGTGGCATAACATGAGCTCCTGCATAACAAAAATTGCCAAAGAGGTTTTGGTGGGGTCCAAAGGTTGTGGGCCTCTATAGAAAGAAACTTGGTGGTGGAAGGATGAAGTATAGAAGGCTATTAAACTGAAAATGAAGATCTATAGGAGCTTGCCCAAATCTCGAGATGATGCAACGTACCAGAAATACAAGCAAGTAAAGAAAGAAGCTAAAAAGGTTGTTCAGGAGACAAGATCTATATACTTTGATGATGTTTATAAGAAGCTGGATACAATAGAAGGGGAAAAAGATATATATAAAATGACTTGTATAAGAGAAAGGAAAGGAAGAGACTTGAGTCAAGTAAAATGAATCAAGAATGAAGATGGTAGAGTGCTAGTGAAGGACGATGATATTAAAAACCAATGGAGAAATTACTTCCATAAGATTTTCAATGGAGATACTGCAAATAATGTTAGAGACATTTACACGAGATATCATTTACACACGACAAGTTTCACTATTTGGAGGTCAAGAATGCTTTGAAAAAGATGAAAATGAGAAAGACATGCAGACCAAACGATATTCCCATTGATGTATGGAAGAGTATGGGGGATGAAGGAGTTATGTGGTTTACAAAGTTCTTTAACAAGATCGTGAAGACCAAGAAGATGCCGGTTGAGTGGAGAAATAGTACTATAGTCCCCATCTACAAGAAAAAAAGGTGATGTTGAGAGCTGCACAAACTACAGAGTTATGAAGTTGATGAGGTCACACAATGAAGCTTTAGGAGAGGATTATTGAGCAGAGGCTAAGATCTATAACACAAATATCAAACAACCAATTTGGTTTCATGCTTGGAAGATCAACAACATATGCTATTTTTCTGATAAGGAGGCTTATGAAGAAGTATAGAGAAAGCAAAAGAGATCTTCATATGGTGTTTATTGATTTGGAAAAGGCTTATGATCAAGTACCCAAAGAAGTATTGTGGATGATTTTGAAGAAAAAGGGTGTGTCAGTCCAATACATTGACTTGATAAAAGACATGTATGATAGCTCTACTGCAAGTGTGAAGACTCCTAGAGGAGAGACACCAACTTTTCCTATTACAGTTGGGGTACACCAAGGATCCACACGGCCCATATCTGTTCGTTCTTGGTATGGATGAGTTGACAAAGAATGTTCATGATGATATTCCTTGGTGTTTGTTATTTGCTGATGGCATTGTATTGATTGACGAAACTAAAGATGGATTGAATGATAAAGTTGAACTTTGGAGAAATGCATTGGAATCAAATGGATTAATGATTAGTAGGAGCAAAACTGAGTATATGCATTGCAATTTCAGCCAATCTCGCAGTGTGAATGGAGCCAAGTTGGACGGAGTAGATATACCAAAGTGTGATCAATTTTGTTACTTGGGTTCTATTATTCAAATAGATGGGGATGTCCAAAATGACGTTTGTCACATGATCACTGCAGGATGGTTGAAATGGAGGAGTGCAACTGGAGTATTATATGATCGAAAGATCCCTCTCAGGCTAAAAAGTAAGTTTTATAGAACAGCTATACGGCCAACCATTCTCTATGGGAGTAGAGAATATATCAGATATAGAGTGGGGGTGGCTAGCATTGAGGACAAGCTGCTTGAGGGTCACTTGAGATGTTATTATCACGTGCAACATAGACTGACTAACACACCTATTTATAGTAATGCTACTAAGTCAAGCATAGTTGAAAGAAGAAGAGGCAGGCCTAAATTTAACTTGGGAAAGTCTTATAAGGAGAGATTTTGAACACATATGGATCAGAATATGACCGTTAACACAACTGATTGGAGAAGAAGGATCCAAGTAGCCGATCTCAACATGATTAGGATTGAGGCTCATATGATGATGATGATGATGATGATGATGATATCTTGAATTTGAGTGATTAATTTACATGCCTCAAAAGTATGGCCCTCCAAGCCATGTTCGTAGAAGTGGTTTGGCATCTTTACTGTCTGTTAATAGCTGTAGTCACCACTCTACATGTATTAGTGTTTACCAATCGATGATGAGTTATTATATTTATCGTATGTATAACATCCTTACATTATTATTTTTTCTTGGCTATTTTTTGTATATCTGTGTCGAAATCTTAACTTTATGGTGTTCTGAAGTTCTAAACTCTTATATTTCATAGCTGTAATTTTTTTGAGTGTCTTTGTACATAAGACACGGTTATTATCTAATGGAAGGTTCTTGTAAACTTACAAAACAACCAACTTCCTTTTAGTTATGTCGTTACCGGCAGGTATACAAAGTTGTAATGGCATATGTCTCCCATGAATTTGCAGGATATGCCAAAAGTGTCCGTTCATTTTGTCCGAGGTGACAATCCTGAGAAGTTTGCTTCAGTGCTAGTAAACTTCATGAGCAAGGTTGGTCTCACTATGCTTCATTTTGCTAGAGCTGTACTAAAGATAATGTCTAGATCTTTTATATACTATGGCAGTTATGTAGCTGAACTAAGTTTCTGAAAAATGTTGATCCAGTTCCCTCGTATGAGCTATATGTACCTTGTGTGCATATTATGCCAAGATATGAAAATGATACAATGGAAACTGGGTAGCTGCAATGAGCTGGTATTTCTATTAAAACTGCTGGAAGCAATTTGCTCACGCACACACACATACACTTGCAAAGTGCACGCACACACACACTTAAGCAGAAAAGTACACAGTAAACATATGCCAAGGTGACATTGATACAACAGGATCTGAGTTATTGCTGGTACTTATAATGCAGTTGCTAAAATTTTGGTGTCGTTGATCTCTGAATCTGCTTATCGGCATGAGTTCATTAATGTCCTCAGGGCAGTGAAACTTACTGCAAATTCAGTAAACAATTGTTTTAATTAGCATATACTATGGGGTAGATTCTGACATTTACTGATTTTGAGCACTTCATTCTACATAGTGGGTGGTTTACTGTTCTCCAACGTGCAAAAGAATCACAGCAAAGTTTTGTCACTCCACTTAACATTTCTGTTTGAATAATCAGTTTTAGTATCACTTCAGACTTTATAACCCATGCTCCCAAGATAGAAGGTCATATACCCGTTCCCCTCTAATTTTTGACAGTACAGTAGTTGATTTACTTGTAAAATGTACACCATTTCGTCCTTTTTTCTCTATGCAGGTGGTTTTCCTACCTTAACTGATTTTTACCCCTGCTTTTGTTTCTTGTTCCTTATAGGCAGAGATGTAGCCCAAACCAAGTAAGGTAGAGTAGTCCTATTCAACCCTTACTTTTGCCCTCTTAGTTACATGTCAAGTTTGGTAGGAGATATTGCCCTTACTTTTGCCCTCCTAGTTACATGTCAAGTTTGGTAGGAGATATTGCCCTTTGGGGGGGGAGTGATATTGAAAGTTTGCTGTTTTTGCATACGTTCATAATGGTCATTGTCGCTAGCACATGCAAAGTTCTGAAAAGGGGTGTTACGGAGGGTAAAACCCGGAGCGCAGATCCAACACTGATTTGCTTCCTCCTTTTGTACTAATTGAGAAAAGGGAGAAACTACATAAAGAGTCCACATTAACAATATGGACAAATAAGGAAAGACAAATAAAGAACAATGTAAATAAAAACTACTAACAGATAATTCCTTATTCTAATACTCCCCCTCAAGCTGAAGTATACACATCGTGCATACCCAACTTGCACATTACATATTTAAAAGCAGTAGGTAGAAGAGGTTTGGTGAAGATATCTGCAATCTGCTCCCCAATCTTCACATGAGGAGTCTTCATTAGTTTGGCCAATACTAAATCACGCATGAAATGACAATCTACTTCAATATGTGTTGTCCTCTCGTGGAAAACTGGATTGCTAGCAATATGAATGGCCGCTTGGTTGTCACACATTAGAGTAGCAGGAGTATCTACACTAATGCCCAGCTCAGAAAGAACAGAAAGAACCCACTGCAGTTCAGGCCATAGCCGGATACTCAGCCTCAATACCAGAACAAGCCACAACACTTTGCTTTTTACTCTTCCAAGTGACAAGATGAGATCCCAGAAAAGTACAATATCCAGAAAAGCTTGTCCTTTGCATCACCAGCCCAATCTACATCAGTGTAGCTAATAACCTGAAGAGTAGAGATACACTGGTTGTTCACTGAATATGTAAGTCCTCTACCAGGAGTAGGGGTGGCAATCGGGTTCGGATCTACCGGGTTTCATTTTGGGTCAACACTTTTTGTCTAGACCCTAAACTTGCAAAAGATGGATTTGGTGTCGAAACCCTCGACCCTAACCCGATAGGCAAATATTTTCGGGTCCATCAAGTCTGACCCGTAAATCCAAACACCAAGAGAACGATTTTAAAAATTGCTATGTTTTGTCTAATCATTGACAATTACCAAGTGTAAACAACAAATTTCAATATAAACAAACTTATAATGTGATTGGAAACACATATAAAGCTAATTTTAGTTTGTTGGAGAGTTTTAAAAACCAATTCATAAAAGAATTAGCATAATTAATCATACAAACCAGTACAAAACTATATAGAATTCCCAAAATAACCTTCACAAATGTTAGAATAGTAATTTAATAGGCCATTGGGTGTCTTAAACTTTAGTATTTGTAATTTTACTGAATATATAGTTGTGAATTTCGGGTCAATCAGATCAATTCGGGTCGAAAGTCCAAACCCAGACCCAACCGTAGATTAATTTCGGGTTCTTCGGGTTTGAGTCAATTTCGAGTCTGGTCGAAAAACCTTACACCCTAACCCACTTAAAATTTTCGGGTTCGAGTTGGGTCTTTGTTTTGCCAAGCCTAACCAGGAGCTCCTTTCAAGTACCTCAAAATACGACATACCGCTGCCCAATGATTGCTCTTTGGTGTGCTCATATACTGGCTAACTACTACAACAACAAAGGAGATATCATGACGCGTCTTGGTTAAAACAATTAATTTTCCAACAACTCTCCTGTATAGCGAAGGATCATGAAAATCATCATCATCATTAGGAATTACTTTTGAATGATAGTCCATGGGCGTAGAGACAGGTTTGGACTCAAGCAAACCCATCTCACTTAGTAGGTCCACAACATATTTCCTCTTAAGAAAGATTAATCCCTTTCTTTGAACGCAAAACTTCTATTCCAAGGAAGTATTGCAGTTTCCCGAGACCTGTTTTGCAAAATTGTGTTCAAAGCCAGGCTTTGTGATCAGAAATACCTTCACTATCATCTCCAGTAAGAACAATATCATTAACATACACAACAAGAACAATGGTGCCTTTAATACTTTACAAGTAAAATAAGGAATGATTTGTAGAAGATCGGCTAAAACCATAGTGGGTAAGAGCATTGCTAAGTTTTTCAAACCATGTACGAGGAGATTGTTTAAGACCATAGATAGTCTTTTTCAGTCTACACACCTTATGAGACCCCCCATGAGCAACATACCCATGTGGTTGTTCCATGTAAACCTCTTCTAATAAATCACCATGAAGAAAACATTCTTTACATCAAGCTAATACAAAGGCCATTCAAAGTGAGTAGCAACAGAAATAATAATCCTCACAGAACTCAAGTTGCAACTGGTGAGAAAGTCTCAAAGAAATCAACACCATATGTATGTGTATATCCTTTAGCAACGAGTCGTGCTTTTAGTCTATTAAGACTACCATCAGGTTTTTGCTTCACTGTATATACCCAACAACAACCAACAATACATTTACCAGGAGGCAAGTCAACCAAATCCCAAGTATCATTTTGATGTAAGGCTTCAGTTTCAAGATCCATAGCCTAAATCCACCCTTTATCTTGCAAGGCTGCACTACATGACTTGGGAATACTGATAGAATCAAGAGCAAGGGTAAAGGAACGAGCAGAAGGAGACAAATTTGCCAGACAACATACATTAGACACAGGGTGTTGAATGGTACAAGAACGCACACCTTTACAAGTAGCAATGGATAAATGTGTTTGTAGCAAGATTGTCAATAGGAGTCATAGTCATAGAGTTATATGTTTGATTCTGATGTCGTGTCCAATGGCCCCGAAATAGGAATTTTTTGAAAATTGATATTTATGACCTTTAACGATTTCAATGATCAAATAAGCGAACTAAATCATGAAAATTTACCAGGACGATCTAAACACCAACATCTACTCAAATATGCAATACAATTTCTTATTGGATGTGGGGGGGTCTCCCACATTTGTAAGTGAAGGAAGCTAAACAATTTCGGCAGAATTTCGATGGCATAATGAACAAATTAAGTTATGAAATTCTACAAACACACTGTCTAAACATAAACATACTAAATTGTATAATAAATTTATATGTTTAGAAGTTTGGGTGGGATCCATTTCTTGATGAGTGCACAAATGAACAAAAATGTCAAGTCTGCTAGACAGTTAGACTGTTAAAAGCTTCAATTTACAACTTAGAATTTAAAACTTACAGTTACAAGTTACAAACTTACGAACTACAACTTGTATAAGTCCAATGTTAGTATTTAACTAGGTTACACTGGACATTTATACATATATCCAAGAAAGAACTTTGTTATTTTCAGAGTATTTTTCCATATCTCTATAGACGAGTATAGAAATTGATGAAGGTAATGTGTAGATGGTCTAGGGATAGGGGAAACATATCTTAGAATTAAGAAAAATAGCCATTAAAAGCGAGTAATAATTTTTTTTGCCAAAATACCCAAGATGTAGTATTAGCAGTCTTAGGAACAAATTTCTCAAAATTTAAGTTGTGATTCTGTACCATATCGCGAAATTATGGCCCAAACTAGGCTTTTTGATGTGAAATTTCACCCTGTTTAGAGAAATTTTGCACCAAGGGTCGAAATATTTGCGAAATTACGTCCCATTCCCTGCATTTGTGCATTTCCCATATCCAATCTTAAGTTTCAATGTCCGCTTGCAAAAAAAAAAAAACCAAAATTTCGACCAAAATTTTATTCCATGGTCACGGTAGAAGAATCAGGTACCTCTGGAGTATCCGACGAAGGTGGTATTGCTACTGGGTCTGATGTCGCTACCTCCTTTGGATCTCGTACAACTCGTCTGGAGTAAACTTGAGGAAAGGTATGTATAGTGGAAGTAGGACTTGTTTGTGAGGATCGTTCCTAGAAAAACATGCTGTCCTCGCTCATAACAGGTAAGGGTGGCTCTCTGAATAAAGAAAAATTTCTCTCCTCACTCTTGGTGGTAGCTGGTATCTCCCCCTGCCTTGTGCCGTCATCGCAAAAGTACAATGTCAACTCATGAAAGGTGATATCAGCTGAGATAAAACACGACGTAAGGAGGGTGAACACCATTTATACCCTTTTTGGGTATTGGAGTAACCCAGAAAAATAGTTTTGACATACCTCGGAGACAACTTATCCGCTTTAGAGTCAAAATTATGATTAAAGGCCTTTTAGAGGAATATGAAAAGGGCATCACAAGGACGCAAAACCGAGAAAGGTGTGACACCTTGAAGAATAAACGAGGGTTGACGATTAATCAGAAAACATGTAGTGAGAACCGCATCAGACCAAAACCTTTTTGGAACATGAGATTGAAACATCAAGGACCCAACAATATCAAGAAGATGAAGGTTCTTACGTACAACCACCCGATTTTGTTGTGGCGTATGAGCACAAGAGGTTTGGCAAATCATACCAGTCAAATTGCAAAAATCAGAAATTGCTTTTTGAACATACAATAAAGAATTGTCAGAACGAAATACCTGAATGGAGCAATCAAACTGGACTTTTACTATTTGATGAAAAATTTCAAGATGGATACAACTTCCTCTCTGGACTTCATGAGATATACCCATGTCATCCTAGAGAAATCATCAACAAAAGACAGAAAATAGCTGTATTCATTATAACTAGATTCTTTGACATGACCCTAGACATCACTGTGAATAATTTGGAAAGGGCGCACAACACGTTTAATGACACAACTCGGATAAGACAACCTATGGTGTTTTCCAAACTGACATGACTGACACTCGATTTACGAAACAGAAGATAAACTGGGTTCCAACTTATTGAGAGTCTCTAGGAAGGATGACCATAGCGACAATGCCACTGTAAGGGGAAGATTCCCAAGAAGGTTGTAGGTATCTGACGAGATGGACGATCACCATGGAAAAAGTAGAGATCACCTTTCCTAAGCCCCCCACCAATCGTCTGCAAACTCTTGAGATCCTGTAGAACAAAACATGAAGGACCAACCATTACTCAACATTGCAAAGCATCAACCAATTTTGAAACAGACATAAGGTTGAAAGGTAAGTCTGGGACATGATGAACATATTCTAGTGTAAAAAGAGGAAGATGGACGAACAATTCCGCACGCCTGAACGCGTCTAACAGAGTGATTGTCGAGTAACTGAAGAGTGTGGTATATGGGTGTCATAGTTTGCAATAAAGACTTCATACCCGTCATATGTTGTAAAGCTCCAGAGTCTACCACCTAGGGGATTGATGAGTGTGATGTCAAAGAGGTGGCACGATTGCCTTCAGTAGACACTAACTTGGCAACCCCATTTGAAGAAATAGAGTTAACTGATACACTCTGAGTAGCTTTCACAAGATGATCATATTCTTCTTTGGACACGGTAACATTAGACTCTGTCCTTGTAGCTGCAACATCCGATGACTCGGCGTAGTGTGCACATGGAACAAAATTTTGATCGAAATTGCGGAATTTCGCTTGAAATTTCATTTTTTGGCAATCAAACATCAAAACGTCAGTACGTAGGAATTGGTCCCCAATTTCGCAAAAATTTCGTAGTTACAGTTGAAATTTCGCAAAGCAGGGGGTATTTTAGTGCAAAAAAGTCCAGTTTGGGCCTTGACGTTGTGAATTTAATGCGAAATGTAGCACCTATTTCGCGAAATAGTGTTCCATCGATTGCATTTGCTGGGACTTTAATCTTTTAGCCATTTTTTTGTGATATCTTGCTCTTGAAGGCTTCTTTACTTGATTCTAAGGCATGTAACCCATCTCCCTATCCCATCTTCTCCTTCTATTTCTACTCCTTTTTAAACATATCTTAATGAATACTCCGAAAATCCTAAATTTCTAAGTGACATTTCTCTTGAAATTCTCAAGATCTTAAAGTGAACTTGTATATCTAAGAAACAATAGTGTGAAATACGTATATCTATACTTATTTTGAAAATCTAATCAATATATTTCATATTTATACACAAAATGGCTAGAAAAGCTTTTTTAATGGAATTTCTTATATTTTTGTATTTTTCACTTATATAACCCTATATATATTATAATAGTAGCCTTGTACAAAATGCTAAGTGTAAGTTGTAACTTGTAACCCTAATTTTTTTTATTCACTTATGTAACCATAAATATATTATGATAGTAGACTTATATAATAAATATACTAACCTACAACATTGTAACTTGTAAGTTGTAACTCTTAAGTTATAAAGTCTAGTACTCTAGTTGTTCTAACTTGAAGTTTGTAACAGTCTAACTGTCTAACACACTTGACATTTCTGTTCATTTGTGCACTCACTCATCAAGACATGGATCCCACCCTAACCTCTAAACACATAAATTTATTATATAATCTAGTGTGTCTATGTTTAAACATTGTGTTTGCAAAATTCCATAACTTAATTCCTTTATTTTGTCATCGAAATTGCCATCGAAATTGTTCAGCTTCCTTCACTTACAAATGTGGGAGACCCCCCATATCCAATATGAAATATTATTGCATATTTGAATAGATCTTGGCGATTAGATCGTCCTGGTATTTTTTCATGATTTAATTCACTTATTTGGTCGTCAAAATTGTCAGAGCCGTAAATATTGAAATTTCGGCCGAAATTTTGAAAAATTTCTGTTTCTGGGCCATCGGACATGACATTGAAATCAGACATTTAATTCTATGAGTGTGCAACACCAGAAGCGTCTGTAGGAGTAGAAGTAGAAGAACGCCCATGTTTTTGATAACACCTGTCCACGGTGTGCCCCAATCTGCCACAGAAAGTACACTTGTATCTTACTTTGCTACGACTTGTGCCACGTCCACGTCCCCTGGCAGTGGCTGCTAGCAAAGCATGGACCTCAGAGGTAATTGATGATCCTGTAACAACAGAAATAGGCTCAAAAGAAGCTTGTTTTATCTGTGCATATGCCTCTTCAAGGCTGGGAAATTTATAAGTGGCAAGGATCACACTCCTTGCTGCATTGAACACGGGGCCTAATCCAGAAAGAAAATGTGCAATCACTAAATCATCTCTCTCTTTCATTTGATTATCTGTTTTCAAGTGCTGGTAAAAACTCAGCTCCTGCGATATGGATTGAATGGAGCCAAAATAATCATCAAGAGATTTGTTGTCCTGTTTCTCTACAAATATATGACCTATCATAAACTTTGAAGAGGCGAAGAGCATTATTTTCTTATGAAAAAATCCCATACTTGTTTAGCGGAAGAATAAAACATGAATCTTGTAGCAATGATTTTTGTAGCGTCCATACTGTTCCATAACCAAGACTTCACAAGTCCATTGTTTTTCCTCCATTCAGCAAAAGAAGGATCAGTTTGAGCAGGAGGTTCTTCTTCAATGTACTTCACTTTGTCCCGTGACTCCAGAATAGTATAGATTTCATTCATCACAACAAATAATTATGTGTATTCAACTTGACAGTAGTGAGATGAGATTGATCGTTGGACTGCAGTTGTGGGAACAACATTGCTTGATTCACACTTCTTCTCCATAGTGCGCAGGTTGAATGAACATGATCAACAAAGAACAGGACAAGTATATAAGCACCATCACACAGAGATAAAGATGGGACTCAACACCGTCGCGAAAGAAATATGATGCAAAACTGATGCATCGACAGTCTTCTAGTAACATACGCGCTCAATCACACATAGAGGAAATATGTGGTGAGGAAAACCGGATACGAAGAGCCTGTTCCCAAAGCAGAAGCCCTTCTACAGCTGCTGTGTCATAGGGAGCAGAAAGGAAAGAAGATCTGCTAGAATTGACGTTGCTATGTGCTAGCTGCCATGGCTGCTGGAGTCAAAGCTTGACGCGTAGGCGTTAGTGTGCTACGGAGCCTGGCTTGCTGGCAGACGTAAGCCGCTGATGCTGGAGCCGCCTGCACCAAGCTGTTGGATGTGGTGTAGGTTGCTGCTGCGCCAAGCCGCAAAACCTGGCTTGCCGCTGAGCAGCCGGGCCTATGAGGATCTGCCGTCAGACGCTTGTGAGGTTTTCCTCGCCAACGACAGGTATCGCTCTGATACCATGTTACGGAGGGTAAAACCCGGAGCGCAGACCAATGCTGATCTGCTTCTTCCTTTTATACTAATTGAGAAAAGGGAGAAATTACATAAAGAGTCCACATTAACAATATGGACAAATAAGGAAAGACAAATAAAGAACAACGTAAACAAAAACTACTAACAAGTAATTCCTTAATTCTAATAAGGGGTATGCAGTCCAAGGGCAGAAGGGTACCGTGGAATATATGCGGTTTGCCAATGGAATGTGCAAGACATCTGCGTTTTAGATTTTTCTGAAGTTAGAAAAGTGTATAATAAAATTACACATTAATCACATGCATATCTTAATAATTTGAAGTTAATCTATAAGCTTACTCTAAATTGAGACAAACCCATCCTAAGGGCAAAACAAGAAAATATTTTCATTTAAAATATCTCAAAGCACGATCTAAGCATGAATTTGGATGACACTAACATGAAAAGGTAAAGTTTAACACAACCATAGAAATGAACCAAACATAAGACAACCACAAAGTCCACAACTAACTAACTTAGTTATTATGATCACAATTAAGCAATACATTAACAACTAGCAAATAAATTATGAATTAGTAAGAAAACCAACGACTAACAAGATACATAACGTACTTGCACACGAGGAACCAATTAAGTTGCCACATGTGTAGTCAATGCCACTACTTTTTAGACTGAGGACATGCATCTTCATCAACAGTCAACCCATAGAATGAAATGTCCAATTTCGACTCTGTATCCAATGGCCCAAAAAAATTTACAATTTTTTGACAAAAAAATGTATTTACGACCTTGGCAATTTCAACGCCATGAGCGGATTAAATCATGAAAATTTATCAGGACAATCTAAACACCAAGATACACTTAAATATGCAATAATGTTTCATATTGTAGGGGAAGATATCTCCCACATTTGAAAGTGAAGGAAGCTGAACTGTTTTGACAGCCATTTCGATGACAATTTCAATGGTAAAATAAGTGAGTTAAGTTATAAAATTTTGCTAACACAATGTTTGGAAATAAAAACACTATATTATATAGTAGATTTATATGCTGAGAGGTCAGGTGGGATCCATGTCTTGACGAGTGAGTGCACAAATGAACAAAATTGTCAAATACGTTAGCAAGTTAGACTGTTACAATCGTGACATCAAGACTTGCGATGGCTCGGGGACGCGGAGGGCGTGGGAGAGGTAGGGGGCGAATCCCTAGCGGTCGTGGGGAGAAGATCCATGCTGCTGCTGAGCCGTCTTCGACGACTCCTCCAGATCGTCCATCAGCAGAATCTGGAGATGGAGGCAAGCCGATCTATCCTGGTCACTCTGATTCGCCCGCACAACCAAAAGGAAAGGAGGCGGTGGCAACTTCTTCCTCTTCCTCCCCGCCACCCCACCCCAAAAAAGGAGCAACCACTGCTCTTCGGATTGCCGACTGGCTGATTTCCAGTAGACAAGATCGGGAGGTTGAAGGGGTTGCTGCCATCGACTATGTTGAACCAGTTCTCAGGGATGGAGCGAAGTGTGCTTCCATCTCTAGTCTGGAGTTCCCTGTACCGGATTGGGGTGAATTCGTCTCCGTTCGGTTTGTAGGAAAGAAACCCTACCGGGAGCAACTGGCAGGGTGGATTAGAAGGCAATGGCGTCCCAGCAGGTCTATTGAGATCTTCGCTGAAGAGAGGGAGGGGTTTATAATCAAGTTGCCATCCAAAACTGAGAGTGATCGAGTGTTGGATGAGGCACCATGGTTCATGGACGGGTCATTGCTTATTGCCCATAAGTGGAAGCCTGGCACTCCTCTTCCTCCTCTGTCCTTCTCTCAGGTTCCGATCTGGGTTAAAACCGAGAATGCCGGTGTTCCTTGGACTCGCAACAACATTGCAAAAGTTGCTAGTACATTAGGGAGGCCAGTGGACTACGATGATAGCTCAACGACTACTGGGTGCCTTGGCGCTGCAGCAGCCTACGTCGAAGTGTGCAGTGGCTCCGCCTTGCCCAAGTCGACAAAGGTTGAAGTGGATTCCATCGTCAAGCAACTAAAGATCGAGATAGTTTCGAAACCTATTTCGTGCCCAAACTGCAAGTTGTTCGGTCACATAGCTACTTCCTGCCCGTCGAAGGCCAGGAAACCTCCTCCGGACAACGATCTGCAGGTTAGGTACAAAAGAAGAAAGGTGTTTGTTTAAATGCCTCTTCAGAGAAGGTGGATATAGCTGCTAAAGAGCTAGGGGGTTCGTCATCGTTGATGGGTGGTACTGTTGAAGACGACGATTGCTTGCAGAATCTCATTGCTCAGCAGGTTCAAGATGTTGTCATTACCTGCAGTACATCGACCTACGATCATATACCCTAAGCTGTTTGAGACGGGATTACGGAACCGGACATGTTTGGGTCTTCCCCGATATGCAATCTCGATAGTCTCAATCTAGAATGGGAATTGGAGTTTGCTCGTAGCTGCTTTGAATCTTGGAAAGTTAATAAAATCTGGGAAAGTGGCGGCTTCTCTGCTGACTACCAACTTAGAAAAGAACAACTCTTCGAGGAAGATGACGGCTCCATGGATGACTCTTGTTCAGGTATTGAATCTGACCGTTTGGTGGTTGAATCCCTGGATTTCGAGGAACCATGGGACAATAGGAAAAAGAAATCTGCAAAGATGAAGAGAGATGGGGGTTGAGTTCTGCTTTGGCCCTCTTCTTTTTTGTGCTGCAGGTCTCGGGTTGTGCATAAGGATTGATCAATGGGCTTGGTGTTGGTCCTTTAAGGTCACACTGTTCTCTGTCTAGCTGACCAGTCCTCACAATTTCAGTGGTGAGCTTATTGCTAGTGTGTGAATGTTCAGTTAACAGGGGCTTTATGGCTTTGAATCCAGTACTGTGTCCTTGATGAGTGTCTTTCTGCCGGAGCTTGCAACTGGTTTCTGGTTTTACAAATCTATCTATTTGCCAGAAATTTGATGACCCAGATGATAGTAGCGGGCCTTCTTGCGGTGCTACTCCTGTGAGTTCCTTGATACTAAACTGACTTTCTGGCTGCCCTTGTTGTCATACTTTCAGAAGATTGGATCTAATGCTATTGTCAACTTGAGTTGTTCGGGAGTGTCATAATTTTGTATCTCTGGTCTCTCCCGAGTCTGTATTGCTAGTATGTCTCTCCTATTATTTAGGTAGTTGGTTACTAGTTAGTAGCTTAGTGTGAGAATGTTTTTTAGTTGATTGGATGCTTCATCCAGGTTGTATTGGGGCGCAATCTTCTTTGTACCCAAAGTTTTGGGCATCAATTTTTTAGTAACACGAATTTTTACCGACCAAAAAAAAAGTTAGACTGTTACAAACTTACAAACCTACACGAGTACAAGTTGCATCTTAGAACTTAAAAGTTAAAGCTTACATTTAAAAACTTAGAATTACAACTTATAATATATAAAACAAAGTAACAAACTCACATTTTTGAGGTTCCATAAGAGTATTGGAGAGTAGGAGTATTTAAAACAAAGTAACAAACTCACATTTTTGAGGTTCGATAAGAGTCTTGGTGAGTTGGAGATTGGGAGTCCAACAGTTCTAGTTGACACTTGTGTTATGGTGGTTGTTGTCCTCCTTGTTGTTGGCCATGCATATGCTCATTGATTTTATCAATATATTGTCCCTAACTCAACATTCCTATGCATACAATTATATATCTCAATGTGTTCTTGGCTTCTTAATAAATCTGGTCAGACACAAACCTACATCATCTCATGCTTTGGGAAAAACTCCATAAGTGCTTGTGCTTGATCTTAAGAAGGTTGTGATTCAACCAGAGGAGCAACAAATAATAGTGGAACACAAAAAATCGCGATATCATTTCAAAGTTTGCCCACCATCATTAGATTCCATATGAACACGATATTCAGTTTTAGAATAACCTTGCAGTTGCAGGTTATGGTATCCATATATAATCATATAGCGTAGTTGTGTATCTCCAGAAGAAGAATAATCACCACCATAATTATAAGTCCCATGACTCCCACCATAACCATAACTATAAGTAGAGGGATCTTATGGTGGTGTTCGTGCGGCCCAAAGTGATGCATTTTGCCAAAAAACCCATGTGTGCAAAAATTCACTCCGCTATAAAATTTTTGCAACTTGTCCATGCATTTTGATGTTTTGTTTCCTGAATGCCAAAAAATCGGAAATTTTGATCAAAAATTTTCAATTTTATTGAAATTTTGTTCCATGTCAACCTTACGGGTGGGTGGGTTACTTTGTCATTTTGTCTCATGATGCAACTTCATCTACTACTCATTTATGCGTATTCATCGGTTTTCATGCACAATTGTCTCCATGGCTATACCTTATAGATTTTAGAGGTGTAGGTGGAGTGACACTTGTTCGATCATCCTTCTAGAACATTCTAATCAGTTGGTTCCTATCCATAGCCATCATTTGTAAACCAACAACTACTGTTAATATATCTCTTTATATTCTATTATTTGTAATTTCTATATATTGCTGGACCTCAATGTAATTTCTTTAATTTCTAATAATAAAAGAGTGAGTGGTCTTGAACCCTCACATAAGTTGCATTGCAAGCAGCATACATTCACATGGTACCAGAGCAAGGTTGCTAGGGTTCATCCGGGCAACGACCACCCCTCTCTCTCCTCCCTTCCACTTCACGTCGCCGCCCGCCGCCAGCCACAAGGCCAGCCGTCGGCGCCGCCGCTCCCGGGCAGCACTCAGCGCCACCGCCTAAGGCTAGCCGCCGGCGCCGCCCCTCCCGGGCAGCACCCAGCGCCGCCGCCGGCGCCGCCCCTCCCGGGCAGCACCCAGCGCCGCCGCCGGCTAGGAGCGGCAGCAGAAGCCGCCGCCCAAGGCCAGGCGCCGTAGCCGCCGACCCAGGGCAGGCGCACCGGCTGCCAGCAGCCCCCGGCTCCTCCGGTTGCTTCCGAAAGGCAGCGTCTACGCAAAACGGCTCATTAAAATTTCATACCGGAGGCTCTGCCGTATGTAGGAAATTCCTAATTACATCTCCTCCATATGTGATTAGGAAATTTTTCAATTTGGGGCCGTGGATGCGTCATTTGACGTGACGTATATCTCTTCGTCACTCTCTATTCTTCTGTGACGTGTATCTCTCCGTCACCCTATCTCTCCGTTGAATCATGGAGGACAACAATGCATCTACTATCTACAACGAGATGTCACCTATCCCCTCCATCAAGCTTAACGGGAAAAATTATCTCTTGTTGATGAATGCTAGCCATACAGTGTTAGAATCCCAAGATAAAGCAAGACATGTTGATTCGGATCCTTCTGCTTCTACTGACAAAGGCTATGCTGAATGGAAGCATCATAATGATATGGTGAAGACATGGCTATAGGGGAGCATGGAACCTGCTATTGCTGCTAGGTTCATGTTCTATGCTACTGCCAAAGACATATGTGATGCAGTGAAGAAGCATTACTCTCAGGAAAAGAATGTTCTTCGTCAGTTTATGATATATGATCGCCTCTTCGCCATACGAAAGGGAGATAATCCTTTAGAAGAATATATTGGAGTGATCCAAGGTATTGCTCAGGAACTGAACTTCTATCATCCAGTGACTGTCCAAGAACAAGTCAAAGATAGAGACGACTTGATTACTGCAAAGTTTCTATCGGGTTTGAATTCGTCTTGCAGTTCAGCCTGCAACGTCATCCTCGCTTCTGACAAACTTCCCAGCTTGGAAGAAGCCTACTCGAGAATTCTACAATCAAATTTTGAACCAGTTGATTCTACAACATTCTCACATTGTGGAGGTTCTCATGCATCTGTAGCCGCTGCGGTTAGAAGAGGCCATACAGGTATGGGACGAGGACGTGGAGCACGTCCCAAGTGCACCATCTGTGACAAACCTGGATACACTGTTGAGAAGTGCTGGAAGAAGCATGGAAGACTTGCTGCACCACCTATGGGGGAAGCAAACTATGTAAGAACTGCTGAGTCTTCTGAGCCGTTTGCATCAAATTCTGGTTCTTCTGGAATCACACTCACAAAGGAAGAATATGATAGATTTATTCTGGCTACACAACATATGAGTGTGGGATCTTCTTCTTCCTCAGCAAATCTGACTTCTACCACTGGTAATCAGGCTACCTCTCTACTGGCTTCTGGTTCAACTTCTTCATGGGTGGTTGATTCGGGAGCATCACAACATATGACCGGTATGAGGAGACTACTTCACTCCATTGACTCACATATTCCTCACAAATCTGTGACCAATGCAGATGGTTCAGTGAGACAAGTATGTGTCCATGGTCACTATCCATATTGGAGACAAGTATGTGTCCATCACCCTATAAGGGTGTTTGGTTATATGCTAGCACAAAAAAGTCATTATTTTCCCTATGCCGTTCTTGTAACTTGAATGGCATTTTCATCCTTCTTAAGTAAACACATGAGATTTTATATATTTACGAAATACAAGCTCATGTTTTGGCAACAAGCACAAAAAGGGTAACAAAACTTCCGTTGTAAGAAAAAACAACATATCTTTTTACAAGTTTTCAAGTCCAAGCTATGCCATACTGTTTAACAATGATCCCTTAAATGGTGCTAGAGATTTGTCTTTCCATGAACAACTCTATATATAATAAGCAACATAATTTGAGGTTAAGAATCATTGAAAGAAGATGATAACAATAAAGATGTGCGGGCCAGACAATATATATGGTGATTGGAGAAACAATTATATAGCTCCCAATTTTCAAATACAAGGTAGATGCTCAAAACCACACAAACTACATAGATACCAAGCTCATGAGTCATATTGTAAAGTTTTGGGAGGGGATTTTTGAGTACAAAGATATGTAACACACACACACACACAGACATATATATATATATATATATATATATATATATATATATATATATATACTATGATTTATTGCTCAAGGGATCAACCACAGAGTCATTATATGGTTGAAATTTATGTATATATATGTTTGTATGCTCCATAGTCAATGAATGCATTTTTTCAGCTAATGATGGAACATGTACGTAGGCGTTTGTTAATTCTATCCTGTCATATTTCAGTGTTATCCTGGAGAAGACGATCTAGCAATTGCACGGGCAATTCTATTGTAAGTGTTTATTTCTTACTCTTAACAATACTGAAAAACAGGAGATGGAATATTGCTGCTATCAGTTATAAATCTGAGGTTTATGCTGATGCTCATCACTTGCATGTATTATTGAATTTTATAATGAAAAATTGAAGTGTTTTCGAATCTGATAATCAAAACAAATGTGTACAGAGAAATAAACATTAGAATTAACAAAAAAAAGGAACTTACAGATATGTTAACATTAGAATTAACAAAAAAAAAGGAACTTACAGATATGTTTTAGTGTTACTGTATCAAGATCGCATGGATCTTACTTCTTGGGTTTTATATGTATATTCTGTTTCTTTAAGAACTAGATTTCAAGTTCATTAATGGAATAATGTTGCACAGACCTGAATAAGGTGGAGGCGTTCGTTCAAAGAAAGAAAACAAATTAGAAACAATTTTGTTCAAGGCAATAACAATACACCTTATAGCATGCTTCTCTTTACACTTATTACATATTATATAGTATTTCTTTCCCTCCATTTATTTTCCTTGGCCTTGACGTCCCCGAGGTGGTTGTTTCTTTTGTCATGTTCAAAGCAACGTGATAGACTCGGAGGTGCTTCGCTGAAAACCTTTCAGTTCTTCTCTCTTTGAATCTACTGCAGGCTTGCAGTGAATGAGATGTGCTGCAGCTTTCTGTCTCCATCTTTCTTAACAATGACAGCTCAGCATCCTTTAATACATCTCTTGCTGTGACCATCTTGTTCTAGGATAAGAATACACCCCAACTGCATGCTTCTCTTTGCATTGTTATTACGTTTCTTTACCACTCATCATAGATTTCCCTTGCCCTACCTGTGTGGTTGTTTCTTTGACCAACAGTAACAATATCCTGACTTTTTGAAAAAGTTGCGTTTAAAACGCAATTTTTTTCCCAAACATATGAAACAGCCGAATAACTCCCATTTCCCGAACATTAAGTTTCATTCCTGTATTATTTACGAATTATTCACGTTTTACGTTTTCTTCCCCTTTTATACTGTTTAAGACTGACTTAGTTTAGGTCTATATAAATGTATCCGTAAATGTAAATATGTCCGTAAATGTAAATATGTGTATGTGTGAATGTAATATATGATGCACTAAACTTATAGATATGTGCAATAAATGTGTATTTATATATATACATATATTGGTGTGTGAGCAGTATGTACAGGTGCAATATATGTGTGTGTATATACACACACACACACACACACACGCACGCACGCACACACACACACACCCACCCACAGAGAGAGAGATTTATACATCCATACATATATTATTGTGTATATTCTCTGTTTTTTTCCAATTTTTCCTAAATTGTTGACGGTAATTTTACCATTTGTTGACCCTTTTTTATCCAAATTTCCCACATATAATTCCCGAATTCGGAATTTTCAGCTCGGTCGAATGTATCTCGAATGCCGAATTTGTGACTGTTGACTGGGAAAGCATATTACCATCAGAAAAGAAGACAAAAGTGGACAGAGGCATGTAAAATCTGGGAAAGATAATGTGAAGATGAAAGCAAAACAACTATATATGCCACTGGCGCTATCTATATGATCGAAACTAATCTCAGCCTGCTCACCAGGATGAGAAAGGGTTGGCTTGCAGATAGCCTTATGCATGTTCATCCTTTTGTGTCTGTCTTCCTTTCCTCTGCCTTGCTACTCAGGGGAAGACCCGCTTAGGAGACTACAAGTGGTGGCACAGTAATAAATTGACTTCTACCTTGTATCTTCCCCTTAGAGACAGACCAAATTACTCACCATCCCTTTTGGAAATCATACTGACTGGAATTTCAGGTTCGATTCTATCATCGAGATAGAGAAGAAAATAAAAATAAAAAATGCAGAAGTCCAGAGGCAGAAAGAAATACACGATCTATAACAGCCAAAGCAAAGTACCATGCTGCTCCCGCCAAGGCACGAAAAGCTGCCTGGAGGGTGGCCCCCACCTAGCCTAAGAAAAAGTACGAAATAGGATTTCCTTTTAGTGCTTGAGTTCATTTTTGTCCTTTCCCCCCTAATCAAAAGTGATTTTGTGTATTGTTTTCTTGTTCTTAAGAAAATGCGGTAGTTCCTTTCTGACCACATATGATAAAAGAAGATGCTCTTTCTTCCCTTTAATATCGGCTATAGCCCGAGAGCAGCAGGAATGCCAGGTGTACCTTGTGAGGTCACAAATGGCTTGTAATGTTCATATGATGTCGTCTTTGAAATTACTCCATTTTTATTCAATAGAGGGAACTTATCACCGGGTATTATGGTATACCACCTGCTGCAATGTCCCTGCCCATGCCTCTGCATGTTCAGATTGAGCCCATGCTAGCCATTACAGGTGTGCCAACAGAAACGATGTCCATTTATCATCTGCTTCTCACCCCTAATGTGCGCCATTTCTTCCTGAAGGTCCATGACTTGAAAGTCAGGTAGCTCTGTTCCTACTGCATTTTTTCGATGTAGATAAGTATTATTACATTTTTGATTGAAGGATCATTAAGTATAGTTGGTTTGTTGGTAGTTTGGAGGATTACAAGCACAAATATTTCTTTAATTGTCTGTTTTTTCATCAATTGCTTTGCTGATCTAAAAGACAAGCATACCAGTGCTTCATATTACATAGCAAATATTGCTCTCAAGAGCATTTGGGCTTTCCCCCCCTCTTCATTACTGCAATTGCTACCCAGAAGATTGTTTCTGAAGCATTATCACATAGCGGCTGGCTGAAGGCTATGGAAGATGAGGTGGTCACCCTTTCTGAAAGAGTAATTTGGGACTTGGTTAATCCTCTAGTCGACTGCAAACCAGTTGGTTGCCCGTTGCCTCTCAGTCTTCTCTGTGAAACACCATCTAGATGGTATGATTGAGCCCTTCAAGGCCAAACTCACTACTAAGTGTTAGAATTGGACCTATGGGGATCTTTAGGCTTCCTCTCCAGTTGCGAGGCCTAATCCTATTCGGTTTGATCTTTGTTCTTTTTAATATGGATTGTCCTTCCCTTCATTTGGTCTCAATATTGATTCTTATATAGCAATCAATGAAACATCTTCCTGAGTGAACTTCCTAGCTTTGTTGCTCAGGGGACTAGGCTTGTCATTCGTGGAAAGATATTAATTGTCTAAAGCAAACTCCATAAGCCTGGTTTGAGAAACTGAGTCTGATTCTTCTAAATTAGTTTGATGTCTCATACTGACCACTCTTTATTATCTAATATATAGAGAAAAACATGCTTTGTTGTCTAACTTGTGGATGTCGATGACATTATTCTCTGCAGGAGTGACTGTTGGTATCCAAGCAACATAGCATTAATCCGTGTAAACAATTTGTCAATAAAGACCTAGTAAGGTACTTTCTGGGGATTGAAGTTTCCAGGTACTTTCTGGGGATTGAAGTTTCCCTTAGCTCATATGTAGTCAGCCTTTCTCTGAGGAAAAATACTTCTTCTTGAAGACACTCACATGCTAGGTGTGAAATCTGCAAATATTCTAGATGCCAATGTTCCCTTGGATGATCACTCTTCACTTGCATTTATGATAAGCAAAGGTTTTACAGAGTTATAGGAAAGCTTACATACATGGCTATCGCTTGTCTGAATATTATTGTTGTTTGCTTGGTTAGTAGAAATGTCGATAAGCCTTGAAAATGCCACTAGAATGTTGCATGGCATATTCTATGGTATCTCAAAGGCTTCTATCATTGGTTTCTCTTGATTCTAACTATGCTGGGAGTCAAGCTGATAGGAAGTTGACTTCAGGAAAGTATTCCTTCATTAGTGAGGACTTAGTCCATGGGCATATCAAGAAGCAAATTATCATTGCTCAGTCTAGTGTTGAAGCTGAATGTTGGTCAATGACTCATGCCTTTAACATGTTGTGGATCAAGGCTTTCCTATATGGACTTGGCATATCTCCTTCTGCACCTATTCCAATGTATGTGATAATACTGTTGCCATTTTCATTGCCAAGAAACTTGTCTTTCATGAGAGGACAAAATATATTGAAGTTGATAGCCTCTATCTTGGAGGCCGTCCAGGAAAAAACATTTGCACTCCTTTCGCCATACAAAGAACAAGTTGATGATTTGCTCACTAACCCTCGGGAAAGAAGCCCTTTTGTACTTTGGTGGACAAGCTGCACATGGTTAATATATATGCTCCAGCTTGAGGGGGGGAATTGAAGATTGAAGAATTCTTTAGTATTGAAGTTACATGCAATGGTTAAAACAACAAGAGCCCTCTCCTATATATAGAGGGAGAGGGAGTTACATGGATCTAAATGGGCCAAACCCAATAACCAATTATCTCAGCACCCCCTCAAGCTGTACATATACATCGTATAAACTATGGTTGTATAGGCGGCCTAGCATTCCAGGGGGATGCCCAGGCAGCCTAGGTGCCCAGGCGGAGGCCTAGGCGTTTTATATATTTTTATTTTAACAAATATATGTAAAGTTCTTGAAAAATACAATCCTTACACATATAAATATACATGATAAATATGCAATCAATGTGCTAGCATTGTATGAAGAAAGCAACAAAATCATAAGATTTTGGTTGAATTGTGGAAGTTTTACCTAAACAAAATTCATATAGAAATCAGAAAGCTGAACATGTATTATGTTTGCAGCCAAAACATGTATAATACTATAATGTAGAATTTAAGCTAAATCAAAACTAACAAGATCTAAATTAGAACTGATTGGCCCTAATTTGAACTCATTTGATCCAAATTTGATCAAATTTGACCTAATTTACCCTAATTTTTGCATAAACCGGACCTAATTTTTTATACCATGGCATGACCTAATCAATCTCAATTTCCATAATTTTTTCATGTATTCACCTAAATTAGACAAAATTTGGCCAAATAAGACCTAGTCATCCAATTTAGAACAAATTTCCCCAAATCATACTTGTTTCCCTAAATTAGACCTAATGTGCCCAATTTTGACATGATTTGGCCTAAATAAAACCTAATTTTGTATATTGTGTTCCAATCAAACCTAATATCCCCAAATTTTCCCTATATTGACCTAAACAATATCTAATTTGGCCAAATTAGACCTAATCTCACCAGATCAGACCATTTCCCCAAAATTAGACTTGTTTTCCCCAAATCAGACCTAATCGGCTCAAATTTGACATAATTTGGACTAAAATCAAACCTAATTTGCATAACCTGACCAAATCAAACCAAACTAACCCTAGATTTCCCTATGTTGATCTAAACGAGGCCTTACATGACCAAATCAAACCTAATTCCCCCAAGTTAGGCCCAATTCCCCCAAATCAGGCCTGTTTCCCCCCAAATCAGACCTATTTACCCTAAGGCTTTGACTGGTTCACCGTAAGTGAGGTGAAAAAGAAAGGATCTGCAGTTCCTCGGTCAAAATCGAGTGATTGGTTTTCAGGAACTTAGGAAAACAAGTTCAGCCCCTGTAACTCGACTTCCATAGATATATATATGCTGGAGTTTCTGACTTCCGGGCCGAAACAAAGGGAAAACCACTTCCCGCAGATTAGGGTGATGTGAAGCGGTAGAGGAGCCGCCGGCAGAGGAGGTTGGGCTGGCTTCCAGAAAAAATCCCGTCAATACCGGATAACCTCCGCAGCAGATGTATGGTGCCTCCTCAACCTTGTCGACGTTGTCCTCTGCTTGAAGGATGATTTTGTGCCCGAAAGGATGAAGACGACAATCCCAGAAATCCTCGTCTCCCACTCCTTTTTTCTCCACCCCCTTCCAGCTGTCAACACTGTTCGCACACACGACCAAATTGAGGCAACACCAGCGATAATCCATCAATCGGGCTGGGAACTGGAGCCAGATGCTGCAGACGATGGCCGCTGACACTGATTTCATTTCCAAATCAGTAGCAACACAAAAGGCAGACGGGCAATAACTTTATTTGTCTTTTATTCCATATTTGTACAAAAGGCAAGCAG
Source organism: Alisma plantago-aquatica (assembly GCA_963693085.1). Classification (NCBI taxonomy): domain Eukaryota; kingdom Viridiplantae; phylum Streptophyta; class Magnoliopsida; order Alismatales; family Alismataceae; genus Alisma; species Alisma plantago-aquatica. The sequence continues at coordinate 471,074,153 of OY856409.1, read as the reverse complement.
AGATACGTCTTCTACCTGGGGCAGCAAGACTCAACTGATGTATACTGTACCAAGAGAAGTAATGCAGATCAAAGATTGGTTATTATATTTCTCTTATTTTACATATGTTTTCCTTCATTGTGTGCCCTTGTTCCAGATCTGATTGTGAATAGCGTCCGCTGTAGCTTATTAGATCATTGATGCCTTGAAGTTGTTTGATGTAATACCAAAGACATGTATTAGCATATTTTATGTTATGCACTGAAGGTGTTCGATGGAAATTCCTGATTGTTTATTTGCTAGTTTTTAGTACTGTAATAAGTTTGTGGTATGATTTTGTATGCAGCAAATTGTTATGTTATTTGCATGGGTCAAAATAGAATGTATCCTTTATTTGAACCATTTGAAAAAATATTACGCAGAAAATAATTGATATGTCTTGTGTGGGCGTTGGTAACGTTATATACATAAGCAACTTACAACAAACCAATTAGATGGAAGTCAAGTTTCGAGAAAACTCATATTGCAAACCAATCATCTGGAACTCATTTTCTGGGAACTCAATTTCATTTCTGGGAAAATGAATTCCTGAAAAGTTACAGTTACACCAAACCAGTCAGACCCTAAATTGACCCGATTGGGATAAATCAGACCCAATTTAACCATAAAATGACTCAATTTGATCAAATTCAGATCTAATTTATGCTAAATTAGCCTTGAGTTTGCTTAATTTGGGCCTCAAAAGGCCTTAGGCAACAACTTAGGTCAATTAGGGGGATGGGCTCCCAGTTTGAGGCGGGCTGACTTAAGCCTAGGCGCCGCCCAGGCGGACGCTTGTACAAGACAAGTATAAACCCAACTTGTTATTCATATACTAAAAAAGGCTAGGAGGAAGTGGTTTTGTAAGGATATCCGCCAATTGTTCTCCAGTTTTCACATAGGGCGTAACAATCTTCTTTGCTTTGGCTAGATCACATACAAAGTGACAATCAACTTCAATATGTTTTGTACATTCATGGAAGACCAAGTTGTTGGCAATATGAATTGCAGCATGAGTATCACAACATAGTGACGCTGAGCATGAATTCCAAATTTGGATAGAATGGATCGGTCCCATTGCAAGTCACAACATGCATGTGCCTTGGCACGATATTCAACTTCAATGCTTGATCGAGCAACAACCATTTGTTACTTACTTTTGCAACAATTGGTGATAGCCCAATAGGATACAATATCCTGAGACAGATCTTCTATCTTGAGGGCCTCTTGCCCAATCTGCATCTGCATATCCTGCAATAGTCACTGATTTATGTTAGGATCGTCCATAGAATAAGCCTTTCCTTGGGGAACTCTTGAAGTACCTCAATGTACATTGACGTTGTATACTAGTGTAATGAGCATGGAGAGGTATACTCATGTGTTGACTAACGAGCCCAACTGCATAAGCGATATCTGGTCGTGTAATAGTTGAATAAATTAGTTTTCCAACCATCCGTCTGTATTTCTCTACAACAGGATGGTGTCTGCGCATGGTAGTCCATTGGAGTGGATATATGTTTTGAGTATGTTATGCCTGTCTCTTTCAATAGATCAAGGGCATATCGTCTTTGAGATGGATTGATCCTCTCTTTGGATCTAAGGACTTCAATGCCAGTCATACTTGTCAAGGCGCTCGCCTAGGCGGCCACCTAAGCAGCAAGGCGTCCCAGGGCGGCGCCTAGGCGAGGACGCTTTATTTATAATGCTACAGTGACCTAGTTTTGTGGGTCTGGTTGTTTATTCACTTATTTTAATGTTTGATATGGCTACACCAATGTTCAAAATTAACAGTGTTGCCTATTTTATGTGCCAAATATCACTTTTAATTGGATCTAATACTCTTTTTTGGGTTTGACTGGATCTAATACTCTTTTTTTGTTTGACTGGATCTAATACTCGTAGTACACATTTGATTTTTCTTAGTTTGCACCTTCAATTCAGATTGTATTACGTAGCTATGCTATGAAGGATAGTGATTACATTGCTTAATACTTGTAGCTATGTATGACAAATTGACAATAAATATATATTAATTTGTTGATCACTCTCTTACATTCTTTATAATAATTCTTTTTGTGTCCTTGGCATTATTGTCAATGATTATATTATAAATGTAATTAGTTATTTTTTCATACAATAATATATATATATATATAAATATATATATATAAATATATATATATATATATATATATATATATATATAAATATATATATATATATAAATATAAATATATAAATATATATATATATATATATATATATATATATATATATATATATATATATATATATATAGTCACGCTAGTGTACACTCGAGTGTACCGGAGGCACCGTACACCTCATTCATTTTTTAAAATGCAATAAATTTTTGAAAAATCTAAACTGTTGATCTTCTTAATTATCATAAGAACATACTATATAATAAATTTTAGCTCATTTGGACACTTATAGGTCGTGCATCTAAAGGAGGCTCAAATCATGTATTTTAAATTAGTTTTGTGCGTCCATTTGGTTGTCCTTAGATGAGTGACTCACACTCATCCAAATGAGTTCCAATTTTGTATGTGACCTATTATTATTGTAACTATGAGGATCAATGGATTAGATTTTGGAAAAACATAGTCTAGATAGGCAAACACCATTGGGGTGTACGACGTGATCTGTACACTCGAGTATATTCTAGCCTGACTATATATATATATATATATATATGGGGAGATTGACCATAAATTTGTAGATAACTACATATATAACTATACAATGTGTATATATGAGTGGGGAAAAACCATGACACATGTATATATACATAAATTATTTTTTTAAAAGGTCTCTTAGGCAACGCCTAGGCGCGCCTTGGCACAAGGCGTCCAGCCCCAACGCCGTGTCGCCTTGCCGCCTTAACAAGTATGATGCTAGTGAAATATCGAGGATTCCGCAAATCTTTAGTATGGAAGTTGAGTTGGAGAGCCTTCTTCAAATCAGATATTCCTTGTATGTTATTCCTAGTGATCACAATATCATCAAAATTGATGGCAACTAGGACATGTCCTTTGTTGGAATCAGAGGTAAATAGTGAGTGGTCACTTGCAGCTCCTGAATCCCTATTGTTCTAGAGTAACACTGAGTTTATTGAATCATGCACGGGGAGATTGCTTGAGGCCGTACAGAGAGCGTCTTAGGTGACAAACTTTGTACCATACTTCCCCTCAACGACTAAATCATTATACGCTTCTTCAAAGAGATCACCATGTAGGAAGACATTCTTGATATCCAGATGGTGTAGAGTCCAATCAAAGGTCTCTCCGGAGATATCAATATGTGTATTGAGGCAATGCGAGTCACATGGGAGGTGTCGAAGAAGTCCACCCCAAATGTTTGGGGTGTACACTTTGGTGACAAAGGATGCTTTTAGGTGTTCAGCTGTCCCGTCTGAATTGCGCCTTATCGAGAAGACCCACAATCCCCAACAATATTTTTTCTAGGTGGTAGTTCAACTAACTTTCATGTGTGATCCTCATGGAGGGCTGCCATCTCATTGTTCATCGCAGCTTTCCACCCCCGATGACTAAGGCAACCACATGATTTTTAGGAACAATGGTAGAATCAAGAGAAACAACAAATGTGTGTGTAAAGGGAGATAAACAAGTAAGGCAACAAGTGTTAAGAGATACGATATTTACTGTTGCATGTTTAGGGAGCTTGTTGTAGAGCCATTAGTTTGTCAGATTCTGCTGTAGTAGACAATGATGGAGGAGCAACACGTGATGAATGATTGATCACCATGTGTTGATATACTTTAGGCAAAAATTGTGGTGGTGGTGCAGATGAAGTATTTGGAAACAGAGGTGAAGGCGAATGGAAATCCAATGATAAGGAAACAAACTCCGACGGAGACACATGCGAAGTAGTGATAGTGAAGGTAAAAAAACAATTCATGTTTGTGAAACGTGACATCTGTAGAGATATGCGACCTTTGGGTTTTTGGGTTAAAACACTTTCAACCTTTTTGGACTTATGAATTCTAAAATCTAAAAGATTATTTGTATTAGACGAGTAAAACCAATTACATGAGACTCTCTTATATAGGAGAGTAAGAATAATCTAGAAATAAGAATATTCTAGAAAAAGGAAAAAGGCTAATGGGCTAATAAACAAAGGCCTATAACACAATATTAAAGGGAAAATAAAACCAGGAAAATATATATACTAATACTCCCCCTCAAGCTGGAGCGTAGATGTCAATCATGCCCAACTTGGCCATCAATGTAGTGAATCTAGTTTTCGGAAGAATTTTGGTGAAATCGACAACTTGGTCCGTAGTAGGGTGTATAAGGTGTAGAAATCTGACCAAATAAAACAACCTCTCGAACGAAATGGAAATCAACTTCAATGTGTTTGGTGCGTTCATGGAAGATGGGATTGCTTGCAATGAAGATAGCAACTTTGTTGTCACAATGCATTGGAATGGATGGAGCAACAAAAATACCAAAATCTCGCAGAAGGCTGCGTACCCAGAAGAGTTCATAGGTGGTGTGAGCCATGGATCGATATTCTGCTTCAACATTTGAGCGAGCAACTCCAGTTTGCTTCTTGCTTCGCCAAGTGACCAAGTTACCACCTACAAAAGTGCAGTATCCAGAGGTAGATTTACGATCTATCTTGCTCCAAGCATAATCAGAATCAGAGTAGCCAATAAGATTACATGTGGCCATGTTTCTTATATAGCAGGCCTTTTCCAGGAGAACTTTTCAAATACTTCAGAATATGATAGACAACATCCCAATGGCATTGACGGGGTTTATCCAGATATCTACTGACGAGACCGACATTAGAAGTGATATCAACCCTAGTGACCGTAAGGTAGATGAGTTTTCCAACCATTCTGCGATACTAATGATGGTCAGGATAAGGAGAAGTGTCGTCATCCCAGTTAGTGTTGGGATTTAGGGGTGTATTAGCTGGCTTAGCCCCAAGCATTCCTGTCTTTGAAAGAAGATCTAAAACATACTTGCGCTGAGACAAACATAGACCGGAAGATGAATGAGAGACTTCAATGCCCAAAAAATACCTCAGTTTGCCTACGTCTATGGTAATAAAGTGCTTTTCCAAGTATGTCTTAGTAGCATGGATGTCTGCATAGTCACTTCCAGATAGGATAATGTCATCAACATAGACACTGAGAACTACAAGACTAGAGGTAGTTTTCTTAACAAACACTGAGTGATCAGACTGAGAGCGACATAAGTCAACATTTTGAAGGATAGAGCTGAGCTTGTCAAACTAGGCTCGAGGACTTTGCTTAAGGCCATAATTGCTTTTCGAAGGCGACAGACTTTGGAAGACTCCCCCTGACTCTCAAAGCTGGGAGGTTGCTCCATGTAAACCTCCTCATGCAGGTCACCATACATGAATGCATTTTTAACATCTAGATGAAATAAAGGCCGATCAGAATTTATAGCCATAGAACTGAGGATATGATCAAAATTTAACCGAGCCACAGGAGAGAAGGTCTTAAAGTAATCAACTCCATATGTCTGTGTGAAGTCCTTGGCTACCAGGCGAGCCCTGAGTCGTTCAATAGTACCATCTGGTTGATATTTGATTGTGAAAATCCACCTGTAACCAATTGGCGAGCAACCAGGAGGCGCATCAACCAAATCCCAAGTATGTTTATCGGTGAGGGCCTGCATGACACCATGGCTTGACACCATGCAAAATCCTGGAGAGCCTAAGCAACATTCTTAGGAATAGTAACAACACATAAAGTAGACGTGAAATTTGCAAAATTATTTCCCAGATTAGCAGTTGTGCAAAAATTCCCAATAGGATGTTGTGTGCAAGAGCGAGTGCCTTTACGCAAACTGATAGGAATGTCTACGTCAGAAAATACCTGAGATGGTGGCTGACCTGCTGACGAGGTTGGAAGACTTGGTTGGGTCATAGAGGGAGTCAGTGCCTTTAGTCTTCTTTGGTAGACTTTTAAAGAAGGATCAGGTGCAACTGTATTATCTGACGAGGCAATATTAACATGCAGAGGTAAAGGTGTGTCTGACAGTAAGTCAGACGTCAAGGCAGATCCAGTAGAAGAGTAGAACGACATATGTTCAAAAAAGACAACATCAACCGAAACCATCCATTTCTTAGTAGGCGGGTCCAAGCAGCGATACCCTTTTATTGTTTGAGAGTAACCTAGGAAAATACACTTGGTAGCACAAGGGTCCAGTTTAGTAAGGCCAAGAAGCAATTTTTTCACAAAACACGTACTCCCAAAAATACTAGGTACAGTGAACAAAGGAGCATCAGGATATAGAATTTGAAAAGGCACTTGATTGCCAAGAACAGAAGATGACATGCGGTTAATAAGATAATAGGCAGTGAAAACAGATTCTGGCCAAAAACCATGAGGAACATGATAGTGAAAGAGAAGGATACGCGCAACCTCAAGGAGGAGTCAATTCTTGTGTTCAACAATGCCATTCTGTTGTGGTGTATATGCCCAAGAGGTTTGGTGAATAGTACCCATTTTGGTACAAAACAAATTTATTGACTTTTGCATGAATTCAAGGGCATTATCAGCTCAAAAGATTTTAATGGGTTTACCAAACTGGTACATATCTTAGCAAAAAAGGTTGTAATAGTGTCAAGTATATGAGATCTGCCTTTTAACAAAAACAACCAGGTGGTTCTAGAAAAATCGTCAATAAAACTCATAAAGTACCGAAATCCAAAAATACTAGCAACAGAGCATGGGTCTCAAATGCATCATGCACAATATCAAATGATTCTTTTGAGCTACTACAATTTTTCTTAGTAAAAGTAGATCAAGTTTGTTTCCCTAACTGGAATGCTCACAATGAAAAACTCTCAGAAATATCGGGTAATAAATGCTTCAATTTTCCTGGTGAAGGGTGCCCCAATTGGTAGTGCCACTGAATGCCAGTCACAGAAGTAGTCAGGTAAGCCTTCGTCTTTGGTGCATCCAAATAGTAGAGTCCGTCTGTTCCCTCATGGCCTGAACCAATCTTCATCATCGTGCACAGATCTTGAAAGATAACACCATCCGAGTCAAAAGTAATTGAGCATTGTAGGCTCTTAGCAGTTCTACTGACAGATAACAAATTGATAGGGAATTTAGGGACAAACAGTGCTGAATTCAAAATAAGACGACCAACAATATAGATATTCCCTATTCCAGAATTAGGTGTTTGATAACCATCAGCTAATGTGATAGGCGGAATAGTAGCAGTTTTATGCAAGGTAGAAAATCAAGAGCGATTGCCAGTAATATGAGAAGGTGCACCAGAGTCGATAACCCAATTCTTTTTACCAGACTGTGCTAGAGGAACAAATTGTGTCAGAAGAGCGGAACCACTAGCAGTAGAAGTCTCAGCAGAAGAGGCCAGGCGGGCTTGAAGCAATTTCTCAACTTCAGATTGGAGCCAATCAACAGATGGCAGGGCAAATGTAGAAGTAGAAGTGTCAGGCTGGTTTGAAGAAACCTGATTTGCCCAAGCAGGTTTGCCGTGCTTGATCCAACAATGGTCTTCAGTATGATTATTGCGCTTGCAAAAGTTGCAGTAACGTGGTTCAGTAGAGGAGCCAGAACCAGAGGAGTACGAACCACGACCCGCACCTGGAGTTGAACGGCCTCGACCACGACCGCGACCACGACCGCGAAAGGTATCACCAGAACAAACAACAAGAGCAACACTGTCAGAAAGTTCAGGAGTTGCCTGAGAGACAGAAGGTAAGCGCTGCACGCGTTTCAGAACATCACGTAAGGTAGGCAACAGATCACTGGAGAGAATCTGATCAACTACCCCTGCAAAGGAGGGTGGTAGACCAGCTAGGAATTGAACAAGCTGTAGTTCATTCCGTTGTCTTTGTGCTTCTTAATGTCGGAAGATAGCGGATGATAAACCTCAAACTCATCCCATAGGGCACAACACTGATTGTAGTAATTATCAATAGCATCAGAGGTAGAATACTCCTTGGCCAGGTGTTTGAATATATCAAACACCTTCTTGGGATTCTTTTGATGAGAATAGACGTGGGAGAGTTGATCCTACATCTCCTTGGCCGTGCGCAAGCGCAGAAGGGATTGACTGATTTTGGGTTCAACACTGTTGACCATCCATGTCCTAACTCCAGAGTCGTCTTTGGACCACAGGTCATATGCCTGTTTAGCCTTGTCATCAACATTAGCAGTTGGTTCCGCCGGACCTGTAGTAGTAAGATGGGAGTAGCGCCCCTGAGCTTTGACATAGAGGTCAAAGGAGGCTGCCCAAGTGTGATAGTTGGAGCCGTCCAACTTGATAGTCGTCATGCAGAGATTGCGAAGCGGATCTGAGGACGCCATGGGAGGTCACAGAATGCAGGACGACCAGGCGGACAGGAGTTGCAGGCTAGAGCAAGAATCACATAGTAGTCAGCAGACGAATTTGCAGGCACGTAGCAGCAGTAGGCACATAGTAGACGAACGCAACATAAACCCAACTCAGGGGCAGTTCTAAAAATACTCGTGCACGGGCAGAAGATAGCAGAAGGAGATCTGATGCATCAGATCTCAGAAACCCACAGTTGGGCCGCAGTAGATATAGAAAACTTACACCAACATGGAGGAAAAACTTACTCCACCATGAGGCATAGGCAGAGAAAAAAAAGAGAGCCGGTTACGCCTTCAATGTGCCAGAACTGGAAAGTTATCGAAGAAGTACATAGGCGAGCCGGAAGAGAAAAGAGTGGTGGTGGTGGTGGCTAGACGAAGGAAAGGATGGTGGGTGAGGGAGAAAAGGAAGCAAAGAAGGGAAAAGAGGATGGATGGGAGAGAGAGGACATCAACAGGTGGTGGCGTGAAGGGGAGATGGGGGGCGGCGACGGTGGGGTGTGGGAGGGGGGTTGGCGGCGGTTGTGGGAGAGGGAGGGACGGGCGGCGGCTGTGGGAGAGGGAGGAGCAGTGGCTGTGGGGAGGGAAGTGGAGGCAGCGGGAGGGGATGGAGCAGGTGGAGGTGGCGGGCGGGGCTGTGGCCTGTGGGTGCAACGGCAGGTGGCGGTGGCGGAGTGGGAGGAAGAAGAAGGGAAGGAGGAGAAAGAGAGGGTGGCGGCTAGGGTTTAAGGAGGCATGGGTGATTAGGGTTGAGATGGGAGGGTCTCAAGATGGATCACGCTCTGATACCATCTAAAATCTAAAAGATTGTTTGTATTAGATGAGCAAAACCAATTACAAGAGACTCTCTTATATAGGAGAGAGTAAGAATAATTTAGAAACAAGAATATTCTAGAAAAAGGAAAAAGGCTAATGGGCTAATAAATAAAGGCCGATAACACTAATAAAGGGAAAATAAAACTAGGAAAATATATATACTAATACGAGTATCTTATGAAGACAGACCTAATAACCCGGGGAGATAGTTTGTCCGTTTTCGGATAAAAAATTAGTGCGCAAAAACAATTCATCCGAAAGTCCGAGCCGGGAGAGAAAACAACTGTTTGTTATGATGGAGAATAGAAAATGATGTTTTATCTTTGAGGACAAAAGATGGTTGTCGGTTGATTAGAAAACAGTTTGTTAAAATGGCCTTAGACCAAAGGCGTTTTGGTAGATTGGCATGGATTGCCAAAGACCAAATGACATTAAGCAAGTGGCGACGTTTACGTTCGGCAATACCATTTTGTTGAGGGGTATGAGCACACAATTGTTTATGCAGCATACCGACCTTGAGACACAAGGAAGCAACCTCAAATTGAGCATATTCAAGTGCATTTCCATTCTAAGAATTTTAATGGATGTTTCAAACTAAACAAGAATCATTTATGCAAGGCCTTAATTAAAGAAAAACTTCTTCATGATTTTAAATTAAGAAAAGCCAAGTAATTCTGGAACAATAATCAACAAAGGTCAAGAAATATCTACACCCATAATTACTAGCGGTATGGAAAGGTCCGCAAACATCGCTATGAATAAAAAATAAAAAAGTTTTACAAATTATTTTTTCCAGGGACAGGAAAAGACACCCTATGGTGTTTTCCCAATTGACATGCATTACATGATAATGAGGAAATAGAAGATAAAGTTGGATCCAAAACTTTTAATTTTTTGAGATACAGATGACCAAAACGAAGATGCTGGTGCTACGACAAACTTGCGATGAAGGTAGCATAAGATGTCGGCTGAGAAGGTTGGTAATATAGGTCACCAGAGCGTGCCCCTCATCCGATCATTCTCATACTCAACAAATCTTGTAGAACAACACCTGTAGGGCCAAAAGTTACGTAACATCTCAAAGAATCAACGAGTTTGGCAACATAAAGTAAATTGAATGGAAAATGTGGAAGATAATGAACAAATTGTAATTTTATGAAGAAGCTAGTGGCCAGCCATATTTTGTGACATTTTTGGTAGATCCATCTGCCAAGGTGACACATGAGTGAGGAATATGAGAGTCAATTTTTGATTATGTTGCATACCCATCATTTTCTGGGTAGCACCAGAGTCAACGATTCAATCATGTTGTAAGGCGATCATGGTTGACCCAGAGTTACCTTGGTGTGTAGATGCGAGGTAAGAAGATGAGGCCCGTTGAGCATAGAAGAAAATGTCTGGTTTCGATGTCGTTTTGGTGGCGACAGAAACAGAAGTTTCAACAAATTTTGAATGAAATTTTGATAAATACGCTCCAAGCATTTTGATGAAAAAATTAATGAATTAATTTATGGAAATTTACCAGAATGATCTACTAGTGTAGATCTACTCAAATATGTAATAATATTTCATATTGGATATGTGGGAGGTGGGGTCTCCTCATTTGTTAGTGAAGAACCGTGAATTGTTTCGATTGGGCATTTCGATGGGGAATTTTGATGTCAATTTTTCAATGGTGAAATCAATGAATTAAGTCCTTATAGTTTGCAACCACAATATAGACTTAAAAATACACAAAAATGTGCAAAAAATCTGCTCTAGATAGTACAGAGTATATGAGAAAGTAAAAAAATGACGATTTGCGTGTTTCGACAGTCCATTTCGATGTCCAATTGCCACCGAAAGAGAAACATTGTCAAAATTTCGACAGTTTTGGCGAAATTTTAACCATAGCTGTTGAGGATATACACGAGAATCAGTCTATCCAAGAGAAGCCACTAGAGATCTCGGTTGAGAGTGCAGTGGTATATCACCAACTTGTTGTTTTGTCAAGGAGACATGAAAGGAGCTCCTGGAGGAGGGTCCAAGAGAAGCGTACAATGGACTTTGACCTTGGCCGACATGGGTAGGTGGAGTCTGGACAATAGGCGCAGTGCCTCTGCCATGTGCACGCCCATAGTGAGTCGGATACCCATGTTTGGAATGACATACATCTTCAATGTGGCCCAACTTGCCACAATTGGTACATTTAGGGCGTTGTCCTCTTCCTCACCCACGTCCACGAGTTGCAACAACAACCGTAGCTTGAGTTTCAAAGACATTAGTGTTGGAGATGCGAACCGTTGTCATAGCATACACCTTGTTCATAGAGGGAAGCATGGCACCAACAAGCAGGAGTTGGCGAACTGCAACATACTGGGAATTGAGTCCGTTCAGAAAGCGCCCGGTGATGAGAGATTCCCTTTGGCAACTTCAGTAGATGTAGTCGGCAAGAAAAGTAGACTTGGTGGGCAAGTGCCTTCATTCAGTCAAAACACTTGGAGAGTGGGTGGTCACCCTGTTGCTTGGTGAAGATCCTGTCCATGGCATTGTAGAGGCGGTGGTAGTTATCTTCATCCCACATTGTTTTGACATTCCGATGCCACATGTATTTGACGGCAATATCCGGTTTCATACATGCCCAAAGCCAAGACAGGACTTGGCTGTCCCCGGTGACCCAAGTGTCATTGGGTCTGTGTGCTGCATCTTTGATGTATTGTAATTTGCTTCGTTACTCTAGAAAGGTCTGGACGACATTCATCCAGAGCAAAAATCTATCACCATTTAATTCAATTGCAGAAATCCGTGGCAGGTCATTATAAATGACGGGGGGATGGAATAGACGCCATGTGTTCAGCCATAGAGATAGACAATGGTACTGGAATAAAGGTGCGGTACAACAGAAAAAGAAGAGGCACTACCGGTAGTAGAAGCACGGTAGGATTAACAAGACAGAGAAAAAGCACTAACGGAATGTTTGCACAGTAGGAAAGCAATCACATGAATATAACACTGTGATGTAACACCATAGAAACTCCCAATTTAAAAGGTAATGCACTCAACCATGTGGTTTAGGGAACCACATGTGGTTTAGGGAACCACATGGAGAGGAAAAACGAAAGTATGTTTTTGCCCCCTCTTTTTTTGATTTGGGGTTTTTTCTTACTGCTCTCTTTCTCTTTTTTCTATTTTTTGTTTTATGTTTGTATCAATAGGAACGAAACACACAGAGTAAGCGAGAGAGAGGAAAACAAAAATTAACTCATCCATACAGCAGCCGTAGTAGACAGTGGATGCTTGGAGACGTAGCGATGCGTCCTGTGTGGCCCAACGGAAGGCTGGTGGCGGCCTAACGGCGCCGTGCGGGCAGCCTAGCCACTGCGGCTGGCCTAGCGGCTCCTTACGAGTTACGGCTGGCCTAGCGGCAGCCAGGGGTGTGGAAGGAGAGAGGAGGAAGGGTTGGACTTCGGGAGGGAAGAGCTGGGTGCTGCATCCTGTGTACGTCAGAGTGAGGCCCGTTCAAACTTGGCAGCACGTTCTTTTATCGCTTGCCTGTGCTAGTGCCTGTCCTCTTGATACCATGATGTAATATTAAAGCAGCGTTAGTTAAAACAATAAGAACCCTCTCCTATATACAGAGGGAGAGGGAGTTTGACGGGTTTAAATGGGCCAAGCCCAATAACCAAATATCTCAACAGTAGGTATATTGGGACTAACAAGCTTTGCTTAACTTAATACATGTATGGTCACACATCATGCAATCGTGAGTGGTGCTTTGCCCTCCCTCCTATATAAACATGTACTATATCACTGCTTGAACTATCAGATACATCTTGTTTCGTCTTTTACAACTCTACGTCCTTCAGTATAGATAGACATACAGATCGACTATACTTTTTTGGGAACAACAATAGAGGAGTGCACCTAATGCTGCCCCATAACCCCACAAACTCTGGGTGTGTGCCTCAGGATGGTAAATCAGGGATAATTTTCAATGTTCAAGCCTGGGTCGCTGCATTGGCGGTTCTTCAGCTTAACTAACAAGCAATTTCTCCCCGGTTGAGATCTACTTGGAACAAAACGGGCATATAATGGTTAAGATCTACTTGGAACAAATCAGACTCAGACATAGTATTAGTATGTGGTAATCTCATAAAAGGATCTTCTGTGATCCCATGGCGTTTTAAAGAACAAATACATGCTGTTAAGGATGCAACGAGTAACTTTGATATAAGCTGCTTGGTGGCTGAAAGGGAGGCTAATATGGTAGTTAGAGAATTTGTTGTGTACAGTAGTGCTCTTGATAGTATTTACTTCTTCAATAGCGTGGAGATGATGCCTCCTCGCATCATAGTAGTTTATAAATTTGATACTTATGAGTCTAATATATAAAACATTGTACAGAAAACTAAACGATACAGGATGCCATATGCAATTTTCTGTTGCCTGAAGTGATAGGTTATTTGTAAAAAAAGTCTACCTAAATTCACCAAAAAACAGAAAGCAAACTAAAACCACGACTATGACATGTTTGCTTTTTTCCTTTGCTCGGAAGTAATATATAGATACCATAGTCATTAATTTTTTTGCCGCATAATAGAAAATATATATTCTATCATCATCTTTTAATTTTCTTTAGTAAACAAAGTGTCTTTAGTTTTGCATGCTCATCTAGTCTACTAATTATTGCTTTATGCTATGGTTGTTTCATGACGTGATAGATTACAAACCATCGTTGACTTTATATTTTCTTATAAAAAGAAGATATTTTACTTAGTTCCTTTTTCTATATGCTATCTCATGTAATACAATTGGATTAACATTTTTCTGCGAAGTAAGTTTTCGAGCTAGTTTCTGTGACAATAAATCTGGTTCACACCTTACATCTGTACATTATCTATGATTGTCAAATTCCGTATAACACTTGCCATTTTTCAGATATTTATCACTAGGAAATCTGAAAGATGCCAATGTATTGTTGGACGAACTCAGCAAGCAATTAGAATCCAAGCAACTAGAATTACCCCAGACAGAATTGACACAATTTATGTGGTTTCTTCTACAAACGTGAGTTTTTCTTCCAAATTACATGTTATCTGAATAGACCTTGCAGACATGAGACTGAAAATTCAGCGTTTATAATGTTTATCGTTTTTCACAGCTCCATGACATGATTTTCTTACTTAAGATTGCTTCTACTTCCTGTCTCTGTCTTTGATAGTTTCACATGATTCTCTTACGATCATAATTAGGAATGATACACTAAATCATGTGAGTAGGCATGACATCTTTGCTAAACCTCTTTTTTAGGGTGCATCTTTGCTAAACCGGACTCTACCTATTTATGTCAGGAATTAATAATTGTCATAATGCTGACAAATTGGTCAACCTAGGACAGATAAGCTCAGTACACAACCTTTGTATCATATTCGAGTTTGAGTAGTTATGGTTTTGCTTGTATAGGATTGACGTAAGTTGGTTTTAAACAAATGTCTCAATACCACTGATTCATGTCTTGGAGTCTAAATTAATTTAATCTCTGTGTTGTTGGCAGAATTAAATTACATTCTGATCACAGCTGGGGCTTGAGTAGAGCCTCAATCCTGCTACACTGTTTCATATGATCATGATTTTTCGCATGATTTGTGATCTAGATGACTCTTGTTTACTATAAATAGTAGGGTTTCTGATTGATTTAAGTAATTATCGAGCATGTTACTTTAAACCATCTTGTATTCTATTGTGATTGACTGCTTTATATGTCACTTGGTTGTGTTCCCCTATGTTTTCATTATGCAGATTGGAGAGGGATGCGCTGCCCTTATTTAGAATATTAAGACAGAAATACAAGTCTAGCACAGATAGAGAGGCCATATTTGAGGAGGTGAATTTATTTTCCTTATTGACTCATACACAAGTTATATCACTGACACATTATCATGTTCTGAATTGGATAGGAACCCCCTACGTAAAACCTCCGTTTTTGTTTAGTATATGCTTACTTGCTGTGGCCTGTGGCAATTTGTTTTCCTACATTATTAGAACATATGGTGATTTTTCAGTTAATTTCTAGAATGCATGTTATAAACTTTAGGCAGGGTGTGGATAGATTCTGATTTGAAACCAGTTTGTCGAGACATCAAATGATTGAAAGCTCTTAGCTGTTCAAATCTCATGTCTGCTTTATGCAAGAACATATTGACTTGAAATGAGGTCCAACATGATTAATAGGCTGCATAAACATTTTAGACTGTATTTTAGGGTAAAGTTTGAGAAAACAGTGTTTAGATTCGAATACTAAGGTTGAATATAAGAAGTTTACAATGAAATATAAACATGTTACTTTTTTTTTTTGGGATATAAACAGGTTACTTTGCCTTCAGTAACTAGCCTTTTTATGATTAAAATGATTCATAACACCCGTACTATACCGGAAATAGACCCATAAGGACCCAATAACGACCCAGCAATAGTATTGTAATGGCCAGATTCCAAGGTGTACTGTTGTGTATCTTTTGTGTATTTTTGTTTAGTTTTCTGAAAATATAGCCCTTACAAGCCAACGACTTAGTAACGGCTGTAATGGTCCAAAATGTGCAATGCTCTTGTATATCATGTGTACTGTTGTTTGGATCGATGCATCCTGTGTAAAAAAGCATACATCAATATTTTACCGTTCCAACTGTTAATGGACTGATGGCTTGTAACAGATATATTTCACAATACACAGACACATATAGTACACAAATATATATACATACACATCAAAGTTTCACCGTTTCAACAGCTATTTTGCCATTACTAGTCCTTTCGCTCACAATGGATATATTTTGATATTCAAATTAATGCACATAAGTTATGTGACATAACAGTACCCACATTACACCCACATTATACTTAAATGGCCCATAAAATTTAAAACAATAGTGTATATTGGAATATGACCGTAACCGTGAACGTTTCTGGTACTACAACTGTTGTGTATCACTACCCTTTTTTGTAATGTAATGAATGTAACAATTATGGTGTACCCTTCCAGTTTCAAGATTGCCCCAATTTTGGAATTGCTGTCATGAATGATAGGCATGCACCTAGGAAGCATGGACACTTCCCTGTTTGCCATGTGCGTGCCACACGTGTCCAACATGGACAGACCTGGACACGCGGTGGACACGCCAGGAGGCGTGTCGACTTTGATATTTTTTTGTCATTGCAGTGCCGAACACGTCTTGGACACACCCAAGACATGCCTGCCCAACCAACTTCAGCCTAAGAGTATGACAAAACAATCCTTCTCCAAATCCCAACTTTGTCCTCCACTACTCCTTGCCCTATTAACGTCAAGTGGTTATGCTCCGCAGCCAAGCTGTCAATACCCTTCTATAGCAATTGTAGCAACCATCATCAATGGTATCATCTCCGCCAACTATTGCAGCTTTCAAGGACTGCCACTTTAACCACAAGGAGGAAAGCAGTTGGATTCATCGCCTTCTCTTCTAGTTCCATGTAACTCTTCCGCCTTTGCTTCTCCCCCCTTCTCTTCCTGCTTCTTCTTGTCTCTCTCCTCTTTTTCCTACTCGAAACTTGCAATAGCTGCACAAGCATTCGTTCTCTTTTTTCTGCTCCTCTATGTCTGTTTCTCCCTCGTCTACTTTTCCTTCTCCCCCTCCTGTTCTTTTTCTTATTCCTCCCTCTCCTCTTTTTCCTATTTAAATGTGACAACAACTGCATCATTGCTCCCCATCACCTTCTCTTATTTTATGTTGGTCTTCTACGTTTCCATCTACCTTCTCTTGCCACTCCTCCCTCTACTCTTCTTTTTGCTTCTCTAGGGAAAAGTAGCGGATTACTGTCCTCCCTACACCTCTTTTTCTTGCTTCACTATGTCTCCCTCCTCTTCTCTTGCCCCACCATATTAAGTAGCTCTGTAATGTATTCATCTTCCTTTTCTTTTCTCTCAACCTCCAAGACATACCTTCATCCTCCATCCCCTCCTCCATCACCAACACTAACATATTTCCTCACCCCTCCCCTTCCTCTTGATAGTTCATGTTGTTCACCATTATTTCCACTAACAGTAAAAAAAACTACTGCCCTTAAAAAATTTACTGCTCTAAATTTTACAATTCAATTGAACAACAATTTTATAATCAAACATCTTTGTAGATGTTGCAATTTGATCCATATTGTGACTTGTGGATATATTGTTATATGTTGACTGTTGGTTGGATTTCATGGTAATTGCCCCTATGGATGAGCTATTTAGATCATTATGTGTTTATACATTGTTAGAAAGTATTATAGGCCTATTTAGTTAATAGGTTAATTAGTTATGAGCTTATGTATCACGAGCCATATAGCCTTACTTGAGTCCCAAATCTCTAATGTTTCCCCCCTTTCTCCTATATATAGGACATGGGCGTGCCTTCTAATATAACACAAGACAAGTGAGTTTTCCCTCACACTTTTCAACATACATAAAACCATGGAACTAAACTTCGATGAAGTTGGGCAAATTTTTGTCGAAACTGCGAACTTCGACCAAGGGCGAAGTCAAATCCGCAATACCTCAGCCTCATCCAAGCTTCGGGGCGAAGTTTTCCTGTTTTCATCGAAGTTGGATTTTTTTGTGTATTTTCATCCCAACTTCTCCGAAGTTGTCGAAGTTTCCTCGAAGTTGGCGGGGTTGGGACGAAGTTGAGATGACCCAGAACATTAATCCTAACTAGTGCCTTAATGGCCATGTAAGGTTCAAGTGTCGCCTCCAACCCTCTTCACAACTTCTAATATCCACTCCTATGTTATTGCCACTCTTTCCTAGAGAGGGTCTTGTAACTACAATTTGGTTGTATATTGTATATGATGCATCTGTTCAACACTTTAAATGTATTTGTACGTGTACTGCACGTTTGGCCATTGCAACCAACACATTGCATTATCAACCTACCTAGGGCTAGAGAGTCATGAATCATGTTTTTGTGTTAAATTAACAAGTATAAGATAGAGATATAACTTAATTAGAAGTTTTCAATCGAAGTTTCCTTCAAATTCACATCATTTTCTTCAAAAATTGGCATCGAAGTTTGTCGAAGTTTCCACAAACTTTCACTTCCACACCTGGCGAAGTTGACACGAAGTCGAAGTCCTGCACCATGCATAAAACATATTATATATGTATATATGGACCTACATATCTGTTTATTTATATAGTTAATGTGTCGAGTGCAGTGTCTGCGCCCTCTATTTATGGAAATTACTATGTATCATGTCTGTTTCTAACTCTGTGTTTTTGCCTATGCTTCCTAGGAGTGCACCTATCTACACATTGACGTTGTCATGGAAAGCTCGTACTAAAGCAGTACCATGGCACCCTCAGATACCCTAAGAAGATATCACACTCTCACTACTAAAAAGTTGTGTCTTTCTTGTGCATTCATGTGTGTATAATAGCTTGACTATGTATAACAACATGAAATTGTAAATCACACTCAAATCCCTTTCTTGTGTTATGAAGATAGTGACCACAACACAACTGAGTTTGTTGCGAAGCATGTCAATGGAAGGGCCACAAATTTTTTGCTAATGAAGGAGAGGAATTGAAGCTGGTATATTGATGATTGTTGACGAGCATGGTAGAACCCGAAGTTATCTTTGTAGTTAATTACTAGCGTGCTACACAGCTTTATTTGACGAATAAGAGATCTGAACTCTAATGTATATTCAAAATTTTTTATGTGGAAGTGGAAACTAATTTAAGAAGAAAGTGTGTACCCTTCGATTTAATAATGCTAGAGAATACTTCAGCCTTGACTTCCCTCATTTTACCATCACACACGTCATCATCCATAGTCATCTTGCCTACATACACCACAACATAACAGTGGTTGAAAGAATGATTTGTCATATAGTTGAGACCAGCCACATTCTTCTTCTTCACATGTATTTACCTAGGGAATTTTAGGGTGATGTTGTTCTTACAACTACTTATCTCATTAATCATCTGCCATCATATCTCATTCAAAATCACATACCTGTTTAGATTCTTCATCCTATGAAGCCATTGTACCATGTTCCACTAAAAGGTGTTTGGGTGTGTTTGCTTTGATTCACGCCTTGGTCCAGGAGTGGGAAAGTTGGGTCCCAAGGCCACCAAGTGTGTCTTCTTGGTTACTCTAGAGTGTAAAAGGGGTATAAGTGTTTTAGTCCTACCTTACATCACTTCTTTGTGTCTGCGGATGTCACCTTTGAAGACATCCTCCTTTGATGATAGTGCTTCAATGACACTAGTCGTTGTAGAGGAGCTCTTGCCTCTTCTTGTGTCGTTTAGTCTGTTGTTCCTTTGTCTCATGGTAGTGATTGTCCTCATGACGTTGTTCCACCCAGTTCCACTAGGCCACTCAACCTCAGGTATATACTGGTCATACAGGTGGCGGTGGACTGTCCGGTTTAGGTATCAATGTAGGTGGAACAGAGGCTCCCGATAGTTCATCTCCTTCTCCAAATGTTTCCTTGTGAGAAGGTTAGGTAGAGACAATTTCTTTTACAGTAGAATCTTGTCTATTGCTTTAAGTAAAGGTTTTAGATCTTGCACTCTTAAAAATATTCAACATTCCTTTTTTAGCTTTGTTTCATATAGCCATGTTTTACCTTAATATTATGCCTTTATTTCTTCTATATCCTCTGTCTCTGTACCTTCGTCTATTTTAGGTACACTGAATCACCCAAGTTGGCGTCATGCTACGGATGAGGAGATGTTAGCTCTTTACCATAATAAGACATGGTCTCTTGTTTCGCGCTTGCATGACAAGTTTGTTGTTGGATGTTGCTGGGCTTACACTGTTAAAGTGAGTGCAAATGATTGTGTTGATCAGCTCAAGGTATGTTTGGTTGCCAGGGTTGCACTTAGGTTTAGGGCGAGGTTTACTCAGAGATCTCTCCTGTGGCAAAGATTGCATCTGTTTGCATTTTCTTGTCTCTGACTGCTCTTCACTCTTGGCCTCTACATCAACTGTCGTGGAACCGCTGTTACCCCAATCCCACTGCCCAAATAGATAGTATTAATAAACTGAGACTCGTTTATTAAGTGAGTAAAACAATGTACAATGTAGTCTCTTATATAACAGAAGAGAATAAAGACTAAAGCATATGTGAGCAATATGGGACTAAGCTACAAAAGTGAACAACATAAGTGAGGCACATGCTATGCACATGACACTCAACACAACATAACAGAACACAACATATCTCTATACTCCCCCTCAAGCTGGAGCGTAGATGTCGAACATGCCCAACTTGTCAACTAGAGTTTGAAAACGAGCTTTGGGAAGTATCTTCATGAAGATGTCTGCAACTTGTTTGTCAGTACTAAGATATGGAGTGCAAATCCGGCCAGAGAGAATCGCTTCTCGAATAAAGTGACAATCGACCTCAATATGTTTCGTCCTCTCATGAAAGGTGGGGTTGCTCGCAATAAAAATGGAGGCCTTATTGTCACAAAACATCGGAATAGGGCTGGAATAAGATATATCAAACTCCTGAAGGAGACTGAACCCACAACAGTTCGCAAGCAGTATGAGCCATTGTTCGGTATTCCGCCTCTGCACTAGATCTGGCGACAACAGTCTGCTTTTTGCTTCACCAGGTGATAAGGTTTCTACCCATAAATGTACAGTAGCCTGATGTTGACTTTCGATCAGAACGACGTCCTACATAGTCCGAGTCAAAGAGACCCGATAGGTTGCAGTGGCCATGCTTCTTAAACATCCAGCCTTTCCCTTGAAAACCTTAAGATATCTCAGAATATGGCATATAGCATCCCAATGACATTGCCGGGGTTTATCAAGATACCGACTGATGAATCCGACGACAACATTAAGATCAGCTCGTGTGACAGTCAAATAAATCAGCTTGCCTACCAGCCTTCTGAACTGGTGATGATCAGCATAGGGAGGAGAGTTTGCATCATCCCAGTCCATGTTTGGGTCAAGTGGAGTGTTAGCCGGTTTGCAGCCTAACATGCCAGTTTCCTGCAACAGATCAAGCACATATTTTCTCTGAAAGAGACACAGTCCTGCAGATGATCTGGAGACTTTAATGCCTAAGAAATATCGAAGTTTGCCGAGATCTTTAGTAACAAAGTACTTCTCTAAGTAAGTTTTAGTTTCCTGTATGCCCACAGTATCACTGCCAGATAAGATAATATCATCCACATAAACAATCAGAATGACAAGTCCAACCACTGTCTTGCGAATAAAGACTGAATGATCAAAATGAGAACGACGAAAGCCAAAGGTGACTAAAATCTGACTGAGCTTGTCAAACTAGGCTCGCGGACTTTGTTTGAGACCATGAATAGCCTTATTCAGCTTAAATACTTTGGAGGCAGACTCCCCCTGAGCAACGAACCCAGGTGGTTGCTCCATGTTTTTATTCACAACAACAGAAATCAGAATGCGAACAGAGTTTAATCGTGCAACAGGAGAGAAAGTCTCAAAATAATCGACACCGTATGTCTGTGTGTAGCCCTTTGTAACAAGACAGGCTTTGAGACGTTCAATAGTCCCATCAGGCTGATATTTAATAGTAAAGATCCAACGAGAGCCCACTGTAGGGCAAGAAGAAGGGCGATCCAGCTCCCATGTCTTGCGATCACACAGAGCCTGCATTTCCTGGTCCATTGCCTTCTTCGATGCTGGATAGTAAGAGCCTCTGTCACATTTTTCAGAACAGTGACAGCAAAAAGAGTAGAAGTAAAGCAGGCAAAGTTGTTATGCAGATTGTCAGATGTGTAGAAATGACTGATGGGATGTTTAGTACAAGAGCGAATACTTTTCCGTAAGCTGATAGGAAGGTGCAAGTCAGAAAGAAGGTACCTTAGTGTTTGTTTGATCATCCACTGACGTAGGAATTGGTTGAGGAGGGGCCATGGAAGGAGTGCTTGTCTTCGGTCGACGTTTGTAGACTTGCAGCAGACGTTCTTCAGGCTGGTCAGAGACAGACAAATCTTCAACAATGTCCGGTAGAGGTGTTTGTGCCCACACATCATGAGATAGACTTGCTCCATCCTCAGAAAAGAAGGGCATATGCTAAAAAAAGACTACATCCGCACTGACAAACCACTGTCTGAGTATCACATCAAAGCAACGATAGCCTTTTTGAGTTCTCGAATAACCCAAAAAAATGCACTTGGTAGACCGAGGGTCAAGTTTCGACATTCCTGGGCGCAGATTCTTAACAAAGCAGGTACACCCAAAAATGCGGGGTGGTACAGAAAAAAGAGGTGCATAAGGAAACAAAATCGAGTAAGGTATGCGATTTTGTAAAACAGAAGAAGGCATGCAGTTTATAAGAAAACATGCCGTAGTGACGGCCTCAGGCCAGAAACGGTGAGGAACTTTATAATGGATAACAAGAGTGCGAGCAACCTCCAAAAGATGGCGATTTTTATGTTCAACAA
Source organism: Alisma plantago-aquatica (assembly GCA_963693085.1). Classification (NCBI taxonomy): domain Eukaryota; kingdom Viridiplantae; phylum Streptophyta; class Magnoliopsida; order Alismatales; family Alismataceae; genus Alisma; species Alisma plantago-aquatica. The sequence goes on along the minus strand of OY856409.1, from coordinate 471,051,495 downwards.
CACCGTTTTGCTGAGGAGTATAGGGGCAAGTGGTTTGGTGTATGGTGCCATGATCAGAACAAAAGGAAGTGACATACTTCTGCATAAACTCTAGGGCATTGTCAGTACGGAGAATTTTGATGGTTTTATTGAATTGGGTTTTAATTTCAGAAAAGAAAATGTGAATATTGTCCAAAATAATACTCCGATCTTTGAGCAAAAATAACCAGGTAGCACGGGAATAATCATCAATAAAAGTCAAAAAATATTGAACACCAGTTTGACTTGGGACACTGCATGGACCCCAGATGTCCGAATGAGCAATATCAAAAATATCTTTAGACCCAAGTTCTTTCTTAGCAGGAAAGACAGACCTCGTTTGTTTACCCAAAACACAGGTTTCACAAGAGAATTTATTTTTAGCTAAAGCAGGAAATAAAAGCTTCAACTTTGCAGCAGACGGATGACCCAGCCAGAAGTGCCACTGAAGTCCTGAGACAGATGTAGATAAGAGATCTGAAGCTGCAGGTGGTCCATCCAAGTAGTAAAGTCCATCTGGTCCTTCATGGCCCGAACCAATCCTCGTCTCGTGCGGAGATCCTTCAAAACACAACTAGAAGGATCAAATTTAATAGAGCACTGAGGTTGTTTGACAGTTTTACTGACAGATAATAAATTAACAAGAAACTGAGGTATATATAAAACAGAGTGAAGATTCATTTTGCGAAATAGAGGAACTGTGCCAACGCCATAGACAAGCGTTTTTGAGCCATTAGCAACTGTGACCGATGGAATATGTGAAGTTTTAGATAGAGCAGAAAATAAGTGGATGTCGTCTGCCATGTGGACAAACGCTCCAAAATCAATACACCACTTATGGTTACCAGCAGAGGGAGACGCAAGCATAGCAGAGGAACCAGCCGCCGATGTCGAAGGTAGTTGAGTCATTCGCTCCTGGAAGAATTTCTCGAACTCAGAGCGAAGCCAGTCAGTGGATGGAGGAGCAACTGGTGGATCAGATGCAGCTTCAGTAGGAGCTTCAATGGAGGCCTGGTTTGCCCAGGCTGGCTTGCCGTGCTTGATCCAACACCTATCTTCAGTGTGATTGTCACGACCACACCAGTTGCAGTAGCGAGGTCCAGTGGCTTGACCTCTTCCAGGAGCAGTAGAAGTACCTCTTCCTCCAGAAGGCGGTGGACAACCTCCACGTCCATGACCGCGGCCACGTCCAGAATCAGAAGTACGAGCAACCAAGGCAGGATGCTCAATAGCAGGTGTAGAGGATACAAATGGGAGTCGTTGGACTCGCTTTAGAACGTCGCGAAGAGTCAGTAGCGGATCACTTGACAGTATTTGATCAACCACGCCTAAAAAAGATATAGGTAGGGCAGCCAGGAACTGAACAAGTTGGAGTTAATTGCGCTGTTTCTGAGCCTTTTTGATGTCAGCAGTCAGAGGGTGGTAGATCTCATACTCATTCTAGACAGCAGAACATTGGTTGTAAAAATCTTCAATAAACGCATCTGAGTAGTACTCCTTGGCTAGGTTTTTGAAAATTTCAAAAACCCTCTTCGGAGTTTGCTGGCGCGAGTAGACATGAGATAGCTGGTCCCACATAGCTTTGGCATCATGAAGACACAGTAGATACTGACTAATGCGCAGCTCGGTGCTGTTGAGAAGCTAGGACATAACGCTCGAGTTGTCTTTGGACCATTGGGCATAAGCTTGTTTGGTCTTGTCATCAGCAGTAGCAGGAGGGGCAGGAGGAGGATTTGTGGTAAGATGTGAGTATCGGCCTTGAGCCTTCACATACAGAACAAAGGACGCCGACCACAGATGGTAGTTTGATCCATCGAGCTTGACAGTGGTAACACAGAGAGACCGAGGAGGCTCCACGGAAGCCAAACTGAGCAGCGACAGGTAGTAGCAAGATGGTGGCGTAGCAGCAACAAGAGAACCCACAATGGGCAGCAATAGACAGTAAATAATGAACCCTCTACGGGGCAGTAGCAGCAACAGGGATCTGACGCATCAGATCAGAAGGACCCGTTTTCGGGCAGAGATGGATAAAAATAACCTACGCCGGCATGAGGAAATCAATATTCCTTCATGAAGCGCAGGCAGAAAAAGATCCGGAGACGTAGATGACTCTCAACGTGAGAGATCTGACTGTCTGGAAGAATAGATGAACCGCTAGAAGAGGAAGGGAGTTGATGGTGGGGAAAGTAGAGGACGGAGAAGAGTAGCAGTTGGTGGGTAGAGGAGTGGGGAGGAGAGAGGCGGAGGTGGAGACGGCGGCAGCCGGTGGGTGAAGGGGCTATGGTGGCAGCAGCAGGGGGGTGGAGGGCGGCGGGTGGTGGTGGCGATGGGTGGAGGTAGGTGGCGGCGATGGGTGGTGGTGGGGGAGGGCTGTGGAGGGCGACGAGTGGTGGTGGAGGCAGGGAGGGCAGCAGCGACGGCGGCACTAGGCAGGGAAGCCGCCGACGGCGGGGGGGGGGTGCTCAGGGCATAGGGGCAGGGTGGGAAGAAAAAAAGGAGACTGGGCCTGCCCTTGATACCATATTAATAAACTGAGACTCGTTTATTAAGTGAGTAAAACAATGTACAATATAGTCTTTTATATAACAAAAGAGAATAGAGACTAAAGTAGAGGTGAGCAATATGGGACTAAACTATAGAAGTGAACAGAATAAGTGAGGCACATGCTATGCACATGACACTCAACACAACATAACAAAACACAACATATCTCTATAGATAGTATTAATAGGATTGAAGCGTTCGTCTTTGAACAACTCGAAGATCAACACAAAACATATGTAATAATTGAAATAAAACTTCTCTTTTATTGATATTGAACCTAAAGGTTTAGAAAAGGAGGGCCCGAAGGCGACATGATATGAAAGATACAAGAGCAGAAGCTAATTAGCTAGCTACTAGATCCCAAGTACATTAGATAATACATCAAATTCTTGTTTGTGGAAGAATGTTCCTAGTTTTTCAAAGATTTCAGAATAGTGGAAGCATAATCTTGGCAAGGTTTCATCATATACCTAAAATCATAAAAATCAAGACAATCAATGCAAGGCATTGGTATGGTTTAGGAAAAAAATCTTACAACAGTTTGTACTTGCAAAAATAATAACTTGACATGACTTATATAGGAAACAATAACAGATAGTATAGAACTTTGTTTGTTCAAAAAATTTATGTTTAATTTTGAATTTGCAACACACTTTGGACCTGGGTCAAGAAATCACCTCACATTCGCAAGATGTGGGTGAAGGGGCCAAAAGTGCCACTCAACTCCAACAGAAAGGCTCAGTTGCCACTTGACCCATAGGGGAAAGGCTATATACAAGATGGCCAGTTAATCCAAATCCAAAGATAAGCGAAAGGCTTTAATACGAGCAATAATAAGATAACGAGAGGAGTACACTGACATCATTGATTATGTTTGGGTGGATGCACAAAATATTATAGAAAATCAAAACCTTAATCTATAGGGAATGGAGTAGTTCATCAAGTACACAGGCAAGATTTTCAAAAAGAGTACATAAAGGTATATAGTGCAATACAACAACTAAGTCAGGAGAAGTATACACATGCCTTTACTAGATCTGGAAGTAATAAGATCCAAGAAGGGAGTAGTCTAGTGTTAGGATCAAATCCTAGTTAAGGGTTGAGTAGATCAAATAATCAAGATTTGTGTTCAAGAATTAAGGTTTTCAAGTTACAACTTTAGAGTATTTTGTTCCTTCTTGACCCTAGCTCTGATCGTTCATCTCCGAATAACAAAACTAGCAAAGTTCAGTTTTATCACAAAGCATGTTCAAGTGGATGAATGATCCATCTAGGTCATAGTTAACCTGTGTTTTAGAAAGTGCGAAGCGCGAAGCGTGCAGATTGCCCTCCTTGAAGCGGAAAGCGGGAAGCGGGTTTTGAAGCGGATAAAAGCGGGCGCTTTTTGAAAAAGCGGTTCACATTGTTTCATATTGATTTGTAAAATTTTTGTGATCATCCTACCACCAACAAACAGAAATATTACTCAAAAATCAAGTATTTTGAATAATATTTCACCACTACAAATGACTTTCATAGATCAAAATGGTTCTGAATAACAAAAGTAAATGTTTACAAGCTAAAAAGCAAAGAAACTTCAAAGAAAACCATAGTCCTCGCTCGTAGAGCGAGTGAAAACAAACTCATCATCTAAAGATGCCTCAATGTCATTAAGATCATTGTCAACATCCATGTAGTTGTCATCATCACCATCAGATTCAACATCACCATACTCCTTGTTTGTTTTTTTCTTTGCATCCACTTTTGAAGTAGTCATCCTTGTGCTTTTCCTAGTCTCTGCCACTTCTTCTGCCCCACTAGCTTTTGCAACTGCTCCCCAAGTAAGTCCAGCACCTGGATAGATTTCTTCTTCATCTGGGTCTAGCTGTACCATCCAATCTTTAGCCTTGTCTCTATCTTGAGACTCTATTGGATCATAATCTTTTTCGGCTTTCTCCTTCCGCTCCTTGAGTTTGGCATTAAATTGAATGAATACCAATGCTTCAAGCCTCTTCACATCCAACCTATTTCTCCGTTTTGTATGAATCTAAGCAAGAAATAGATTATTAACATAAATAATTAATCATACATAGTCATTTTATAATAGTAAATTACTAAGGGTTGCTTATATTACCATCTCGAAGGTGCTCCAATTCCTCTCACATCCTGACGACGAACAAGTTAGATTCAACACTCGGATGGCCATTTTTTGCAAGTAAGGTGTAACACAACCAAAATTAATCCACCATTGAACTGTAGGGTAGGTGTAAATTGAAATTAGTAAGCCATGATCTATTTAACAAAAAAGAGTTAAGACCCTTCTATAGCCCATACCTGGATTTATGTTGATGTCATTTCGTTGTCGAATAGCAGCTGCTCTTCCAAAAGAACCTGACCCATCCCGATAGGCTGGTAACTCCTTCATGATGACGCCATCTTGGATATCTGGCTCAGGGTAGAATGTCTCAATGCACTCTATGAGACCATCCATAATCGAACTAGTACTATCGATGTCAGAGTCTCTCCAATACAAAAATGGGTTCAAATAATAACCTATATGATTTGAGTGTTAGTAACTTAGTATAATATGAATAATATTCATTGAATATCGAATTTCATCAAACTAATTGCACAAAAGAGTGGTGGTGTTCAACTACCTGCAGCATGTAAGGGTCGATTCAGCTTTTTGTCCCATTTTTCTTCCACTATCTGAAACACCTGCTTGCGAAGCGGCTCATCATTAGCTAACTTTGTATCTAGTTCATCGAGTGTGGCGACCATAGCTTGTTGTATGTAGCCCATAGCAGGTGTTTTATCCCCATCAACCAGTCGTAGAACATTTACAAGCGGTTTGAAAATTTTAAGCACTAACTGAACTCCTCGCCAAAATTGGGACCCACCAACAGTAGCTGCAGCCTTAATGCCCTCAGGACTCTTCGAGAATTTGCATTTGAGCCATTCTTCAGAAACGAACATCCTTCTTAAATTGGACATGTTTTTTAAGAGACTTTCTAAACTCAAAAATGCTGTAGCAAATCTAGTAACACCCGGCCTAACTAGATCACGTCCCAAGAAGCTTCTCATGATACTGAGAGTTAGGTGATGGCTGTAGATAAAAATAGTGAGTGTTTTTGCCTTTTTAAGGACATTTTGTACCCGGTGCAACTTTCCGATCGCCTCCAACATCAAGTCGATGCAGTGTGCGGCACATGGGGTCCAAAAGATCATTGGTCGCTTCTCCTTCAGCTGGCGACCCACGGCAAGATTAGCTGCAGCATTGTCACTAACCACCTGGACAACGTTCTCCTCTCCAACTTCTTCAATAGCATCATTGACAAGGTTGAATATGTAGTCTGCATTGTGTATTTGACCTGAACAATCAACTGCCTTGAGAAAATAGGTCCCGTAACGGCTATTGACGTATATATTCATGATACTTCTATTGCGTTTGTCTGTCCAAGCATCTGTCATCAAAGAGCATCCAGACCGTTTCCACTCTTCCCTATGTATTGCAAGGGCTTCTTTGGTAGTTTCCACCTCCTGCCTGAGTAACCGTTCCCTCAACTCATAATAGGAAGGTCCCTTCAAATCAGGTCCAAACTGACCTATAGCTTCCAACATCACTTGGAAGCTGTTGAGGTTAACAGTATTCATTGGGATCCCTAATTACAAAAAACAAACAACAATTACAATTAGGGTTCTAAAATTTTTGAATCTACTTGCATAATAGAAATCTACGAGCACGAATTAGGATTTTACCAGCCTCATAAATCCATCGAGCTATATATTGACATGTCCTAGCCCTTCGCTCTTTACCTAACTTATTCGGTATTGTTGGTTGCTTAGATACCACCCTGTCTTTGACAATATCTTCTGGGTTTCTAAAGAAATAAGTGTCAAGCTGACCTACAACTTTCGGCTTCTTCCTCTGTGAATCCCCAATATCGACAAAGTCATCTGCACTTTTGTCAATTTCGACATCACCACGCAAATCTTTCAACTCTTGAGCCCTCTTGTTCTTCTTTGCAGCAAACTTTTCCAAATACTCAGTAATTTCCGTCTTCACCTCGGGAGGAACCTTCTTGCATGCGTCGACATCTCCACGTTGGCCTGCAAGATGTTTCTTCAATCGGAAAATTCCACCCGTTGATATATGATCACAGAAGTTGCATTTAACTTTCTCCCTTCGGGCTGGATCTGGAAGAGTGCAATACTTCCACCTGGGATCATTTGATTTAGCCGACATTTGAGCACCACCGACCATACTAATTGTGATTGACAAAAGAATAATCAGTGATTGAGTAGTCATTATTGATACTCAATTATTAAATAGTATAGTGAAACTGTGAAATTGAATATTTGTAATTGTAATCGTAATATTAGTATGATACTAATAGTATCCAATAATTGGATTCCAATTACTGATATTTCACTCACATCATACATATCATGTAAATTACTGTTGTAAATTACTGTTTTAAGAGTATTGCATCTTGTTCAATGTTGATGTTAGTAACATCATGTTACTGATGTATGTTACTCGTTCAAAATTCATCAATCACCATTGATTTAATGATAAAAGTTTTATCATAAAACAGTAGTATTGCAAATTTGCAATTACTCGTTCATTAAATGACTGAAGTGAAATACTTGGTTCAAAACAGTAGTACTGAAATTACTCATTCAAAATGTATGCAATCTGTGATAAAATGGTAGTAGCATGGAAAAGCAGCACAGCAGTTTTCATACGGATCAGTGTGTAAAAAATTAAGCTACTATCAAGCTACTGATCAATTAAAAATAAATTACTAGGGACGTTGATAGTAGGTGACTACTGACTAGGTAATTACTAAATAGATATATCGTATACATTGACGATGGATGATTTCATAGCATTGGAACAACAGCACAGCAATTTTCTTTCATACGGATCAGATAGCAATGGCTATTAGCATTAGCAAGGAAGATTAAGCAGCAAGGAAGAGTTCAGTTTTAATTAAGTGATTCACCGTACACATACTTCAGTAGGATTGTAGGATTCATAACAGGGTAGTAGGGTACTTATAAGAACAATGGACAGTAATGTAGGAATGTAGGATAGAAGAGACAAGAGAGAAAAGAAAAAAGAAGAACAGGGTTGAGAAGAAGACCTGAAGAACAGGGTCAGGAAACTTACTTGACGTGGACGACTTTCCTTGGGGCGTCTCTGCTAGCCAATGGCGCCTTCAACTTCAAGGGACTCCGCCGTTGTCTTCTGGTAGCTTGCCGCCTTCAAGGGCATCCACCGGTGTTGTAGGTTGCCGCTGGTCTGCGTCCAGGCACTGCTCCGCGTCAAGGGGCTGCCAGGCTGCTTTGCATTTGTCCGGCTTGAAGCGCTGCTGTGCGCCGGAGTTGGTTGCTTCACCGTGAAGAAGGTCCGTGCGGGAGAGGGCTTTTAATAAGCCTGTGCCTGTTGACGCCATTGGGACTCCTTTCCGCATCGGGAAAGTCCGCTAGGGCAGCGGTTGAAGGAAACGAGGAGTCGGGATCCTTGCGTATCTATCGGGGACTCCCCAAGAACAAAACGCTGCAAGTTATTGGCTTATTGCAAGGCAACGAGCCTTTTTTGCCCCCATGCGGGCGCTACAGCCGCTTAAGCGCACTTCAAAAAAGCGGCCCACAGCGGCCGCTACAGTAAAAAACGCTCTTTTGCCGCAAAACAGCAAATCGCAGCGGCTACTATGCTCTACCGCTAAAGCGGGCGCACGAGCCGCTTTTTTAATCAATGTAGTTAACAATATCAAATATCCTTAAGTTTTCATATTAAGATTTAGGTCCACATAAGAAGTACCATCATCAAACTTTAAGATATAGGTTTCGAAAGTGATTTCTAACTCTGACCCAATTAGGGTTTAGGTTATGATGATCAAAGCCAGACCGAATTTTACCCAGACATACCTATTATGAACAAAATCAAGCCTAATTTGATTTAATTTAACCCGAAATGACCTACTTTGATCTAATCAGACTTAAACGAGTTCCTATCCCCTAAAAATGACTTAAATATTGCCAAAAACCCTAGGCGCCCATGTAGGCCACTGAAGGGTCTAGGCACCCAAAGTTAGGACACCCCAACGTCTAGGATGCCTAGGTGGCCCCCCTATACAACATGAGTCCCACAATCTCTCTCTCTCTATATATATATATGCGTATGTCTGTCTGTCTATAAGGTAAAAAACAATGTTGCTCATTCAACAAATTTGTGACTCAGTTGAACCAAAGGATTGAAATTAAAGATAAATTCACGAGGAAGACTTGTCTCTTTTAGGTTCACTCATGCGACAAGGAATTGGTTAGTGGTATTCATTGAAAATACTTGAATCTGATGATGCATCCAAGTAAGAGACCAAAGTCATAACAACCCTGGTAAGTGCTCACTACTTGAAAAAGGGTTGTTTTTATGTTAGCAGCCAGAGCGTGTGCTAGTTGGTCTTGTAGCATCCAAAAATACTTCGGGTCCCCTATAAATGCATGTACTGCAATATGTAAGCACAAATTTTTTTTTTTGGTCGGCCAAAACTCTGATGCTTTTTTGATTTTCAACTTTGGTAATTACAGAACTTGTTGGTCCTCAAAACAAGAACCAACCAAAAGAAAAGAACAAACTTTACAGCAAAGATAAAGAAAGTGAATGAAAAAAGGATTCATTCAGCCTGCAGCGCACCCAAGGCAAACGCCCAAAGAAAAGATCCTCAAAACCTTTGCATCCAAGGCAACAGCAAGAGGAAATCCAAGATACAAGAAACCAAGAAGGAATATCCATAAAGCTCCAGAAAAAGAGAAGGCACAACCCTCACTCGCGAAGACAGAGGGAACTGCAGCTGACACCACACAGCAGACCAGCAGCAACTCAGGCCAGCGAGCAGAGATATCAAGGATCATCCATCAGCTGAAACCAGCCACCACGCAGGAAGCCAGAACAGAGGAACCATCCAGACCCAAATCATAAACAACACAAACCAAGAAAAATAGGAGCAGCACAGCAGCTCACCAGCCAGCACACGCAGGAGAAAAACCAACAGCAGTCCAGACCACAGCAAAAAAGAATCAGCAAGAAACCAGATCACCACTCAAGCACAAGGAACAGCAATCATCCTGAGGAAAAAGATATCAAAAGCAGATAATAGCAACCCCAGACCAGCCAACCAAAGCACAGGCCGTCCTTAAAGGAGAATCGGAGCAGCAGTCACCAGAAAACCAAGAAAACCAACTAAGATAACCAGCCAACAGCAGTCATCCAAAAAATAGAGAAAAAGGACAGAAAAGGACTCATCAGTCCGCAAGAATCTGAAGCTCCTCCTGAACAATTTTCCAGATATCCTCAGGGGTTTGGCTTTTATCATCATGGACTCTTCTATTGCGCTCATACCAAGAATGGTAGAAAACAAGACTGATCATGATATTAATCCTATTATTGTTGGACGAGCAGAGAGCATCCCAATCTACAGGAGAGGAGAAATGGGGAAACATAGATCGCCCAAGTTCCCAAATCCTTAGAACAAAAGGGCAGCCAAACAGCAGGTGATTCACATCTTCATAATTCGATTTGCAAAGAAAACAAACAGAGACCAAAGGAATGCCCCTTCTTCTCATAAAATCAGAGGTAGGGAGACGATTATGCCTCGCTTTCCATAGATGGATAATAGCTCTTTTATGCGATTTGATATTCCAAAGCCAAGTGAACCCTTTGTCAATAGTACCATGTTGTCTAATGATCTCCCAGAAGTCTTTAAACTTAGGAAACTTCAGGTTAGCAAAGAAAATGCAGTCCTCTTTTGAAGAATCAAACTTTTCTGATTTAAGAGAATTCAGAATATCCTCCTGAAATCTATTGGTACATTTAGGCATAACCCAGTCAGAATCTTTAATGGTAATAGCCACCTTCGCATTCCAAGGTAATCCAGACAAGGGAACAATGTTACTGCCAACATGATCACCAAGGAACTTGCCATTCCTGAGCCAAGGGTCCTGCCACAACAATGTATTGTGACCTGACCCAATGTGAAAAGTAACATGCTTAACCAAGATATCTCTAGACCTGATTATATTATTAAACATCCAGGAAAAGTTAGGCGAGACATTAATCAGCCATAGAGAAGTTTTCCTTAAATATTTCTCAGAAATCCACTTAACCCAAAGCATATCCTTCTTGCTAGCAATATTCCAAGTATTGAGAAGAAGACAAGCAAGAGACATGTCTCTAGCTTTCTTGAGTCCGAGACCACCTTCCTTCTTGGGTTCAGTGACATTATCCCATTTCACCAAATGGAGATTTTTCTTAGAATCAGAACCACTCCAAAGAAAATCCCTACAGATTTTATCAATATGATCAAGAACCGAAGCGGGTATAGGAAAAGAAAAGATCCAATACATATGCATATTACGAAGGGTAGATTTCACAAGCTCCAGTCTAGCGGCCATAGAAAGAAGTTTAGCTTTCCAAGACTCCAACCTATTTTTAACTCTATCAACAAGGTTAGAGCAAAGCCTTCTAGTCAACTTCCCAGTGAACAGAGGAAGACCATGAGATTAAGGAGCTCTTAGACGGAAAGGAGCTCTCTTTGAACTTTAGAATATTAAGGATAGGATTTTTATCAACGCCTTTACTAAAGATAATCGAACTTTTCAGAGGGTTGATACACAAACCAGAAATACTTCCAAACTCTTGAAAGATCTCATTGATGGCAGCAGCATCATCCACATGTGACTTCGAAAAAACCATGAGATCATCAACAAAGATAAGATGGGAAATAGTAAGATTCTTAGAAGCTTTAATAGGAGAAATCCTCCCAGCATTTTCAGCAGCAGTCATCAGCTCAGTAAACCCCTGCATAGCAATAACAAAAAGATAAGGAGCAAGGGGGTCTCCTTGTCTCACACCATTCGAAGGCTTGAAAGATTCAGAAGGTTCACCATTGATAAGCACCTGATAAGACGTGGAATTAAAGGTCTCCTCAATCCACTTAATCCAAAGAATAGGGAAACCCATCTTCATCATGATAGAGAAAAGGTAACTCCAGCTAATAGAATCATAAGCCTTGGTAATATCAGCTTGAATGCACATCATATTAGGACATTTATGCTTCTTAAAGTCACTAAGAATTTCATTAGTGAGGAGAGTGGCATCTCTAATACTTCTCCCCTTGACAAAAGCACATTGTTTTTGGTCAATGATGAAAGGAAGAACAACCTGAACTCTATTTGCCAAAATTTTAGAAATAATCTTATAGAAGACATTGCAAAGCGCAATAGGACGCCAATTCTTTATGTCTGAAGAATCACCACCTTTAGAGATAAGAGTAATGAACGTTTTGTTGGCCTCCCTTAGAAGTCTCCCATTAGCAAAAAACTCCAAGACGGCTGCAGCAACATCATCACCAATAATAGGCCAAGCCTTCTTATAGAAAACATCATTGAAACCATCAGGGCCTGGAGCCTTATCATTTTTAAAGTTCTTGACAACATCATCAATTTCCGCTCTAGTAACACTTCTAATAAGAGAAAACTTCTGAGCAGAATTCAGAGTTTTGCCATTCCAAGACCCTTTCCAGCCATGAGAACCCAAGGCATTAGAATTGAACAAGTTACTATAAAAGGAGAAAATGTATCTCTTTATCTCAGAAGGGTTGTGAGAAATAGTATCTCCAATATGGAGCTTCTTAATAGAATTGAGATTTCTCCTAACTTTCATCGAAGAATAGAAAAAGGAGGTATTCGAATCCCCTTCTTTGAGCCAAGAAACTCTAGATTTTTGTTTATAAAAAGCTTCTTGAACCTTAGCACAGCTGCTCGCCTCTTGCCTTAAGTTTTTGGCTTTAGCACGAAGAACTTCATTTGAAGGGTTCAGATCAGCCTCTTTTTGAGCATGGAGAGCATTAAAAGCCGAGATCTTTGCCTTATCATTCACATCCCCAAAAGAGGTTTTGTTCCACTTGGAGAGTTCAACCCTCAGCAGAAACAACTTTTTATATAACCTGTAGGTAGCAAAACCAAACACCTCGGTGCTCCAAACTGACTTAAGAACATCGGCAAAAAGAGCATGATCAGTCCAGGAATTAATGAATCTGAAAGGAGGTTTAATTTTCCTAGAATGACCCACAGAAAGAGAAATCCTTTTATGATCACTAATGATATTAGAAATAACTTCTCCAGAATAATCAGCATTAATAGAAAGAAAGTCAGAATTATAAAGGATTCTATCAATTCTCGAAGTGGCAAACCCCAAACCATCTTGATTATTGCTCCAAGTAAAGAAAGGCCCTTGTAAGTCCAAATCAAAAAGGCCACAGTTCAACGCACAATTGTTGAAACAATCCATAGAACTTCTAGTAGGTTGCTGCTTACTAATCCTCTCGCTAGCCTTCCTGACGCAGTTAAAGTCACCCATAAGAATCCAAGGCCTATCAACCTTAGAAGCAAAATTCTCAATGGAATCCCAGAGAGACTCCCTATCCTTGTCCGGATTATGACCATAAACAGCAGAAAGAAAGAAGGAGGTCTCACCAATCAACACTCCCATGTGAATGACTTGGTCATTTTCCTCTAACTTAGTAATCTGAACACTATTTTCTTTCCAAATAACAACAACTCTACCAAGAGGATGTGAGTCATGATTAGAGATCCAAACATAGTTAGGAAAATTCTTAGACATAAAACCACCCATCTTTTTACTTCTCAATTTAGATTCAACAATGATAAAAATGTCATTTCCCGCCCTCCTAATTTCTTCCTGGACAGAAATTAATTTATTACTGATCCCTCTAACGTTCCAGGAAGAAATAGAAAAGGAAGGGTTCATTTGATCACTGGGGCTGTTGAACTGTCAGCCTCAGTGCAGTCAGAAACAAGTTGAAGATCCGGATGGATTGGGGAGTATTGAGGGTTTTCAACCCTATGGTAAATCCCAATGTTGAGCTTCGCTTGACATTTAGGAGGATCCATGGTATTACTGATCACTAAACCAACAATAGGAGCAGAAGATGCTTGAGAACTAGCATTACTGTCAGGAGAGCTGTTAGGAGCAACCAGATTAGGTGTAGGCGTAGAGGGAATTGACACTGGAATCATTTCCATATTGCAACCTTCAATTCCTTCATTCACTTCCTTAGATAGACGATGATCCTCCAAAACAGGAACTTCCTCACACATTTTTTTTTATATCCCACAGTTCCATAGGTAATTTACGGATATCAATCCAGACCGGAACATCTTCAAGGACCGCCTTCCTCTGTATTTCGCCAATGGACCACTTCTTCAGGATAACCGGCCTCCCTCTGACAAACCAGTCGGACTTCAGAACCAGCTCCAAATCATCCGTGCTTTCAAATCTAATGAGAAAGAATCCCTCACCCCTGTCAAAGATTTCGAAGCCATGTTTTGTTCTCCAAACACCCGAGAAATGGTTGGCAAGAGTAGGGATATGAGGAGCGAAGTCGATAATATAACCAAGCAGGCATTTAGTCCATCGATCAACATTCTCCAGAGCTTCCTTCTTTGGGTACAGAACCTTCCCATCAATTAGAGTGATAGACGTCTTCTTCAGATCTGTAGGTTTCTCAGTAGATTTCGGTTTCAGCTTCTCCCACTTGATCGGAGGAGGGACCAGCGGCAGTTCTGATCCCTTTCTTAGCAACGGAACCTCCTCCTGACTCCTCACTGAGTTATTAGCTTCATCACGCCGGCGATTTGTTCGGGAAGGAGGACGGAGATGCGCCGCCACCTTACCTTTCGCATTTTCGCCCCCGACAGAGGAGACGGGAAACACGGGAGCCATGCTGCCGTCAAATATTTACAAGACTATAGAATAATATGTAAGCACAATTTAGAATAATATGTATAATGTATTACATGTATATCACTAAAAAGTCTTCATTCCATTGATTAGACATTATTAATGATTAGACACCAGGTTAAGAATGATACAACACTCTCCATTCTAATCCTATAATATATCCAATTCAACATGCCTTATGTTTAAGAGACTTATCACGAAAGACAATACAATGAGAAATGTTTTTTAATCTCTTGTTCTTCGTCGATGATTTGGAAGTCGAGGAATATGTATGTATACCTTTTTCAGTTCATAAACTCAAAAAAAGAGAAAGTATCCACTATTAATCAATGAAAAAACTATTTTGTTTTGTTTTGTTTTTGTACCATTGAAATAAAAAATGTGGAATTCTCATTTGTTTTTGGAGATTTTGGTTTTCATGGTCAATGCCCATTCGTTTCAACAGAGCTCCTCATGGTAGCAATTTAAACGATTACACATTATGCGCCTGCGGTTAAAAGGAATGATATATGTTAGAAATCAATCATTGTAAGATATTGCCAAGTGTTGAATTTTTGATATGTTTATAGTAGGAAATGATTAAAGACCATTTTTTAAAGGTTTTGTTATACAACTATAGAAGAAATAAGTAATATAAATAGTTTCCAAGATCTCAACACTCAAAGCATGCTTCATTGAACAAGCAATAATCATTAATCTAGCGGCTACGTAGTTGCAACAAATGCAAGATGCAAAACATTGCAATAAGGAGGAAAAATTGGTTAGATCTTTGACCCAACAACATGAAGCATAGACATCTTGCATGAACTTGTCCACCATAGAGATGAAATCTTGTCTTTGGCAAATGTTTTTATAAAATTTTAGCAAGTTGATCCGTAGTCCTGATGTGTGGAGTGAATATGCGTCTGGACATAATAGACTCCCTGACAAAGTGACAATCCACTTCAATATGTATTTTTGTGCTCATGGAATGTGGGATTGCTTCCAATGAAGATAGAAGCTTTGTTATCACAGTATATAGTATGGGCTCAGAATCACAAATTCCAAATTCTTTCAACATGCCTTGAACCCACATTAACTTACAAGTAGTATGAGCCATGGCTAGATACTCGACTTCAACACTAGACCTAGCTACAACAATTTTCTTTTTACTTCTTTAGGTGACAAGATTACCACTATAAAGGTGCAATATCCTGAGGTAGATTTACGATTAGCCTTGTCGCCGACATAGTCCAAATCATAATACCCAATAATCTTGTAGTGCCCATATTTCTTGTATAGAAGACCTTTCCTAGGGGAGCTTTTTAGTATTTTAGAATGTGACAAACATCATCACAATGACATTATTGAGGTTTGTCTAGATACCTACTTACAAGTATAATAGCAAATGTATTATTAGCTCTTGAAACAATTAAGTAAATGAGCTTACCAAGTCTTCTATATTGTTGCTGTCAAGATATGAAGGAAAGAATCATCATCTCAATTAGTGTTGCGATCAAGAGGAGCGCTCACAGGCCTGGCGCCCAACATGCCAGTTTCCTGCAGTAGATCAATGATATACTTGCGTTGGGATAGACAAACTCCAGAGGAGGAATGTGATACTTCAACTCATAAAATAGCGTAGCTTACCTAGGTCTTTAGTGATAAAGTGTTTAACTCAAATACTCCTTGGTAGCTCGAATACCCTGATGATCACTGCCAAAAAGGATGATATCATCCACATATACAATTAGAATTACTAGCCCAACATTAGTTGTTTTCACAAAATTGAATGATCGAAATGTGAGCGTTTAAAGTCCACTTAGCAAAAATCTGACTAAATTTATCAAACCATGCTCTTGGACTTTGTTTCAGTCCATAAATTGCTTTCCTTCGTCGGCAAACTTTGGAACACCCCCCTTAGCAACAAATCTGGGGCGTTGCTCCATATACATCTCATGCGGGTCTTCGTGCAAAAAGCATTTCTGACATCTAATTGAAATAGAGGCCAACATTTATTGACAACAATAGAAATAAGCGCACACACAATATTAAGAGAGAAATGTCTCAAAATAATCTACTCCATACGTCTGCATATAACCTTTAGTAACTAGGCGAGCCTGAAGGCGTTTAAAAGTGCCACCTAGTTGATATTTAATAGTAAAAATCCATCTACATCCCACAAGAAAGACATGGGAAGGAGGATCCACCAAGTCTGATGAATGTTGAGTTTGAAAAGCGTTTATTTCCACTTCATGGCACGGCGCTAGACATGATGTGTCAAGGCTTCAACAATAATCTTAGGAACAAAAACAATGGAGAGAGCAGCAGTGAAAATGGCAAAACTAAAGCTAAGATTAACATCTGAACAAAATTTGGTTATAAGATGTATACAATATCTCACCCCTTTGAGTACACCAATCGGAATATCCAAGTCAAAAGTTACCTAATTGGTGTTGTGATGAGTCGACAAAGATGGAGGATTGGCGGGAGGGGCCATAGAGGGAGTTGTAGTCTTGCGACGCCTTCTATATTTTTTGAGAGGAACAACAACATGCTTCTGAGAATCCAACTCAAAAGTTATAGGAAGAGGGGTACCAATTAGTAAATCCGAGGATAGAGTCGAACCCATATCATAGAAGTACGATGTATCTTTAAAAAACATTGCATCCACACTTACTAACGATTTCTTAGTTGTCGGGTCATAGCATCTGTACCCTTTTTGAATTCTGGAGTACCCCAAGAAGATGCATTTTGTAGACCGTGGGTCAAGTTTGGGTAATCCAGACTGAAGATTTCGCCCAAAGAAGGTACTTCCAAAAATCCTAGGAGGAATATAAACCAGTGGTTCCTCGGGGTACAAAATACTATACAAGACTTGGTTATTAAAACAGAGGAGGGCATTAGTTTATCAGAAAGTAGGCGGTGGAAACAACAACCACCTAAAAAATCTTAGGAACATGATAGTGAAACATAATCATTGGAGTGACCTCTAGAAGATGGCGATTCTTTCTTTTGGCAATGTCATTTTGCTGAGGTGTGTATGAACAAGTAGTTTGATGAATGGTGCCTACATTTTTACAACAAATACTTACAGTGTTGCATAAATTCAAGGGCATTGTCTGTCCTAAAGATTTGTATGAGCTTATTAAATTGGGTTCTAACTTCACCAAAGAATGCAATAATGGTGTCAAGTATGTGTGCCCTATCCTTGATAAAAAACAATCAAATAGCTCAAGAGTAATCATCAAAAAAGGTCATAAAGTAACGAAATCCTTGCACATTTGTCACAGAACACGATGGCCATATATCGACATGCACACACACATCTTTTTAGGATGCCTCACATTGTTTGTTTGCCTAGTTGGCATGCCTCACATTTATACATAGCTTTAGATACATTTGGAAATAAATGCTTGAGCTTTGAGGCTGAAGGATGACCTAGTCGATAGTCCCACTGAAGACCAAAAAACATATGAAGATAGGAGCGCCATACTTGTCAAGGCGGCAAGGCAACATAACATGCAGGCAGAAAGCCTTGCGACTAGTCGCGGCTAAGCATCGCTTAGGCGACTTCCAAATAGCTAAAATATTAGTACTTTTAACATGTATGTATACATATATTTAATGATTTTCAAAAAAACTTTTCTCCTTTCATATATATTTATTTCACATTTTACGTGTAAGTACATAAACTTATGGTTAACTAGATGACATTCATATGTATTTTGATAAGAGAACATGAAACCGTACATTTTCTAAAAAAAGTTCACTTTACATTGTTGGGCCGCATTGCCAAGACAAGAAGAAAATAATTCCAAATAATGTTAGAGATTGAGATTTGGTACATAAATAAAGATTAATGTATTGCATAGTATTGCCAATCTTGTCATTTTTTAATAAACATTTTTATTAATAAATGTACATTTTGTAACAATAATGACAAGATCAATCTATTGCATTGTATTGACTATCTTTAATAATATAGCCACTATACATAATCTGAATTTCAGGCAACAAGGCAAAGTATGAACTTGTAGGAGATGTTTATTAATAGAAATAGTTACAATAAAAAACAATAGTTGGCACATAACAATGACAAGAATGTACGTTTTGTAGGACACATAAATATACCACTAAAAATCATTAATAAGCAAAAAAATTGCGAAAATTTAATAAGGCGGCAAATTAGGCAAAGCACAGGGCAAAGTGCACCCCCCTTGGGGAGCCTTTCCTAGGCGATAGCCTTAACATGTATGAGCAGCGCAACAACTTGTAGAATGTCAAGATAGTGTAAGCTATTTGATCCCTCATGGACCGAACCAATCTTTTTGAAAGACACATCCATCAAAGTCAAAAGTAATAGAACGCTGATGTTGTTTTACTGAAAGCAGATTAAAAGAAAATCATGGAACATATAATGACCGATCTAAGCAAAAAAATATTAGATGTGCAAATATTTCCAACACCACACACCGACTATTGAGTGCCATACACTACAATAACCTGAGGAATAGTTGAGGTAGCAGTCATATCAGAATAGAGTGCAAAAATCCCAAAAATATGAGTAGAAGCACTAGAGTCTATGACCCATTCATTGCTACCATAGGGAGCCGAGGAAGCGAGGAATGCAAAATCACCATCAGGTCGAGCAACCACTGTATGAGCAGAGAGTCTTTCTTGGAGTAGTTTTTCAAATTCAAAGTGGATTCCATTGGCAGAAGCAATGGAGGTTGGTGGTTGAGCATGCTCTTTCTCGGTGTAGTCAGTAGAGGACTGATTAACCCATGTGGGATGTTCATGTTTGGCAGGTCCAGTAGATGTCTGATCAGGTCCTGGTCCCGAAAGAGGCTAACCTCGTCCAGGTCTAGATGTTCCAAAGCGACCACTTCCTCTACCACGACCATGGCCTCTTCCACGACCAGAGTTGCTAGAGTGAATTTCCAGAGTCGATGCCTCAGAAGAACCAACAGGTGAAGAAGAAATAGATGGGAGACGTTTGACTCTCCTTAGAACATCACCAAGTTTAGGTAGAGGATCACTGGACAAGATTTTATCAACTATTCTAGAAAAAGATGTAGGAAACCCAACAAGGAATAGCACTAGTTATAGTTCATGACATTGTTGTTAGACTTCATAATGTCAACCAACTTAGGATGGATGGTATACCTCAAACTCATCCCAAAGTGCACAACACCGGTCATAATAATCCTCAACAGAGTTATTTTTTTTTTAGCTAGACTTTTAAAATTTTAAATATTATGAGAATAAACATGAGAAAACAGATCCCACATGGCCTTGGCAGTCCGAAGGCAAAGAAATGATCGAATTATTTTGGGTTATGCGTTGTTCACTGTCCAGGTCATTACTCCCGAGTCATCCTTGACTCACAAATTATATGCATGCTATGTTTTCATCAGCAGTCTCAGCAGGAGTAGGTGGTACAGCAATAATAAGGTGAGAGTACCAAACTTGAGTCTTGATGTACAACTCAAAAGATGCAGTCCACATATGGTAGTTGAAACCATCCTGTTTCACCGTGGTCACACAATGTCTGGAAATTATCAGTAGAGGCCATTATGGAAACAAGTTCCTGCTCAAACCATACACGACACCAGAAAGGTGTGGTAGAGAAGCAAATCGGGAAGAACGGTGTGAAGCATCACCCCAAATAGCATCAACAGATTAGATAAACCCAACACATGGGCAATACTATAAGATAGTAAACGAACGTCACACTGTCAATTAGATAGACATGTAACAAAGGCAGAAGGGAGGGAACAAGTCCCTTCCTAAGTCGTAAAAGTGAACTGAGGTAGGGGTGTTTGTACTAGGGATGTGTGAGGATGGATCAGATCCTGTTCACAGGGAGGTGTGCAATGGTGATGGAGGATAGGAGGAAGGGGAAGGAAATGTGGATGGGGGGGGGTGTCGGTGGCGGAGGGGGGCTTGCTGGTCGAGGGGTGGGAGGTGGTCAGGGAGCTGCTGGTGGCGGCAGGGTGAAAGGGAAGAGGGGAAGGCGATTGATGGGGAAGGATGGTAGTAGTTCTGGACGGCGGGCTAGACTGGCAGTGGCAGTGGCAGATTTTTGGGGTGGGGGGGTGTCGGTGGCGGAGGGGGGCTTGCTGGTCGAGGGGTGGGAGGTGGTCAGGGAGCTGCTGGTGGCGGCAGGGTGAAAGGGAAGAGGGGAAGGCGATTGATGGGGAAGGATGGTAGTAGTTCTGGACGGCGGGCTAGACTGGCAGTGGCAGATTTTTGGGGTGGGGGGGACAGGGGGCGCTGGGCCGGTGACTGGTTGGAAGGAGAGGGAGGATTGGCTGCAGGTTGGAGAGAAAAAGGAGAGCACAAAGCTGGTGTGTGGAAGAAGAGTGGCGGCTAGGAGAGGGGGGAAAGGAGAAGGATGGTGGCTAGGAGAGGGGGAAGACAGGGTTTAGGAGGGGGAACTAGGAGAGGGGGAAAAGGAGAAGGGTGGCGGCTAGGAGAGAGGGGGAATATAAGGTTTAGGAGGGGGAAGCATTAGAATTAGGTAGGAGAGGGCATAGGGTGAATCGTGCCACTTTGATACCGTGTGAACACCAAAAATCTTTAGTATTCCATGATTAAAACAAGCATAGACCCTCTCCTTATATTGGATAGGACTAGGAGAGGTCAGTTATTACAGACTTTGCTAGTATGCGATAAAGGATAAGATAACAAAAAGCAAAAAGTAATATCAAAATACTAAATATATACTAAAAGGCTTCATAACAAGTTTTGGCTTCATATTTAGGAATGTGGTGTTTGATTTAGTAAAGGATACCTCGTAGAGGAATCTCAGTGTGGTAAAACTACCACCTTGACATCACTTAAGTATAAAATCTACTTAATCAGAAAAAGTTTGCTGATAGTGAACGTCATACTTAATTCTCACAGTGAAGTCTTTGTATAAAAAATTGCTGTAGTTTATTCTATAGTTGCATGCGCTGGATACTGAGAGGCTATTGCTGATTTCCAGTGACTATAAACCTTTTTATCTTCTTCAATTCTACTGATCAATACAGTGTGATTTCAGTTTCCATAGTAAGTTGTTTAGTTTAACCACCAATTTTGATCCTCACATAAATTTTCTTAACGTGCAGTTGTTAGATGAGATAGCAGAGAAATTTTATGGTGTACGGCGCAGAGGTAGTGGATTGCAAGGGATTTTTGGCGATTTTTTTAAGGTATGTAATTGTTGAGGACATATGTTAAGTTCATATGGTTGCACTGTTGACAAGGCAGAACAGCATTATACCTCAATACAACAAACTATAACTTATTCCGGATGCATTACTTTTATATAACCTGGCGTACGACATCCACAAAGCATGCCTCACGGCAGTAAACTGCATTGCAAGTGCAGTATTCAGATATCCATCACTGACTTTTGAGCTTTTCTTGTCTAATGTCTTATTATAAAAATGTATGCCTTATAGAAGTTAAAATCATGATCACAGGGCGTGTCCTTCTGCCTTTAGTATAAATATCATCTGTCCTGTCTCCATACGGTATCTCATTTTGAAACATTCAGCTTGTCATTCCTTGATATTAACTGAACTTGTGAAAAACATCCGCATATTTTCTTAGTTTGACAGGAAAAGGTATAAGTGTAGATCTTATAACATTTTAAATTTATGGAAATTTCAATCATGAACCTTTTATGTCAAATCAGGTATATCCATTACACTGCCAGTCCTTTTCTACATTGACTTCATATAATGCTTATGTATGGTAAAGCTGTTGAAACATGATTAATGAGCATTGTTACTTGTCTCATATCGAACTGTGAAAGAATTCCCAAAGCTGTAGATTTGTTCAGATGCGTATTTGACACAGCAAGAAACTAATATAGCAGTTTCAATTATATTTTTTGCTGAGTGCAGATGATGGCAACAGAAGGTTAAATGTAATGCTAAAAGCTTGCTGCGTGCCTATAAATAACTTGTGGAGCTCCCCCTGGCTTTCACCTAGATGTTGGCGCTGCATGATTTTTTTTCCAGCAAAAGGAATAAACTGTCATGTGTTTTGGTTGGAGCATCAGAAGATTTTTTAGCATTCTTTTCCTGAACCAGTATGTTATTGTAGTTATATTCCCTATTGTGAAAGATTCATTATCCTCCTCAATTTGTAATACTTAATGAATATAGCTCTCAGGACGATCCAGTGTTTGGTGTGTTGGCGTGTCATTTGTTTGGGAAAGCGTAACTTTTAAATGCAAGTTACTCGACAGTTCATAGTTGGCACGTTTTAGATGCTTTGACACAGTGATTGAGTATTTTCCAATGTTTGAGCTTCAAACAACGTGCATCTTTAGCCTTAAAAAAAATTGATGTCTGTCCCAAAAAAAATCCTCCTCCGACAAAAAAAACCTGATAACTAAGTATCTTTTACACATTTTGTAATTGTAAAACCTTGTATGTCGGACTGGTATGTAGACCGGATGGGTGGTGGCATAGTGGAAAGGGAGCTGAAGAAATAGACTTGTAACAAATCCTCTCCGTAAGCAGCCAACTCCACCGCCACCGTGTTGGCCTTTAAATCTGTATGCTCCATCAAAAAGTGGTTGCACAAAAGTCCCCTGAGCTTTCTTTCGGTGACTTGGTTGGATATTTGCTACATTTGTTCAGGATGCTACTATTCGACTCTGTTTTGAGCAGTCTTTCAGCATAAACTGTAACTTTAAAATATCTTCTACGAGATCGTAGTGGTGTTATCTGCACCGACCTCAAATCATTTGTTTGAAATTCTGGATACATATGTTAGGCTTCAGAACTAACTTGCGCTTTACCAAGGTGATTGACCTGTGACATTAGGTTATATATTGAATGAAGTGGAAACTATCCATTATTGTGGTTTGATGGATTAAAATTGAAAACTACATACATGTCCACGGCAGTTTCCACGAGTGGTCTCTCTTTCAATGGTAGTTTGAACAACTTTTTTTAACCGATGTTTACATGTGTACTTTAAAAGCATGTCCATATATAAGCAATTATTTGCACATTCTACGTGTAAGCACCAGTCTTTATGTGAGTGAAGGCCCATTTGAAAATGTGGAAATATAAAGAGTATTAGTGAACTTTGCTAGTTTTCTACTATCTTTGGAAAGACAATAATCTATAGGGAATGAAAGAAAAACTACAAAATTGCTTACCTGGTCAAAACTTAAATACAGACGAACTCTGAATGTCAATAAGATGACACAGCTGGCTCGTTTTGGATATAAGCAACAATACAGATCTTCAGCTATAGATGTAAACTTATTTCCCGAGGAATGAAACAAATCTTCAACTACAGATTTCAAATCTTTGACCATTGTGCTTAGTGAACCTTTCAACGTAATATATAGTTCTTCAGCTTTACATGTAAATTTTTTCCCCGAGGAATGCAACAAATCTTCAATTACAGATTTCAAATGTTTGACCATTGTGCTCAATGAACCTTGTAATGTAATATATAGTTTGAGTGGTGATCATGAGAATAATTGATTAATTGATAATTTTTGCACAAACACAATTGTAGTACTAATGACAACAGTCATCGATATGAATTGTCCACATATAAGTTGAGGTTTGGCATATTTGGTAGGTAGTGTGCGTATCCAAACACTATCAGAGAGGCCATCCATGTACTCCCGGTGGATCATGGGTAATACATGATGTAAATCCTTACTGTTGTTCCAAAAGGATCACACTCTTATAATTTTTGATATATTAAATGTTGTTAGTATATTTGATTAGTTGGATTTAGGCCCATTGCATTTTTAAATCTATTTAGCCCATGTACTCTCTGGCTCTTATATATAAGAGACCCGACACCCTTATTTCATTATTGAAAACACTCCTATTTATATGGTATTAGAAGCAATGCGCTAATCCCAATCCTCTCCAACCCTTCCACTCCCATCCCTCTTATTTTTCTTTCCTTTCTCCCTGCCCGACGGCTACGTAGCCCATCACCTACCTATTCCGTCTTTTGCTTTTGTAATACCACGATTCTGCTAGATGGGAATCGGGCCTTGACGACTTTGCGTTCAGCTTCCATGCAGGTCGAGCATTAGAGAGGAAGCGGTCATTTACAACAACGTGATCCCATCATTAGAGCTGCAGCCATTTAGTACCAAAAGTCATAAACTTGTCCATTCACAAGGACTTTATGTTGTGCCGTACTTGGATCGATACTGCTCTGCATTGACGCCGGTGCTACTTCTCGATTCATATTCTGTGTTTGGGTACAATTGCCTACCAAAAAAAAAAGTGAGATAAAAGACCCTATGATGATTTATAAACACCAAAACAAAAAAGGCAAAGTTTTATTTTTTCTTCTTCTCCATGTGGTATCCCTAATCCATATGACTGAGTGTTCTTTTGAAAAATTGGAAATTTTTTGTTCGTCTATCTTACAAAAAAATTAGTGGAATGAAAGTAGTACTCAGGAAGGAAGAAAGCAGTACTACCAGAATGAAACTCAGTAGAAAGAGGAGTGATAGTACTGGAATGGATCTCAGTAGGAAAATAGATAACATTACCAGATTAATGGCACAATAGGATAGATATTTTCTTATATTTGTGGATGATTTTTCTAGAATGACATGGCTTTTCTTACTTCTTACTTGTGATGAAGTCTTTACATTAATTAGTGAGTTTCACAAGTTGGTTTCAGTTCAATTTTCAATGTCTATTAAGATTCTTCGAACCGACAACACCCTTGAATATACCCAAAAGGTTGTCGCCTCTTTTTGTCGCGACGTAGGGATGATTCATCAATGCTTGTGTGCATACTCTCCACAGCAAAACAACATTGTCGAGCGTAAAAATCGTCATTTACTTGACATTACACACTCTCTTCTCATTCATGCCAACTCACATAAGTCTTTTTGGTTTGATGCGATCATCACTGCTTGATTTCTTATTAATCGCCAACCTTCCTCTGTTCTTGGGAAGCACACTCTTTTTTTCATTGTTTACACTCAATCCAAATTGTTCCCCCTACTGCCTCAGGTTTTAAGTTGTGTCACCTTTGTTCATAATTTTAATCATACGATCGACAATGTTTCCCCAAAGCTATCCAAACGGTATTTCTCGGTTATCCTTGTTCCCAAAAAGGATACAAATATCTTGAACCTAACTTTATAAGAATCTATATCTCTACAGATGTCACCTTTCATGAGGATGAATTGTTCTTTTATACAGTTCGACCCCCATTGATCATACTGATACTATGGTCTCGTTGTTTGATCCATTCATCCCAACGACACCACCACCATCTCCACCATTTCCAACACCAAACTGACGCATGGAAGATGAGTTACCGGCTGCATCTGCCTCATCATCATCAATGAATCCAATACCGATGGCACTACACATTGTGGAACAAACATGAAGAAGCATACTTTTATTGGAAAGATTCACCAATAATGTACTAAAAGAAGATGCTTAGTGGGAATGAAGTGGCACAAAGACATCAATCATAAAATGAATGTGCTAAATAATAAGAAACTCCATGAAAATCATAATAGCCTTCAGTGATACATATAGTCTCTCTCATAGTCGTTATCCTCATACAATTCTCTTCATACGTTCACTCTCTCTCCTCTCTATCTCCCCTGTACACCAAACATGAAGTGAAAGAATAATTGGTGTGGAAAAAAGACAATACCCCATGCACATGGAAAATATGCACAAATGAAAGGTTGTAAGGGAAATTAAATTGTAAAAGAGGATGACTGAGAAAAAAAATGGCATGGTGCCCCCCCCTTTTATTTTGGTGCTTTATAAACTAACATGGAGTCTTTTGTTATTAATGTCGTAGATTGGTGTAGAAAATTGTTCATACTCATTTACTCTCAACTTCCATGTGATTTTCCTAAGATCCCATTCGAGTTCAATGCCAATATAATATCTTGTTACGGATTTACACAAACCAGCCAACCAAATGATATCCTCCTCACATGTCCAACCACTTGCTAGTCAAGATCCCGGATCATTTAAAGGATCACATCACAAACCAACAAGTTTCTATTCGTATACATTATACTATGATCGAGGTTTGTGTATGATCTTCCTCACTACCGGAGCGGATGACGAGCGTGATGTAGACGTTAATCTTGAGGATGATGGACATATTTCCCTTGAAGGATATCTGTACGGAACGATATGAATGTGGAATCACGTGAAAAGGCAAACTAAGGCCGACAACTATGTATTTGTGGGCCGTGCTTGCCTTTTACCACATGAAACTAACACCTATTGCATGACATTGGGACTTAACGAAAGAAGTGTTTGGGTCGCAATAGGGAAAGAGCCAGCGTCGATGCCAAGATGAAAACGTCAAGGTTATCGCTAATGGGATTGGATAAGATTGATAGTTTTTATGAGAGATGTGTGGGCATCATATGTTGAGTCTGGAAGAGGATGTGGGAGGAAACGACAAGATAGATAACGCTTGGGAAAGGTAGATGGACGTAGGTGGTGGTGGTCGGGATGAAGAGCGTCGACAACAAAGATTATACTTTTATAAAAGAACACGAAAGAAGACGACCATGGAGGACAAAACAATGTCTGGAGGGAAGCCAAGTCAAGAAAGATGATGGTCGCATGTAGGAGGAGGCTCTCTCCTTTTCCCCCTTACGCTTAGAATCAATGCTCTGATACCATGTGGAAAACAAGATGATAGACTAATGAGATATTTTCTTATTGATAGAAGGCACACTGATCTCATTTATATAGGAAAGGAGGCTAGGACATGGAAAGTAAACTTAACCCTAGTGAGCTAAGACAATTAGACCCATATGACATAATAAACTAAATAACATAATTAATATTACACTCCACATTAATTAAGTTTCTCCAAATGGGACCTTTCATTGGTCAATATTTTCCTACATGTAAACTTAGTTGATGGTACTGTTGGTGGCTTAACTGATGCCATTTGCTAATTTCTTAACAAGTAAGAATTTTGATTGATGAATGAAATATTCATGTTCAAATCTCATTGGTCAAGATAGGTTTTTCATCAGTCGAGATTTGATGGTCATGGGTCAAGATAGCTTTCTCTTCGGCCGAGATATCTGGCAATTATGCAAAAGTGTAAAAACTAGCTGTTAGAGAGAGAAAAAGTGAAATAGATCTGGTGGGCTCTTTTCAAATGGATAGAATTCATCCTAAATGGTTCTAACATCTAGGAGGCATTCTCAACTATAAATAAGGATCCTTGAAATTCATACTATGATTCATTAAACATTATAATGGACCCTCTACTATACTTGAGAGAGATTTGCCTCAACGAGCCCCTATCCACTCTTATGAGCTTAATAATTTGAAACATCCATTATAGTGAGTAAGAACATTTGTAAGAGAGTTATTTCTTCGTGTATATGTTGTGAGTCTCTCATTCCTCTACCTCCAAATCTCTCTTTCCACTATGAAAATGAAGATTCTCTCTCTTAGCTAAGAGAGGAGATGAAGAAAAAGAAGGACAAGTGGCCCTTGGTGAATGTGAAGTCAAAGATGGATGATCCAAGTCAAAAGTTAGTAAGTCCTTGAAGGACAAACACTCATTGCAAGAGCGAGTAAGCCCTTGGTGAAGGCCTAAGACTTGTTGTAAGAGTAGGTAAGTTCTTGGTAAGTCTAAAGACTCTTGGTCATGGATATGTATGCATTTTTTAAGGTTGTTGGCTCCCTTGAACTAAAGGGGAAGCCAATTATCCCTTGATCTATAAAATAGTGATCATTTGTTGTAACTCTTATAATAAAATATATGAAGTGACACAAGATTGAAAATCTTAGAGATTGACCCCTCTAAGTAGCGGAGCTACGTCCTTTGAAATGAAATCACTTTACATAGCACCTTCATTTGTCTCTGTCCCTTACTTTTATACTTACAATATTATGTTGAGAAATATCATGAAGGTCTAACAAATTTAGTTTATGTGGTTTTAGATATATTCACCCCCTCTAGATCCCACCATCAATCCAACAATTGGCATCAAAGCTAGGTCTTTTCTAAGAAATACTTCCATAAGTACAAGAAGACGGTCAACAACCAAGAGGGAGACACAACTTCATCCCGATCTTCGATGGAAGAAACTTTCTATATTGGAAGAGAAGAATGAATTTTTGTATTTAAAGATCTAGTCTTGAATTATGGAGAATGGTGGACCTTATATACAAACAATAGGAGACAAAGCTAGAAGAATGGGTGAGGCTACTTTGAAGAAAGAAACCTTGAATGCGAAAACCATAAACATCCTCTATGCCACTCTCTCCCCCATCGAGTTCAATATGATTTATTCTTGTGACACGACCTATGGGATATGGAGAAAGATACAAGCTACCTAGGAGGAAATGAAGAAAGTCAAGGAAATTAAGGTTTGCATGTTAATCTAACCCTTTAATGGCTTCAATATGCTATGTTCAATACTCTTGTGAATGGGATTTCATCTTTGGGTCAAATAATGGATCAAGGAAAGGTAAATTCAGAGATCCTCCACCATACTCTTCATTTTTATGGGACAAGAAGGTCACATCCGTACAAGAAACCATGACCCTCTTTATTGTCCATATTGAAGAGCCCATAGAAATTATGTAAGCCTATGAGGTGAGACTTGACTCATAAGAGGAAGAAGAAAGAGAGAAGAGAAAGACCCCAAAAAGATTAAGGAGTCTCTCTTCAAAGCTCAAGTTGAATCACTAATAAAAAAGTCATATTGCAATATCCTCCATCAAGTGAAGTAGATGCTATGTACTCCACATGTAAATCCTACAAAGGTAAGTCTTTTTCCACCACATGATTTTTCAAGTATGGAAAGAAGGGTCATTTCAAGGTTGATTACCCACAAGGAAAAAATACCTATCATCACAAGAGAAGGGAAGGGAAGCATAAGAGGAAGGAGAATGGAACAATAGATCTAGGGACTCGTATAACTTAAGTGAAGATACTAGTGGAAGCTCTAGTGTTGGCAGATTTTTTTTAATCTACAATATTTCCCATAACAATAAGATCACGTCAACAATTATGTAATGGGAAGGATGGTTTAACGAGATCATACCTGGTCCTGAAGCAAGTCCGGAGACTAATCCTTGTTGTAGTTGTGCAGCTTTCTTCTAGCTGCACTCGGACAACATCTGAAGTAGCTCCTGGTCTCCACTACAGATAGTAGGCTAGCATTGTCCGCCTAGTGACAGGAAACAACCTCCTCACCTCTATAGTAGTCCACCCGGACCACCTAAAACTCCTATCGTTCTACTAGAACAAATAGGAAGGAGTTGTCCCTCATGTTGGTGTACTAGTCACCAACTTCCTCTCCCACAATTGTTCTCCCTTGCTATCCCTCACTTTATTAGGTAGGACTTGCTTGGACTCTCTATTATTTACCACAACTAGAGAGAAAAACAATTGTTAGAGGCAATTGAGTTGTGTCTCTGGGAAGCCCCCAATACCCCTCTATTTATAGGAGGGACATGGTCATGGTTCCCAGTCTGAGTGGGAATGGAAGGGACCAAAATTTCATGAAATTTTACAACATGCGACATATGATACAATCGGTTCACCAGTGAACCGGTCGGTTGGTATGTTAACATGTCGGTTCACCCAGTGAACTGGTCGTTTCATCATATTTCTCAATCGTAACTGTATTGGTAATTCTAATCCAACTAATACATGACATTATATCAATACTAATCCTTGATGCAATTGAATTGCTCTTGTGAACCAGGAGGTTCATCTCTTAAACCAGTCGTCTCATGACCATGAGCTGATCGATTCACTAAATGAACTGGTTGGTTCGTGCCTGGTTCATCCATAATTTAGCCAATGCAATATTCAATCAACTTGACACTCCAACGAACCATTTCAACACTTGAACCGGTCAGCTGGGAGTCCAGTTAGTTGATTTGTTTGCTTAAATTAAATAAGTAAATACTTTAGTAATCAATATAATTGTCATTCATGATTTGATTCCTCTTCTAGATGTATCCTATGTGTGTGACCCCACATGTTCCTATTTATATTGGTAGTGAATGTCCATAACTTGTCTATGACATCACAAGCAAAGAGTGGTGCCTAGTCACACATCATTGCTACCTAAATAATCTGGACAGTTGGAGAACAACTTCAACATACGATCTGTCAGGTGTTACAATGATTGTCTAATTCCTTTGTCTTTGATATCCAAAATGAACTCAAAGTTTGAATCGTAATCCTCTCAATGTTCAAAACATGTTCCTTGATCCAGAGCAGACTGTCTGAGATATATGTGACCTCAATATCATATATTGATTCACATGTGCACGCACATGCTTTTCTCGGTCTCTCTTATCAAGTGGCCTAGATATCAAAATCTAGTAGGAGGGACAAATCCCATCTACATCACTCATCCCCATGTGCCACAATGCGCCCAATAATCAACTTTATGGCAACCCTTATTTAGGATCACGGTGGATGATGTCAAAGCACACTGAGCGACACATGATGAGTGTAGTGACTTCAGGTCTAAGAACCACAATCACCACCTTCACTATGAGAGATGACTATAACCACCATGTATGGTTTCCATGTGTCACTCTCAAGGTGGGTCTATCAAATACACCGCTCCAAATAAGTATCTATGTTCTTCGTTTAATATCACATATCATTACTGATAAGATTTTATCATCAACCAAAACACACTCTAGTCTTATGTGTTACTATTATTTATCAACCTTCCACAGTAACATCTGATCAAGGACATAACAAGAATGTACATGCTCTTAACATCCGTATGATCTCATTATTCAAGTCACATACTTGAAGACATATGTTATTGAGTATGTCATTCTTTAGACATTCATTATGTTTCCTTATTATGTCATAAGTGAGAGAAATGGAATGAATTGGAAGCTTGCCCTTATTACTAATCAAATACTTTATTTAACATGCTATCTCAATCATCATATGATTGGCTCTTTGGACATACATACCTACAGAATCCCACTTGCACTTAGATCCAATCACCCATGAATCTTATTCTTAGTGATCTAAATATGTCCATCATGTTTCTGCTACGAAAGTGCTAATCCAGGGGTTAGCAACAATTTGCTTTCAGTCGGTATATTTCATGTTTCTCATCTTTTTACTGTATGACATTTCGTATAAGATGGAATTGCCATTATATGCTATCTGATACTCCTTGCTTAACCAGTAGCTCCATTGTTGTCACAATATATCTAATGTGTCATCAATGGTTAGAACAAGTTCATCCATGTGAACTTCTTATATCCATATAGTACCCACTCATGTGTTCACAACACCAGGATACTCAACTTCTATTTGTAGAATAGAATTAATGGTGTCTAGTTTGAATCCTTCCAAATTACAACTCTTTTCTTAAAATTAAACAAATGCTATATTGTGATTACTTTCTGTCATTCTAGAAGATTGCATCGGTGTAAACCTTTACACCCAACTCTTCCTTGCTACTATAATCTAGCAACTAATCCTTACTGCTTCTCAAGTACTGATGTCTTACTTTGAATGACATTCCAATGACCTTCATTGAAGTCTAACTAGTATCATCTTGCCATGTCTGATACATACAAGACTATGGGATGAGTGCATTATATAGCAATGATGATAGATCCAATTATTGGTTCACATGGTATCTCACTAATATTTTCCCATTCTTCATAAGAATAAGAGTGCACAGTTCTTTAAGATTAATTCCCATGAATCATGGAAAGATTCTCTCTCATTCATTTTGAACCCTTTCAACATCTTGCTAATGTATGTGCTCATATTTAGGCCATCAAACTTTTCAGAACTATCTCTGTAGATCTCAATTCCTCTCACATAGGATGTTTCACCCAATCCTTCATTGCTAAATGTGTTTTCCATGGCATGTCTCAATATTTATAGTATTGAGATGTTATTCCTCATCAATATGTGGAATATTTATATATGCTCCCACTAAATCTTCTTTAATCACATATTTCACCTTTTATCTTGATTCAAGTCAAACTCTTTATTCATTATCATCCTTGTGAAGTCAAAAGATCCCATCTTTGAGATGATTGTTTCAATCTCTAGATTGAACTTTGTAGCTTATAGACTTTATTTGCGTTCATGAAGTTACAAAACCTTTAGGCTGTGTCACATACACATCCTCTCTTATGTTCCTTTTAAGGAATGTGATTTTAAACTTCATATGCCAAATTTCATAGTCTATACTAGCTGCAATAACAAGCATGATAGTTGAAAAGGGATTTCATCATGTTCAACAATTTGAACTGATTTTAAAACCTTTGCATCCAATCTATCCTTTTAAGTTGTCCATGGTCGTCTTCATCTTGAAAATGCAACTGCACCTTATGGGTTTTACCTCTTTAGGTGGTACTACCAAGGTCATACCTTGTTAGTGTACATGGATTCCATTATGTCCTTAAGACACTTCTCAGATTCTGGTTCTCAATAGCTTCTAGTTGATTTGTTGGCTCATCATCTTATGACCAACCTATCTGAGTTATTGGATTCACAATATTTCAATACCAGTTGTGTTCTACTAGAACTATGAGGTTATGTGCTACATGAGAGACTTGAGATTCCATAATAATTTGTGATCCCCACTGGTTCCCATTGTATCTCCTTGTCAATCTTAAACTTTTCGAGTTGTCCTTTTACTCCCACTGATTCTTTTAGAACTCAGTTATCCAAGAAACAAACATTTTGTTTCCAGATTAGGATTAAAACTAGTATTCAACAATTATGGTTTGTTGATAGAATTTACAAGAAACTACTTTCTTTATATAAGTTTAATCCTTAAGACATATCAGGACATTCATAAATGATGTATTTTAAACCATTTTAGATGGTACTTAGTTTTAGTGCAAAGCATGTATCTATGATGATATTAGAAGATTAGAT
Source organism: Alisma plantago-aquatica (assembly GCA_963693085.1). Taxonomy (NCBI): domain Eukaryota; kingdom Viridiplantae; phylum Streptophyta; class Magnoliopsida; order Alismatales; family Alismataceae; genus Alisma; species Alisma plantago-aquatica. Next base: position 471,018,230 of record OY856409.1, on the reverse strand, counting down.
TAAATGATAATCACATCATGATTCATCAGGATGAAATTCCTTCTTTCTTATACATCATCATGTTTTAGGTGGATTTGACTTGTAATACATTTACCACGATCCTTTCCAGAAGGTTCTCAATCTATTGATGCAAAGTATTTCAACATTTGATCATATCAACGTTTCCTAATACTTTTATCATAGTTATAATTCATTTATAATATCCTTTAATACTTCAAGAGAATGATGTTGTATTTCACCTAATACAAGCCCCATATCAACTGATATGACCAGTGAATATAATGAAGTAGAAATAACTTCCTCTAGCATTTATTCTATAAGATCTTCATACATCATCATGTATAAGTTCTAATTGAATGCTTCTTCTCTCCCCCACACCTAATGAGAGGTGTTTTCATAATGTTGCTCATAAATAAGGTTTGCATGTCTCTTGTTGGTTCAATAACCAAAAGAATCTAGATAAACGTCAATATTGATTCTAGCAATGCATTTCTCATATATGTGCTCTAGTCAACAATGCTATAGATATTGTTTGAGTTATCAATTATAATCCTTTAGGCATTTACATTATAAACATTCATCTTTAGATCCTGTCATATAAATATCACTAGATATTTGGGGCATTGCCATACATGATCACATCTTTGAAAATAGAAGCATTAACAACTATTTATTCATTATCATCCTTGTCATACAAGATGCATAAAGTAAAATATTTTTATTATTGACATAACGAAATAACAATTCATATAACTATATTACATGCCCTATGGTCTAAGATAAAATCTAAATTTAGACTGTAGCTTTAGCAACTCTTGCTTTTATAGTCCATCATTGCCCTTTCGTAAAGTTCTACTTCTTGTCAGATCCTGCATATCACACATATGTCAGATCTGCATCTGGTATCACATACCAATGATGAAGAAGTAATTTATAATGATCTTACAACATATATACCTAGAGTGGAGATATCTATATCATCCTTCTTCTTTAGTTCCTCTAGGTAGAGGGGGCAATCCGTCTTCTAGTGTGCAACCTGGTGATAGTAGTGACACTTGCCTCCCTTCTTTACTCCTCCTTTTGCCTTGGGATATGAAGACTTGGGCTTTTTACCAACTTTGAAACTCTTCTTAGATTGACTTTTCCCTTAGACTGTCCCTTTGTCTTGTTGATCATCATCCCAGAATTGGGGTTGCCTTTCTTCATTTGTGCCTCAGTTGTTCTCAACATTCCTAGTAACTCTATCAGTAGTTTGTCAAAGTGATTCATGTTGTAGTTCATGAAAACCTAACTGTAGGACTCTGACAAAGACTAAAAAATCACATCTGTGGACAACTCTTGACCCAAGGGAAATTCTAGTTTAGATTGGTTCTCCACATACCCAATGAGGTTAAGCACATGAGGACCTATTGGATCTCCTTCTGCCATGTTACATTTGAACATCGCCTTAGAGACATCATATATCTCTTATATTTCCTAATCTTGGGGCATGTTTAAGATGTGTGACCATATCAATTACATCCATGTTCTCATGCTGCCTTTGCAAATCATAGTTCATGGAGCACAACATCAGATACTTGACATCAACAACATCTTCTGTATGCTTCCTATAAGCATCCCTGTCAGTCTTAGGAGCATGGGGAAGAGTTTCATCTGGATCTGGTGTCTCTAGGACATAGAGCTTTCTCTTATGTGTGAGAACAATTCTTAGTGTCCTGAACCGATCATGGAAGATATTCCCCTTTAATTTTTCCTTTTGAAGAACTGATCACAGTCTAAAGGTGTTTTTGTGTATTGCCAGTTGATTCTACAAAAGAATTTTCAATTTTGTCAAAAACTCATTTTGATTTGATCTAATTTGTATTTGATGATGTTTATTAGGTCTTTAGTTAACTATCACTCCCACTATAATGTTTAAATTGATTACCCTCACATATCAATTCAGAAGATTGCAACAACAACCTTCTAGTCAGTCAAGATCTGAAATAGTTCAACTATTAACTGGACAATGCCAACGTCCATATTCAATTATTAAGGTAGGCAACTTTTCTAATTGCATCATATGTATTCTTAAATAGATGATATGCACAACACTTTGCCATAGTTATGTACATGCTTCTGGTGCTTAATCTCACTAAGTACATATAGTTAAGCCTGACCTAAAAGTTAGCACGATAACAACGCACCCCGCTTGACATGCCCATATTATTACCATCAAACTTCCATGAGATAGACAACGCACCACCCTTGGAGTGCATGATTAGTCTTTCAAGATTTTCATGTGTGTTGTTTATGGAAAGCATCAAAGACTTAATATTTAATTGAGGGAGTTTGTATTTATATATACATATACTTTATCTAATCACCACATATATTATAGTACGAATCATATACATTCTATATCCCACAACACAAACATGCAATATAAACATTAGAGATGGTTATGGTCATATCTATTATAATTCCTTGGAGCCACAAGAAAATACTACCACCTAAGTCTACATCACATGCAACAACCTGTTGTTGGTCTAGATCTATGCTTGAGTCAATTTAGGTTGATTGGTTCAACCCTTGAACCGATCGACTCGCCTCTTGGCCGGTCGGTTGGTCGACTGAAATGATCATCTAACCTCCTATCCAACTAATGTCTGGACACCTCCAAATGATCAATTGGGTCCACCGACTAGTCAGTTCACTCCTCCTGTGATCTTACCTCCTCGGTCCTCCAGCCAGTAGGCTTGTCACACGATACAGTCTACTCGCCTAACGCTGATCATCATCTTTGTTGTTACAAGAAAAGAAATTATGTTATTGCTATTAAACTTATTACATGGTAATGAGAAACCTCGAGTTACATTCAAGGGGAGCAAAGGTAGGAAATAATAATACTTTTATATTTGGGAAGAAGAAGGTAGAGGCTCGGTATGCAATCCGAGATATAATATGAATGAATAAACCAACCAACCACACACAAATATTTGGATTATTATCCATAAACATGCTACACATTCACCATCAAAACTAATTTTAGGGTGACTCATGTAAATTGCATATATATATCACACACACACAAACACACACACACACACACACACACACACACACACACACACACATATATATATATATATATATATATATATTAGTTTGAGATCATATATGGTCTTTAATCGGATACACATATTAAGTAGTTTGAGTATTTACATTGTATGCAATAAATAAATGTTGAAAACCAAAAATCTGATCATATCAATTATCCCAAAACATAGTAAATTAACATGGCTCTGATACACTATTGGAAAATATGAGATCAGATTAGGCAACAAAAACAAAAATTTTGTTGATCATATTTCCCATAATACCAAGATTGTGTCAACAACTATGTAATGGGAAGGATGATTTAACGAGGTCATACCTGGTCCAGGATCAAGTGCAACAATGAATACTCGTTGCAATTGTGTAACTTTATTCTAGTTTCACTCAAACGACGTCTGTAGTAGCTCCTAGTCTCCACTAGAGATAGTAGGCTGATTTTTTCATCCTAGAGGTAGGCAACGACCTCCTCACCTCTATAGTAGTCTACACAGACCACCTAGAACTCTTATTGTTCTACTAGAATAGATAGAAAGGAGTTGTCTCTCATGTTGGTGTACTAGTCACCAACTTGTTCTCCCACAAATGTTCTCCCTTGCTATCCCTCCCTTTATCAGATAGGACTTGCTCAGACTCTCTATTGGTTACCACAACTAGAGATGACAACAATTATCAGAGGCAATTGAGTTGTGTCTCTGGGAATCCCCTAGTGCCCCTCTATTTATAGGAGGGTCACAGTCAGATTTTCTAGTCTGAGTGGGAGAAGAAGGGATCGGAATTTCATAAATTTTTACAACATGCAACACGAAAAACAATCAGTTCAACCGATCAGTTTTCATGTGAACCAATCGGTTTACCTAGAGAACTGATCATTTCATCATGTTTCCAAATCACAATTATATTTTCAATTCTAATCTAATTAATCCATAACATGATGTCAACACTAATCCTTGATGCAATCAAATTGCTCTTGTGAACCGGCAGTTCATCTCTTGAACCGGTCATCTCATGACCATGATCCGGTCAGTTCACTAAGTGAACTGGTAGGTTCATGCCTGGTTCATCCAGAATTCAGCCAATGCAATATTCAATCAACCTGACACTCCAACCAGTTGGTTCAACACTTGAACCGGTCGACTGGGAGTCCAGTCAGTTGATTTGTTTACTTCAATTGAATACATAAATACTTTAGTAATCAATTTAATTATCATTCATGATTAAACTCATCTTCTAGATGTATCCCATGTGTGTGACCCCATGCATTCCCATTTATGTTGGTAGTGAATGTCCATAACTTGTTTGTGACATCACAAGAAAAGAGCAATGCCTAGTCACACAACATTACTACTAAAATAATTAGAAAAGTTGTAGAAAATATTCAACCTACGGTCCGTGTCGGGTGTTACAGTGATTGTTTAATTCCATCGTCTCTAATATATGGAATGAACTCGAGGCACATAATCATCATCCTCTCAATGTTCAATCCATGTTCCTTGATCCAGAGCAGATTATCTGAGATATATGTGACCTCAATATCATATATTGATTCACATGTGCATGCATATGCTTTTCTCAGTCTCACTTATCAAGTGGCTTGTATATCAAACTCTAGTAGGAGGGACAAATCCCATCTACATCACTCACAGTCATACCCATGTGTCAGTGTGTACCCAATCATCACCTTTATGGCAACCCTTATTCAGGATCATGATGGATGATGTCAAAGAACACCAAATGACATGTGATGAGTGTAGTGAGTTCAGGTCTAAGAACCACAATCACAACCTTCACTATGAGAGATGACTGTGACCACCGTGTATGGTTTCCATGTGTCACTTTCAAGGTGGGTATGTCCGATAATTGTTCCCAACAAGTATATATGTGCTTGGTTTGATATCATATATCATGATTGATGAGATTCTGTCATCAACCAACACACACTCTAGTCTTATGTGTTACCGCTATCTATCAACTTTCCACAGTAACATCCGACTAGGGACATAACAAGAATGTACATTCTCTTAACCTTAATATCTCATTGTTCAAGTCATGTACTTGAAGACATACATTTTTGAGTAATTTCATTCTTCAAACATTCATTATGTTTCTTCATTATCTCATAACTGAGTAAAATAGAATGAATTGAAAGCTTGCATTTATTATTAATAAAATCATTTATTTAACATGCCATGTCAATCATCATATGATTGGCTATGTGGGCATACATACCAACATCTAGCTCAAGCTCTAGTAGATGTGAAGCTAGAAAATGGCACTTTGGTCTCGTGAAATCTCAATTGAATACTAAAATGAGGTAAACCTAAACTCTTTAGATAAAGTAATCATTAATTGAAATTATTCATACTACTTGTTCCTCTCTTAGGCATAAAGAGAAAAATCTTGCTAAGATTGTTGACAATTTGCATGAAGAAAAAGGTGATTTTGAATACGTTAAGATTTTTTTTTGCAAATGATGTTGACAACTTCTAAAAGCTTTATATAGATTTTGAATTGAAATTCAATGGTGTTGAGTTAGAGAACAATTTTTATATTTGCCAAGTATATGCTCTTAAGCTAAAAAATGCTAGCTTACTTGATAAGATTAAGTTATTAGAATCACAACTTTTCATGCCTAGTTCTAATGAAGAGTATAATAATATTTTTAAATTATGTCATGTTTGATATTGATGCTCTTAAAACTAAAAGTTAGGACAAAACTTTGTTTTGAAAGGAATATAACATGAAGACAATATTTATCTTTCTAAGTTTAGTATGTTCAAAAAGGATAATAATTCTTTGCTTGCAAAAATGAATGTCCTTGAATCTTATTTTAAGTCTACTAGTATAGAGGATGATATTTCTACTCTTCACATTTGAAAAGATTCTTACTTGACTAAACCTCTTTGCTTAGTTACCAATATTTTGCATTTTAGAGATGATATTAATGAATTATCTTCTAATGCACTTCTCTTATGCATGCTAATTATATTTGATATCCTCTTTACAAAGATTTTATATGGTAATAACAATCTTAATCAAATCCTAGACCATACTACTAAAAAATTTGGTAGAGATGGTATTAGACTCGATAGTAGCAAAAGGAACAACAAAGGCATATGACCTTCAATTATCGACTGAGAATCCTTTGTTGTAGGGCTAAGAACACTTGTAATCATTGTAATGAAATTTATCACCAGTCTACATTTCCCTTTTAGGAAAGTACCCAAAAGCATCAGGACCTAGATTTTGAAGTTACCCCCCACCAAACAAAAAATATTATTGAGGATAACTTCATATTTCTTCTTGTAGGTCTTTTTAAAATAGATTGACATGAGGTATTGATTTGTCAATCCACATAAAAGAATAAAGGTGAGATGTCAATGGGTTGGAAACAAATGAAAATGATATGGTATGAACAGAGGTAAAGATATTCTCTCTTATCAAATAGTGCTTGATATCACTCTCTACATAAGGTTTTTGAGTAAACTTTTGCATATTATGATTCTCATCATTAATCTTGCCCAAACACTATCTATGGTGTTTTCTAAGTGCATTAATAACTTTCTTGTACATGTTTGTACGTTGCATATAGTTTTATCATGCATCTATATGTATATTTTCAAAATTATGTGTCTATAGACAACTGTATTCATCGACCAAGATCATCCGCAACACATCTTGACCAATGGGGTCCCTTGGGTTTCACCTTGCTGCCGTCATCAACCCAGAATTTCAACCCAAAAAGCCAGGTGATGGTACTGCACAATGAATACACAAAGTGGCTTATTGAATGAGATTTTCCCTCTCAACTAGATTTTCTAATTCAGTGACTTACTCTTTTGGCACTCCACTTGGTATCTTACTTTTTATGCATACTACCTTGGTTTAAACTACAAATCTTGCATACAAATATATCTTTCTAATTGTTATATCTTGCAACAACTTAGTTTGGGTTGTTATGCATGTCTATTATGATGATCTCTTTGGAACTGTCAATTGTGATTAACTTACTTCCATTTTGCTCTAACTTATTACATCCATCTAGTTGTATATGTCATTTTGATGCAACCTTGAGTTTATTAGTGGTAATCATCTTTGATAGTGCTGTATATTTACAAATGAGTAATATCCATTCACAATTCCATACTCATGTGTATGGATATCCCTGTACACGCTTTAACTTGTGCATCTTTTGCTATGACCTATATCCAACTAGTAGTCCCAAATTGTGATATCTACTAATAGTCTTTCCACATGTGGTTCTAGTAGTAACTAACTATATTTTATGCTTGTATCTTGTTTAATACTTACTCAAACATTCTCCATGTTTTTACATATCTATCAGTTTGAGTTGCTTGCTTGCATAGCCTTGCCTTGATTAGTGCTAGAACTACATCTAGAGTTGTTCAATGCATGTCTTGATTTGTTTTAAATAAATTGGTTGGACAAGCCCTTTTGTTTTTGCTCTTCTGCTCTTACTTAATGACAAGTTATGTTTTATCTCTTCAAAACCCCACCTTTTGATAATACAAAGGGGGAGAAGACATGTATTATGAAAGGGATAAGTGTAAGTATATGGGGATAAGACATAGTTTTTATAAATGTTATGAAATCTAACCTTATAGGAGAAATAGCATAAATTGAGGAGATTATATGAACTCAACTAGCATAAATTGAGGGGAAGAATGTGTACTCAATACACTAAAACCGCTAAGTTTCTCCAAGTGTATGATTTTATTTAAAAGCTTTTAGTGCATTTATGTAATGGTTTATCATATTAAAAAAGAGGGAGAATATTGATCCAAGGTCTGAATTGACTAATTCCTTGTTTTAACGATGGCTAAACCATTTGACTCATTTGTGTTATATTTATACTTGAGTGATTTCATATAGACACACTCCAAATGCCTAAACTTGCAAACCTAGTATGTCATAATCAAGTCATACATGCAAAAAGATTAAATTTGAAGATTACATAATTGATCTCTTTAATTTATTTTTCTAATCACTTGAGTTGATTATATGACTTGCATTTAATCTCAAATTAACAATATAATTCATCAAAATGAATTAATTTTACACTTAGCATTAATTAAGTTTCTTCATACATGCCCTTTAATTAGCTAAGATTGTCTTAGACATAAACTCAGTCAACGGTACTGTTGGTGGCTTAATTAATGTCATCAGCCAATTTCACAACTGACAAGAATTCCTGGGGATGAATAAATGTTCATGTTCAGATCTCTTCTTCGATCAAGATAGATTTTTTGTTGACAAATATATAACAATCAGATGCCAAGATATAACATTCTCTACTTGAGATAGCCTTCTCTTCGATTGAGAAATCTAATAGTTTTGAAAAATTGCAAAAAGTAGCTATGACAGAGAGAGAAAAAAAGTGAAATAGATATGTTGGACTCTTTTGCAAATGGCTAGAATTCATCCTAAGTGATTATAACATCTAGGACACATCCTCAACTATAAATAGAAACCCTGGATCTTCATCCCATGGTTAGAAAAACACTATGAAGGGCCCTATATTATAGTTAAGGGAGTTTTGCCTCAAAGAGCCCATGTCTGCTCTCATGAGCTTAACTAATTTCTACATCCATTGGACTGAGTAGAATATTTATAAGAGAGCTAGTACTACATGTATATATTTTGAGGTACCAAATCCTCTACCTCTCAATCTATCTGTCACCATGAAGATGAATATTTTCTATCTTGGCTAAGAGAGGAGAAGAAGAAGGACATGAGACCCTTGGTCAAAAGCTTCTCCTTGGTGAAGGTGAAGTCAAAGATGAAAGATTCAAGTCAAGAGTGGGTAAGTATTTATAGGAAGAATACTAGTTGTAAGAGTGGATACGTCTTTGGTGAAGGGAGTATACTTATTGTAAGAGTAGGTAAGTCCTTGGTAAGGATAAAGACTCTTGGTCATCGATAGGTAAGCCCTTTGTAAGGCCGTTGTTTCCCTTGGATTACAAGTTTCACTAGTTATCCCATGATCTATAAAAGGGTGGTTATTTGTTGTAAATCGTATAATAGAATATAATGAGTTACACAAGATTAAAAAACCTAGAGATTGAACCCTCTAGATAGCAAATCTACATCCTTGGATATGGAACCACTATACATAGCACCTTTACTTGTGGATTATTCAATTTCTCTCCCCTTACTTATCACACTCACAATATTGATTTTCATACTTGCTTTTTATACTTACAATATTGCAACATATTGATTTGATGAGATATATCTTGACGGTCCAATGAAGTGTTTCAATAGTTTTAGCTATATCCATCCCCCTAAAGAGCCATCATTGATCCAACAAAGTGGAGTATGTATTTTTGAATAATATTATTAATTATTTATGCTCTCTACAAATACTATCAATAATAGTATATGTTCACAATTGGTAATATGTGATTACTTTCTTCTATGACATCATTCAATGAGATATGATATGCATGTTAAACTCATACAATCCAATTAAGAAAGTGCCTAGGAAGATGTTCACAAGATCATAATCAAGGAGAAAATATTGCTCATAAAAGTGATGGTATTCATGAAGCTTATGGTAGATGGCTATATTTTATTCGAAAACAAAAGCAAAGGTATGTTCTCATCAAATGACCTTATCCTAAACCATGAATGAATTAATGTGCTCACAAAAACTAATTTTACCATATTCAATAAGTGCACCGATGACAACTGGTTAAAGTATTTGGTAGAACTAAACTAGCCATTTAGCTTCTTCTCATGGATGATCCTTTGTTCTTGCATTGGTATAGATTATATGGACTTATTGTATGTGTCTGGTATACTTCCTCTTAGCTAGACATTCAAGAATAGCTAATTCTTGTGCTCTTGAATTAGATTGTGGACTTCTGTTCACTTTGATAAATGGCATAAAGAATGGTGTTCAAGATTTCTCCCAGGAACACCATTTCTTCCTTGATTGTTGTTGGTTTTAACACGATAAAAGACCAATCAGGTTTTACAAGTAAAGACTGCAGACACCTAAATACCACATAAATTGAAACTTGTACTCAAGTCTCCTGGCATCATCCAATCACATTATTGGATGAGTGATTAGGTTGTTTTTAATAAATTAAGATAATTTTTGCAAGTATCCTTATATCATATGAAATGTGAAACAAAGTGGATGGAACGATGATGTATTTTTTGTTGTTTCTTCCAACTTGACTTGTATTATTTAAATAAATTCTATAAAAATGAGTATTCCAACATATATAGCATTTAGAAGCTGTAAATTGATATTGTAAAAAATAAATTGTGAGGTGAGGGATACTTTTTATTAGTAGATGCCACACTCCTCTCCTATATATATGAAAGATGGTAAGTAAAAGGAAGCGAAACTTAACTTAATGTTCCAAGACAATTGGGTCCATATAACATAATAAACTATATAAAAACAACTCTAACACTCCCCCTCATGTTGCAGTTGATGAAACACCTATTCAAATTGAACTTAGAAGACTCAAATAGAGGATATGAAAACATAAATAAAAATTTCACTTTCCATACAAGATTTTCACTCACCTTTAAACACGACTCTTCCACAAATAAAAGATTTGATGACGCCTCCTTAGAAGCTGTTAACTCTAGGCCAAAAATATTTAGCATTAGAAAAGATCTTCTGAAGTGCATATAGAATGGAAAACATACCAATTAATCTGGAAGAAACAATCAATACACCATGACTACACCATCTTCATTAGAAAGCAATGTTGACTACAATAAGCACTATCAACACATCCAACGATGTAGCATTGTAGGTATCTTTAAACACATATAGGATGAGATGATGATGACTACAAACTAAATCCATCTAGAATGTAACTTTCTTGGGGTTAAACGAGAATGAATGACACCATCAAGTAAAGCCAAAGTATATTAATAGAGAAACTATCTTGGCACTTGAAGATATAGATTCAAGAAGACATAAATAAAATAACGCAGTGAAGATAAAATCTAAATGAATCACCCACTTTATAGCTGTAGTATTATGGAATTGAAATGGATGAGATTTTGAAAGGTAACCCTACATCCTATGAGATGCATTGTAATCATCATAGACTAAGAGTAAAGTAAAAAAGAGACTAGAATAAGTGCAAAAAACTCTATCCTATTATGTTTCAATGATACAATTGAGGTTCTTCAACTTACATGAAAGTGTTATCCAACTAGAATAAGCTAAGTGCAGATAGTCAACCTACTTTCATATCATGTCATAAGCACAAAGAAGAATAGTGTCGTTGGGAAATAGACACACCAATGATGCACTAGAAGCACACGGTTTAGCGGGAGTGAAGCACCATAAAGAAATTGGACGATGGATGTGTGTAATGATAAGAAGATCCATGGAGATGGGAATATCATTTACTGGTATTTATATAATTTCTCTTACTATTCTCACACTCCATCTTCATACATTCTCTCTCTCTCTTCTATAACCTTTTTACACACCAATTACAAAGTGAGTGAGTAGTTGGAGTGGAAAAGAGACAGTACCCCCTACACATAAAAAGGGATGCACATATGAGGGGTGGTAGGGGAAATAAAAGTGGAAAAGAAGAGTCATTGTGGCTTTGAAGGTAGATGTGAAGGGGATCCCTGGTAGATGGCTGCTAAACTACTAGGGCTCTGGGGGGCATGGTCCCAGTTAGGGACGCGTGCTACCCCTCAATGGGTAGGTTTCACATAGGTTTGATGGTAGTTCCCCAAGAAAAAAAGGTCTAAAATATTTTTTAGTGCGAGATCAAGCATAAAATTTGTCAAAATAGGGTGAAAACATGAAATTTCTGGAGATTTGGGAAGGTTTGTGGAACCTTAGTGGATGGTGAAGATAAAGTTGTTGACAAGGAGATACATCTATATACCTTCTTCCTGTTTGAAGATATGAGTAGTGGGAATTGATGGGTAACTACGACAGACAAGGAGACAATGGCTACATTAGGAAAAGAAGTGGGTGGTGATTTCCTGACACATGTAGTGGCGAGCTGGTTCTACTATTTTCACTTCCAGTAGTGGCAACCCTATGCTACTATTGGCAGTTGTGTTGCAACAATTGGCGTCATCATCACTTTTCTATAGTGGTTGGCAGATGTTGTGGTGTTGGTGGTGGCAGTGGCCTACTGCTATAGTTGGCGGTTGATGCGCTGATGTTATTGTTGGTATGTATGACTAGAGAGCCAATCATATGATGATTGTAACAACATATCTTGTAAACAATTTGATTAATACTAGAGGTAATCTTTCAATTTATATTTTTATTTAGTTATGAAATAATGATGTAACATAATAAAAGTCTAATGAATGATATCACTCAATGACGTAAGTCTTTAGGTTGAGGACCTAAATGATGAGATCATATGAATGTCAATGGTATATGCATTCTTGTTGTGTCCCTAGTCGGATGTTATTTTGGAAGGCTAATAGACATCAATAATACTTAAGACTAGAGTGTGTGTTGGTTGATGATTGAATGTCATTAGTCATGATATGTGATATCAACCCAAGCACATATATACTTGTTAGACAATAGTGTATCAGACAGACCCACCTTGAGAGTGACACATGGAAACCATGATTGATAGTCAGAGTCATCTCTTACAGTGATGGTGGTGATTGTGGTTCTTAGACCTGAAACCACTACACTCATCACATGTTGTTCGATTTACTTTGACATCATCCACTTTTATCCTGAATAAGGGTTGCCACAAAGGTGGTACTCGCATGCACTGTGACACATGGAGATGATTGTGAGTGATGTAGATGAGATTTGTCCCTCTACAAGGGTTTGATATCTTGTCCACTTGATAAGTGAGACTAAAAAATGCATGGCCATGCTGGTGTGAGTCAATATGTGATATTGATCTTACACATATCTCTAACAGTCTACTCTAGTTCAAGGAACATGGATTAAATGTTAAAGAGGATGAAGATTCCATGCCTCAAGTTCAATCTGGATATTAGAGACAAAGAAACTATACAATCACTATAACACCAGTCACATATTGTAGGTTGAAGTTGTTCTCCAACTTCTCCAATTACTTGGGTAGAAATGAAGTCTTGCTAGATACCAATAATTTCTTATGAAATCACAATATGATTATGAATATCAATGCAACGTAATTTGGAGCCTATCAGATCACACACATAGGATGTTTGGAATAGGAGTATAACTGTGGACGTGATTAGAAATTTTTTAAATCAAACTGATTACTAAAATGTTTAGGTAATCTACTAAAATAATATTGGAATATGATCTGAGTTAATTGATCAAAATGTTTAGAAAAATTATTTATATTCCATTGCTAAGCCGGTTGCCTAATCCCAAGTGATTGAATAGAGCCAGATGATAAAAATTAGTTAATCAATCAATATGATTAATTGGTTAATTAATTATTTTCAGAATATTCTTTTAATAATCCATGAGTGACTTATTTTAAATGCAACCACAACTCTTTTGTTTTTCCAAGGATTTTGGGAAACACTACTTTCTTTTGTCTCCTATTTATAGGAGTATGACGACTAGACCAAAAAGAGACACTCTTGTACGTGAACCCTAACCATCATCATCCTCGAGAGAGAGAAGGAGAGCAACCACAATGCTAGTAAGTTGTCAAGTAGAAGGCTACTCCTTCCTACCGGCTTAGGAAGCACCACATGGAGTTATAGTCCATCCACGTGGATGAAATACAAACGTAGACACAGAAGTGCCTTCATTCAGATGATGTTGGCAATGACCATTTGTACATGCAATGGTCTACACACGTCACCACATGAACGGATGTTGCCGAACTTACTCCGCGATGAGGTATATCCCATAGGATATGTGGAGAAAATTTTATTATTTCCACTGTAGGGTATATGAAGAAAATTTTATTATTTATGCCGCATTTTTCACCTCCACAAAACCTAATAGTTATGTGGCAGCAACTTGCTGCTATGATTGGTGGCCGATGCGGTGTTTCTATTGGTGGTGGTGTCAACAAAGTTGCGAGGATCCTATTGGTAGCTAGAGATGTGTCTTTTTTGAATGTATAAGCTAGAGGCAAGAAGGACACGATAAAGTGACAAATAGATAGATGGGCTCGAGGATACATATACACATTAGTGATGGTTGGGATGGAGAACACCAATAGATAAGTTAAAAGAGATTGGATATTTATGAATGAAGAAGAGAGGAGATGACCATGGAGGCCAAATGGTTCATGGTAAGAAGTCAAGCCAAGAATATACAAAGGTTTCTCATTGATGGAGGCACTCTCCATTGATCTCTAGGGTTTAGATCAATTCTCTGATATCATGTGAAAAACAAGATGTTGAATTTGACAAACTACATGTCCTTGATACTATTTTGTACCTTATACATTTATAGATAGATAGGACATGATGAGGATATGTGGTGAAAGTGGATAGCACAAAGTATTATGTGTTGAGAGTAGGGAACAAATAGCATTAAGGATGATGCACATTATTTGCATCATTGTATAAACGTATTTATATAATTAAGACATATTTATATTTCAAAACATCATTGATTCATGGAGTATGATGGATGATTAGATTATAATATGTTTATTTCTATTAAGCATAAACATATCCTACTTTAGGTATATGATTAGATATCAACTAGATTAACTATAGAATTAAATGTTCTTCAGGAAATGACTACTGTATATGTATCAAATTCTATTAAATATGGGTCCTTAAATGCCTTTTTTAATTTTGTTGAGGGATGTTTCTATATGGTAATTCTATTATTCACACTAGTTGGCTAGAGAAATATCTGAGTGACACATCTTCCCAACCATATATAAGAAATCTTATTTTGTTAGCATGAAATTCTTTGATTAATTTGATGATAGTTTTTAGATTGATAGCTTTGTAATTATGTATATACACCATTTATCTTCCACTAAGATTGAGATATGCTAACAACTTATCCTTTGTTTGAAGTTAATTATCAGTAGTTAAACTCACAACTATAACAAATAATATGCATATGCTATTAAAATACATATCAATTTGGTTTATCTAAATTTATCATCTTTCAAAACACATTGTTTGTTTTGTATAACCTTGATTGCTTCTCCCTCAAAAATACTGTAATAGGAAAATGCAAACATCAACATCTAGGTTGATTATAATGTTATCTAGTTGCTAGATCTAACATGTAATGTCTAAGAAGATAAGTAAATGGCACACCATCATGATGTAGTGGATAGATAAGGGTCATATATACGTATGTATGTATATATATATATATATATATATATATATATATATATATATATACATACATACACACACACACACACACACACACACACACACACACACACACACACACACACATATATATATATATATATATATATATATATAAATATGAGATTAAGAGAGAAATATCCCTCCCCCTCCCACAACATGTAGTGGAGTTCAGAATCCTATGGCGGTAATATACCAAGCAATGCTTGTCTGGTGGTTGAAACCTGGGTGCCTTCCTTGGAGAGCACCTGACTTTGCCACTGTACTAATTTCTATCGATTACATATATATATATACATACATACATACATATATATATATATATATATATATATATATATATATATATATATATATATATAGAGAGAGAGAGAGAGAGAGAGAGATACATATATAGATATATATGTACATATATATATGTATGTATGTATAGAATCATGTTATAGATTCCAACTTGAACATGTTACTATGTTTATCACTTTTCATATACATACTCTTACCTTAGGGGGTTATGCTGGTTTAGGATGTAGTCATCTTAAACATAAATAATTATCTCAACTACATCCAGTTATTCATTTCCTATGCAGTCACCTAGAAACATATAGATTGTAGTAAAGTTGTTATTCATTTAGATATGAAAATGATCTTGTTAGGGTTGCATTGATTGGAACATGTCACCAAAATGAATTTGATAAGAAGGTTAAGTAGTTGTGGTGCTTATCGTTTTAATGAAATTGATTTAAGGGTTGATTCCAATATTTGATCTTGACTCCCTTAGAATAACCGTCTTCTCATCTCCCTCTTGTTGTATATGTTTTGGTAAGGACTATACTTAAAATAGATAATACTTTTGTGAAGTATACAACTAGTTCTTATAGCATTTTCCTACAAAAGGCCTTATTTCCTAAATTATTAACTTTGTGAGACAAATATCTTCTAAGTTTCATTTTTAGTTTCAGATTTAGAGGTCCTCCACTTTTCAAAATTATTATTGTGCTTGATAAATGGGTGTTTGGAGGCATGCTATTAATCCCTATTGATGTATTTGGAATATTTTATCTCTGAAGACATCAATGCTACTTACTCTCTCTAAATCCCCACCAAAATCTCTATCAAGTTTTTTCTATTGCAGCTAGTGTTCTTGAGGTAGTAGTGTTCATGATCTTTTTGGATTGAAATAACAATGGTTGAATTAGGATGGTTTCCCATTAACTCTTATATATTACCTTTCAATTTTCCAGCCTAACTGTAATTTTACTTCTAAAATGACAGTTCACAAAACAAATTTCTAATAGATATACAAATGAATCAAATAAATACCTTCCTAAATTTTCATAATTAATAATAATATAAAATGAGCCCAATGGAAAGTATTTCACACTTTACCCGTATCATCACATCTTTTTATTTGAAGTCCTCCTTAAATCAAAATCACTTTTTTTTTCTTCTATTAACCACTAGCAAAACAATGCCCTCTTCAAAAGACACCATTTACAAATCATGGGGCAAATCAAAATCCACTTACGTAGGTAACTCTTTAACTACTCTACAACTAGAAGTATCGAAATGATCCTAGTGCGGTATATAGACTACCCATGTGATACTTAAGATGTTAAATAGTTTATATTTTGTTAAACTTGATCGCAGGCACGACTAAAGTGTGTAGTCATTGTTTCACTCAAGTGTGTCCATACATACAACTACCTTGCATTGTTGTATTCCAAAACTGATTCCTTGTGCATTAGATTATACTGTAAGTATACTTCTTTAGAAGAATGTAAGCATTTACGCATAGCATAAGAAAAAAGCAAACCTTTTACAATACTTTCCAAGACAATTCCATGATAAGGCATTTTTAAAGTTGATTGGATCTTTAGGGCAAGAATTATATTTATTAATCTAATATGATAAAAATATATAAAATAAAAATGTAGCTTTCTTGTTTAGGTAAGAAAAAGATAAGTATTTTACATTGCAACATATTGGTTATGGTTTGTGCAAAATAACTGAAGTTAAACATTGTAATGAGTGTTGGATTCCTATTATACCAAGCCAAGCACTTTACCAAATTAGCTTGGTATTTATGACACATGTTCTTTCTTCTAGCGCAGTTGATTAGCTATAAAATAGATAATAGAATGTCAATAAGGATTAGAAAGGATTTTGTTGCTTGTAACTCATTTAGATTAGAAAATTTTTATTATCATATAAGTTGTATTTTGATGTTACTAAAAGTGGATAAAAACAGAACCATTTCGTTATTTCTTAGATGTTCAACACATTTTATATCTTTAACTAATTTCTTAAGAAATCCTAAAAATAGTAGATCATATTATATTTACTGCCACAATGTAAAAACCAAAATGACAACACCATTTAGGATTCAATGGTAAAATATTACAAATGTGAAGAAAGAAAATAAATCTTACTACCGAGAATGTATTTAATGTGGGAAAACGAAATTTTCATTACAAAATGTGTACGGTTAGTATGATAGAATATATCTAACATTGAATAAAGAAAGTGAGAATTTGAAAGCATTAATATGAACACAAACAATGTAAATATTTTGAGGTGTAATTAAAAGGAGAAAAATAATGAGTGAATGGCAATAAGAAAATATGAGGAAATTTTTATCCTTGACAAAACATTCACAATTATATTTTTGATGATTTTGGAATATATGTTCCCTCTAAAATTATACAATATAAATTTTGGGGATCACTAATATGTGATCAATATTACAATCTTTTTTAACATTTTATCAAAAAAATTATTGTGAACATATTGAGACATGGGATCCAAAAAGTATAAATAGATTTAAAAACTCTCTTTTCCAAATTTCAATAAGTATCCAAATGAAAAATGAGAATAAGAAAAATTATAATGTCGTACTTTGTATGTGCAAGTCTATCACACGATAAAAGATTTGGTAAATGATCAAGGTGTTATTGCCATGATTATAACATAGAGGGCCCAAAACATGAATTATATGACATGAAAAACACTTGGACAACTCCTACATAATATTCTCTTTCTTTTGTTAGAATCTAGCAAACATACAGCCACTACAACCTCGTATGTATAGACAATACTGTTTACTCACTTACACAATAAAAACTACATGTACATGAATACTTGGGTGTTAGCTATATGAACTACAAACTCAATGCCTTCAACATATTCGTCATGGTTCTGATATTATGTCCCCCACCCACCCTCACACGCACACACAAAAACCTTTTGTGTTTGGTAGTACAATTAACAACCATGCGAACACCTTGGATCTTGGAGGTGAAATCCATTCACATTGAAAAAACAACGATCGATATATGCCTTGGTGTTAAAGAAGGCCACAAATAGTCATACACCCTTTTGAAATCATGATTTATGGAGCAACCGTGCGTTGCATGCTTGGATGAAGTAATGTATATAGGGGCCGTTAATGATATACATTAGTTATACTGCCTCGCAAGTAATTGTTTACTATCTATAAATCAGACTTTCAATATTATACATTCCTACTGGCTTAATGTCTACGATTATATGTAAAAATTGTAGAAAAGTGGACAAATGGCATAAAAACCACCTTGAACCTCTCTGTACAGAAGGGGAATATGATTCCAGAAAGACTAAGTCAACATAAGAAATGCAAAATTTACCATTGATATATAACTCATAATTTGCAAACATGAACAATTGTTGTTCTTGACGGTGCGTTTGAACTTGGTGTAACTTGAGATACAGATCAAGGACACGAAACCCCACAGATATAGGACTCAAAATAAGCACCCATATATTGTCATTGGTTCCACCAAGCGATGTATTTCTAGAGATAGGATACACATAGTTGTTACGATACCATATCCAAGCAGGAAAAATATAAACAATCCGAGTGGCCATGACGAAAATGTAATAGTCAAGTTCTTTAATTCCAAATGCAAATACCTTGAAAGTGAAATATCAACTGCTTAGTTGGGTCTTAAAAGACCGATTTTTCCCCAGACAAGGCCTTGCTAGTTACCCATCATAAACATTCATTTCATTGCTAAAAATATATCCAAAACCATTCCCCATAATTGCTAATCTTAGAAGAACGTCAGTATCAATATTTACCATAAAGATTCACCACATGCCGAGTGGCGACATTTTCCTACTCCTTGCTAGTAAAACACGATGTCATTCAAATGGCTAAAAACGATATAACTTGATCATCACGTATATGTGCCAGCATAATATAGAAATCTCATGTAATCTACTATTAGGGCCTGTCTGGTTCGAAGTAAAGTCAACACGCAACTGTACTTGCAAAACAGGAATCCAAAAACAAGAATTAGAACCTCATTGTTTTCATTTGGTTGGACGGAAGTTGGAGTCATTCCGTTGCCTTGTTTTCGTTTGGTAGGTTGTTGTTAGTTACCTGTTAATTGTCAGGCGTTATGAGATATTTTTATTTAGCCGGTCAATACGTGACATGTCAGTACACTACGAGGCAGATTTCTGAATTCTCCATAACTATACAGCGATATACGCGACTAGCAGCAGCAAGTTCCTGAGTTCTCCGTGAGACAAACACCTGCAGCAGCAGGTAGCCCAGCGAGAAGAGAGATTGAGAAAACGAACTGCGCCCATATTGGGCACGGTTCAATTTCGCAATTTTGTACACACTTGGAATAGATAGTGCAGTTCACTTTCACGTTGTGGGTTGAAACTTCTCAAAACCAAACGCATGTAGTTGAAAAACACGTGCGGTTGTAGCTGCACACGTTCCATTTCAATGGAACCAAACGGGCCCTTATACTCTACTAAAAGTGAGGACTCATCTCCATCCTCACGTAGATGTGAAACATGACGACTAATTTCTGTTCGCCTATCCTGTACACATGATAGAGTTGGACTTCTTAACTAACAAGATAATGTATGTTTCCATTCTCGTTAACGAGTGGGACTCTTTGGTAAGATAATGTTAATGTTTATCTCCTTATTATCACATAACCTCCCTCCTTATTACTACGCCGTCGGCTCCTTCGTTGACATTGATTCCCCGGCTCGTTCGCAGTCATCACCTTTCATCCATAGTGGAGGAGGACGCCCACCAAAGCCAAACTGCAATAGAAGTAGCAGCATCAAGGTCCAAGGAGTCCCGCTATAGCACGACGGCCTTCACTCCTCCAGCTGTGATAGCTACGTCGCCAACGCACCTGAACAACACCAGTTGTAGCGACCGCGCTACGTTGTCCACAACGAGCCAACGGCTACGGTGATGCCCGAAGTAACAACAATGCTATATCCATGAAAGGCCAACGGCCACGGTGATGCCCGAAGGAAGCAGCACTACCGCTTCAAATTGGGGTAGTTACGTGGGTGTAAATCTGGCTTATCAGGTCCATCGTCTGAGTCTGCGTGCCTCGAGTGGGCAAGAAAGATAACGCGAGGATCTGCTGCATGAACGGGTTGGCTCTGTGGGTACAAGTGTGTTATTTGTAGTCGTGTTCATGGACGGATGATTGGTTTTGTGTGTCACTGTATCGGAAGATCAATATAGCACCAACGGTGTGCTTTACGTGCGGGAGAATTTAGTTTGTGAAGAAACGGTTGCAGCTGCACATAACAACATGAGGCCACAAACATTTCGTATGCTTAAGTTGATGTGCTGTATGAAGTTTGACATACATACTCTGAGTACACAGTCTTCTCTTCTGCAATGTAGTTTTCATACATATTGATAACTTTGATGGGGTTGCAAACTGTGGAGTGGAGCATCTAATCCTCATGGTAACAACACCGGGAAGGAATACAAATGTGTGATTCGTTTCAAACTTATCTTAATACCATTACTTACGTGGAAAATCAAAGTATAAATTTGTATTCCTATTTTTTTTCTTCTTCTTGCATATTGCTTGGAAGATCGCAGGCCATCCGAACACGTAGACGCACACAACATTACTTATATACTTTTATAGAAATATAGAAATGTTGGATCAAAGATGGGCTCTAGAGAGGGGTGAATAGAGATAAATGTATTTAAACAAAAATTATTATTCTTTCAAGATATTTCTAAGATAATGTAGCTAATATGAATTTTGAGTGTAATTAAAATATACATAACAATGATAAGAGGGATTGAACAAGTATAAAAATACAAGCTATGTAGAGTGGTTCCAATATGCAAACCAGGAGAAAGTCCGTCCACTACCTAGAGAGGTCTAAGTTATAGGATTTTTACAACCATTGCATACTTATATTCCATTATAAAACATACAACATATGACTTTCTTTTTTCCGGGCCATGGATAACCATCCTTCCCTTTTAAGGACAAGGAAGCCAACAACCTATCAAAGGACCTACTTATCTAAGACCGAGTCTTCAACCTCACCAAAGACTTATCTATTTTTGTAAGGAGTCTTCTGCCTTCACCAAGGTCTTACCAACTCTTACAACAAGTCTTCCACTTTGAAAGAATTACTCACTCTTCTTGGATCTTCCACTTTTGACTTCACCTTCACCAAGGAGTAACTTTCACCAAAGAACTCCTTCCCTTATTCTTCTTCACATCTCTTAGCTAAGAGAGAGAATCTTCATCTTCATAGTAGAAATGAGAGATAGGAAGGTGATGAAAGGAGACCCTCACAAGATATACATGTAGAACTAGCTCTCTTACAAATTTTCTACTCGCTCTTATGGATGTAGCAAGTGATTAAACTTAAGAATGGATCTTCATGGTGCTTGGCTAACCATGAGATTAAGCCCAAGGGGTCCTATTTATAGTTGAGGATGCTTACTATCCAGTAGAAACACTTTTTTTTTAAGGACGTATTTTAGTCATTTGAGATGTTGCAATGGATCTATTTTTGATGTTTGTAACACTCCGATGGCTAGAAATACTTTTTCTGCACACTCCGTATAGTACAGTTGTTCGATTTATTTTTAAGATAACTCAACCTATAATATTGTGCGATAAAGTAAATTTGAAACATCAGTCAAATTTATCTTGGATGAAACTTGGCCGATCACTTAATCTACTTTACCGGTGCATGGTATTGGTCGAGTTTGTCTTGTAATAAACTCGGCCAAATTTGGACATTCCCAAAATTTATCAATGGTGTCGGTCGAGTTTATCAAGGATGAAACTCGACCAAACATGCATTCTGTGATGATTTTTTTAGAAAGTTCCATAAAAGTACTTAAATATTCGACTTAAGTGCTCCTTATTTTTTCTAAGCTTAATTACAAGTCATACAATCAGTACAAGTGATTTACAATATGATTCAAATGGATTTGAAGTCTTTTCCATAAAAGTGCACTTGCGTTGATTTTGACTTGTATTTCTCCAAGTTAGGATGCACAAGTTAGGGTATTTATAGCGTGTCTTTACATAATCTGAAATCACTCAAGTAGAAGCATTATACACAAATAAGTGGAATGGTTAGTCATCATCAAAATAAGGGTTTAGTTCATTGAAATAAGGGTTTCAATATAGAATTTGAGTCAACATTCTCCCCCTTTTTGAAGATGACAAACCATTCCATAAATATATTGAAAGCATGTATGTAAAATCACACCTTTGGAGAAACCTAGGGGTTTTAATAGAATTGAGTTCATATGCTCCCCCCTGAATTGATGCTCATGGAGTTCTTATATTTCTCATCATGTGGTGCTATTTCTCCTGCATGGTTAGCTTGCATATTATTTATATAAACTATGTCTTCTACTCATATATGTTCTACATATATGTCTTCTCCCCTTTACATTTTCCATTACATAAGACATGTCTTCCCCACCTTTGTCATTTTAAAAAGTGAGGGGGTAATAAATACAACTTGTTAGTAAAATAAGATATCAATTTTTAGAAAGGAGAGTAGAGGAGTAAAAACTAGGGACTTGTCCAAGCACAATGTATAAAACAAATCAAGTCATGCATTTGAACAACCCTTAATGAAATTCTAGCAATAATAAAGGAAAAATAACAAAAAGGTCCTTGAAATTATAACATAATGTGCTACATAAAATTAATAATGCACTATTTTAACCCTTAAGATGATGAAAGTCACGCAAAAAATGTCAAGGCTCAAGTGTGACTTGCTCAGAATGCCGTTTCTGCATAAAAAACACTGGTTTTGCACCAAAGTCTGACACTGGAAAAAAACATTCAAAGACTGCATAAAATCTTTAGATGCTCTAATATCTGCATATAATGTAGCTCTATTTGTTGCTCAAAATAAGGATATGCAAGCAACTCAAGATAATAGACATGCTAGTCAAGGAACAAGCTTGAGTATGAAACAAGATACATGCATAGCATATAGTAGAATACCACTTGATCTAAAGATGAACATGGCTAGAACTACATGTATATGAACTACTAGTAGATGATATCACAAGTTATGACTACTTGTAAGATTTAGATCATATTAAAAGATTCACAAGTTAAAGAACAAGATATGAGAAGATGTAGAGATTTATCCAAACAAAGAAATATGAAATTTCATAAGCATGAAGGGATATAGCTTACTACCAAAATATGCATCATTACCAAGAGATGATTATCACTAAAAAACTCAAGGTTGTGTCAATAAAATATACAACTATATAGATGTAGAAAGTTTGAGCACAATAGAAGTGATTTAGATCACAACCAAGAGATTCAAAGAGATCATCATCAAAACATACATAACAACTAAAGACAAGTAATTGCAAGACATAGAGATACCAATTTATAGCAATTAGAAAGATAGAGATGTATGAAAGATAGGTAATTTAAAGCAAGACAACATGCATATCCTAAAAAGGTATCAATGGGAGTGCCATAGAATAAGGCTATTGGTTGAGAAAGTCTAATTGAGATTGAAATTCTCATCCAAAAAGCCATATGTATATTCTGTGCACAGTGTTGTCACTCGAGTTTCTGGGTTGAACTTCTCGACCGACAATAGCTGTTGGCAACACCTATTGGTGCTTGTCGGTCAAGTTTCTTGCTAAACAAACTCGACTAACAACAACTGTTGTTAGAAAGCACATATATTTAAAAAATAAAAACTATCTAGAGACAAAAAAATATAGACCATATCCAAACATGTGAAAGTAAATAATACACTGTGAAAGCATTAGAAATAGTTTTTGAGCAAGAGAGTGATGAGAATCATAATATATCACTTTTGACTCAAAAGCCGTATGTATAGCACATACTAACTTGGAAAAAGCGTATAATGATTGGATATGAGCATGAATAGCATTACCTCTGTTCTTACCATTTCTTTTCCACTTGTTGCCACCCCATACACATCTCACCTTTCTTCTTTTTTGTGGATTGAGAAACCAATTTGCAAGTCAATAGCTCATGTCAATCCATTTGCATGTGACCTACAAGAAGAAAGATGAAATGGTCCCCAATCATATTTTTGGATCCAGAGGGGTTAGCTTTGCAGCCCAAGTCTTATTACTCTTGGGTGCTTTCCTAAAAGGACAATATGTAGAATGATGATCAATTTTGTTACAATGATTATGTGGTCTCATAGCCTCAGAACTAGAGGATCCTTCATTGAAAATTAAAGGTCCTTTGTCTTTATTGTTCTTTTGGCTACTATCAAGTCCAATATCATCTCTACCCATTTGTTCGATAATATGATTTAGAATTTGACTAATCATTTTATCATCTAAGAATCTTTGCATAGAAGACCTCAAACTATGATCGTTATGCATAAGAGAAGTAATAGTGGAAGGCAATTGATTTATATTATCTCTAGCATGCAAAAGATCATTTTATAGGAAAAGAACTTTGGTCATATGAGAATCTCTATCAATATGAAGAGCAGTAAAATTATTCTCTCTACTAGTAGAACTAGAATAAGATTCAAGGACATTGAATTTAGCAAGGAAGCATTTTCTTTTTCAATTAAATCAATCTGACAAAGATAGACACTATTTCCAGATTCTATACCTTATAAAACAAAATCTTTGTCTGCATTTTCAATTTTAAGGACATCAATATCAAGCATGAGAGAATTTGTAATTTTACTATGCTCTTCATTAGAGCTAGACATAAGAGATTGAGCGTTTAGAAATCTAATCTTATCAAGCAAGTTAGCATTTTCAAGTTTAAGAGAGTCTACTTGACTAAGATAAACATTGTTTTCATCTAGCAAGCAAATATTAGCATGTTCAATATCATTTTTTTCTACATGTAAATTATCAACAATTCTAGAAAGCCTTTTCTTTTTCTATTTGTAGGACTTAAGAGAGGTATGAGTAGCATGAATAATTGCAATTAAAGATTCTTTATCTAAAGAGTTTAGATTTATCTCATTTGAGTCTTCACTTGTTGAGGACATGGGAGAAAAATGGCATTCTCCATCTTCACTAGAGATAAAGCTAGATGTAGATCCTCTACTTGATTCTTCACTTGATCTTGAGTTGGAGGAGTCACTAGAGCTTCTGTGCCATTTCTCCTTCTTATTGTACTTCTTTTCTCTTCTCTTGTAATGATGGGTCTTTTTTCCTTGTGGACAATCTTCCTTGAAGTGACCCTTCTTTCCACACATGAAGCATTAGATAGAGGAGGACGACCTGCCTTTTTAGAGTCTACCCTTGTAGTACATGACATCTTCTTCAACGTGAGAGGATGGAGAATCTTGACCAACAATAGCCTCAATTTGAGCTTTGATTTCAACCTTCTTCATTCTTTTTAGCTCTTTCTCTTCTTCTCTTTCTTCTTCATCTTGCTTGTCAAGTTTGATATCATGAACTTGTAGATTTCCTATGAGCTCTTCAAAGAGACTTTATTTCTTAAATGGAGGTCACCTTGGATTCTCACCTCTTGGAGAGAGTTCTAAGGATCTTTGAGTTGATCTCTCCTCTATCCATAGGATGACCTAGAGCAACAAGACCATTTACAATGGTGTTGAGCCTTGAGTATATCTCGACTATCCTCTTCTCATTTCCCATTTTGAAGTTTTCAATGATGCCTTTGAGCATGTAGACTTTGCTTTCCTTCACTTGCTTTGTCCCCTTATAAGTTACACATATCTTTCTCCATATCTCATAGGTCGTCTCACAAGAGGAAATCTGATTGAACTCAGTGGGGGAGATGGAGGCATAGAGAATGTTGATGGCTTTTGCATTCAAGGTTGCTTTCTTCAAGACAACTTCATCCCATTCTTCTATCTTTGTCTTCGATAGCTTCTATGGACGGTCCACCATTCTCCATAGCTCAAGACTTGATCCTTGGATGTCGTATTGTAACCTTCTCTTCCTATAGAAGAAATTGCTCCCATCAAAGATTGGAATGTTGATGAGGTATCTCCCACCTTCATAATCACCCATCTTCTCCTACTTGTGAAAGTATGTTTAAAGAAGACCCGATCAGATACCACTTCTTAGATCAAGGATGGGATCTACAGGAGGGGGGGTGAATAGAGCTAAATGTACTTAAAAAAAATTCATTAGACCATCAAGATAATTCTAAGATAATATAGCTAATATGAACTTTGAGTGCAACTAAAACATACATAGCAAGGATGAGAGAGATTGAACAAGCACAAGAACACAAGCTATGTAGAGTGGTTCCAATCTCCAAACTAGGAGAAAGTCAGTCACTACCTAGATAGGTCAATATTTAGGATTTTGCAACCATTGCATACTTATATTCCATTATAAGACATACAATACATGACCTTTCTTTTCTAGGCCAAGGATACCCAACCTTTCCTTTTAAGGACAACAGAGCCAACAACCTACCAAAGGACTAACCTGTCCAATACTGAGTCTTCAACCTCACCAAGAACATACCCACTTTTGCATAGAGTCTTCTGCCTTCACCAAGGTCTTACCCACCCTTGCAACAAGTCTTTTTCCTTGAAGGAATTATCCACTCTTCTTGTATCTTTTGCCTTTGACTTCACCTTCGTCAAGGAGAAGCTTTCACCAAAGGACTCCTTCCCTTCTTTTTCTTCACCTCTCTTATCTAAGAGAGAGAATCTTCATCTTCATGGTAGAAATGAGAGATTGAGAGGTGATGGAAGTGAGAGACTCACAAGATACACATGTAGGACTAGTTATTTTACAAATCTCCCACTCACTCTAATGAATATAGCAAGTGTTTAAGCTTTAGAGTGGAAGGAGTCTCTTGGAGGCACTCAAATATTATATAGGGACCGTCATAGTACTTGGCTAACCATGGGATGAAGCCCAATGGGTCTTATTTATAGTTGGGGATGCCTACTATCCAGTAGAAACACTTAAGGATGAATTCTAGTCATTTGGAGTGTTGCAACAGATTTATTTTTTATGTTTACAACACTCCAACATCTACAAGCACTTTTCTACACACTTCATACAGTACATTCGGTCAAGTTTTCATAAAGGTAACTTGATCGATACCACAGGGCAACAAAGAAAATTTGAAGCATCGGTCGAGTTATCCTCGATGAAACTCGACCGATCTCTTAAATCTACTTTTCTAGTGCAAGGTGTCGGTCGGGTTTTTCCTGAGATAAACTTGGTCAAATCTAGACATTCCCAAAATACATCAAGGGTGTCGGTCGAGTTTATCAAGGATGAAACTTGACCCAACATGCACTCTGTGATGAATTTTGGAATGTGTCATAAAAGTGCTTAAATATTCGAATTAAGTTCTCTTGATTTTTTAAAGCTTAATTACAAGTCATATAACCATTACAAGTGATTTATAAAATGATTCTAATGGATTTGAAGTCTTTTCCGCAAAATTACACAAGTTAGGAAATTTGGAGTGTGTCTATACCTAATCTGAAATCACTTAAGTAGAAGTATTAGACACAAATAAGTGGAATTGTTAGTCATCATCAAAATAAGGGTTTAGTTAATTGAAATAAGGGTTTCAATTTAGACCTTGAGTCAACAGGAAAGACACCCTTTGGCCTGGACACATGTATGCTTCAATTGTCTATTCAATACTCTTACATTCAATGATTAGATTATATTTCATGCCAATCGGTCATCTTGTTACCATGTTGTATTTGAGAGTGCAATGATAGAAAATATTGAAAGAAGTTTACACTTTGTTCAACAATGTATTTTGACTGCTTGTCAACAAAATTATAACTTCTAAATGTAATTATAATTTTAGTCTAGATTATCCTAAAAATTTGGAGTTCATAAGTATGCTATGATAATGAATCCAATATATAAACCACAAGTTTCTCAGTAGCTCCAATCTGATGGAAACATCCTTATTTCATTCAGTGTATGGATGCCATTTATTATTACATTCGATGTATGAGTAACGTTGTGTAGTTAGTTGGGGTGCCTATTATATTCGACACAATTTTTTTACAAAGAATGAAAGTGGCTCTTTTTATATATCACATTGGATAAGAAGTTGTATTCTTTTACATTTAGTAAGATTGTGTGTTGTAGTTTTTCTCTCTTTTTTAGTTTACAATGTATATTATTTCGATAGATTCTATATTTGGTTGTTGCTAGGTTTGTAGATTAACTATTGACTCAGGAAGTCTATTTCATTAAAAATATGAAAAAATAAACTCCTTGCAAATTAGTAGGTGATGTAAATAGATTATATTTTCTACATCACTAAAGATTCCTTAAAATGCAATTAATACCAAGCATGAATATTGTAAATCCGAATATATGACAATGTTCTGTCCAAGAAAACATGTTGAAAAATTATTTGATTATTCATGCACTTCATGACATGAGTTGATTTTTTTTTTAAATTCATGTTGTGGGGCAGAAATATTGTGGGTGCTAAAATTCTAATACTATAACAGATTAATTGTTTACTTTTAACAATTTTACAACAATGACATGGTGGTAGAACTACAATACTTTAGATGGAAATTGCCTCCAATATAACAATATAAAGAAGGCATTGATAAAAGTAACAAGAACCAAAATGGTGATCATGTAATTTCATTTATATTTTTATTTGTATGTCTTAAAATGTTCCAGGTCCCGTGAAACTTTGAGTACGTAGAAATATATGATATTGTTTAAAGAAACCAAGGTTGGTGTTATATACTAAGCTTTGAATGGCTCTACTAGATAATGTTTAGGAATAACACGAGCAAAAAGTTCTATGAACTTCACTATGTGTCAAGTTGTTAAGTAATATACATTCTTTATTTGATGTCCACCTAATATTCTCAAACAATGACATTCAATTTGGCTGAATCACATGGAAGAAAAACTGAAACGGGTGATTATGTTTTTCTTTAAATTAAAAAAATATATCACTCAGTATGTGAGATCCTAATTGAAAAACTTCTCCTTTAGAAGGCACAAATAACAATTTGAGTTTCAGTTTAACTTTTCTATTAGTGCAATTATAAAATATGATCCAAAAATAACGATATATGAACCATTTCATTTTTTATGTTATGCAAATATATTTGATAATTTAATTTATATTAATAGAGTATTGGTTATAAAATCTTCTTAAGTTCTAACACTAAAGGGAAGTAGGAATAGCTACTATATGCAACCAGTCTAAGAAAAAATAATTTGACAATATCATTTAGATGTAAAAAGTAAGTTTTTCTTCTAATTTTCAGAAGTCAAACCACTTGATAAAAATGATAAATTTTTATTATGTAATTGTAGTGTGATATAATGCTTTAGCTATGTGATGACTCCAATATTTCAATCAATAATTAACCAAATCATCTTCAAAATTTGGATTTCATAAGTATGTTGTGCTAATGAATCTATTATTTAAATCACAAGTTGCTCAGTAGCTCCAATAATCTGATGGAGTAACCATCCATATTACATTTAGTGTATGCTTACCATTTCTAATTACATTCAATGTACGAGTAACATTGTGTAGTAGTTGGGGTGCCTGTTATATTTGAAACCATTTTCTTTTTGTAAAAAGGGGAAGTGGTTCTTTTTATATATTGCATTGTAGAAGAAGTTGTATTCTTTTACATTTAGTAAGGTTGTGTGTTGTAGGTTTCCTCTCTTTCTTCAGTTTACAATGCATATTATTTCAATAGATTCCACATTTCATTTGTTGCTAGGTTTGTAGTTTCACTATTGACTTAGGAAGTAAAATTCACATAAGAATATGAAAAAAAACTCCTTGCAAATTAGTTGGTGTTGTAGAGAAATTATGTTTTCTACATCTTTAAAAATTACAATGGAACCAATATCAAGCATGAATATTGTAAACTCAAATATATGACAATGTTCTGTCTGAAAAAAAATATGTTCAAAAATAAATACATTATTCATGCATTTCATCACATGAGTTTATTCTTTTAGTTATTTTGTGGGTCAAAACTGTTGTGGGTGCTAAAAATTCTAATACGATAATACAATATTTTTTACTTTTAACAATGTTACAATAATGACATGGTTGTAGAACCACAATACTATAGTTGGAAATTGCCTCCAATACAATAACAATGTAAACAAGGCATATATAAAAGTACACAACCACAATGGTGACCATGCAATTTCGTTTCTCTTTTATTTATGTCTTAACATCTTCCACGTTCCTTGAAACATTGAGTACACAGAAACATAGGATATTGCTCAACGACTAAATTCTAAGGTTGGTGTTAGACACTACGTTTTCTATTCGATAATATTTAATGGATAACACAAGTAAAAGATTCCATTGACTTCACTATGTGTCAAGTTGTTAACTAATATACGTTCTATATTTTACATCTACCTAACTTTATTCAAACTATGATATTCAATTTAGTAAATCACATGGAAGAAAGGCAAAAAGTGGTGATCAATTTTTTGGTTAAAGGAAAAAGTAATCTATCACTCAATATCTAGGACCCTAATTGAAAAACTTCTCCTTTTAAAGTTAAAACTAACAATATGAGTTTTAGTTTAACTTTTCTATTAGTGCGCTTATGGAATATGCTTTGGAAATAACTATATATCATTTCATTTTTTATTTTATGCATTAATATTTAATAATTTTAAATTATTTTGATGAAATATTGGGTATAAAATTTTCTTCCCTTCTCAGATTGAAGGGAAGTATGAATGAAATTTTTTAAATCTATTATAAGAATAATAATTAAACAATATCATTTGGATGTAAAAAAATATCTCTTTTCCTATTTTTGGAACTAAATCACTAGAGAAAAATGATCAATTGTCATTATGTAATTACAGTGTGATAAAATATTTTAGCATAGAAATGAACAAATATATAGTTCTATGCTTCAGTGTAGATTGTGTACGGTAGGTATGAATTAGAAAATAACACTAAATTACTCACTCTTCCTTCACAATATAGTGGAGTTAGCTAAAGCATAGGTGAACTAAATGAAAAAAAATTATTATTGGATTCTATATCATTAATCAAGGAATGATTTTGACATAGCATAAGATGTAAATTGAATAACTTACGAATATAATAATATGATAGAAATATTAATATATTCATACTCCATAGATGGAATGCATCCCTTATAAAAAGGAATAAAACCTAAGGAATGCTAATCTAGTTATTTGTACAATAAAAACCGTGAAAGTCAAAGTCTGTCAATTAAACTTTATTAACAATAAATGTATTTTAGTCATATCTTTTATTCTTATTTATTATAGAGTAGGGGAATCTACAGTCTTTTCTCTTAACCGGTTCAACATTGCATAGTTATCATAAATTTTGTATTTATTTTAGGATGTGGACCCTGTGAGTACAAAAATATAAGAGATAACTCCTATAGTTACAAATAAAGTTATTCAATTTTCTTAAAGGGGAGTACTAATATAAAATGAAGGAGACTTCTACACATAAATAACATGACAAACTATACATGAACTAAAAAAATGTACAAGTAGAATTACAAATAAAAGTCTATGAACATATTGTTACAAACAAAGTTTAGAGGAATTTGCATTGTTTAGAGCATAGATAAGAAACTCGAGAATATACCAAAGTACCTTAAAAATATAAACAAATATATATATATATATATATATATATATATATATAACAATTCATTAATATATAACACTGATAATTAATTCATTATAAGTGATATTATTTTAGATATAAGAGACAATATTAGAAATGAAACGGAGTGATACATACTAAATATATATACAAAATTAGAATAATTAAAATAGAAATAAATGATATACTATTATAAATAAATTTACAAAAAACAATCTAATAATTAAAAAAAACAAGGTCAATAAAAATCAAACTATGTAATAGATATAAAATTTGATATCTATAGTAATATCATTATATACACAATGTAAAAATACTTGATGTAAAAGAAACATAGATAGAAAAGATAAAATACATGTGAACACACATAAAAATAGTGTATACAAGGATAATAATAACAAATAAATAGAATAGAAGTTCTATGCATTTTTTATAATAAAAGTAAAATAATATATACTTACTCTCATTTCATTGTTTTAGAGTTCTAGATATCCTTATCTAGCTAGATCCTTATCTTCCTTCAGAGTGACCTTCATGATTTCTAGAAAGTTGAGTCAGTTGAAGCTTTCTCCAAGTATTTTCAAGAACCATTTTATGAATTTATCAGCAAGATGGTTTGCTTCTTTACCGACCTTCATAAGTCTATGGACCTGAACCATTGTTTTGAGAATTTTATTCTTTGAACCAATGACATAAACTTTTGAGGGACTTCCTGATATTAACAATGAAGTTGACTGAACGTTATCAATTTGAAAGCACTTCACATGACTTGAAGTTTTCCTCTTCGGCTACAAGTAAACTCTCCATATGGAAATTAGATCTCCATCCAATGGGTCATAACCCTTGTGTTTACATGAACCTCCTTTAATCCCTTCTTCAATAGATCCTCAGATAACGTTACAGTGCTCTACATACCATTTTCTCTGCACACATCAATATCAACACAGATTTGAATCCTATGATGTCTCTGTGGTATCCATATGGTATCTTGTGAGTTGATCCTACTGATAGGTATGATAGTCCTTGTGTTACTAATATTCCTCTCTTAAGATCTGATATTCACAATCATATCACTGAGTGATTGAAATGAATTATTGAAGATTTTCAAGTTCCTTGATTTCCACATTTTCCAACATGCAATTGAAAAGATAGTGTTCCAGTTGTTTGGTTGTGTACCCTTCTAAAGGTTTCCCTTGAACAAATCCTTGATGTTCAAGATGTTAAAGAAGTAGTCATTAAGATCATTATTGAGAGTAAGACACATGCATTTGGTCCTGGGACTGTCCCTAATATCATAGGCTGGTCTCAGGATATGACTTAATGTTTCACACATATCATCACCGTCATGTGGCGAGTCTTCCTCATCGAGTTAGTAAGGATCCTATCATGATTCCTAATCCATATAAATGTCCTTATGCCAGGGAGAAGATCTTGGTTCCAGATGAGATCCCAATTACCTTGAGATACTTTCATCCTGGGAACGATCAGATAGTCATACATATGATTCACTCAAAAATATCCCAAAGGGTGGTAGATCTAGTAGATGTCATAATCTAACAAACTATCATGAATTGTTGGCATTGAAAGTATTGTTTTTATGCTATCATTCCCAAAGAACCTCTTAAGGAACTTTATATCCTAGATGCCCTCATATATAACCATACTTGAAATGCTCAGATCTTTTATCTCCCCTGAGGTCACACAATTTAAAATATTTAAAATACAAATAACTAAATACTATTAAAAAAATACTTTCAATGCTAATTCCTCACCGTAGCACCACTTATGCACCTCCTTTTTAGGGAGCCCATCACTAACTATGTGGTTAAGACTTAAGAATAATCATGTTAGAGAAGTACTAGGATGAATGACCAGACAGGAAGTTGAACCTAACTTGTGTGTGAGTAAGGACAAAGCATGTAGTCAAGGTCAGCAGTGGTCTTTGGGGTCAGTCGTCATTCTTAAAATTATACTAGAGTCTTGGGCAGTGGTTGGAAAGGGTTATCTATCAGTAGTAATGGACCCACCCTTGCATTGGTATCCGTTATTGTGAGCTGGGTGTACATGGGACATTTGTGTCTGTATTGAAATGGGGAAAGATTATGAGGCTAGATAATTGAGCCTTGACAAGGACATCAAGAATCTAAGTGGGGAAGAATATAATATCTCAAGATTTGAGACCTCGAATAAAATGATCTTAAAATGAATTATTAGACTACCCATATCATGAGGTGCATCTCCTTTTCGAGGAGCACATCGCTATGAACTTTGCGGTTAAGCTGCTCAACCTAGAATGGTACTAGGATAGGTGACCAGTTGGAAAGTCAATCCTGACTTATACATGAGTGAGGACAAAGCATGAAGTCAAGACTAGTGGTGGTTTATGGGGCCAATCATCATTCGTGAAACTATACTATAACCTTGGATAGTGGGCTCATGGTTTATAATGTCAATTTTACCAGGATGGTGGGGTTCACTTCCATTATCTACATATTCATTCTAACATACACATCATTCATTCATATGAGTGTTGGATTCAAGTAAAGGGATTTCATATCCTTTCAGAGTATGAAATTAAAATTGACTAATCACCAAGTAGGTTCAAGGTCTTATTACCTATGGATCCTTAATATGTCATGTAAATACCTGATCCTTATGATCAAGTATATACAAACTTGCATCAAAAAATATAAAAAGATCTTTTTACAGTCATGCTTTACATAAGAGTTATGGAAGCTTATACATAGGATTACAAAATTAAGCATAAACATTTACTCCTATCTACTCTTCAATAGGGACAACCCTGCATGTCTCTTCTAGGTCTTTCATTTGGTCACCTATCCATGAATTCCCAAATGGAACGAAACCAAACAAGGACTCCAAGAAGGAAAACATAGGTCAGTCACATGATCAATATAAAATTAATATTTAGAAAGTAAAGTATGGACCTATATACAAAGTATTTTCATGATAAAATTCAGAGAGTTCTATAATGTAGGCAAGTATCAATCGGTAACATTAGCTTTTCAAATTCAATAAGATTCAACATTAAATTTTGAGACTAGTAATTTAAATTTTCAAATAGATAGAACATTTCAATGTCTATTTGACATGTATTCTCTCCTACGGAGAATGAAAACCCACCAACTAAATTTTCCAGTATACTGAGGGACCCTATGTCCTTTAACTCTATGCAAATGTGTGGAAGCGTAATTCCACTAAACTAGGAGGACTAGCCTGCCTTTTTTGCTGATTTTGCTACTATTTCCAAGATTTCGTTGGTGACTTTTCAAATATGAAGGATGAAGTTTCTAAAACAAATATAGTCAAACCAACCTATCTACAATGTATCATTTCAAGAGGGAATTATCTTTCCAAATATACAATAGAAATTTTGTACCTTAATACAAAATGCAAAGATTCCAATTATTGAGATCCAAGAATACACAATAAAGAAATCTACAAATGTAGAACAACATAGGTTACTATTGGTTTCCCATATTTGATTACTATATTTTCTAATCTATTAAGTTTCTAAATTTTCAATTAGGTCATATATAATCAATGTTATACCCAATTATTTTACTACATTTTCTCTAGATTAGATCCTAATGTTATTATAATGTATTTCGTTCAGTCACTATGGTCAAGGATGATCATTTACCTATATACGCTTACTGGGAACAAATAGGGTTTATATTAAAAATAGTTCAATGCATTACTGGTAATACACTCAATTTAGGTCTCAAGTTGCATATGAATATAATTATACTATCATATGAATGAAAGTATGAATAAGTCCCTGGTATAGTCAATTAAGATGTGTCATCTTAGGAATTATTATAGAATATGAGGTTATCTTAGAGTATATGGGTTCTCCTAAATTTCTACTCTCTATGTTTCAATTGAAAGCTTTACCTAGGTTGAATGGGTTCATAATATGATTATTATATCCAAGTACATTCATTAGCATATATAGTTTTAGGGGTTGGACTTATAACATGGATGCAATTTTCATACTTACTATTTTACTACTCATGATTTTATCAATGCACATATACACTAATGTTAATACTAATGTGGCAAATATTTATATAATGGACTAACAAGAATAGGTAGTTGTTATGTCGACATGTACACCTAGCATGTTCTATTTATCATTCACTATTCTCTTTGATATGTACATGTTAATCATTTTTCATGTGATGAAATATTGTAGATCTACAATTGATTAATACTCTAAGTGTTACATCTTATTATAAATACCATCAATATTAGAATGGTAACATGAATGTATAGAGCTGAGTTTATAATCTAGTGTATAGATACTACGATTACTATTTGGGAATTAACATATTATGATTGGTTGATCTATGTAGGTTTTCCATCTTGTTTAGTATCATTACCCTTAGACCCATTATCAATTATCTCAAATTTTAGAAACAGTAGGATGATAACTCACATATTGTTGAATATGACTTCTTCAGATGAGAACTCAGATGGAATCAACCTAAATCCTGATCTATCAAGTTCCTTTTAGATTAATCAGAGGTATCCTATGTGGTGACTTCCTTCATGGACATGGAAGTAGGATTCACATCTTTTGGCCCGACTATTTCTTTGATGTGACAGAATGATGGAACAACCTCTCTCCTACCATACTTTTTGTCTAGGATGGAATAAGCCATGATATTCTAATGTCCTTGTCCATTTTCATGGACAATCGAGATTTGTAAAGATCGTAAGGTCAGGACCTTGGTCATGGTTTCATCGTTCTCGGCTTTAACTAGGCTCATGATCAACAACTGGTTCATGGTCATCAGCAAATGACAGAATGGATCCTAAATCTCTTTTCTCCTCAAATATCTAAAGGCCTAGAGGTTGGGAGAAGGGGTAGCCCTGAGATTTGTAGAGGCCACCACAAATAGGAAGTTGTGCCCATATTTGGTTTTAGGTTAGTTGTAGCAGGTATTTTTCTTCCTAGAATCGCATAAGGAAAGATATATCTAGGGAGGGCAATCATAGGTTCATCAAGAAGTGTAGCAATAGGATCTCAGGAAAGGATTGGGTAATGCTCCACATCAGAGGAGTTTTCATGTTTTCTATGGTGTCAAGTTGTAGGTTCATATTTTCTTGTCAACATGGTTCTTGAAGGATGCACTCTGGTGTGCCAGTCGGAGAGGATATGGGGAAACATTATTTATTTTGTCAGCTTTGATAGCTATTTTTCTTTGTCACATGGAAGATGGTGAGGGCAATGGATCTTTAGCTTGCAGGTTCTATAGTTTTGTTGTGTCCACTACATATGGTAGGGCTTAAATACTTGAGGGCACTAGATTTTTTGAGACACTGAGGAGGGGAGATAACCAAGTATTGAGATGGATATCGAGAGGTGTGATGACATACTGTAATTCCATTCCCATTTTTTGTTGGTGGGAAATACTTCCATGGTGTCCGTTGCCTCTAGGGTTTAGAAGGGAATTAGAAAGAAAAAGGGTTATCGGAGGTAGGTATTACCCCTCATGATCTACATTTTCTTGGACATGAAGAATTGTAAAGCTGCTCCTCTATGTAACCGGTAAAAGTTTGTCCTAAAAGGAGGAAGAAATTACTTATCCTTCCTCTGTTACTAATGTTATTACTATTAGTATTATCATTAGTAATAACTAAATCCTCACTTAATCATTTCTAATTTCTTTTATAACTTCTAAATCATAACCCCAATTGCTTTGACATTTTGACCATGAGTTTAAATTTTACTAAACTATATACTAGAAGTATTAATCTCTATATTTATGGTCATGGGATGGCTAATTTAAGTTATTCTCACCATGTATAAAAAATCGATATATTTTAGTCCAATTAGTATTTCATATTTATTCCAAAACCATTATTTGACAAAGTAGGTGTATTACTGCAATACAAGGTTGAACCAATGTATTCAAGCATTACAGTTTCATAATAGTACCAAGTCATGTCAAAGTGGAGCATGAAGATATTTTGAGGACTGGTTTGTAAATACAAACTTATTTAGTACAAGGA
This sequence comes from Alisma plantago-aquatica, assembly GCA_963693085.1. Lineage (NCBI taxonomy): Eukaryota > Viridiplantae > Streptophyta > Magnoliopsida > Alismatales > Alismataceae > Alisma > Alisma plantago-aquatica. The sequence goes on along the minus strand of OY856409.1, from coordinate 470,979,873 downwards.
ATTCAAAAAGAGACCAAGTAATATCCAATAATATGATAATTGGCCAAAGAAATCAAAGAGATTGAGAATGATAGATTAATTTGCAAATGGAGTCAGATCTTGAGAGAATTATGAATTATAGCTCAACATGTATTTAGTACTTGAAATTTAATATGTTACATGTTGCCCTTGAGAACACCCTTTTGTGGTCTCATATGGGATTCAATGATATTGTTTGGTGTTCTAATTTTAGATTTTAAGTTCTCTACATCTAGTATAATAACAATCATGAAAAATAGATTATCGAGCTATAACGAAAGCATCGAACAATCAATTATCATCCAGATGTTCATAAAAATAACAATCAACAATCTAGAAGTGAAATATGGGCAACAAGACTAATCCCCATGTCCTAGTAAATGATCTAATTTGTAATCGTGTTCATAATACACAAAGAGATAGGGAATAAGAAGCTGATGGAGAAGATATCAACATAAAGAATAAAATTAGTGGTCTCGTAGTAACTCTCAAACCAGAGCTTGAGTGTAAGATCTAGATCTATAACAGAGCACATATCCACATCAAACTATAGAATTTTATATCCAACTCCCCTTAATGCTGGCTAGGGTTGTGAATGGAACAGAATAAATCATGAACCCTTGCCCTGAACATCCCCCAAGTGCTTTTGTATTAACCCAAAAAATATCATATCCATCTAAATTAGTCCAATAGTTGTTAGTCATTTACTATAGATTTTTTCACATGAATTTCAAGTGGCTTTAGGACTGACTGGTCCACCAATTACAAGTGGTCAATAAATATATTCATTGTGTAGATAATCAAATTACTTAGATAACTCAATTTTGACATTATAAATGGAATTTAGTGTCATTTATTGCCAGAGTATGCTTTCTGGTCCGCCAACTTGCTTTCCAGTCAGGTGACTGCTAGCTTAAAGAAAATTCTACATATAGGTAGTTTGGATGACCCACAAAGTTTATTAGATGATAAACATTTTGTAAAATTTCATGTTGGCTACTAACCAGACGAAGATGAATTCCAATCGACCGAACAGTAAAATAGGATGGCCGACCCACTTTCTATATGGTCTCCATCTATAGTTCAATTTCTTGACACATAAATTGTTTCAAGGGTGATTCAACTGAATTCCATGTATTATGTACATACTTTTTAAGGTAATTGAAATTTTCATCTAATGGCATTTAAATCATCTAATTTCGAGTTTGTATGTAAAAGCTATCACCATTTGAGTGACCATCTATACTTGATTGATCCTCACTTTGATTATTGGAGTTGTGGAGTGAGGATATGTAATATTTGATCATTCCCATGGGCTTTTTCATAGAAGGATAACAAATTATTTCTTCTTATTGCATCAACCTACAAATAACACATCAAGAACATAATAAATACAAAAAATCATAAATAAGTGAGATATGGACTAGAATGCAAAGAAAATATATAAAACTAAATATAAAATGCAACTAAAAATACGATGAATAAACATTCATCAAGACCCAACAATAATATAGGAAACATAAAAATATTAAAATGAAGTAAAAACTACAACATCAGTCATGATAAGGCAGATCGGTCTAGGGTCTGACACCAGAATGATCAACCACCACCTAGCCTCTGGGTCCAATACAGAAACTATGAATCACCATCAAATACTTCTCTTCTAAGCCCTCCATAAGAGACTCAATAAGACATTGAAATGTGATCACCTTGAATTTGAAAGTCTAAAGAGATAAGTCCTTCGACTGTATCCTTCTACATGGAGTTTTCATCCCTGTAAGAAGAGCACAAAAATGAACAAAGTTGAGAGATAGAATCACACTATGAGAAGGACTTATTGTTTTAAAATATGTTATTACATTAAGACTATAATGCTTATAGGATTGCAACACCCAAAGTATATTTAAATGCCGTAATGGTAGGGATAAGAGAATAAGAATGAAAGATATAAAACAACATAAGTTTAACAATATGACCATTGATTATTTGGGATACGAAAATGATACAAATGTCCTCTTTATTGTTATTGCACACATAACAAATGTAAGAACCATAAAAACCTCTAGAGTACCGGTGAGAGCCAATTAATAGTTTTGAGTTGGCCAAAATCCACAAGAAGGGAGTGTTATAGGTAGGATATCTAATCTTCCAAATCTATGCGCCAATTAAGTAAAACCCCAAATTAATGAAGAGTTATATACATTGGGAACTTTGAAGACATGGCCTCAATTCCTAGTCACATTCAAAGAGGTGATAGATATTATCATGTGTGAAAGATCATATAAGTCATGAGTGGAGAGAATAAGATCAAGGAGTAACCATTTGAACATTATTTGATCTAGAGGATGAAATCATACACAACCCAATATAAATATTGACTGAGGAAATTGAAAATTGGGTGTGATGTTAATTAGCAGTTAGTGAGAGTGACACAAATTTGACCATAAGTGTGATAATATATGTGAATGATTCAAATAAGATTGATAATGTTCTTGGCATTATGCTTATGAAAGACAATAGTTTTGTCCAAAAATTGATAATGTCCTTCGCATCACTCTTATAAAGACAAAAGTTTTGTTAAAAAAATTGAATGATTTTGTATTTGGAGTAAATCTATCCATAGTATCATTAACCATAGCGAATTTAGTCATGCAAAAAAGGATGTGTGTGAAAATGATGAAAAAAGAAATAGAAAGGGGGTCACCTTGCCATTGACTGTTTAAGAAACTTAAGTGACCAAACACAGACACATTGATAACAATGGGAAAATTATAGGATTTTATAAAGTTGTGGATGCACTCGACCCAATAATGAGGGGTTTGAAAAACAAACATAGTTTGGATATTGTATTCCAATTTATATCATGAAAAGCTTTCTCAAAGTCTAACTTGAGAGTGGGAGGACACACACCATCAAAATAACATGTGTGGATAAACTTATTTTCAAAGATATACACATCTTGAATTTATCGAACTTTGATGAAGAAAAATTGTTCCGTGCCAATCATAGGCTCTAGATGTGGATTGAGTCATTTGTTTAGAGTTTTGCATATAATTTTATAGGATGACTGGGTCAAACTAATGGACCAAAGTTATTTGCTATAAGAGGGCTTATCTTGCTTTTTATGAGAGAAATGTGAGTATTGTTCTAAACCTAAATTTTGAAGTGGGATATCATGATAGTATGAACATATGGAAACATGATCAGAAATTACAAATGAACGAAACTCCAAAAAGAGTGAAAGAATGTTGAGCCGATGTTGTCTAAATGAGGTCATTTATTAGGATTCAATTCTGAAAGGGTTGTGATTTTTTTCACCTTTTAAACACGTAATTGTTAAAAGGTGAGGGTTCACCACTTTAGTGGGGCATATAAGGCACCTTAGGCGCCACACCTATTATAAAGTGGAAAATGTGTGATAATTCATGATTTCCTTGTAGAGGTTCTTGAAATAATGATAATGTAAGACATAATAAGATGTTTATTTGTAGTGCACACAATGACATTTGAGAGAGTGAGAATAAGGGCACTATGCTTCCTCACATTGGAATTTTGATGATAGTTTTTATATTCATGTCTCCTTTGATTCAATGATCTTTGGATATTTGTTTCCAAATAATTTCTTGTGATGTTATTAAATCATTAATCTTAGATTTCTTGGAGGATGCCACTATAGTTCCAAAGAGAGGGTTGAATTATAATGACACAAATACTAATTAAAGAGAATCAATTCTCATATGAATGTTTCTGAACATAGAGAAATTCAAATATTTCAATATCCCTATGGTTTTTGAGGTTTGAATATATGTGGAAACTAGGCTCATGGTTATTATGACAATCCAACAATCTTGAACTAGTTGGGTGTAAGAGAAATGTAAAGTTCAAACCCATCAAAAATAGAAAGGTTTAAGACCCTAAGACTTAACAAGGAGTTAAGGGTAAGGGGGAAGTGATCAAATATGAAACAATAATATGAATTATTGTTCAATACACATTTTCTTATCCCATTTCAATATACCACTGAGCAATTCCTCAAGTTTTCTACTTGGTATTTATGTATTCCAATGTGCTGCAAAACTAATAGAAAAAAAATTTGAATGGAGAAACTATGAGATTATAAAGAAAAAAAATCTATAGTGTCTCATGTATGGATATATTTTTTGCACTTATGAAATAGGAGGGGACAAAAATAGGTGCACATTCTTTGTCACTCAATCATGAACTATTGTGGTCATAATGGACAAGCATGAGACTAATTGGAAGTTATAGGGCGGTGTATGCTGAAATAATTTTTTATAGGTTCTTGTTTTAGTAAATATTTTAGAAGAAAAATGTAAATAACATCAAATTGAAACAAATGTATTGAGTTTGGATGATCTTGAATGTGTGTTAAAGATGACTTTAAGGAAGAAACAAAATCATCACTCCCATGCATAGAATTCATCAATAATTTTCCTTCCATACCCAGTCACCCCACTCATCTCGTGTACTATCTCCCAGTGCTAGCAAGATAATAGTTACAAATGATCTTTTGGCACTCATATACGCAGAAGGAAATAGTCAAAGAAGTCCCACACACTCAACAATGAACGGGAACATCAGAAAGTCGAAGAGATGGAATGGTGAAACAAGTAAATGGTGCTTACATTAAAGATGCATTTGTCAGAATATCAAACCCTTCCCTTTTATCCCATGAGTTAGCTAGTGATTCATGAATCCTTAATTTAGGGATTTATCTTGTGTCATTTTTCCTTTTTTTCACTTTTGAACATGTAAAAATGCATATTACTTCTCCCAATAAATAGCTTATTATCAAATGCACTTATAGAGGTTCTTTACATATTTTTCAGGTACCTTGACCATGCTTTGTATGGAAGGGATGAAGAAGGATAATATAAGAGTTTCAGTACCCTTGGAGGAGCTTAAAGAGACTCCAAGAGCTTCCCCAATCTACCCCTAGTGGCTAAGGGTCAAACTAAAGCAAAGAACTCCATGGATTATGAGTTTAAAGATCAAAGTGCAAGGAAGAAACCCCAGCTCGGTCATGGTACATGAACCAGTAGTGCAAAAAAGTTAAAAATCACAAGAAAGAATAGAAAGAAGATTCTCAAATGAATTTCATAAACATTGTTGTTGGCCAGTGCAATCATGACAAGAAGACCCCATCATGACCATGCTAGACAAAATGGTTGTTCTTCCAATACGTTAGAAGGCCCATGCTGAGAAGAGTGATCACACCCCAACCTCTCCACCATAGCCATGATACCCAACATGACCATGCCACCTCACAGCCTACTTCCCAACATGATTGTGTTACTGACCTTCACAAAACCACAAATCAACTTGACATCTTCTTATTTCCAACATGCTCGTTCTCTCCTAGCACAACCATTCTACCACTCCACCACCACAGTCGTTCGACCCGAAATGATCATGCTTCCACCCAAACCCTATTGCTTGTTAGTTATCATTTTACCCATTTACCTCCAACCATTCCACCACTCCACCACAGTCATTCTGCCTAGAATGATTGTGCTCCCACCCAAGCCCTACTGCTTCTTAGCTATCATTTTATCCATTTACCTTTACTTAATTGTATGCTTCTCAAACCAGTATATATGCCTTGATGGAGATTGGGAGTTGGAGTTAGCCACTCCAAGCATTGAAGGCACCACCTACTCCTTTCAAACTCATCCCCACCTACTCCCACTCCATTTCCACCATCTTTCACCTCAAAACCCTAGTTTTCTAGGGTTTTGTCTACTTCCATCTGTCATCCTATGCCATCAATCGACCAAGGAGCTAGAAGGGTGTGTTTATACATTTAGGGGTGACGATGGAGGAGTCTTTATGAAGCACTCATGGATATCCACTCCTTTACCCATTCTTCTTTCTCATTTTCTTTTATCATGAGTAGCTAAGCCCCCCTAGGTGGGTAGTTTGGGGTTAACATGTGACTTTGATACCATGTTGGGTGGGATCAATAATGTTTAGCTTCTACTTCTATACCATTTACCATACATTATTTTTTGATATGTGCTTAAAACATGGATTATCTTGTGATTTTTCTTTAAAACAACTAGGTTCTAGGGGAAATGGCTCATATGTAGCTATAATGGGATTTGCTCCTTGGTCCAACTAGTAGATCCCAAGCTAGCGATCCATCTTCCTACATATCTACCCTTTTTCTTACTCCTAAGTGTGAATTCTAAGTATCTATCTTAGAAGGACTTAATGCAATTGGCTTAAAGATATCTAAAGGCTAGATGGTAGGTGATTTGGGAACAATACCCTCATTTCCACCCTCCATTACTACCCTTGGACCCCAATTTCCCTAAGAGATTCTATCTTAGAAACCTAGACTTGTTAGATCCTAATTGAATTTCACCTAAACACTAATCAGAGGAGCCTTGTAATTTTAAATAGTGGGTGAAAGGGACTAGTTCCCTTATACACACCCTATTCCATCCATGACCAATTGGTAGTTTAGGGAAATTCTCTAACTTATAACTTTATTTTTTGGTTGATAATCTAAATGAATGTTTAATGTTTACATGTCATGACCCCCAACCTAGAAGATAGTCACATTACCTCAAACTACCCACACTTCCATTAATTGATCAAAACCCTAATTACTCTCTTGCTTAGCCAGTGCTTAGTTAGTTAGTCTCTTTTCTTCATTATTTAGTTGTTTGTATTGTTCATGGTAGTTAGGCCTTGCTAGTGTAGTTAGTGATCCTTTTTGATTGTTCATGCTAGTCCTATCTAGTTTATTGCTAATCTAGCCTCATGGTTCCCTTTCTTGCATAATTTCTAGTGTAGTGTAAGGAGGCGGGATCACCCCCTTACTAAAGAAAAATTGAAGAATAAAACACCCATTCCAAACAAACTCAAAGGTATGCTGGAATAGATGTAGCATTTTCAAATTTCAATAAATGGTATTCAAAACAACCAAAGTATAGAATTGGAATAAAAATAATGACTATATCCAATTTTCACAAAAGATTACAAAATTACATCATAATCTCCCATACGGGTTTACATGTATGATACAACATAAGGATCTAAGTAGAGGGAAATATTAAACCATAACAACTTTATCTCCAAGCTTTAACTCCTTAAGCTAGTCCAAAACTTCATGCCTTATCATCCAAGTCCTTTACCTAGGGTTGGAAGCATACCCCAGCAAGAAGAGAAAATAGATGACATCAGCAAAGGCTAGTATGTGCATACTAAACAGGAAATTGAGCAATATATGGAATAAAGGACATCAAAGTGTAAAGGCTTCCCATGAAAAAGATAAGGACAACCCAAGTGGGTATCAAGAGAAATGATTTTCAATAACAAAAGAGATACTTGCCATAATTAAAACAATAAAGTTGTGCCATACTAGCACATATCATAACTGTCATCCTGCATGCATGTGAGATAAGCATAACACTAGAATATTATAAAGACAAAGGCGGACAAGAATCACACATCTTGAACCTGGTGAGACATGGGCCAAGAATCACACATCCTACCCTAGCATGGGGAATCACACATCCACTATCAAAATATATATAACATGGTCCAGAAATCACACATCCTTCCCTGGCATGGAGAATCACACATCCACCATCCAAATATATATAACATGGTCTAGGAATCAAACATCATGCCCTGTCATGGGGAATCGCACATCCACCATCCAAAATATCACAATGTTGCCATAAATCACAATGAGACAACTAATGAAATTATACTACTCTAGTGCTACTAAATCACATAGCATGTTAAATGTAGAGGCAAGTAGAAAGTATAGTCAGAATATATAAACTAATCACCACATAAGTGACCAACATATACATCTATCTCATAAGTAGGCAAAAGACATCACTTGTCATCTTTTAGAGTTCCATTGTGAACAAAGCATAAGATAAGAGTTAAAAAGAATATCCATGATCACATGATCAATATCAAATAAGGTAGTTCACATGAAGCATGATTTTCAAAAGAAAAGACATTGTGTATAGACAAATGTCCATAGGGCAAAGAGAGTGAATAAGCATAGGTGAATTGCTCAACATAGAAGGATAGGGGATGCATCATACCTCAACTTCTGTAATGACCCCGTCCAAGGGAGTTATTAGAGGATTTTTCGAAAGATAGAGGTGTCTAGAAAAGGATCACATTTGGGGGCTGACAAGATTTTCCTCCGCACCGCTAGTCGGAATATGAGGACTCCCAGATTAGTGTGACTGCCTGGCCAAAGTCTCATGATTTGACTCGAAATAAGATACCTTTAGGACTCTCTCATCTTTTTCATCCCTTCTCAACTTAAATTCTATTAAGGACCTTAAGGATTCATGTTTTCTCTCTTTTCCTCACCCTCTCAAGGTATGGGTAAGGTTGATAAGGTTTAAGGGAATCCTCCACCAAATTAATGAAAAACCTGTAAATAAGATGTCATGGACATAATCTTAATAGAGTAAGCATAAACTAAAGAATAGATACATGCTTAGGTCGTATGACATGAGTTGTCATTGCCCTCAGGAGAGACCTGAGGCTATACCTCTTTGTCAGGAGGATGAGTAGAGAGAGTTAGTCTTGGAGGTAGAGACCTCCATTAAAAGTAGAGACCTAGCATATCCTCTGAGAACGATGTTAACCCTAACCCTAAGTGAAGGTTAGAGAGAGAGATGACATGATGAGTTAGATGTCATGGTTGACTGGGTGTTTGGATGGACATGCCTTTGGGATGCCATATGATCCATGAGAGGTTGGATGACCTAGCACCTTTGGCAACCCAACCCTGGGAAGGGTCGTGCATGTTAGAGTGAAGGATAGCTCCTTCATGAATAAAGTTAGAGAAGAACGTATAGAACCCTATGGGCTTGTGCAAGTAGGGTATAGCTTGCACCCAGGGTATGTAAGTAGTGCTGACAGTAGGATGAAACCCTGGTCAAGAGATCATGATGGATGACTTATGAAATAAGCATAAAGGGCTATGGATGGTCTTGAGCAAACATAAGTTCGAGCATAGGCTTCATCCATGTAGAGGATGCTTGTGATATTGATCCTTCATGGAGAGAGGACCTCTCATAATAAGGCTGGATGTGGAGTTAGCTCTAGAGAGAGAAAGCAAGACTCAAGCAAGAAGGATGGAAGCTTAGATTCTGAGGCATGAGGAATAGTGGGGAGTTGAGGATGATGTGACCTAAGTGGATGATAGTGGTTGCCTCATGCTTGATCCCTGGAGATGGATGATATCTTGGTGGCCTTTAGAGAAATCAAACCCTAGAGAGAGAATGATGCTTTTGGAACTTATGTGCCTATGGTATAAGTGTGTACCTACTGAGAAGAGACAAAGAGTGCCTTAGACTCTGAGGTAGTTTAAATAGCAAGTATGAGGCCTTGTACCTTGTTGGTTTCCCTTGAGGAGGACTCAAATCTAAGCTGCTGCTCGAATAAAAGGATCATGGGAGTACATGACATACCTTGGACATGCTTGATTCATGGTTAAGAGATTGAGCATGTAGTTGGACACCCAAAGGAGAACCTAGGGTTCCTAGGACTAAGAGGGGAAGCAGTGTACCCAATGCTCATGATGAGATTTGAGTCTCTATAAGTTTCGAGCATGGTACTCCTCGTGTGTAGAGGTAAAGGAAGCCCCTTAAGTTTAGGGTATGTTTGGCGAACCCCTCCCAGCTAAGTTGATGACATGGGAAGGTATGATCTTGATCTAATGTTGAGGAATGAGAGCAAGTATGACCTAGAATGGTTTTGTAGGCGTCTGTTTGTGCCTTAGTAGCTTGCTAGGGCTAAACAAGCCCATGTGGATGCATACCCTAAACATAAGGAAGTTTGTGACCTTGTTGTCAAGATGTAGTTCTTCCCATCCTGGGGGAGGGACCCTCTTGTAGGGTGTATACCAGTTTTGTTGATTTTGAGGTAACCGAGAGAGGTTTCATAGGATCTTGAGAAGCTAGGTGAAGAGTACATGGTATGGAAATGAACTTGTAGACCCATCGATAACCATCTCTACATGCATGTGAATGTGTTACCATGAAGGTAACCGATATGGGGCCTGACCAAGGCAGGCAGGTCGCCATGACCCCTATGAAGGGATGAAAGACAACCCATGAATGCAGAGAGAGATGATGAAGGCTTGGGTAAGGTTCTAAGTTGGACATGTACTATAATATAATCCTAAGTCTATCCTAGGGTTAGGTAGGGATAAAACCAATGGAAGCAGGAGTTGCCTAATTCCCTAGTTACACATGACCATAGGGTCGGAAGGTAACATCTATCATTGTCTGAGGGCCATGGGTTAGGAGATTGATCACCTTCATGAACTCATGGGACCCAAAGGGCAGATGAGTAGGGCACTCTCTGGATGCATAAGGGAAGAGGGATGACCCTAAAAGTGCCAACACCCTATAGACCTAGAGGAGATGACTAAGGATTGTGTGGTAACCCAAATAGGTTTGAGACCAATTTTCCATGGAAGTAACTTTGATATTGAGATGTCTGTGATGTAGAGACATATGTGGCACGTTTCGACCTAGATTTAAAGGTGTACTAGCAAGGTGGGATGTACCATCTCTACTCTTGGAACAGGAAGAACTCTGAATTTGGACTGCAGCCAAATGCTTATTTCCTCTTATTATGGGAGTGAGAGATAGGACAATACACATGCCTTACACCAAGGATAAAAGATGATGTGAGTTGGAACGTTGATATGAGGTATGAGGACAGAGATGATAAATACCCTGGTGGAGTGAATGATACATGGATGGTTTACCAATACTAAGAGAAATAAGGTAGTCATCTTATGAGGATGCTTTTATCATGAGCTATGAGTCATACAAGGTTGAGTTCAAAAAAAAAACTAAAAGGATGAGCTCAGAGTTTTCTCGATGAAGATAGACTTAGAGCTGAGATGAGATAATAAGTGGAATACATGGAAGTGTATGTCTTCAACGTTACCTAACACCTAAGGATGTGAAGTGGTAATGGATGCTCTGGATGAGATATAGCTGCCTAGTTTAGATGGAGGCTAAAAGAGGTTGATAGGATAACCCCCAGTTGGAAAAAGAGATAAGTTTGGCTAACACCCAGATATAACAATACTGGTTGATCAAGTTAATGGTTGTTTGGATAGCCAGCTTAGGCCTTGATGTAATGAAAGTATGGTTATAAAACCTCATATGCACTCCTCTGAAAAGGAAGGTGATGAAACCCTAATTAGAGTGGTTTAGGGTTTCTGAGGAATCAATCTTGAGGAATCATGACATACATGAGATCATGATTTTAAGATCACCATACACTGTGGTAGTATAGAGACAGTGGGTGACAATAGTACATTGGATGCCTAAGATGAAGTTGCATGGGGTATGTGGCCATGCAAGCCAGGAGGTGAAGGATGAACACCAGTAACCCAGTGTATCGATATAGAGGATAAAAGAGTCCCTGAGAGGGAATGGGAGTTCATCACTATGGATGTTGTGGTAAGTCTCCCCTAGACCAAGGAAGGTTAAGATGCAATATGGGTTATGGTAGACCGCCTTACCTAGATGACATGAGAAAGAAAAGAATGCTGTCAAGGGACAAATTCTGTTGAACTACATAAGAGAGAGAGATGGTTCAATTACACCATGATGCAAGTTCAAAAGTTCTTGAGTGTGACCTAAAGGTTCACTTCCATAAGGTGGAAGTGGAAACATGAAGAACTTGATGTTAGTACAGTTTATCACCCCTTACTAATGGTTAGTATAATCCAAACTAGATGGTCTGATGAGAGCATGTGTGCTCGTTCAAGGTGATATCTAGAGACATTTCTTGTCTTCTGTAAGAGGTGATGTAACCACCATAGCCTTTATCAGGATGCAAGAAGTTCTAGAAGGAGGTTGTGTCGGTCACCACTTCATTAAGATGATGTTGGTGCAGGAGGCCTCGTGAAGGTCAGAAAAGAACCACATTGTATGCAGATGAAGTCACTTTGATCATGCAATGGCTGAGAGAGAGCCCAAGGGTGACATGAGTCACGAGCTGATGCAAAGCAGACTGACATGAAATTCACTGTGGGAGAATATAATGTGAAAATCCGACCCCTCTAAGCTACAGCTGAGGAAGTTGAGTCCCCGATATATGGGTCCATTTGAGATGGATTGGTGGAGATTGTTGTGTTTAGCCTTACCCCTCAGGATAACATGATGTATAATGTGTTACATGAGTCTGATCTAGAGCACTATGTGAGGTACCCAAGCCATGTGCTGAGCCCTGAACCTATTCAGCTTTTTGAGAGACTGGAAATGTCCTGAGTCACCTATGAGGGTACGATATACCAAGGTAAGAAAGAACTCAGATGGAAGAATATGATATGATGAAGGTTCTTGGGAAGCACCATGGAAAGGGTGAGGCCATATGGGAGCCATGATGGACATATGAAAGGCTTATTATCTTGGTTGTTTGTTTGCTTGATGGAATTTTGAGGACAAAATTCCTATAAGAGGGGAAGGATGTTACAACCCCAATTTTTGGGTTCATTTGGAGAGAAATGTAATTTCTCATATTAAAGACATTGGAACAAATAATGATATAATTTGTTTTGAATAAATGGATTTCGTTTACAATATCCTTGTTGGTTGTTTTGTGGGCTTGATTGGCTATTGGGCCCAATAACAAGGAAATTCGATTAATAAATGAATAATTGAGAATTGGAGAAAAGAAAGATGTGGAAACCTCTAGAAGGCAAAAGAATATAATCCAAAGTTGGATTTCGTGCCTCTTGGGTTCCTTGGATTCCACGGAGTCCAATTTTGCAAAGATAATGCAACAAGAAAAGAAAAGATCAATTAAGTATTTCTTTATTAAGAAAGAAATTGAAAACAATGATAAAATGCGGAAATAAGAGAAAAGAGGTATAATTAAGTTATCCTTGGTGGATTTTCGTATCCAAAGTATTCCTAATGTTAAAAGGAATTCCAATAAGGAAAATAAAAAAAGAGAGATAAAGAAAAAACCCCAAGGAGAGATATTTTACTAAAGAAATGAATAAGAAGAAAGAGAAAATGCAAATAAAGGGATAAATAAGAAGATAGATAAGTGAAAGGCTATGGAATATTCCCAAGATGGGATTTTGAGCCATTAAGGTTCCTTGAGGTTCAAGGAACTCAGAATAATAATTTAATGGCAAGGGAAAGAGAAAATATGTAAGTAATTACGGTTTTGCACTTAGAGCTGATGTTCTAGGGTATAAATGAAGAAAGTTGTAAAAAGAATCCTAATAAAACCCAATTCAGATTAGAAACCCTAGAAAGTGAATCCAAGTCAATTTAATAGATATATTCTTGGTAAAGTGTAGTAAATAGGTTACGTATGCTTTTTAGGAATTCTATGATTGTTGAACTGCTTCTTGGATTACTTGCTTGCTTGGAATTGTTATTAGCTTGTTGAATCTACAAATCAGGTATGTGGTTAATTATGAATAATCGCCTTAGTTTCCCGAAGGATTCCCAGATGGTTAATCACATTGAATGCAACTAAATAGTTTGGATGTTCATATTGCAATTATAAAGTCACTATGATTATCACAATTTAATATAAATGTGTATTCCTGCACCTACATTCCACCCTGATGGATGATGCAATGAGGTCAAGCCCAGGAGGGAAGACCAATGGGCACCATAAGTGGTGACCCACAGACACCAAGTTGGGGATTGAGAAGGTGGTCTATGTTGCATGACTAATGGGAACCGTAAGTGGTGACTCACATGCACCAAGCTCAGGATTGAGAAGGTGGCCTTAAGTCAATGGCAAAAAGAGAAACCCTAAAGGGGGTAATTCCAGGGTTAGGGTAAAAGCAGTGGGGAATGTCACATGGAAAATGTAAATTGGCTTGCTAAATATCTTGATTGTGATATTTAAATTGTTAGACATAATTGTGAGATTTTGGTTGCCTCCAAATACCAGCATATTTCGATATGCTGATCGACGTTTTATTTGTTGGTGTTTTAGGTGTAACCCTAAAAAGAACAAACAGTAAAGTGACACCTCGTGAAACTAAGAAATAAAGTACAAGGAGGATTAGATAGAATAATTCAAGCTGTGGATAGATAGATTTCCAAAGTTTTCAAAAGGTATGCAAAGTTTTAATTTTCTACCAATTTCAGTTTAGTTTTGTAGAATTTGATAATTATTAATTGATTATTTGTCGAACCTTTGATCCGGTTTATTGGGCTAAGGGCTCTGATCTCTTGGTCTCCCTTAAGTGGGGGTTACCGGGAGGCGGGGTCGTTACAACTTCAGAGTCTAAACAGACCAAGCCAGTCCTAGATCCAAGCCTAAGCCTCCAAATAACCTATAGGGAAGGTGGACAAGTCCAATAAGTAAGGTTCCCAAGCTTAGAGAGGCTAGTTTCTCCAACAAAGCTCCTATCTCGAGTAAGAAGCACCTTCTTCATTTTAGATGTGAAAAACCCTAACAAAAGAACACGGAGATGAGGTGTTTATGGGTTCTAGGTGGGCTTTCACCATGGAAGGCCATGGTTCCGACCTGGAGGAAGGTGGAAGGAAGACTAACAACATGAAAATAGGGAAGGAAAGGAGGATACTTACTAATTTTGGTCAAAATCACCAAGGAGGAGCTTAAGAAATCCTATATAGAGAAATTTGGAACCCTAGGAGCCTTCTTCACCAAGGTAGGCACCTCCTTTTACCTTGGGACAACAACTTCATGGAAAAATAGAGAAGGAATGATGCTATAAGCTAGAGGAAATAAAGGAGAGTAAGAGTTTTTGAATTTGGAGTTGGGAAGGGGTAGATATGGCTATATAAAGAAAGATGTCAAGTATGAGGTGTCTATGAGACTTTCCATGTGTCATGTATACGGGTGTCCTTGGACATGCAAGATTTTATGGATAAGGAATAAGTCAAGCACGAGGTGTCAAGTTACTTTCCATGTGTCCAATGCTAAGGGTGCCTATGGACATGTAAACCTTTATGGATAAGGAAGAAGTCAAGCATGAGGTGTCCATGGAGTTTTCCATGTGTCCTTAGCCTATTGATTTCATGGCCATCCAAGAGGACAACTCATAGAGGCTTCTTGAATATCAAATGTTGGTTTATGGACACTTATCGGCCATACCAACCGACCTCCAATCAAAGAAATAACCCCATTGGTTGATAGCTTCTAAATATAAGCTCATTTATAAAGAGAGTAATCCCTAAAATGCCCTTGGAAAGAAACACTTTCAAACTAAGGTGTAACTAAGTGCCCCATGGTACAAAAACTCAATAACGGTAAGGGAATATCTAAAGATTATAATGCATGTGGAAATTTGCAAAGAAAACCTCCCAATTGGGTAAATTGTAGAAAAGTCCAGAATGCACCTAAAATTGCATTACTTGCACAAACAACATCCAAATTGGACCAAACTTCATCCACAAGTTATCTTTGATGTTTTGAATATGAATTTGCCATTATTTCCATATTTGGAAGTTATATAATCACATTATTAATTACTTATGCCTTTTACTCATTTTCTCTCTCCTAAACTTATCCTAATATTTTAAGGTGGTCCAAATTAGATGAAATTTGACATGTAGGACAATTTGATATGTAGATTTAAAATTTGAAGTTTGTTTCCAATTTTGAGACTTTTTTTATGAGATATATCATATGGCCCATTATCTAAATTATTCATCCAATTAAGTTCCTTATCTTCATATTACCACCAAAATGAGTTATGTGGCATATTTTATGTATCCATTATAAACCTAAGATTAATATTAGAACATTAGATTACATTAAGGTGATCTATACATGCATTAGATCATTGGGGTTATAATAAACATCTATTTAGGTCTAACCTTCAACCTTGTTTAGCTAAGTCCAAAATGTCAACTTCCAGGGTAGGGTCCGAGATCTAGTATGTTACATGCAGTGTCTTTCTTTCCTAGTCTAGATAGTTGCCCTCTCTACTTTTTTAAGTAGAATTTCTTATTAATTTAGTGCTAGTGTTAACTTTCTCTTGTGTAATTCATTGCTTAGTCTTTCTTGTTTTATAATTAGAACTAAACTGTCTATAGTGAAAGTAGTTTTTGCTTTTGTCTTTCTTAATTGCTTTCTTGACAAACATAGTAAAACTCCAAGAACAAAGATAAACCCTTAAAACCTAGAGTCCTCTTTAGGAACCTAGCCAAAAAAACTAAGTTCTAGTGGACCCTCTCTCCCTTGGTTTCAACCCCTAACTTGTTGCCTTCTATGCTATGATACAAACCCGTGTGTTTGTGGGAAAGTGTTATAGTCTATCAGAGCGTATATATTAGGTATATAAATTTGTTAGCCCACTTGTTTGTGTGTACCTGTACAAGTAAGTCAATGCCCTAACTCAAAGATGACATGTATAGGAGGGGTTTGTTTCTTAGCCTCTCTGTGGTATGACGACACTCATCATGGGGGTAATCCAGTTTCATGAGAAATGGGTACTATTCCCATTCACCTCATGACTACGATAGTTGTAATTAGTAATGAATGCTTGGATAAGGAGGTATTCTCTAGGTCTTTGGATGTCTGGTATTACATTGCATCAATGGCATTACTAACACCGTAGCGCTTCATCCATGGATCCAACATGAAGGTTGACACCCATTTTGTAGATGCATGGGTTTACCCGTGTGTAGTGTGCAAGTGTATGGATTCCGAAGAAAGCCCCTAACATATAAGAAAAGGAAATTGAAAGCAAGCATGAAAACCCCATTTAGATAAGAAGTCTTTATCCCTTTCCTCAAAACACATCCATAACACTAATAAGAATGACTTAATATGGAAGAGCTCACTCGTCCTCCTCTCTTTATTAATATTTTTATTCCTTAAAAAGAAAACAAGATTGAAGCAAATGAGGAACACTAAAAAGAGGAAGTGAAGGAGAAACCTTAAAAAGAACAAGGTAGAAGGTAACAACTCAAAAACCCTAACAGATGTCCAACCGGTAGGAGAAACCCATAGATAGAGGAATGGTATGAGTGTAGGGTTTTACATGGTGGGAGTAGGCAGCAGAAACAAATTTTTTTACTTGACCATAAACCCATAACCAGCAGATTGCATCAACATATATGAAATGGGAAGGATGGTTTTAGCGAGTTATACCTAGTCCTAAGGCTTTCTCAGCAACTATACCTTGTAGAAAGTGCGGTCTTCAACCACCTATCTTTGACATCATCTGTGTATCTCCTAGTCTTGACCTAGATTGTGGTTGATTGTCATCTTCCTGAGTGGAAGAAGTCTCCCACCTCTATAGATAGTCCACACGGACTACCAGGAGCTCTAGTCATCTTGAAGAATAGACTAGAAGGAGTTGTCCCCTTCTGTTGGCGTACTAGTCACCAACACATTATCCCACAACTAGTTGCTATTCTACAGTTGTCTTTCCCTCGTTGTGCCTCCTCCTTATTCAGGCGGCACTGCTCAGGCTCTCTTGGTTACCAAAACTAGAGAGGACAACAACTTTATAGAGCAACTATGTCTCATAAGTCATTCTGAGATGTTGTCTGTTGTGTGTCTGGAAAAGCCCCCTGTACCCTCTATTTATAGTAGAGGATAGGGTCAGGGTTCCCAGTCTGTGCGGGAGTAGAAGGGTCTAGATTTTCCATGAATAATTTGCACTGTCGTAGGTGAACCGGTCGGTTCACTAGTGAACCAGTATGTTGTCTATGTGAACTGGTCGGTTGGCTGTGTGAATCGTTCGGTTCACAAGCCAGACTTACTGACAATTGACTTTCCTATTTTGTTTCAAATTAATGTGAAGATCAATTCTTGTCCCAATCGAATTGGACTTGTAAAATGGGAAGCTTTTCTCACAAATCGAGAAAACCCAACACTGCTCGTTTGGTCTAGTTGTGATCGGTTCACTAGAGTGAACAGGTCATCCCACTGACCATGATATGATCGGTTCACCCAGTGAATCAGTCGGTTGGTGGTCCAGATTGTGCATAACTCAGTCAATTCACTTCTCAATCAATTTGACACTCTAATCAGTTGGTTCAACACTAGAACTTGATGATTCTAAGTCAAGTCTATTGATTGAATGTTTGATTGAGTACCTAAACACTTTAGTAATCAATCCAATCATTCATGGATAAAATCCTCTTCTAGGTTAATCCTATGTGTATGACCCTATATGTCCCATGTCACTTTGGCAGTAAATGTCCATAACTAGCTTATGACATCACAAGCAAAGAGCGGTGCCTAGTCACACATCAGTGCTACCCAAGTGATATGGAAAGTTGGAGAACAACTTTCAATCCTACAATTTGTGGTTGGTGTTCCAATGAATGTATATTTCCATTGTCTCTTATATCCTGAATGAACTCAAGGGATGGAGATATCATCCTTTCAACGTTCATTCATGTTTCTTGAACTAGAGCAAACTATCTGAGATATGTGTGACATCAATATCATATATTGATTCACATGTGCATGTGCATGCCTTTCTTAGTCTCGCTTATCAAGTGGCCTGGACATCATATTCCCTTAGGAGGGACAAATCCCATATATATCACTCACAATCTATATCATGTGTCAAAGCCACCCAATTATCACCTTGATAACAACCCATGTTTTAGGATTGCGTTTGATGATGTCAAAGTGTACCCAATCACATTCGACGAGTGTAGTGATTTTAGGTCTAAGAATCACAATCACCACCATCACTATGAGAGATGATTCTGACTACCATGTCATGGTTCCATGTGTCACTCTCATGGTGGGTCTGTCTGATACACTGTTATCTAACATATATCTATGTGCTTGGTTTGATATCATATATCATAAATAATGAGACATTGTCATCAACCAACACACACTCTAGTCTTTATGTGTCATTGTTGTCTAATTAACTTCCACAATGACATATGACTAGCGACAGAACAAGAATGTACATACTCTTATCATCTGTATGATCTCATTGTTCAAGTCACGTACTTGAAGACATACGTCATTGAGTATTGTCATTCTTTAGACATTCATTCTGCTTCATCATTATCTTATAATGGATTGAACTAGAATAAATTGGAAGCTTGCCTTTGATATTTATCAAATCCATCATGACATATGCCAATCCAATCATCATATGATTGTCTCTTAGGGTATACATACCAACAGACTCCCACTTGCACTTAGAGACAATCACCTTTGAATCATATTTTTGTGATCTCTAAACACGTCCAATATGTTTTTGTTGTGCTAGTGCTAATCCAGTGAGTTAGCAACATTTTGCTTTAGTCAAAATATTGCATGTTTCATATCTCCTCGATGTATGAAATTTTGTATGAGATGGAGTTGTCGTAATATGCTATCTGATATTCTTTTCCTAATAATTAGCTCCATTGTTTGACTTTGTATTTCTACTTTGTCATCAATGGTTGGAATATATATATATATATATATATATATATATATATATATATATATATATATATATATATATAAGTTCATCACCATGAACTTCTAGATCCATATGGTATCCTCTGGTGTTCTCAACACAAGGATACTCGACATTCCTTTGAGAATTAAATGGATTTTAATTTTACTCAGAATGTTTCAATTTATCAACACATATTCACTTTTATATTTTGTATTTTGCTATCAATTTTTGTCATTTCGGAAGCTTGCATCACTGCAACTAATTTACACTCAACTCTTCCTTTTATTACCATATAACTAATCCTTTAATACTTCATAAGTACTTAAATAAGTTCTTTATGGCATTCCAGTGACTCTCACTGGAAGTAGACATACATCCACTCATCATGTCCATTACATACGAGATAACTAGATGAGCATATCATATTGTCATGTCCAATACATACAAGATGATGAATGCATATTTTTTCTTGTCATGTCCGATACATACAAGATAATGGGATGATTACATACATGATAGATCCAATTGTGAATGCATAAGACATCTATCTATGTGTTCCTATTCTTCATAAGAATTTGGGACACTAGGCATCTGAGAGACTAACTCCATGTAATATGGACAAGTTTTCTCCCACCGAATCTTTGCATACTGAACCCTTCAACATAGACTGAAAATGTATGCTCTCTCTTTATCAGGTCAAGAGACTTTCAAGAACTATCTCTATAGGTCTCTATTCATATCACATAGGACATTTCACTTTATTCCCTTAAAGAAGATATTTCCACACCAGTTTCTATTGTTAGAATGTTTCATTCCTCATCATTAGTGGAATAGGAATACACTCCCATTAATTCTTTGTAATCATAGATTACTTCTTTATTTCGATATATCAGCCAAACCTTTTGACTATACAATCAACCTCATGTTATTCCTTCTAGGAATGTAGTTTTAATATCCATATGAAAAATTTCATAGTCTTCAAGTTCCAATAGAAAGCAGATCCTTTATCGCCTATAGCCATTGTAATCGGTTAAATAAATTCATCGAGTTCAACACCTTTAACTCACTTGAATTCATCTCAACCAATCAGCTCTTCAAATGTCATCCATGTCAGTTTTAACTCTTAAGACCCAATTGTAATTATGGGTTTTATCCCTGTAAGTGCTACCATTAATGTCATACCTTTTTTGGTTCACATGGAAGTTATTTTGGATCTTACGAATTCAAGCCATAACTCAAAATCTAGTTCTTCAACATCATCTAGATAGATTATTGGCTCATCATCATATGACCAATTCATCACCTTTGAGTTTGTAGGATATCATTATCCATCAAGCTCAAGGTGTTTTCTACTAGATATATGAGGTGTATCTGTCACATAAGGAATTTGAGATTCCACAACACTTGTGATTGTTAATCTCCTTTTGTACCTTATCAGGTTTTAATGTTATTATGTTGATCTCAAATATTTTGAGTTCTACTTCGCTCCCACTAATTCTTTTGGAATTCAGATATCCTTATAATGAACAGTTTGTTATTGGATTGAGATTAGTATTCAACTAACATTATGTGATTTGTGAATGAAGCTCTTTCTAAGAAACTAGTTTTCTTATATGAGCATTCAATCACTAAAAGACATATTGGAACATTCCCAATACCATATCTCATATGGTGTCTTTTATACCTTTTGAATGGTACATTTATTTAGTGTAAATCATGTTCTTTAGAATAATTCTAGAAGATTGGTTATTTGTTTGATCATCATGCTCTTACTAGTTAGAGTATGATTCCTTCTTTGATTTAGACATTATTATGCCTCAATCATGAGTTCTCTATGATACACTATCATAGTTACTCACATGTCCTCAAACATTTGGTTTAAGTATCTCATACATTGATCATATCAAAGAATTAATACTTTTACCAAGTTTGTTCTTCATTTATGATATTCTTGAACACTTCAAGATGTTCATATTTGTATTTCATTAAATACCATATCTGAAGTATTATCATATATTCCAATAGGTATGTATATACATCAATATGTATTATACCTGATAGAGTAGTCATTATCCCACTACATCTAGTGAAGATTGACTTGTCAGCATGCCCGATAAATAAGACATTCATATCTCTTAATGGTTCATTAACCAACATAATCTAGTTTATCCATCAACATGGAACCTAGAGATGAATTTCTCATTCATTTGTTTAGATGATAATGCTAATTTATTGTTTGAGTCATCAATAAAATTTAGGTATTATTATTTTACCTCATGCATACCAAGTACTACAAGATAAATAAGGCATCGTCATAAAATATCATATCTTTGAAACTAAAACATACATTTTATTGATAGACATCCTTGTCGTTACAAGATGCAGAAATAAAAAAAATGTTTCAATTGGAAAAATGAAATAGCAGTTCATAACTCTATTACATGCCTCTTGGGCTGAAATAAACTAAAGGTACTATTATCTATGGCAGCAACACTTGATCCATTCTTGATGAGTGTTCCTTCTTGGTCCTTTCATAAAGGCTTTCACTTCTTTTTAGAGCCTGCACATCAAATATGTCAGTTCTATCTCCTGGTATCACATACATGAGATAAAGAAGTATTTTAAGTTTATTTCATAATACCTGAGGTGGAGATATTCATCCCATCCTTCTTCTTTAGTTCATCTATGTAGAGAGGGCAATTTCTCTTCCAATGTCCTGGCTCATGACAATCGTGATATTTGCCTCCCTTGGCTTTGAGTGTTGAAGATGACTTGGGCTGCTGGCTAGCATTATAACTTTTCTTTGCTTTTCCCATGCTTTTGCCTTTATACTTTCCCTTCTTTCTACTGATCATCATCACATATTTGGGTTTGTCTTTCTTCATCTGTGCCTTGTGTGTCCTCAACATGCCCAACAACTTTGTCACTGGCCTGTCAAAGTTGTTCATGTTGTAGACCATCACAAACTGACTGTAGGATTCTAGCAACAATTGTAGTATTAGATCAGTTGCCAACTCTTGGCTCAGAGGGAATCCCAATCGAGTTAGGTTCTCCACATACTCAATCATCTTGAGTGTCTGAGGGCCTACTGGATCTCCTTCTATCATGACACACTTAAATAGTGCATTGGAGATATCATATCTCTCTTGTCGTGCCTGGTCTTGATACATGTTCTTGAGATGTTGAACCATCTCAATGATGTCCATGTTCTCATGCTGTCTCTGCAACTCATAGTTCATTGAGCACAACATCAAGCACTTCACATCAATGGCATCCTCAGTATGCTTCCTATAAGCATCCCTTTCAGCCTTTGGTGCAGTGGGAGTGGGTTCTTCTGGCTCTGGTGTATCTAGGACATAGAGCTTTTGCTCTTGAGTGATAACAATTCTCAACGTCCTAAACCAGTCGTGAAAGTTGTTCCCATTTAGCTTTTCCTTCTCAAGGACCGATCACAATGAAAAGTGATTGTTATTGATAGCCATTTATTTTACAAAAAGGAAAATTGTAATTTTTGTCCAAAACTCTTTTGATTTGATTTGATTTGAAAATTGACGATATTTAATTAGGTCTTTAATTAATGTTCTCACTATTTTGTCTCAAATTGATAACCCTCATTATCAATTTGGAAGATTGCAGCGTACAACCTTCTAGTGAGCAAGATCCTAATTTCATCTAAGTCATGGACCAGCGAGGGCTGTCACCCACAACTAGAATCTTTTAGGTAGGCAACTTTTTCCAATTGCATCATATGCAATTCTTGATAGATGTCATACACAACTCCTTGCCATGTTCATCATTATGCCTCAATGTGCTTGATCCTATCAAGGTTGTCTTGTTAAGTCCAAACCAAAATCCAATACAATGAATATGCACCCTGTGAAGGCAGACCCACATATTCACCATCACACTTCCATGAGATAGAAAGTGCACCACACGAAGGCATGCCCACACTTAGGGCACATTTGTTTTACCGGATTGGAATGTATTAATAAATTCATCAACCAAAAGTTTATGTTTGATTAGCTAGAGCAGGAAAAAGAAGGCATCCTACATTTCTCCATGATGCAATAAATGTTGGATTCTCATTTACATCTCAAATCGGCCGGACGCCGGGATGCAACAAGAGAATGGACACCCGACCATCACGGACTGACCAACCACTGCACGCTCTCCGTACAACTGCTATCATCTTGACCTACCGGTTGGTCCCCACACGAGAGGAAATAGAAGATGCCATCCATCAAAAGCAAACATAAGATTCTATAGTCCTGCATTCTTTAAACCCAGCTACTGGTTGATACAGGATAAAGTAAATTCAGTATTATTAAAAATCCCGCTGAATCCTTAAAATCAAACGTGCCCTTAGTCAATCAAGCTTTTCATGTGTGCTATTTTTGGAAGTCATCTTCAACTTAATATGTTTTTTGAGTGGTTTTTATATGCTTATATATGCATACATGTATCCAATCACCACATATATAGTATGTATCATATACATGCTATATCCCACAAATGAAAACATGCAATAACGATAAAGCGATGATTATGGCCATCCTATTATAGTTCCTTGGAGCCACAGGGAACTACGGTCATCTAAGGTCTACATCACATGCAACCTATTATTGATGAAGATCTGTGCTTGCCAATCTGGGTTGACTGGTTCAACCTTTGAATCGATCGACTCGTCTCTTGGCCAGTCAGTTGGTCTCCTCCAGCCGGTCGTCTAGCTCCTCCAGATGGTCATCTCATCTAGTCATCGGGGCTTCTCGTCAGTCCACCAACTACTCCTCAGTCGGTCGTCTCGGTCCATCAAGTAGTCATCTCCAGTCTTCATCATAACAAGAAATAAAGATAATCTTATTTTACATAATCTTTATGAAACCTTGAGTTACATTCAAGGGGATCAAAGGTAGAAGAGAATCTCGAGTTATCTCGAGTTACATTTAGAATAGAAGAAGATGGCTCGGTGCACAGACCGAGATGCAAACAACCATAACCAACCACACACATGCACATAGGGTTTATAGGCCATAACCATGCTACACATCCACCATCAAAACTATTTTAGGGCAATGAGTATCGATTGCATATATACCATATCATATATGTATATATTAGTTTGGGATCATGTGGTCTTACTCAGATATTCACATTAGTCATTTAAATATTCACATCGTATGCAATAAATAAAAGATGGTAAAACCAAAATCTGATCATATCGATTATCCCAAAATATAGAGTATTGAGGTGACTCTGATACCACTGTAGGGTTTTACGTGGTTGGAGTAGGCAACATAAAATTTTTTTTACTTGACCATAAACCCATAACCAACATATCACATTAACATCTATATAATGGAAAGGATGGTTTTAGCGAGTTATATCTGGTCCTGAGGCTTGTTCAGTGACTATACCTCGCTGTAAGTGTGGTCTTCAACCACTTGTCTTTGACGACATCTGTGCAACTCCTGGTCTTGACCCAAAGTGTGGTTGACTATTGTCTTCCTGAGCGGTAGAAGTCTCCCGCCTCTACAGATAGTCCACATGGACTACCGGGAACTCTACTTATCCTGAAGAATGGACTATACGGAGTTGTCCTCTTCTGTATGTGTACTAGTCACCAACACACTCTCCCACAACGTGTTGCTATTCTGTAGTTGTCTTTCCCTAGATGTACCTCCTCCTTGTTCGGGCAGCACTTGCTCGGGCTCTCTTAGTTACCAAAATCAGAGAGGACAACAACTTTACAGAGCATCTATTTCTCAGAATTTGTTTTGAGATGTTGTCTGTTGTGTGTCTGAAGAAGCCCCTTGTACCCCTCTATTTATAGTAGAGGCAGGGTCAGGGTTCCCAGTCTGTGTGGGAGTAGAAGGGTCTGAATTTTCCATGAATAATTTGCACTATGGCTGTGTGAACCGGTCGGTTCACTCAGTGAACCTATGGGTTCACAAGTCTATTTTGTTCAAATTAATGTGAAGATCAATTCTTGTCCCAATTGAATTGGACTTGTGAAATGGGAAACTTTTCTCACAAACTGGGAAAACCTAACACTGCTCGTTTGGTCCATTTGAACCGATCAGTTCACTAGATTTAACCAGTCATCCCAAT
This sequence comes from Alisma plantago-aquatica, assembly GCA_963693085.1. Classification (NCBI taxonomy): domain Eukaryota; kingdom Viridiplantae; phylum Streptophyta; class Magnoliopsida; order Alismatales; family Alismataceae; genus Alisma; species Alisma plantago-aquatica. The sequence goes on along the minus strand of OY856409.1, from coordinate 470,954,339 downwards.
GACCATGAGCTGATCAGTTCACCCAGTGAACCGATCGGTTGGTGGTCCAGAGTGTACAGAACTCAGTCAATTCAGTTCTCAATCAATCTAACACTCTAATTAGTTGGTTCAACACTTGAACTTGATGATTCTCAGTCAAGTATATTGATTGAATGTTTAATTGAGTTCCTAAACACTTTAGTAATCAATCAAAATATCATTCATGGATAAACTCCTCTTCCAGGTTAATCCTATGTGTGTGACCCTATAGGTCTCATGTCACGTTGGCAGTGAATGTCCATAACTAGATTATGACATCACAAGCAAAGAGTGGTGCCTAGTCGCACATTAGTACTATCTAACTGATATGGAAAGTTGGAGAACAAATTTCAATCATACAGTCTATGATTGGTGTTCCAATGAATGTATAATTCCATTGTCTCTGATATCTTGAATGAACTCAAGGCATGGAGATGTCATCCTTTCAACGTTCATTCATGTTTCTTGAACTAGAGCCGACTATCTGAGATATGTGTGACATCAATATCATATATTGATTCACATGTGCATGTGCATGCCTTTCTTAGTCTCGCTTATCAAGTGGCCAGGACATCATATTCCCTTAGGAGGGACAAATCCCATATCTATCACTCACAGTCTATCTCATGAGTCAAAGCCACCCAATCATCACCTTTATAACAACCCATGTTTCAGGATTGCATTTGATGATGTCAAAGTGTACCCAATCACATTCGACAAGTGCATTGATTTCAGGTCTAAGAATCACAATCACCACCATCACTATGAGAGATGATTATGACTACCATGTCATGGTTCCATGTGTCACGCTCATGGTGGGTCTGTCTGATACACTGTTCTCTAACATGTATCTATGTGCTTGGTTTGATATCATATATCATGAATAATGAGACATTGTCATCAACCAACACACACTCTAGTCTTTATGTGTCATTGTTGTCTATCGACCTTCCACAATGACATACAACTAGTGACATAACAAGAATGTACATACTCTTATCATCCTTATGATTTTAATGTTCAATTCACATACTTGAAGACATACGTCATTGAGTATTGTCATTCTTTAGACATTCATTCTGCTTCATCATTATCTCATAATGGATTGAACTAGAATAAAGTGTAAGATTACCTTTGATATTTATCAAATCAATCATGACATATGCCAATCCAATCATCATATAATTGGCTCTCAGGGAATACATACCAATAATGAGGGCCCTAGTACTGACAAAATGTTGGGTTTTGTCAACAACACGAGGCTAGTGGAATACCCGGTTCCACACCTAACCCCAATCTTCATAATAAAAAATAGAAAAGAGATAACACAAACTTGAACAAAATGGAATTATAAAGACAAATAAAAAGAAAGGGCAAATAAACCCAAATCATCTAGCTCCCAATTAGAGTCTCTACTTTGTTTTACTCGCTAAGAAAATTTTCTTAATGATTGCATAAAAAACAATATAAATCAAAGTCCCCACCCTAATGTATTTTTAAAATAATAAAAATGGGGTAATGTGTTAAAAAAAAGGAAACACAATCTAAAACGAATTTCGCTCCACCCAAGGATGAATAAGGAAAAGTTATAAAACACAACCATAATTGAATTTGATGATTTTGTTATGTGTGATGGTGTTATCAACCCCACATCACCTTGGTATTGGACCCTCTTTTATGATATCAATTACGACAGATTTAGGATTAATTAAATAAAAAATGAAAAAGGTTCTTTTGTTTGTGGATCTTTGGGGATGGATAAGGCTGTGAATTTCCTATCATTACCCTGAAGATATTACTTTTTAGGTTTGATGTACTAATTTCCTCAAGATCTCCCATAGTGGAGATACCTTGGATGATCAGTATTGATGCGTAAGAAAAGGAGAAGATGACTGAGGAAAATGGTTCATTTAGGAGTAAGATTGGTTCCTATATTAGGAAGTTAATTAAAGGATAGGTATTTGATTAAATCATATCTGAGAAGATCCAAATTATAAGTAGTTCAAGTATAAAGTTATAAATGGTTCAAGGAGAGTCATTTTATTAAATTATATTAGAGAAGATCCAAATTATAATCAATTCAATTAGATAGTTATAATCATATATGAACAATTGTATGCAATTTGAGTTGTTATAGTTAGATTTCATAACAGTTATAAGCAATTATAATTACCATTAAGCTAATTAATAACATAACAAAATAGTCAAGATCCAGGAAGGATCCTACTCAAATGACTAAAAGTAAAGGAGGGAGGTAGTTTGCTCTTTGGCTTCAGGAGAGTTGAAAGGCGCACAAAATACAATGTCTATAGGGGGTATTTATAGGATAAAATTAGAGTTTTGGATTTTTTGATGGAAGCTTCTAGAACTGGTAGTAGTTTCTACCATCCATATGGTAGACACGTGGTGGATCATATGGTTATGCCACATGGCACCCTACAAATGGCTACAATATACAGGGGTCCTTGGGAAGAGAAAAAATGAGTTATTCTATCCGCCTTTTCAATTTTAGGAATCTTCTGGAGATATTTTGGACAAAATTAGTTAGAATTGTGAGATTCAGTCGTATGTGGAATAAAACTAAAAAAATAAGAAAGAAAATAAAATAATTAAAGATGATTATGCTTCATTATTATCCAAAAACTATGTATTTTCATAAAAAAGTGGCAATTGAATATCTGTAGGATTTATAAAAAGAATGTTTTATTCCAAATAATCCAAATGGGAAGTTTATACAAATTTTTTACAAAGACTTGAATTATAGGATAAATTGCACTCAATCCATATAGAAGTACCTTTTGTATAAAATTCCCCTAAGTATGGACAATGGGTGAAATGGATAAATTACATAGATAGAAAAACATGGGAAAATGTGGTAAAATGGAATGGACTCTATTATTATCCAGAGAGCTGATTGGATTTTGATCGTTGGATGAATGAACAAAAATGGGCTCTCCACAACTTTCCTCACCAATCCCTGGATGAGGTCTTCATTATAGTAAAGGTGTTGAAGTTATAATTATGTCTCTTGGTCAATTGTCCTACCAAAACAATAACTAGATGATATTTGATAGGTTTCACCCCTTCTTCCTTGAAAAAAATTAGGTATACATCACATTGATGTTCAATCTAGCACATGTCCTTAATAATGTGTTGTCTATGGTACCTAAAAAGAAGACAAACCAAACCAAGTAGAGACTCAGTGTTAGAGACCACGTTCTTAGGCTATAAGAGTCATTAATGTAAGAAGCAACATTTACATCCTACTCCCACCATGTAGATGCAACAATTTTCAGACGACTAGGGCTTGGTGATGGTGACTAATATTGTAGTACTCAGAAAACTATATATCTCTTATTGTTCATGTTGCTTGAGTTATCACAAGTAGATACCATACTTAAATGAAGATAAAGGCTAAATCATACCCCTCTCCTTTGAAATCAGTTTTATAGACGTTCTTCCTAGCTGGTATATGACATGATTATATATTATAGAAAGCTAGATCCTTATTGTTATGACTTAGTCTCATTTATAATTGAAACAAGAGGTCCTAATGTGGAAATGTAGTTTGAAAATGAATTATTCAGGCTTATTTTGAAAAATAAAAATGTATGAGGTATTATTCTTTCTATGTTAGTTAAGGAGAAATCTTACAATGTTAACATGATGCATTTGGCAACCCTAATATTGTGAGTTGATTTCATGACTATGTCAAACTAGCCATCTGTGTCATGCTATCATATCAATTGTGATATGTTGGCATAGTTAATGATCATAGAGCCTGCATGAGGTATAGTAAGGGTTGAAATGAACTTTAGTTCCACATAGGGAAATCGTAATTATTTTAGATTCACCTATGAAATTGTAAGATACACATAATTATGTTTTCTCATTGGTAATGCTTGCTCCTATATGATGTATGATGCCCAATATTAAGGGCAAAGGCTAAATCATGATTTGATTAATCTTGATAACAATTTTAGCTTTATGCTAAGGCTGAATCTATAGGATTAGAGACATGTTTAATGAGTGATGTGCCTTGTAAAGGTTGAAAACATGATTTAAAAAATATGTGGTGGAAATCAAGATACCAGGATTTCTACTTAGGATTGATAAGACAATGATTAAGCTTGATAATAAGGCCATGATATGATGACATGTAGCCTTTCGGAGGACCTAGGTGATGCATGTGATCATGGGTAAAAGTTGAAACTAGCACAATTTTTTTCTATCTATAAGTGTTTATATATTATAGCTTGTAGACATTTATCTTTTTCATAATGTTACCAGAAAGAAGGTGGAGAATATGTTGTGTGTATTATAGACAAGAAGGATAGCCTTTAGATAGGACTATGGGTGGCTTCCAATACCCATTTACACAATGTAGGACTAATCCCAATATATAAGAGTATATATAGACTTACATGCTTAACAATCCCTCTCAAACGGGTTCATAGTTATCATAGACATCCATTTTGTTACATAATATTTTAATGAAACATCCAATTAAGGATTTAGCAAATAGGTATGAAAGTTGATCTTCTGGGAAAATTGGTATGAGTCTGATCAACTTGTCTTGAACCTTCTCCCTTATGAAGTGACAATCAACTTTAATTTGTTTTGTACATTCATGAAACATGGGATTGGACATAATGTGAGATGTAACTTGATTGTTGCACTACAATTTCATGGCTTCATATTGTGGAAATCCCAGTTATTCCTTGAGGTTCCTCACCCATAGAAGTTTAATGGTGACATGAGCCATAACCTAATATTCAGATTTAGCACTTGATGTAGATATGACATTCTATTTCTTTCTCTTCCAAGAGAATATGTTACCTCCTACAAGGACACAATATCCAGTCACACATCATCATTCAATGATAGAGCCTTCCGAGTTGTCATTAAAGAAAGCACACACATTCGGGTGCCTGTGACTAGTGTAGAGGAGATCGTTTCTGGGGTTTATTTTGAGATAACAAAGGATGTGAATAACAATGTCCCAATGATAGGTATGTAGTTTCTCCATGGATGGACTAACCACACTTGAACCAAATGAGATGTATAGAAGAGTAACTGTGAGATAGTTCAATTTCCTAACCAACCATCTATACATCCAAGATCAAGAAAAGTCTTAACCTAGTCTTTATACAATTAATTTAAGGATCCATAGGTGATTATGTAGGTTTTGGTCCCAACATGCCCGCTTCTTCAAGGAGGTCTAGCACATACTTGCACTGAGATATCATAATTCCATCTTTGGACCTTGTCATCTCAATATCAAGGAAGTATTTGAGAGGGCCAAGATCTTTGATATGAAATTTGCCTTGAAGAAACCATTTTAGACATGCAATTCCTAGGTGATTACCACCTCTAATAACAATGTCATCCACATAAACAATTATAAGGATATAACTAGAGAGTTCATTCTGATAGAAGATAGAATGGTTGACACTAGACCATTGTAGGCCAAAGGCTTCAATATATTAACTAAACTTATTGAACCACACTCAGAGAGACTGCTTTAGTCCATACAAAGATTTATGGAGCTGAGAGACAGGATGAGACTCACCTTGAGCAATGAACCCATTGGTTTCTCCATATATATTTATTAAGACGTTTCACCATGAAGGAATGCACTCTTGATATCTAGTCGATGCAATGGACAAGAGGAGTGATAAGTTAGTGAGATGAAACATATGTCATCTTGGACACTTGAGAAAAAGGTTTTTGATAATTCTTCCCATAAAATTGGGTGTAGCCTTTTTTGCTGAGTCTTTCTTTTAGACAGTCAATAGTCCCATCTCAAACAAATTTAATCGAGTAAACCCATCTGCTGCCAATTATAGCTTTATCTAAAGGAGCGGTCATTAGACTCCATGTACCATTTTCAGACAAAACACCCATATCATCCTCCATAGCTTGTTTCCAACATGGGTGATTTTGTGCAATAGAGTACTATGACGTATTGTGATAGGTTATAGGTTGGAGATAAAGGCAACATATGAAGGATACAAGCAATCATAAGACAAAAAACAGAAATAGAATGGATAGTGCAAGAGTGCTTCCCTTTTCTTATAGAAATGGGTCGATCATTTGGATCTATAGAACCTCCATAGGCAATAGTGATTGGAGGAGGATTGAGAGATGTCATGTCATGTTGTACCTATTCTAATTTATCTAGAGTATTTGCATGATTGGTAACTGAACTTATGGATGGGTCATTGGAATTAGGTAGTGGATTTGGTGTAGAATCTATACAACTGAGAATGATGGGAAGTCATATGGATAAGTCTGAGAGGTTTCTATGATTTTTCTAAAGTAAAGGGTGTCTTGAAAAAAATGTAATATCTGAGGATACCAAAAAATGATGTGTGGTTGGATTATAAAAATGATATGGCTTTTGGGTTTTGGAATATCCAAGGAAGACTCATTTCACTGCTTGAGGATTGACCTTGTCACAACATTACATATTCATGGACAAAATTGACACACACAAAATTTTTAGGAGGAACACTATAATACATAAATATGTAAGGGGTCTGATTATGAAAAATAGATGAACTCATATGATTAATGCAATATGTAGTCTTGAGGATAATGACTCCCCAGAATTGGCAGGAAACATTCATATGGTGAAGAATAGTTCTTTTTTTTGGTAATATGCCTATATCTTTGTTCTTCTATCCCATTTTGTTGAGGAGAATGGGAACAATATGATGATATATAATTCCTTTGTTGGAAAGAAATGAGGTGAATGTATGACTGAAGTACTGTATTGCATTTTTGGTTTAAAAATACAAATAATTCTATAGAATTGTGTTTCCATTTCAATACAAAGCAATTCACAATAGGAAAAACTTCAGAACAATCTTTCATGAGATACAACAATGTATTTCTAGAGAATTCATCAATAAAATTAACAAAATGTTGAAACCAAAGTTTGGAAGAGACTCCACTAGGTCCCCAAACATATGTTTGAACAATATGAAAGATAGAGTCTACATGCATAACATCTACAAATGGAAATCTAGATCTATGATGCTTTCCTAGTTGACAAGGTTCACAATGAAGTTTATCTAAATGGGAAAATTGAGGATGTAAAATGTGAATCTTTTCAAGAGATAAGTGACCAAGGTAACTATGGATGTGTAGAGGAGAAGCAACCATGCAAGCCTTCAAAACCCTTTCTAGATAGTAGAGACCAATTTCCTCATACCCACAACCAATCATCATATTTTTATAATTCACCTGTATAAAACATCAATCGGGACCAAAAGTGATGGAGCATGAAGAGTACTAGTTAATTTACTAATAGATAGTAAATTAAATGGAAAATAAGGTATACAAAGGGTGGATGGTAGCTTGATATGAGGAAGGGTGAGATGGTTCATGTTATTTGAACTGCAACTAAAGACTCATCCACAATGGTGAATATGGAGGTACTACCTTTTGTCGGGTCATATTGAAAAAAGACTAGCTATACCTGTAATATGATATGTTGCACTAGAATTGAGTATCTAGGATGATAAAATGTGTTTGGGGATCTGGCTATGTAGGCTTTAGAAGAACTATATGTTCTTGGCATATGAAAACATGAAGCAACATCTGAGGATGATTGTTGGGGGGCCCAAATATGAACGAGTTGATTATATTCATCATCATTCATCTTGATCTGATGAGGAGTTTGCTTGGTAGATTCTTCAACATTGGTGAGACTAACAGTTGGAGTAGGTGTCAGAGATGGGAAACTATGAATGGAGTAGCACATTTCCTTCTAGTGATCCTATCTTCCGCACTGAGTATATTTGGGTCATCCTCTACCCCCAATGTGTCCTTCCCCTCTCCCATCACAACAATATTCTCTAGCATATAGATTGGTGATATTGTGAGAGGCAAAGGAAGATGAATCTATGATAGGATTGGATGAAGAGTTATGCTTGAGGAAGGATCTGGAGACATGTTGATATGCTTCTGCAAAAGAGGGAAGCTTTGTCCCTGATAGAATCTGGCTTCTAACTCTGTCATATTCCTTGCAAAGATCAACAAGGAACTCGATGGTAGCCATATGATCTCACTACTTCTAGAGTTTGATAAAATTGATGGAGATAGAAGGATATTGTTTAGATCATTTTTGATGTGAATGACCTATTAAAAATTATTTTAGACTCTTCTCCTCTTGGTGAAGATTATACATCTCAACTATCATGTCATACATCCATGACATGTTGTTGGAGTATATCAGTTGAAGGTGATCCCAAACTGACTTGCAGTTAGATGATTTGTGATATCAACAATATGAGGCTCCATTGAGTTTCATAGATCAAGTAGGATGTTGGCATCATATAGTTCCCACTATGGAAGAGAATCATCAGTGGGAGGTCCTTCCCTAAGATGCTTCCCTTTCCACTAACCTTTGAACCAAAAGATTATATTGCAACTCCATTGATTAAAGTTGTGTCCATTTAGTTTGCTTGAAGTGATGACAAATTTCTAGACAAGAAGAGATGTGGATGTAGGCTATACAAGTTTTGAATTTCCCATGATATAGTGTAGGGAGGCAGAAACATGATGTGTTGCTGACTGACACAACATGTAAGGAGGAGGCAAGCCAGTTGTGGGGATAAGACTTAGAGGCGACATGTGTGTCATTGCATTTCTACAACATTTGTAAATGACTATAGATCTAGAGATCTCATAGATCTATTCATGCACAGATAGTGCACAAGGATGAAGCAAAAAAGATGGATTCAATGAAGATGATTTCCACCATAGATATGTTGTGGAAAAGTGGCTAGAGAATATGTGGATCCGGGTGGAGAAAATTTCCATCGGAGATATGTTGTTGCAAGGTGAGTCCCATGGAAAAATGGATAGAAAATATATGGATTTGGGTGGAGATGATGTTCACCATAGAAATGTTCCCACAAAAATGACTTCGGTGTAAACTTGACTTCCAACTTGGAGAAGTGATCAGTGAGAACGATGGATAATATGACATCACCACCTAAGATCTTGACTACTTGTTTATAAGAAAGGATTGAGGTACTTTGATACTATGATACTAGAGAGAAGGTGGAGAATATGTTGTGTGTATTATATATAAGGGGACTAGCTTTTGTATAGGACTATGGGTGATTTCCAATACCCATTTAGACAATTTGGGACTAATCCCCATTTACAAGAGTATAGATAGACTTATATACTTAGTACATACATCTTATCATGCAAACATGAGAATAAGCCATGATTGAGACTATTAACTGAGCAAGCTACATAATAACAAAGAAAGACATAATTCATTTAGTTATGAGCCCTAAACATCATGAGACTTCCCCAAAATTTGTACTGGGATGGGGAAGGGGTTGGTCTCATATAGGATGAAGTCCATGTGGGGAAGACCTAGAGAAGATTAGAACCTAAGGGAAAATCTGTTGAGGGTTAGGGGAAGTTCCACATAGGTGGAAGAAAGACTCCAAGTTTCTTACATTGTTTTGATACAAGGATTAGGGGTTGAGACCCCAATTTAGGTTAGGAAACATGGTGGTATGAATTGTGACATGACATAAGATTTGTCACATGATGCAAATTTTATATATTATGTTGAACCCTAGCCTTGTACTGAGGTGGGAATGAAGGTGGAGAGGTTATAGACCTCTACCTACCTAGTCTTGTACCTAGGATTTGTAGTTGTCTTAGGAATTCTGGCTAAACACTAAGTCATGGACGGTGAGTTGTGTATGTGAGCATACCATGATGATTCCTACTTGACTAGGTACAAGTCAAGTAGATTTAGGGTATGATACAAAATTAGACTTAGCTAATTGTATGGTTATATATATGCTACACATGTGTAGGATTTGATGTTGGTTTCCTTAGATGTAGTCTTCCTAAATTACAATTTTGCACTCCTTATCATGAAATCATGTTTTTTTCGTCAAATTATTATATTGTTGTTGTTATGTTATCTTTCAATATATTGTTACATGCCTTTAGTACTAAGTAATATGATATTTGATATATTTTGCTATGTTTAATGCTTAAAATTGATATATATATTTTTTATGAGAAGACAAAAAATTGAATAATACATGCTTAGTCTTATGATTATCTTTTCATTTAAGCATTGTCTAATCAACCAATGAAAAAAATTCTTAGGTTTAGAGAGTAAACAAGGATCTGTCACCTTGAGTTATGCGACGAGCATTAAAGTAGATGATGCCTAGATATTAGATGTGTTTAGTAGTTCTTGTACTAGCTGTCCTCAGAGACTTTGTGTATTAGTCTTGATATGAAATCATTTTCATAATCAAGTTATCTTGTATTAATGATTGTGGTTTGATAGTTCCTCAGTGTTGAAGTTGGTAGTATATTCTTATGAGAATATAATGACCTTTTATATGCAAAATGTAAATCCTATATACAATGTTGGTTCTTAAAATAAAAAAAAGTTATATTTATTTAATAATATTCCATTTTTCTATTTGTTTATCGATACGAATTGGATTTGGGTTTTATAATTGATCCAAATATCAATTTCCATCTTAATTATAGCATAATGAATGATTAGTGCTATTATGTCCTGAAACTACTAGATTTTCCTTTCTACCATCTTTATATGTCTCCCACGTGTCATCCCTTTTCTCATGATGGATCTATAATTTCAAAGATTCTGAGGAGATTGAGATCCTCACTCTACTAGAATCCATAGGATGACAACATAAAGTTTCATGGCCATCTTAATACCCTGCAACTCACAAAATATTATTCATGTTTTTATCAATTTTTTTCATTAAATTGAAAAATAATCCAAACTAAATTTCTTTCATGAACCTGAGTTTACATAAGAAATGATGAGTTTCAAGATGAAGGGGTTCCTACCACCATCATCCATTGTAATGTGATTAATCTACGTAATCTCAAGGCCATATTTTCCTTGTCTTAAGAAACCTTGGGCAGATTTGATGAATACATATTCATCTTAGTTTTAGTCACATTTTTAGCATATTTTTACATTCATTTTTCTCATTTTACTTTTGAACTAACTTGCATTTAGGTTTTGTTAATTTCATGTTAATTTATAAGGTTTTCATTGATCCGTCCCTCCATTGGTTGGTGGTTTAATCGGTTAGGAGCTTCATTGGCACAGGTCTTTGCCATACAACAATATTCCCTTAGTGGTGGATTTTCATACTCTAGAATCTCATCAGTTTATTATTTCTACCTTTCCATCACTCTACCACATACCAACTAACTAGAAGTCAAGACGTTCATCCTATTCATTGGTCCTTCATTCCATCACCGTCTAGATCCATTCTATTGATGACCTCTCACACATGTCCTGGTGATGGTCAACCCCGACAAAGGTCCTGATCAATGAATGATGGAACCCCAACTGCACTTACCTCCAATGCTCTAACAACATCATTCCCAATCATGGTTGACATGTGCACAGTCCTTTGATGACAACCAGATCTTCCCTATGTCTGACCATTGATGCATGTTGTTTTTCACACCAAACACTAGGAGAAGTCCTAGAGTTTAACCTTATGGTATTGTGAGAGAATAGGAAATTAAATACCAGTTTGTGAAGGTTGATTTATACTAAGAATAAAAATAAAATGTGGGAATAACAAATCAAGAATAAATAATGAAAAGGAATGGGGATCTAGGGGATAACCATCAATAACCATGCTTCTTTTCAACAAGTTGACTCCAAAAATCAATAACCAAATTAGGACTATGTGAGAACAAGTCTCACAAAGATTGGGCTTCCTACAAACCTTTTGGTCCTGACGTTTATGGATCCCAAACCCACGTTCAAGTTTTTGGGTCAGATGGTCACATCACCATAAACTATAACAAACAATTTAAACCACCAAAAAGGCAAGAAATATATCAACATATATCATCAAGAAATTGTAAGTTCTTTCTTGTGGGAACTTGGGGTCTCGATGCCCAAACAAGAGTATATTCCTTTTCATTGAAGAACACGTCTAAGATTAGATTGATGAAATGACGATGATCGTAATCAATGGACTATAGTTTCTTTCTTGTGGATATCAATGGTCACATCACTCCATAAGAGTATATCAACTCATTAAAGAATCACATGTAACATATGGGAAGCATATTTTTGTTGAAATAACTAGAGTCGATTACATTGAAATAAAATCAGCTATGGGGCTAGCCCCCATGTCCCAAAGTTGAACTATTCGGCCATAGTTTAAGTAATAGAAGAAAAACTAGATAAGAAGGAATGCCCCTTTTGTTTTGGAGTCCCCCTCCTTTTATAGGAGGAAAGGAGGGGAAAAACCCTACAAGAATGGTTGTTGGCGTCATCTAGATTGACTTCTCTTTTGTGTTGGTCGGTCAACTATATTTAATCACTTGTTTTAGCCCGAAGTCACATTGCCCAAACTTTGCTCGTATTGATGATTTTATTGTTTCAACATTTGACCACTCTTTATTTGAATTCTTTTCACCACATAAAAGCATACAAAATTATCCAACTTTCCCAGTTAAAGGAGTAAACTTTTGCAATATTAATTGCTTGCCCAAAAATGGAGGTATTTATTGAGTTATGTTCTTTAATATTTGACCATGTGACTCTCATTATTGTTGATTCTCAAAATGACGAAAGATTGGATTGTTAGACTAGTGGTTCAACTGAAAAGCCATAGAATATACATTTTTCATGTAGAACATTCAATTTACATTTCAACACATACTTGTACATTAAATTCTTCTATGTGATGCAGATGTTATGATCTTTTTGGCACAAGGTATATATATCATGATTGCTAAAAAAATTCAAATATATTATAAGATTATTTAATCATTTGGGTGGTTGGACTATTTTCCTACAAAATCCAAACATATATAATTAAAACTCCAACTAAAGAGAGAAAATCTAAACTAAGAAAATTAATTCTAAAACTAGGAAAATAATCAACAAAGAAATCCTAAAAAGATGTTTAAAAGATGTAAATAAAATGGATAAATACACATTTATCAAAATACCTTAAGCTTGAATGTTTACTTGTCCTCAAGCAAAAAAAATAACAAATTATTCCAATTTGTACTAACAACATGTCTTTCCTCACCCTAATACCATTACTTTGTTCCTTACCTCTTTTCTTGGCCAAGTGACCCAATCTCCTAGAATAAAGAAACACAAAATTCAACATTCGCTATTAAAATAGATTTCATAACTTATTTCTATCTCTAGACATTGTAGGTAAACATATTTTATCTCCCTTTTATTTTTACACTCTCACATTTATTTTTATGATTTACACAAGAACATGGATGAAAGAGGTATGGAATAAGATCATCCCTCCTCTATTTGACCTAGGATCTTTTTATTCATGTACTGTAGTTACATTGACCGCATTTTTCAATATTCACTTTGGCATATTTTAATAGTACGCCCCTATTAAATTTACGAGGGGTATGAAAGAATTTTTAGAATGGGATGATAATGCCACCCGGACATGGGGTTTGACATATTGTGGTTTTAATTTTTGTGAGGTGAAGGGTGGAAGGAGATTGGTCCTGTGTTTCTCGCATTTTCCCCTTTTTTCTTCTTTTTAGGGGAGTGTCATTGTATTGGTTCGACTCTTCTGGTCACCACATTATACAAAAGATACAATAAGTTGCTTAACTAGTTAAAAAAATTATGCTTGATACCCATCAATTCAATAAGGCTTTCCAAATTTTCCAAGAGTAATGCTAAGTTGAAATCATAGGTGACATGGTGAGTTCTGGTCATTGCAATTTGTAAAATAATTTGCAAGGAATATTTACTACGTTTGAATGAAGGGGTGTATTGGTATAAAATGTATATTCATCCGGCAGACTAGATAAAGGCCAAACTAAAGGAATTTTTGTATTGAAAAATTAAAACTAAACTATATAACATAATGGAAGTTTGTAAAAATTGTAAGATAGAGTGGGTGGAAGGAGTAAGTACAACCCACCTCCATCCTGGACTTGCTCATCCTTGTAGAAAAATACGGTTTCAGAGGAACAACAAAAATAAAAATTTTACTGACATATTTCCCATTAACCAGCAGATCGTGTCAATAATTATACAATGAGAAGGATGGTTTCACAAAGATATACCTAGTCCTAGAGCAAGTCCAACGATAATCCTCATTTATGTAGATGCACAATTTGTTTTGTACGGTGTATCTGAAGCTCCTGGTAGCATTGGCACTCACCTGACTGCTCTTTCATAGACAGTGCACTCAGACAACTGCTGCAACAACTCCTCTGATCTCACCACAGACTGTGAGTTGATGTTAACCTCCTAGAAGCAAGCCAAAGGACTCCAGCCTCTAGAGTAGTCCACACAGACCAATTAGAACTCTTGTCATCCTACTAGAATGGATGGGAAAGAGTTATCCCTTCTATTGATGTACTACTCACCAACCTATTCTCCCACAATAATGATCCTCAATTGTTCTCTCCCGTAGCTATCCCTCTGTAGGCGGGTAGGACTTGCTTGAGCTCTCTTGGTTACCACAACCAGAGAGGACAATAATTGTCAAAGAAACAAATTCTCAATTGTTTGTATTATATTGTAGTAAGCCTCCAATACCTCTCTATTTATAGTAGAGGCTAGGGTCATGATTCATAGTCTGTGCGGGAGTGGAAAGGACCAAGATATCTTGAATTTTCATAAAAAAATCTAGAAGTTTCACAACTTGAGAAAACCGAGACGGTCATATTACCCAGCGATATGGTCCTCTGGGACACGAGAATGTCGTCTCTCTCAATGAGATGGTCATTTTGCACTTTCTAGTTTTGTACATATGTCGGCAATTCAATTCCAATTAGTGCATGTCATTACGTTAGCGCCAATCCTAGATGCAATCGAATTACACCCCCCAAACGACCATTTGGTGCAACTAAGACGGCAGTATCGCACCAGGATAGATGGTTGTTTCACATAAGTGAGACAGTGGTTCGTAGGCCAGGTTAGGTAGAATTCCAACTAATGTACAATACAATAAGCCTGACACTCCAAACAATAGTCTCAACGCTTGAACTGATCATGTAGTAGTCTAGTCAGCTGATTTGTTGCATGAACTGAAATACCTAAATACTTTAGTAAACAACTCAATCATCATTCAAGATAAAAAATCCTCTTCTAGATGTGTTCCTATGTGTGTGACCCTATAGGTCCCATATAACGTTGGCAGTGAATGTCCAAAACAACTTATGAAATCACAAGGAAAGAGCGGTGCCTAGTCACACATTGTTGCTATCCAAGTAAATGGAAAGTTGGAGAACAACTTCAACCTACAATCTGTGTATGGCGTTACAATGTTTGTATAGTTCCTTTTTGACTGATATTCATTTTGAGCTAGAGGTATGGAGCTATCATCCTCATTATTATTCAATCTTGTTTCTTGAACCAGAGTAGGCTCCATGAGATATATGTAAGCTCAATATCACATATTGACTCACATGTGTATGACCATACTTATCTCAGTCTCTCTAACTAAGAGGCCTTGGATATCATACTCTTGTAGGAGGGACAAATCCCATCTCTATCATTCACAGTCTATCCCCATGTGTCAAGGTCACCCAATCATCATCTTTATAACAATCCATGTTTCAAGACTGTGTTTGATGATGTCAAAGCGTACCCAATGACATGTGACGAGTCCAATGATTTCAGGTCTAAGAACCACAACCATCACCATCACTGTGAGACATGACTATGACTTTCATGATCATGGCTTCCATGTGTCAGTCTCACGATGGGTCTTTCTGATACACTATTCTCTAACATGTATATGTGTGCTTGGTTTGATATTTCCATATCATGACTAATGAGATTTGGTCAGCAAGCAACTCGCACTCCGATCTTATGTGTCATTGTTTTCTATCAACCTTCCATAACAACAACTAATTAGGGACACAATGAGAATGTATATATGTGCTCTTAACATCCATATGATCTCATTTCTTCCAAGTCACGTACTTGAAGACATACGTCATTGAGTAATATTATTCTGTAGACATTTATAGTGTTCCATCATATCTCATAACTGAATGAAACATAATAAATTGGAAGCTTTCCTTTTATTAATTTAATCAAATCATTTACAATTATGCCATTACAATAATCACATGATTCACTCTCAAGCCATATACTAACAGACTCCCACTTGCACTTAGAGCCAATCACCCATGGATCTCATCCCAAGTGACCTAACATGACCATCATGCTTTGACTACAAAAGTGCTTTTATAGCGGGTTTAGCAACGCTCGCTTTAAGTTGGTATTTTGCAATTTTTACATCTCTTCAATGTACAACTACTCATATGAGATGGAAGTGTTGTAGTATGCTATCCGATATTCTCAACCTAACTAGTAGGTCGATTGTTATCATTAATATTTCTACTGTGTCATCAATGGTTGAAACCTCACACAAGTTCATTCGTATAAACTTTTTTATCCATACAATATCCTATGTTGTTCTTATAACACAGAGATACTTGACTTCTTTTATAGATTTGAAAAATTGCCATTTTCTTAAAACCCTTTGTAACTTATAGTTCTCGTTTGATGTCAAAACACTTATTTGATTACAATTCTTTATTTGTCAGTTTGGAAGCTTATGTAGGTGTAACCCTTTACATCCAACTCTTCCTTATTACCATAATCGGGGAACCAATCCTTTAAGTTCTTGATAAGCACCTAAGGATGCTCTTTATGGTAGTTCACTGACTCTCACTGGTATCTGACATATAGCCTCTCATCATGTCTAATACATACGAGATAGCTAGGTAAGTATATATATGTCTTCTCATCATGTCAAATACATATGAGATGACTGGATATCCTCTCATCATGGCCAATAAATACGAGATTACTGGACATCTTCTCATCATGTCCACTACATACAAGATAATGAGATAAGTACATAACATTGTATTCAAAATAGATCCAATTGTGAATGCACATGGCATTTATCCATGTGTTTCTATTCTTCATAAGAATTGGGACAATTGGCTCCTAAGAGAGTAACTCTGTGGAACATGGACACATTTTCTTGAGTCTTGCATGTTGAACCCTTCAACATCTTCCCAATGTATGTTCTCTTACTTAGGTTAAGAAGCTTTCCAGATCTATCTCTATGGACCTCAATCCCTAACTCATAGGATGCTTCACCAAAACCCTTCATATAGAAGGTACTTTCCTTTCCAAGTTTTAACATTTGTGGGATAAGGACATCATTACCCATCATTATGTAGAATATTAATATGCTCCCACTAAATCTTTTGTAATCACATATTCCATCTTCATTCTGACTCAAGTCAAACCCTTTGACTTTGTCAAATAGAAGATCCTAGCTCTGAGATGCTTGCTTCAATCCAAAGATTGACCTTTGTAGCTTATAGAATTTATTTGCATTAATGGATTTATAAAAACTTTAGGATGTTACATGTACACATCTTCTTAATTATTCCAATTAAGGAATGTGGTTTTGACATCCATATGCCAAATCTCATAGTCATACTAAGATGCAACAACAAGCATGATCCCAATGGATTTAACCATGGTAACTACTGAAAAGACTTCATCATGTTCAACACTTTGAACTAGCATGAAACTCTTTAACAACCAAACTACCCTTCCATGTTGGTCTCCTTTCACAGACCAAAATGCACCCTATGGGTTTTATCCCTTTAGGTGGATCCAAAAAGGTCATACCTTGTTCGTGTACACGAAGTCCATCTTTGTTCCTATGGTCTCAAGCCATTTCTTAGATTCGGGTCCCTCAATCATTTCTGGTAGGTTGTTGACTCATCATTATGTTCAACTCATCGCCTTATTGAGTTATAAGATATTATAATCTTTTAAATTTAAGGTGTATTCTATTTGAACTATGAGTTTTGTGTTTACATAAGGAACTTGAGATTCCACTATAGTTTGTGATTCTTCTTGTTCCCGTTGTAACTCTTTAAGTTCAATATTTTCTTATTTATCTTGAACATTTCGAGATCTACTTTTACTCCCACCAATTCCTTTGGAACTAAGATTCCTTTTAGGAATACAATCATACAGACTAACAAACATTTTGTTGCCAGATTGGGATAAGAGTAGTATTTAACAAAATAACATTTATGTGATTTTGTGGACAAGGCTTTTAAGAAACAATTTTCTTATATAAGCCTTCAATCTAATTGCCACAAAGACTCATCAGGACTCCTCCAATTCCATATCTCATATGGTGTCATTCGATCCATTTTAGACAATACATTGTTTTTAGTGTAAAGCATGTGACCAAAAAGAAATTGTAAGATCGGCTAGTTTTTATTGATGGTCTCACCATGACTTAACATGGTGTGATACCTTCTTTTTGACACATTAGTATGTTTCAGGTGGAGTTCTATGTGATACACTATCACAGTCTCTCCATAAGGTCTTGAAAATCTTGGTTAAAATATTTCAACATTGATCACATCAATGTATCTTAATACTTTACCAAGTGAGTTACGTACTTCATCCATAATATCCTTGAACACTTCAAGAGATTCATACTTGTATTTTATTAAATACAAATTTCAAATATCTACTGATCATGTCATTAAATATAATGAGGTACTTGTAACTACCTTTATCATTCATTCAAAAAGGTCTATATACATCAATATGTACTGTCCTAATGGAATAGTTGATCTCCCACTACATCTAGTGAAGATACTCTTGTCATATTGCCCAATAAATAAGACATGCATGTCTCTATTGGTTCAATAACCAAAGGAGTCTGGATAACCATCATATGGATTCTAGAGATGTATTTCTCATTTATGCGCTCTAGATGACAATGCTATAGGTATTTATTGTTTAAGTTATCAAGTCATTCAATATATGTGTCATACACATTTGTCTCTACAATTATCAAGTACAATTTGCAAGATATAGGGAATTTCCATAAAAGATCATATCTTTTAAAAATGAAACATAATGTTCTTGTCACACTAGACATGTGATGTTTTCATTAATGTCAGGTACATAATAGGAATTCATTAATTCTATTATGTGAATACGAATGACAACCTTTAACTATAGTGATAGAAACCCTTGCTCCATATAGTTCTAGCTTACCTCTTCTCAGGTCCTGAAGTGGAGATCTCTATCTCTATATTCTTCCTAAGATCCTCTATGGGGAAGATAATTCCAAGGCTAAGAAGTATTCTAAGGCTAAGCTTAAGTCCAAGTCTTCTACGCTCAAATTATGGAGATGGGTAAATGTAAAAGGAATTTGTCCTTTTTTGCTTAAAGGATAAAGAAAACAAAGTGCCACCATTGTCACTTGTCTAGACATTGGAAAAGAATTATCCTCTTCATAGAGGATCTCAGAAAGAATATAGAGATAGATATTTCCACTTAAAGACCTGAGAAGAAGTAAGGTAGAACTGTATGGAGCAAGGGTTGTTGACTTCTTTCCACTATAGTTAAAGGTTGTCATTCATGGGCACATAATAGAACTAGTGAATTGCTATTATGTACCTGACATTAATGAAAACATCACATGCCTTGTGTGACAAGAACTTTATGTTTCACTTAAAAAGATATGTTCTTTTATGGAAATGGCCAATGTCTCACAAATTATACTTGATAATTGTAGAGACAAATGTGTAGTGGGAGATTGACTATTCCATTAGGACTAGTACATACTGATGCACATAGACCTTTTTGAATGAATGCTAAAGGTAGTTACAAGTACCTAATTATATTTACTGACACAATCAATAGATATTTAAAATTTGTATTTAATGAAATACATGTATGAATCTCTTAAAGTGTTCAAGGAGATTATGGATGAAATATGTAACTCACGTGGTAAAGTATTAAGATACATTGATATGATCAATGTTGAAATATTTTAACCAAGATCTTGAGGACCTTCTAGAGAGACCGTGATAGTGTAGCACATAAAACTCAACTTGAAACATACTAATGTGTCAAAAACAAGTTACCACACCCTGTTAAGCCATGGTGAGATTATCAATAAAAACTAGTTGATCTTATAATTTCTTTCTAGGCACATGCTTTGATCTAAAAATAATGTACCATCTAAAATGGTTCAAATGACACCATATGAGATATGGCATGGGAGGAGTCCCAATGAATCTTTTGTGGTGATTAGGATTGAAGGATTATATAAGAAAATTGTTTCTTAAAATCTTTGTCCAAAAAATCACATGAAAATAAATTTTGTTAAATATTATTTGTTGTATTCCTAAAAGGGAACTTAGTTCTAAAGGAATCAGTGGGAGTAAAAGTAGAACTCAAAATGTACAAGAAAACATTGAACCTAAATAGGTACAACAAGAACAAGAAGAATCACAAACTGTTGTGGAATCTCAAGTTCCTTATGTAAACATAGAACTCATAGTTCTAATAGAATACACCTTGAATTTGAAAGATTATAAAATCTTATAACTCAAGAAGAGATGAGTTGACCAATGACGAGTCAACAGCCTACCTAGAAACTATTGAGGGACCAGAATCTGAGAAATGGCTTGAGGTCATGGGATCAAAGATGGACTCCGAGTACACCAACAAGGTATGACCTTGCTGGATCCACCTAAAGGGCTAAAACCCATAGGGTGCATTTGGGTCTTTGAAAGGA
Organism: Alisma plantago-aquatica; assembly: GCA_963693085.1. Taxonomy (NCBI): domain Eukaryota; kingdom Viridiplantae; phylum Streptophyta; class Magnoliopsida; order Alismatales; family Alismataceae; genus Alisma; species Alisma plantago-aquatica. Next base: position 470,933,658 of record OY856409.1, on the reverse strand, counting down.
AACCAACATGGAAGGGTAGTTTGGTTGCAAAAGAGTTTGAAACTAGTTCAAAGTATTGAACATGATGAAGTCCTTTCACCAGTTACCATGGTTAAATGCATGTGGATCATGCTTGTTGTTGCCGCTTAATATGACTGTGAGATTTGGCACATGGATGTTAAAACTGCATTCCTTAATTGGAATAATTAAGAGGATTAAGTGAAACACCCTAAAGGTTTTATAAATCCATTAATGTAAATAAAGTCTATAAGCTATGAAGGTCAATCTTTGGATTAAAGCAAGCATCTCAGAGCTGGGATCTTCTATTTGACAACGTCAAAGGGTTTGACTTGAGTCAGAATGAAGGTGAAATCTGTGATTACAAAAAAATTAGTGGAATCATATTAATATTCCACATAATGATGGGTAAAACATCCTTATCCCGCAAATGTTAAAATTTGGCAAGGAAAGTACCTTCTATATGAATGGTTTAGGCGAAGCATCCTATGATATAGGGATCGAGGTTAACAGAGATAGATTTGGAAGGCTTCTTGACCTAAGTAAGAGCACATACATTGGTAAGATGTTGAAGGGTTTAGTATGAAAGATTCAATGATAGAAAATGTGTCCATGTTCCATGGAGTTAGTCTCTCGGGAGCCAAGTGTCCCAATTATTATGATGAATATGAACATGGATAGATTCCATGTGCATTCACAATTGGATCTATCTTGAATACAATGTTATGTACTTATCTTGTTATCTCATATGTATTGGACATAACGAGAAGATATCCAGTAATCAAGTATGTATTTGTCATGAGGATAGGATATCCAGTCATCTCATATGTATTTGACATTATGAGAAGACATATATATACCTACCTAGAAATCTCATATGTATTAGACATGACTAGAGGGTATATGTCAGATACCAGTGAGAGTCATTGAACTACCATAAAGAACAATCTAAGCTGCTTGTGAAGAACTTAAAGGATTGGTTCCTCAATTATGGTAATAAGGAAGAGTTGGATGTAAAGGGTTGCACTATGGGTGGTTGTGGAATCTCAAAGGGATTTTCTGGTTGGTTAAGATGATGTTGTTTGTCACCTTGTAGTCCCTCCAATAGGATCCACATATATTCCTTCATCAGTAGAGGAAGTGTTGATGATGTGTTTGGATGGGTTTTTTTGACAATATTCATTGGTTGTTTTTGGTGTTACTACATCCCCAATTACCCGAGGTGGATCATCTTTTTAGAAAGGGAAGGTAGCATAGGATGAATCTATTATGTGTAGCATCGATAGTGGTAGATCAGGTGGAAGGTCCGTCTTGGGTTTCTCTTCATGACATGTATCTCCATGTAATATACATGGTGCCAACATCAAAGGAACTATCTTATTAGATTGTTGCATCTTTGTATGTGGTTGTGTGTCCTCTTCACCTACCACTTCATCAATATGAAGGATAATGGAGGCATCATGCCCTTTACTATGTTGAAGGGGAGATATGATTCCTTTCTTTGTATGTGGTTGTGTGTCCTCTTCACCTACCACTTCATCAATATGAAGGATAATGGAGGCATCATGCCCTTTACTATGTTGAAGGGGAGATATGATTCCTTCATAGAAGATGTGCCCAACTCAATGGGCTCAGAAGGGAACATCGCACAATGCAACAATGTCATGTAAGGTTCTTTTGGAGGTGGAATCACCTCATTAGGTTCATTCAGATGTTGAACAAAGGGTGGTTGAGGAGGAATATAGGATTCTTGATGAGGAAGCCCTTCTTCAAAAGGATCCACCAGTGCATCTTGGAAGAGTGATGGTATATTATCCCTAATACGCTCAATCAAGCTTGGATGATTATTGTAAGAATATGAATCTGGGTCTGCAATGGAGAATAGTGGTGGAGCCTTAGGTTGTTGGGAGGTTCTTTGAGCCCACCAGTCTTTAACATTTTTGTTGAAAGACTCTTGATTCATGAATTTATCCATATAGGCTCCCACCCATTCATATTCTGATTTATATGTATAATGGGGGCCCCATACAGTTGTTTCTCGAGCTAAGTGAAGTTCTTCCTTTACACTAGCCTTAATTTCTTTATTACACATGTCCATCTCCTAGTCAAGGTTTCCTTGCATGTCTATTGTTGTGCATTGGGATTCTTGTGCAGCAACCTCTTTCGCTCTTTCCTCGGTTCTCATTGCCTCTCTTTGATCGACAAGAGTTTATTCTACCTGATTATTTGCTTCTTCTTTTCTTGCAAGGTGCAATGCCTCATATTTGTCTTTTGGTGGTGTAATATTATTTTCAATGAAGAGCGTTCACATGTTTGCTTTATGTGATATTTTGGGGCACTTCAGTATGTAATGATATGAGGAACCACATATCATACATCGGCTAATATGGGGTGCAAGCCATTCCATTTTTTTAAGGTAAACAAAGAAACAAGTTAAGGGTTTACAAAAGAAAAATTACAGAGATAATGCTAAGAAATTATGGAATAACATTTACAAAAAAATAAACTAGACAAAAATTCTGTTGGAATTAAAACTAAATAGAAGGAGGAGATACACTACCGAAATGGGTATTGGTAGGAAAAATAAATTACAAAAATCTAAGGATGAAAACTATGGCACAAGACTAAAATTTATGAAATTAAACTATGGAGATTATGAAAAAATTACAACATAGATTAGAAAGAAAGAACAAAATTATAGAACAAGTCTAAAATTATGAAACAAGATTATAAATTCTAGAACAAACTAAAAAATATGAAATCAAACTAAACTTATGGAAATAGGAAGTAATCATAATTATACACAAGCAATCAGTCTGAAAATGGCACCATTTTGATGTGTGTTGTTTTGTGCACCAAACACTAGGAAAAGTCCTAGAGTTTAACCTTATGGTATAAGATATCGAATCCCAAAGGAAGGGGAAAAAAGGTTGAAATCCAAATTTATCATGAGAGAACAAGAAAAAAAAATCTAGCTTGTGAAGGTTGATTTATATTAAGAACAAAAATTAAGTACAGTAATAACATATCAAGATCAAATAAGAAAAAGGACTGGGGGTCTGTGGAATCCTGACCAATAACTGTGCTTATTTTCAACAAGTCGACTCTTAAAAATCAATAACCAAATTAGGACTATGTGAACACAAGTATCACAAAGATTGGACTTCTCGCAAACTCACTAATCACAACATTTGCGAATCATCATCGAATCCCCCGATGTATTTCTATCTGAGGCCTCATTAAGAAATATGTGAATCTCAAATCAGCATTCAAGTTTATGGGTCGGATGGTCACATCGGCATAGACTATAACAAACAAGTTAAACAACCAAAAGGACCAAGAAATCTATCAGTGGGTCTCATCAAGAAATTGTGAGTTATTTCTTGTGGGAACTTGGGCTCTCAGTGCCCCACACAAGAGTATATTCCTTTTAATTGAAGAGCAAGTACAAGATTAAGTGGATGAAATGATGACAATCACAATCAATGAACTATAGTTTCTTTCTTGTGGAGATCCATGCTCACATCACTCCATAAGAGTATTTCAACTCATCCAAGAATTACATGAAACAGATGGGAAATATCTTTTTACTAAAATATTTTGAATCAGTTACATTGAAATAAAGTCAGCTATGGGGATAGCCCCATGCCCCAAAATGGAACTACTCAGGCATAGTTTAAAGAACAAAAGCAAAAACTAGATAATAAGGAATACCCAATTTTCTTTGTAGCTCCCCATCCTTTTATAGGGGGAGGAGGGGGAAAACCATATAGAAATGGCTATTGGTGGCAGCTAGATTGACTTCTCTTTGGTGTTGGTCGGTCAACTGTATTTAATCACTTGTTTTAGCCTAAAGTCACATTGCTCAAACTTTGATCGTATTGATGATTTTATCATTTCAACATTTGGCCAGTATTATTTGAATTCTTTTCATCACATAAAAGCATAAAGAATTAGCCAACTTTCCCAGTCAAAGGAATAACTTTTGCAATATAAATTGCTTGCCCAAAAATGGATGGATTTATTGAGTTGTCTTCTCTAATATTTGACCATGTGACTTTCATTGTTGTTGATTCCCAAAATGATGAAACGGTCGGCTCGCTAGGCCATACAATCGACTTGAATGCCATCTAATATATATTTTTCATGTATAGAATTTGATTTCTTTCCAACACATACTTGTGCGTTAAATTCTGCCATGGGATGCAAAAGTTATGATCTCTTTGGAGAGAATATATATCAGGACTGGTGGAAATTATATAAATATATTCCAAGAATATTTAATCACCGAAGTGGTTGGACCATTTTCCTACAAAATTCAAGCATATATAATTAAAACTCCAACTAAAGAGAAAAAATATAAACTAAAAAAATTACTTCTAAAACTAGAAAAATAATCGACAAAACAATCCTAAAAAGATATAAATAAAATGGATAAATACACATTAATGAATCACCAATGAGAATCCAAGTCTCACACGTAGAACAAAACCATGCTCAACACTGACAGAAGTCAAACTTTGGACCAACGACTGGTTTGCACTCAGAGACTTGTGATTGTCATGTTCCCATCCACCAATGCCGAACATGGAATCAACCTCTGATGGAAATTCTGCACCATTTCACTGACAAGCACTTGATGAATGACTATTCATCATTTTTTTAGTTGCATTTTAGATTTACTTTTGTATATTTTTTCATTCTACTCCTTATTGCACTTATTTTATTTTTAAGAAATTTGTACAATTTGTTTGGTATTTACTTTTTTTGTTTTATTTGTTGATTGATTTAAGAGGACAAATAATCAATTCTTCTTTTATGAAAATCCTAATACAATGATCAAAGATTGTATATCCCAACTCCTAAGAGAATGATCAAAGATTGCATATACAAATGAAATGATGATTATTAAAGTATAGATGGTCATTCAAATGGTCATATTTCACATACAAACTTGGGATTGGATGATTTAAAATATGTTGGATCCAAAATTCAATTATCTACAACACAAAGACATATACTATTACATGTTGGTTGGCCGACCAATCGGGAAGTCTCAGTAGAAATCACAGTTACTTAGTAGAAAATGAACCCAACATGAAAATGGTTGTAGATTCCAAATATGATGCAGTGAATGAGTGTTTCAAGTTAAATTTGAAATGTAATTAAATTATTTCAATAATGAATTTATTTACTAACTACTTTGGGTCGGTTGACCGGCCCCACACTCTTCTGAAACACTTGTGATGGAAATATGTAGTAAATGACTAACATTTGTTGGATTATTTTCGATGGATCTGATATTTTATGGGCTGATACAGAGCCATTTGGTAGACTTATAGGAAAAAGGTTCATGACCAGTTTCTCCCATATACAACCATATATGCCACCAAGGAGAGTCAGAGACAAAAACTGATAGTGATGTGCAGATACTCTCTGTCGTAGATCTGGACCGTAGACTAAAGTTATCATTCTAGAGTTGAGAGGAGAGCAATGATCTTGTCCTCTATACTACTACTTTCTCCATGAGCTTCTTCTTCTCTCTCTAGTTTATATTATAAACATCTTTAACAAGTAGATCCATTACCAGAACAAGGGAATTAGCCCATATTTCGTATTCTATTTGTACATTGTTAATTGTTATTTATGTGAACATATGGATTCATAATGATTGTTTAATAGTTGCTTTATAGCTTGATCATATATCTTGCATAATTGTTAAAATCCTAAACGTATGGACATTGACATCTTGGATTATAATATCAAAATATATTGTTGAACCCCTGATGAGACCATGGAAGGGTATTCTTTTGAGTGAGAAATTAAGGATTGGTAGGTAACAAGACCGTGAGCCAAGGGTGATACCAGTCCATGTAGATTTCATACTCCGAAATGATATGCAATATTTTGGCCACGATCTAATATATATGAACAAATGGTGCATATATAGGACAATTTTGTATGGAATGGCGGTTAATATGTCGCCCTGATAATTTTTTCTTAAGTTAAAAATAAATTCTTACTTAGTTTTATATATCTTTATTGTCACAATAATTTATTTAACCAAACAACCTTCAAATACTTATCCTTGTTAATTACTTTTCTTAATTAGGATAGAAATCCATTTTGTTCTCAAAAGGTTGTCCTTTGGGTTTGATCTTGATCTATACTATGATAAGACTTATCCACATATGGGTGGTGATTATTGTAAGTAGTTTATGTAAAAATATGGAGACTTAGCCCTAGGTGAATTTATTATTCTACAATCTAAAATAACAATTTTGGAGATGTTTTCGGGGACAACAGGATACTTGGTCCTTTTTTTCTTTTGAGATAAAGTTAGAATCTTACTTTTTCTAATTTGTTTTTCTAATTTTATTTTGTATTTTTCAATTTTCTATTTTGGTTTATAATTCCTTAGTTTCTTTTTATATTTTTAACTCCTTAGTTTGTTTAGTAATTCTAGTTTTATTTCATAATTTAGTTTGGTTCCATAACTTTCTTTTATCTTAGATTTTTTCTTTCTTTTTAGATTTTTATAATTTATTCTATCTATTCTTTTGCAAAGAAAAAAGTTGTATATTCATTCATCACGATTTTTTTCTCCTAATCTTGATAGTTAATTTTTTTATTTTGTAGAAATTCATTTTAGAGTGGTTAGCATCACAAAGTATAAAATGTGAGAAATGTGACTCATTTATCATGACTTGTGGAGCTGTTAGGAAAATTATTTAAAGGATAAAGTGTTAATTATGTAGCATCATTGCTACACAAAATGCTAGTATCAACATCGTGCGCAGAGGCTCCCACAAGTCAAATATGCCATTCGAGACTCAACATCCAGCATAATTTTAGACTCCTTAACAGTAGATATGAAGCAGACTGCAATCAACAACATTTTGAGGGGTACTATGAGGAGTTGTTCTATGAAGATGATTTTAATGAAGAGGTGGGCTACAATGAACAATGTTTTGGGGTTTATAGCGAAGAGTCTTACTATGCATATTATTACCCACCTGACAAAGATGAGATAAAGAAGGCCCTCCAGGAGATGTTAGTTGATCAACACTCAATGCCATCAGATGAAGAAGCTTGGGATAAAATAATGGAGGTACAACTTACTCATATGAAAGAACAATTCTTCCACCATCTTGAGGCTCCATTGCCCTCCCCTATTGTAGGATAAGATCTGTATGATTACGATGATAAAAAAGTATAGGTAGAGTCTATTCTATGAAATGAACAATCAACTTCTATTGTATATCTGATTGTTTTTTATGCAACATATGGTATACATTCTACCACCACTTCAGTTTTCTATCTCCACTCCAGTTATATTTCCTACAAATCCCATAGAGGAGTTGGGTGCGTTCTACATGGATGATCCAGAGCTACAAGTTGACATTCTAGATGACCCCACTATTTTTATTACTTTTGATGTTGATTGGGCGGTAGACCAGGAGGAGAAGCTACACATAAATATTTTTTGGGTTGGTTTTGTAGATGGCACAGTTCCTCCTATGTTAGCACATATATTTTACATACTACTTAGCCACAGACCAAGAAAGTTTACCTCTATTCTTTGTAGATAAGTAGATACTACAGCCACCAGATGGCCACCGCTTTGATATTGTGCCACTTCTCCTGATCCACACACTGCTACTAGACTTCCTCTACTGATGGATGAGTATTGATGGATCATATTAGAAAAATTGCAAGGTGAAAGACAAAATTACCTCAAGACTTTAGATAATACATTTGAGCTACCATGACAACATGTTCACATTTTGAACCATGGATCTCACATGTTAAAGGTTCCAACCCTTTCTCAGATTCCCTTCACCTTCTACAAGTTGGTATGACCTCTTGGATGAGCATCAATTATTTCTTCCCATCCATCTTAGATTTAATATTTTCTCAAGGACAAGCAAATTTCTAAGCTCGGGGTGGAGGGTGGCTGGTACATACTCATTGCTACCCACACCTATATATTTTATTCTTTTGTTTTATTTCAAAAAACTTTGCTTTGCATGCATCTATCACGTTTAGTTTACTTACATTGCATGTAGCTTAAAAATGTTTTCATTTCCGTTCATAGATCTTGCAATATTAGTTGAAGTTATGATCTAGTCGGCTTTGTTTACATTCATGTTGCATTGCGTACAATATTTTTCATACAACCCCCTTATTTAAAATAAGTCCTTAATGTTAACTATATTTATAAATACATGCCAATCGTTAGAAATTATCCTATGTAGCCAATGAACATAAGCATGGTGTTCCCTAGAAATAATGGAAAGTTGTATGGGATTGAGTAGAATCAAATGCAATGTGTCTCTTTACTAATTAGCATATCATTTTTGTAGAAGTTTCTTAATCTTTCATGTGACATGATGTGATTGAACTCTTTTTCAAGAATGTCCCTACGCTCTAGATTATAATATATGATATGTACAAGCTCAACCTCTTCTACATTTCTTCCATCAACATCTTTCCCCACCATTCACCAAATAATTAAAAAAACATAAGGTGTGCCAAACTGTAATATCGGGGTGTCACATCCTCTTTATACCTTTATAATATCTTCTTCCATACCCCTCTCTATCTAATAGGGATGTATAACAAATAAGAAAACATATATCAATATGCACAAAAAGAAAATAATTGTGTAAGATATGTATTTGCACCAATAAAAAGCAGTCTTGATTCAAATAGAGGAGATATTTGTAATTCTTATTTCATACCACCATTCACCTTATTTTCACCCAGGAGAAGTGAAATACCCCCAAACCAACCTTCCACATCCAAACATTTTTCTTGTGCAAAAATCTCATAGGAATATGCGAGATTATGTAAAACATAAAGAACATTGTTTCCTATTTACACTATAGATTTTGGACATGGAAGAAAGTGTGTGAAGAAAAGTAACGATAGATAAAAAAGGAAGTCATGTTATATGATTTTAGGAAATTCAAGTTTCTTGGCCCTTCTTGGTGGTAGGGATAAAAAAATGATGTGAATATGAGGCATGTACATATTTTTTGGTAATTTGAGCTCCTGTATTACTTTTTTCTTCTTCTAAATTTGTGCTAATTACAATATGGTCTAATCATGTATAGAAAGGAAAGAGTACTTACAAGCAAAGAGAGGATTCACTTAGGGCTTGAGAACAACCCCCCATGTCCATAACACAACCTAAAATAAGAAAGAAGAAGAATTGAACCTCAAGTTGCATAAATCCCACCAAAACAAAAAGGTCAATCCCTCTCTTCATCTGTTGGAGTCCTCTTCAGTCACCACAACAACACAAGATTAGAAAACCAGTCAAGACAGTCTGATGCTCAAGAAAGAACCAGATCAAAACCATGCTCCTCAATAGCTCAGCAGGAAGCCAAGAGAGATCACACAGACTTCACACATCTGAGAACTTCAACATCCCTCATTCTTAAGCAAGGAGATCCCTCTTCAGATGTGTACATTGGCTGAAAGTACTTATTTAAAGTGTTTTAGATTTTCTATTACTAGAGGACGATCAATGTTAAAGCTCAGTCTGTGATGAATGTCTACTTCTCATGTTTTAAGTTATATTTTATATTTAGTTTTGCATATATTGTTTGTGTTCTACTCCATATTTCACTTCTTTTATGATTTGAGTAGTTTAAGTAGTTTTCTTAATATTTAATAATTTTTAAATTTTATTTGCAAGTTTATGTAAAAGAAGAGATGAGACATTATTCTTCCATGAGAAACCCAAGAGAATGATCAAATATTGCACGTTCTGACTCCCCAACTCTGATAATTTAAGTGAGGGTTATTAATGTATAGATGGTCACTCATATGGAAATAACTATTAGATATAGACTTGAAATTGAATGATCTAAAATCTAATTGGATTTATAAATCAATCATATACAAAACAAATATTTATAATATTATAGGTTGGTCGCCGATCGACACATCTAGTTGACCGGTTGGGAAGTTCCGAAAGAATCACAACAACTGTATAGAAAATATACCTGATACTAAGATAGTTGTAGATTCCACATCTGTATATCAAGAATGAAAGGCTCACGTTGATTTGAAAATATAATTCTATTATATAAAGAATTAATGCATTTACTAACCACTTTAAGGTCATAGGATTGACCCTTTAATCTCCTGAAACACCTATGATGAAAAATTCTACAACAAATGATTGACAACCGTTAGATAAATTTTGATGGATTTGATATTTGATTGGCTAATGAAAAAACACTTAGGAGACATCTATGAAAATGGTTCATGATTATTTACTCCCATCCACAATCCTAGATGCCACCAACGAGAGTTGGAGATAAAAGTTAGTGGCTTGACGTGGAGACTCTCTTCACCGTAAATCTGGACCTGAGACTGAAGTTATCGATTAGGAGTTGTGATGAGACCACTAATCTTCTCATCTGTGCTGATACTTTCTTGATGAGCTTATTCTTCTCTCTCTATTTTTGTATCATGAACTTATTTAGAGAGTATATTCATTATCATGATAAGTGGATTAGCCCAGCTGCATGTATTCTATTTCTTCATCGTTAATTGTCATTTATGTGAATATCTAGATTGATAATTGATTGTTTATTGCTTGCTTTATAGTTTGATAATCTATCTTGTATGATTGTTAAGATCCTAGGTGTAGAGACATGGAAATATAGAATTAGAACACCAAATGATATCATTGAACCCTAGATGAGACCTTGGAAGAGCATTCTTTGAGACGACTGATTAAGGATCTATAAATAATGAGACCTCGAGCCTATAGTGAGATCAGTCCATGTGGGTTTTTTACTCTAGAAAGATGTGAATGCCTTGGTACTAATACAATATTCATATGAATTAATGATACAATGTACCAATGAATCCCATCGTATTTCTAGTTTTACGTAGTGTAATAAATCAATTCTTTCTTAGTTTGTTTATCATTCTTGCTTTATTAATTTAGTTTAAAGAACAAACTTCAAGAACTCAACCTTGTTATTTATTTTTCATTAATTAGGATAGAGATCTATATTGTTCTTAGAAAGATGTACTTTGAGTTTGATCCTTACCTAAACTATGATAAGACATGTCTGCTTACAGGTGGTAATTATTGTAAGTAGTTTAAATAAAAATATGAGAACTTCTCCCTAGGTGAATTTCTTGTTCTATAATCTACCACATCAACTCTATACTCCACTGATGGTAATTGTCTACTTGTTGCTGATGATAGTGAAAAATGACAAAGACTCTACATGATTCCACTAATGGTTGATCTACTTAATGTCAACCAACAAAAATAACCTAATATGGGAATCGTAGTTGTCCAGACCTTTCATCTACCTCCCGCTACTACATCTTTGCATCCATAGTGGATAATACTAAGTGTAATGTGACTAGGGAGGATTGGAGACCCTATATCCGCCTATAAATACAAGTCCACTCTCACCATGAAAATATTCTAACTTGACACCTTCAGGCTTCCAAAATCAATCTAGAGCATCCATCCCATATTTTCCATTGTTGGCTTTCATTGGTCTCCCAATCAATAAGATCTCAGCCTCCTCCAAGACTTGAGGATCTTGACTTTGAAAGAGGCTAGATCCATGACATCTTTAGCCCATCGATCCACCATCATTCTCCACATTATTCACCTCCATAGTAGTAGATCTAGTCTGCGAGAGAGAGGCCGACGACATCTAGTTCCCCTTCGACAATGTCAAGATTTGCTCTTACTTCTTGATTGATGCCTTTATCTGCAAGTTAAAGACTCACATCCATACATCACAAATATGATTCCATATTCTATTGTGACAATAACTTTCTTTATCTCTTCCCTTATTGTACCTGCTATTGTTGCCATGAACAAGTAGACCTCTCTCTAGGGTGTGGGGAGTAGCCCGACTACCCAATTTTGTTTTGTAATTGTATCTATTATTGTATAGACCATATATATTTAGAATCAATCAGTGTATGCTTGCACTCTTGCATGATAATCAAGTTTATATATTTATCATATCTTGGGTGTAGAGAAATTTGAACCCAATATATATGACATCAATTGATTTTTGTTAAATTTTTTACAAAACTTTTGTATATGTGTTTTTAAAGCAATGGATGTATGATCTCTAGGTAACACAAAAATGGTCTTAGAGTGATATCTATCTAGGTTTTAATCCTTACTTAAAAGGGGGATTGACCTAGTTTTATCATATGTATTGACATTATTATAATGATGCAATGAGTGAGTGAATGATTGGTGGCAGGTGCAAAACATATTCCACCCTAGTTTTCTCATCATATGATAATATTCAACCTTAATTGAGCATTTTCCTATATGAATTCTTAGTTTAATAAAAAAAAGTCCAACTTTGTGTTAAATTCTAGTTTGTGCATGGTTACTTTGATCATATGCTCTTAAAAATGTTGTCATTTGGGTTCGATCATGGACTATACTACAACAAGATCCATCCACTTGTAGGTGGTGATTATTGTACATAGTCTAGGTAAAAATATACGGAATTTCACTAGAAAAATTTACATGTGCGGTAAACAACACATCATGAGTTTTTTTTCAATATTTTTGCAATTTCTCTCCTATTTAAACACTCGTCTACAACTTCTCTTATTTTTCTCATAAAATAAGGTGGAAGCTCCAAATTCTTTATAATCATATTTTCTTTCATTTTTTAGTGATTGTGTAAAATTTTCTTTCTATGATGTTTATCAGTAGGTAGAACAAGATCAATCTAACCTCTATTGATGGATAATCCCTTACTCATGCATGTCACTCATGACTTACTACTAGGCTGACATGTTCATGTGGGTGCTATACCTACCAGAAGAGATCTATATTTGATATCAGTTTTATAAACTATGCAATAAACTTGTGGAGAAAATCCTCCATCCTAATACATGGAACTCATGACTTACTAATAGGGTGACATATTCATGTGGGAACTACCTAGTAATGGGATCCAGATTATATACCATGTTAGTATACTATACATAGTCTTTTCAAATCTATTAGTTTATGGTGATTTGGCATGGAGCTTATGAAGAAAAGCCTCCCATCTCCTATGCCAAGCTCTACAAGACCCTCATTGGAATTGTAAGGTCTAGGTTCTTACAGTATGCTAGAGTCACTCTTCCTATAGATTGTTCAATTGGTTGTGGGGTGCCATATTGGAGTTGAGATCTTGGAAGGGCATAGATGATAATATGCATTCTTATCTAGAGCATCTATGGAAAGATTTAATCAAGATGGTGAATATCGTTTGTGTAAGAATCATTGTTTATCTCAATGATGAGGAGGTCCACATTTATTTACAAGGTTTGGGATTTTCCAGTCACACATCATGCTTAGACACACCAAGATTTAGTTTTGTCACCATCTGACCTTCATGATCTTTATATGAATTCGACAATTGGTACACACATGGGATTAGATAGATCCAGAAGAAGATGGGTAGCTAAGATTCTAAGCAACATATATGGTAGTGAGATGATTGCTTTCACTTCATAGTATAATGTGGGCATCCATGTGGATGTGGCAGCCAAGGCCATTATTATATCCCTCGAGCTAAGTGAAGAGTTACACATGAAAGTCTCAACTTTTGAGATGTATGATGAGTACATGGACAAATTATTTTGGGAGGACACCCCATCATGAGGATGTGTTCTGTACATAGAGATGTGAGAAAAGTCCTTGAAGAGATGGTGGTTGTTGGTTAACATGTCTTACATGTTGTAAATATAGTGTCAAGGGAGACTGGTCGATGGGTAATCCAATTCCATGATCTGGTTGTGATTCAATACCCACTTATTTTTCTGATGAATATTAGATCTTTGAAATCCTTAGATAGAAGGCATACTCCATACCTTAGACACATATAGAAACCAATATAGTTATGTTACCTTTTTATGTACATTTCATATGTTATTGGGGGTTAGGCCTCTTTTTGTATGTTCTCTGGTGTGGAGTTGTGTTTCTCCATGGGATTGGGTTGTGATTCCATCATCGATGGCTTGTATTCAATTTGTTTGCTAGTTTCCAAGCTTTAATTTCAACTATAACAAACCAGACAAAGTCTTAAACATTATCCATTTATATAAAATGCTTAAAATCTTGCTACAATGGTTATATGTTCACATGATTATATAGGTTGATATTACTTCACACACAACCTATATGGGACTAAACTAAGGGCCCCTCCTCTACTTTAGTTGTACATGGGCCATTATGAGAAATGTATCATTAAACAAAACCCCTCACCATACAACATTAATTAAAAATTGTTATATGATCATATAATTAAGAAACCATTAATTTTAATTTAGAAGTTTCTAATATTAACCCAGAGTGTAATTCTCCGACTCCTTTTATGTTTCCCAAGATTTTCTTTTTTGAGTGTCCCATTATTTTCCATATTAGGAGACTTTCCATGTTGGCATCTCCAACTGACCATCTATCATTATATTACATTGAAGTCCCTAGTAACAATTAGAGATGGTTCAAAAACACTTGTATTATATGTGAACCTTTGCAATGAAATGTATTATTAGAGTCTAATATATCCTATAGAATTGGAAAGTCCACTAATGGCCTACCAAAATAACTTCCTCTTCATTGGATTAGCAACTAAGTAAATTGTACTCAGGTAAAAAGTATGTATGGATCTTTGATATGCATACATATACCTGTTATTATCAATATAAAATTGATAATATGTTGAGTACACCACGTCTACTAATTTCAACCCCAATGTATGTGAGCCTTTCCAACTCTGGTGTGGTTTGACATTAATGGACATGAAGTAAAGAATAACTCCTTAATCCACCTTGCATCAGATATAGCTATCCTAGTTCCAAACAAGAATTTTGTCTGAGCATTGTGAAGCCTGAGCTCCTTGCTAATATTCTACTACTTTTGATGATCACAACCTACTCCAATATGATGTTAGAGAATCATCATAGAGAAGTTCATCAATGTGGGGTGTAAAATTATATTTGAGTAATTATTAACTTCCTTTTCTAACTTCTATCCACTTTGTTGTACAATATTAGACAATCATTAGAGTCATTTTAATTAATTATATATTTAACTTGTACAATGTACTCCACTAAGTAGTGGTAGGAGTAAAGCTACTTTCATCCAACACAACTTTTCTGCTATACGATGAACTCTTAATCTCTTAGCACATTTTTTTTGTATGTTGAACTCTACTTTGAATATGCAAGAACTAAAATCCAAAATACAAGGACTCCTAAAAATGTTATTCTTATGGTATTTTGGTACCGAATAAAAGGAAATCCAACCCCTATATTATTCTTTGTTGTATGATGGTCATCTTATGAAAATTGAAGGTTTGAAATTATTGTTATGGTGTTGTAATGATAGATGGACGAGATTCTATTTATCAAGGTTGCTCATCCATGATAGGTGTTGAGCATATGATTGTATAATTCTTAGAAATAGCATAACTTTTACATCCTTTGGAGTTTTTAGTTAAATTGTGTGTGCTACCTTGTTTACATCTTGTTAAGATATCTGCAAAATTCTAGACACTGAATAAATTCCAATGAAGAGTTATTACTATTTTGGTCTAAAGGACAAATTGGGCTTTTATTTTCCCTAGTTTGAGGGTAAGCCCTCTTTATGGACGATAATAGAAAAAAAATATCATGATGGAGTAATATAGAATTATTTTATACGTTATATATCTTCTGAAGTTGCAATCTATTATTTTTTTATAAGATTTCCTTTAGGAGCCAGTATGTAACTTGATTGATGCAATCTGATATACTTATTTGGATTAATTAATTAAGTGTAACCATAATCATGTAGTGCCCTGTGACCATAGAACTATGTCAGCGTTAGAACTTTCTAGATAGTAAAATGAGTAATTTGAAAGGATCTTGAAGATGTAAACTATTGAGTATATGTGGGTGTGAGTAGGGTATATCTCAGTCATCATGATTCCAAGATAATTGAGAGTAGTTGAGGTTGTGTCTCAAATTTGATGTGATTGAGAGTGAGAATGGTCGTAACTTCGATGTGAGGGTTTATAATCTAGTTTGGTGTCATGACATGTGTACCCAGGATGGACCAAGTTTAATTTTAGTAGCTTGGGCCAATGAGCCACTATAGTTTTTCACTTGCACTGATCAAGGGTAAATTATCTTTAGGATTTGTGGTCATCTTAGATGTTATACGAGGTTGATTGTGGCTTCATAGTGGTTAGTTGGTAGCTTGAGTGGTATTCCTCTAGCTATTAGGGCTTAATAAAAAATGTAATTCAGTCTTATAGTATACTTGTTAGGGATCTATGGTGAATCACATTGGATGATAACTATTGCTTTGCTTTTCTTCTAGCATTTTATGCGATTCATATCTCTTCATGTGTTGTAACATTAGTCATGCTTGATCATTGTATGTACACTGCTCAGTTTCCTAATATGTTATACTATCTTCTTTAGCTGATTTAGTCATAACCTACTTGTAAGCAATAAATTTTGTTAGAGGTTATATCATTTTGATAGGACTTGGGGGCTCACCTTGTGTGTTTTCACACCTTCTTAGGTGATTAGTAGCATGGTCAGACCCGTGTGGAGAGGAGGCTCGATTTGGAGATCAGTGAAGCAGAGAGGTTGATGTGGTTGTTGTAGAGTCCTATGATCATCCTTGTAGTCTCATGTTTGGGAAGGGGGATTTGTATATGTTGTATAGTGGATAGGATTTTTAGTTATATATCTAGAATAGTGTCTTCTATAATTTATCAGAAGATACCTTTTCTATACAGGTTGTGGATGATCCCATTAAACTCATATACAGATACCTGATATTAAATGTTTGAATTTGGACCTTAGTGTAAATGTTTTTTTCTTTTTCAATTTTTGGAATTTTCATTCAATTTTAGTTTTGCATCATTTTGGTAATATGTTAGTTAGTGTTTGATCACCATTTTGGTTTTGAGTAATCTCATTTTGTGTGGTAGGTTTTTACATTTGATGGTATTAGAGCCTTTTGTTTCATCGAGTCTACAAGGATGTAGAACTTAGGTTGTTGTGTTTGTTATTATGTATTCAACCACGGTTTATGGTAATGCAAATATGTATGAAGAACGTGTAGAACATACCGAGGGTAGTTATGTGCCGTCGGGAGGAGGTGGTGGGAGATGAATACTGGAGGGAAAAGTAATAGAAGCAGGGCCAGAACAACCCAGTCTGCCTCCCTTTGACCCTACGACCGTGGCTGATCCAACCTTCCAATCAATTTTTGGACAATTTATGGTGATGATTTTGCATTTTTATGATAGGTCACTTGTACCTCCACCTAAGGTACCTACCCCAAATGTTGAGTCGCAAGGTCCAGGGAAACCCTTTGAGTGGCTAAAGCGTGTTGGTGCCACTGAGTATGCAAGCACAATGAACCCAAAAGATGTAGATATGTGGATAATAAAGTTAGTGAAGGCATTTTGGATCATGAACATCATTGAGGAGGACAAGATTAAGCATGTGATCTACCTTCTGAAGGGTAGTATTGGCCATTGGTGGGTCATAGAGGAATAGAAGAGGCCAGGTGAGTCAATCAACTGGGAACAATTTTGGCGGGAGTTTGTCAGATGTTACTTTCTCAAGACAAACTTGGAGGAGAAAGTGGCTCGGTTTGAGCGCTTACGCTAAGGGTTGTGGTCAATGACTGACTACAAGGTGATGTTTATGGAGTTGTTGAGATTTTGTACTCACATGACATCTATAGAGAAGGAGACAATTAGAAGGTTCGATAAGGACTTGAATACTGAGTTGGCACGAACAACTTTAGCTATGGAGTCCCATGAGAAATTTTCCACCTTTAAGGAGTCATTGAGGAGGATAGAGAGGGAAACTGTGGACCAGATAGAGAGGCTAGTTCTTGAAAGAAAGTTGTCCAATTTCAAGGACAACTGCCAGACAATTTTAAGAAGTAGATGTTTTCTACACCCCAATATCAGTAGTCACATCATAGGTCAACATTTTCTGAGTTGAGGACACAATACAGTCACACTGGTCTCCTAGCATGGGAAGAGGTCATAGCTTTTTGGTGGCTGGGGCGGATAGTTTTGGGTCAATGTTTGTGACAGGTTTTTCTAACCCAAAATGTGATACAAGGACTGTCTTCAAGTGTGGTCAAGTTGGGCATGTGACATGGTCTTGTCCTATGAAGAACCTGGAGGTTACTCAGCAACCAAGGTTGATCCAGTAGGGCTCACAACAACAATAGTACAATAGTGGTGGCAGTAGAGTATGTGGCTAGATATCTCAGGAAGGGTCTCCAAGACCAGCTAGAAGAGGTCAAGGACAAAAACATTCAATGACTAGATTCTATGCCAAGAGTTATCTAGAAGTATTGTTCAACCTATGAGTTGTGACAAGTCATATGCAACTTTTCTATCTGACTTAATTGCATCTACCTTTATATCTATTTTGATTGACCCGGGTATGACACACTCATTTAGCACTAGAGAGATGATAAATAGTTGTAACTTTCTTGTTTATAGTTGATAGGATTTTCTTGAAACCCCTTTGGTTGGTTCTATTGTGTTGTGGGAGATGTGTTCATCCTATGTTATTTCTTTCTCAGGATGCATCATACAAGTGAATATTATGCCACTTGATATACATATTCGATGTGATCCTAGGGATGGATACCTTGAAAAAGTATAAGGTTTTTTTTGGATTGTGATTTCAAAGTTGCACAATTGTATGATGTTAATGTCTCTGGTACTTTTCAAAGAGATAGGAAAATGTATCCTACATGTCTAGTGTCAAATGTGATCGTAGAGAAGTTGATGATATAAGGATGTGTAGATTTATTGGCATATGTAGTGGATGCCAAGGTGAAGACTCATAGTCTCCGAGATCTACATGTGGTGTGTGAGTAAGAGGATGTTTTCCCTAATGAGTTTCTAGTTGTTTCATCAGTGAGAGAGATTGATTTTGGAATCAATCTAGTTATTAACACACAACCCATAACACATGCACCTTATAGGATGGCCCTAACTGAGATGAAGGAGTTGAAGAAGTAGCTACATGAATTGTTAGATAAGGGTATTATACAGTCGAGCATGTCCCCTTGGGGTGCTCCAATGTTGTTTGTGAAGAAGAAGAAGGATGGTTTCATGAGGCTTTACATAGGCTATTGCCAGTTGAACAAGCTCACATTTGAGAAAAAGTACCTATTACTGAGGCTAGATGATGTATTTGATTAGTTGTTAAGTGTTAAAATGTTCTCCAAGATAGATCTGAGATCAGGGTATAACCAGTTGAGGATCAAGGTAGATGACATACCTAAGACTACTTTTATGGACTAGGTATGGTCATTATGAGTTTGTTTATATGTCATTTGGGAAAAGCAATGGATCGACATCATTTATAGATCCAATGAATAGAATCTTCAAACTTTTCCTTGATCAATTCGTGGTGGTGTTCATAGATGACATCTTGATATACTCTAGAGACAATCAACAACATGAGCAACATCTTTGTCAAGCGTTGAATTTGTTGACGCAGCATAGGTTGCATGTTAAGTTCAATAAGTGCGGGTTTTGGCTGACCGAGGTGTCTTTTATCATTCATGTCATTTCTAGTAAGGTTGTTTGTGTACACCCTAAGAAGGTGGAGTCAATGTTAGAATGGGAATAGCCCAAGACACCTACTGAGGTTTGAAGCTTCTTAGGCTTGGTCGGTTACTATAGGAGGTTCATGAACAACTTCAATGCAATAGCTTTATCTTTGACCAAACTAACTACGAAGGTGTTCCTTTTGTATGGGATGACAAATGTTAATGTTATTTTCAGTTGCTTAAGGAGAAGTTGTAGTGCTCTAGTGTTAGTGTTGCTAGAGCTTGGGAAATGCTACATCATTTTCTATGTTGCTTCGAAGAAAGGGTTGGAATCTGTGATGAAGCAGGACAAGAATGTGATTTCTTTTTCTTCTCGAAAGCTTAAGAAACGCAAGGAGAACTATCCAACTCATGACTTAGTTAGCAGTTTTGGTTCTTGCTTGAAGATTTGTAGGCACTACCAATATAGAGAGAAGTGTCAAATCTTCATGGGTCACCAGAATCTATAGTACATATTTCAAAATAAGAGCTAAACATGAAATGGGGTGGATGGAGCTAATCAAGGACTATGGCTACACAAAAGACTATCATCCTAGAAAGGAGAATTTATTGGATGAGGCATTGAGCAAAAACGTTGTCCTCTTCATCATCTTCTGATATGGTACAATTGTACTACATGGCCTGTCACAAGTGGGACATGTTGGTGTCGCTTCAACAAATGAACATAGAGTTGAGATCTATTTGTTGGAGGTTTGTTGGCATAGTTACAAGTGAACATGACATTGATACAACATATTAGAGATGCATAAAAGTATGATATCATGATAAAGAATATCATCTCAGATTTTGGCGGTGGAAAACATGACGGATTTCATGAGACAGATGATGGGACAATATGTTTTCATGACATGATGGTGGTTCTTGATGTTGGTGGCTTTTGAGAGATGGTACTTGAGGAGAATCAGTCCTTAATGTATTCAATGCACCCTGACAACACAAAAATATATCATAACCTCAAAGACTTGTATTGGTGGCTAGGTCTTAAACATGATGTGGCAGAGTTTGTGTCCAAATATTGAAGTAGCATAAAGTGGAGCATTAGAAGCCTACAGGGACATTACAACCTTTTCCAATTCTATAGTGAAAATGGGATCATATAACCATGGAATTAGTGGTTAGTTTTCCTAAGACAGCCAAAGGTCATGATTTTGCATGGGTGTTTGTTGATTGATTGACAAAGTTAGATCACTTTTTTTCCAGTCAAGGCCAGCTCACCGAAGAGAAATTGGAACAAATATATGTGGATGAGATAGTTAATTTGCATTACATACCAATTACATTAGTGTTAGAGAGAGTTCATCAACTCAAAAGTAGATTCTGAGAGTGTATACATATAGCTATGAAGACATAGTTGAGGTTCAATGTAGACTTTCACACATAGAGAGATGGTCAATCAAAAAGGACCATACAGACATTAGAGGATCTATTGAGAGCATGTACACTATAGTTTCTTGGGAGCTGGGACATTCACCTTAGCCTGATTAAGTTCTCATACCACAATAGTTATAGAGGAGCATAGATATGACATCGTATGAGGCTTTGTATGGAAGGTGTTGTAGACCGACTCTTTGTTGGTATGATGTAGGTGAATACAAGTTGTTGGTTCCTGATTTGGTTCAACAGTCTATAGATAATATCAAGGTGATCAAGCAATAGTTGAAGGCAACACAAGACATGTGGAAGTCATATGTAGATAACCACCGTAGACCTTTGGAGTTCCAACTTGGAGATTGTATCTGTATGTATCTAAAAGTCTCACCTTAGAAGAGTGTTTTGAGGTTTTGAAAGAAGCATAACTTGATTCCTAGGTTCATGGGACCTTACCTTATCATACCTCAAGTTGGGAGGCCCGGTGTATAAGCTAGAATTACTACTATAATTGCATATGTTGCCAATGTCTTCCAGGTTTTTATGATGAGGAAGTGTCAACTAGATACATTATGGACTATACAACCACTATAGGTGAAGTTGTATGAGGATGTATCTTATGTTGAGGGTCTATTTTTTTTATCTTAGATAGGCATGTACAGAAGGTGAGGAAGAAGGATATAGTGTTAGTGAAGGTTTTGTGGCATTATCATGGTGTATAGGAAGCCACATAGGAGTTAGAGGATGAGATGAGTAGGAAGTACCCTTCTTTGTTTGTTTAAGATTTTGAGGGCAAAATCATTGTTAGGGGTTTATGGTTGTAATACCCTTAACCTTCCTTAATACATAAACATAATTATTTATCTTAATTAGATGATTAGTTTTGGAATTGAAGTTTAGATTTTGATTTAATATCAGTTGAAAAATCTATTTATAAAATTTAAACCAAATCGACTTCGTTTGTTCAAGTTGTGCAATTTTATATAATTTGAGGGCTAATATTAAGTCTACCCATTTTTAAGGTCTAGCAGCAATTTCATCCCATTCATAATTTTTTACATGGTTTTCTAACAATCTAGTAAACTTTCATATCACTAGAATGATCTTGAACCTCACTACAAAAATGGTCTTTAACTACAAAACAATGTAATGAAAACCCATATTTTGTAGCTAAAGGCTAACTACATTTTTATTTATATATAATTTTTTTGTATATGCTTGTTTAGGAAATTACTTTAGCTACATGTTTCAAATATGTAGTTAAATAAGTCATTCTCTACAAATATATATGTAGTGTGAAATGTAGCAAGATATTGTCTTTATATATTTAAAGGTAGATGTAACTATAATTGCATATGTAGTCAAATGTTAATGTAGCAAGATATTGTAGCTAAATATATAACTATAATTGCATATGTAGTCAATATGTAGAAAAAAAATATGAAATTACTATATTTCATGCATAGTTTATGTGTAGGAAAAAACAACATTTACTACATATTACATATGTAGTTAGATTATACATCTAGATACATATACAGTGACATTACTACACATACATGTGTAGTTAGATTATGTATATGTTGAGTAATTTGTTAGTACATGAGCCTTTTATTAGAAAAATTGATAGTAATTAGATCAAGTTATACTTATAATATAACAATCATACTTTCAAATATGTTAAAATATCAAATGTATACAGGGAGGACGTATACCTTGCTCCTATTACAAAATATTTTAGGAAATGATACATGATATATACAAGCATTGTACTAGCATCACATCTGGAAGTGATATTTGATCAACATCGTATTCATGTTTAAATTACATCGGCTTGCAGGACACTAGGTTCTTGGTCATCTTCCTTGTACATGCTCTTCAATAACACATGTGTAGATTCTGACATGCTACATCTACCATAAGAACCATGTAAAAGGTAGGTTATTTCTATTAATTATTTGGCACTTGATCAACCAAGGTCATGAACATGTAAACTTCTCAATGGCCAATAGTAGATCTAGATCACATTACAACACCAAAGAGAAGATTGAATAGTCTCAAAACCATAGAGATGCCTCTGCATATCAACTATATAGAATCAAAAAAACTTTAAAAGTTCTCCTTAGACTTGATTCAACATATCCCAATAGCTTCTACTAAGACCCTCAGTGATCCTAGTATCCACAAGATCCATATCAAAAACATCAGAGTAGAACTAAAATATTCAGAGATAATAAAATCCTACCCTTCATAACCCAGAATCGGATCACAAATCACAAAACCACCAAAGACATTACAACACCAAAAAGTAGTCTGAACAATACCAAAGAGCAGACTAAACAGTCATAGAACCATAGATACACCTCCGCATATCAACTATACAGAATAAAAAAAAAGTTTTCCTCAGAAAAGATTCAACCGAGCCTAGAAACTGCAATTAACACCCTCATTAGTCCTAGTCTTCACAAGCTCCATATCTAAAACATTAGAGAAGAACTAAAGTATTCAGATACAAGAGAAACATGCCCTTGATAACTCAAAATTGGATCACAAATCATTTTCCACATTTTCATAGTGAAGATCACAAGTTGGTAGCCTTTCCATAAGCATTTCCACATGAACATGTTGATAACACACATCACACATATAATGTTTGTACATGTCTTAACATCTATTCATACTGAGAAAGTGATCAATGAGACTCACAAATTTTTGAGAGTTATTTATTAAAATATTTGAAGGGGTTATGAACTTTGCAACTTTGCAAAGGATTTTCTAGAGAATGATGATAAATCCACAAGTCCTAAACAAGTAACTAGACTAACTGGAATTGTTTGTGGTCTATGGCAACAAAACAGACTCCTCATATCAGACCAAATTTAGAAAAGGGGAAGGTTGCTAGTCTCTTATTGAACCCTCTGTGAGGAAGATGTTGAAACAAATGACTGCATCAACTTGGCTATTTTTGGTTAATGGTACTTAGGCTAAGACCCAGGCAGAATAACCTTATTCTAGTTGTACCAAGAAAGTTGTACAATGCATTGTTTCACAACAACAAACAAGATATCAAATGTTCTTACTCAATAAAAGATATAGATAGAGTGTAATTGTGTTGTTTTTAAAGATAGTAAACCTGACACTGCTAGTACATGGAAGTGCATGTCTTTTGGTTTTTCATCTCACCAATATATGTAGGGTTGGCCTTTGTTTTGTTTAGGGAATAGGCCTTGCTTTTCCACTCATGTAATTGCATTTTGTTAGTGCTAAAATAGATACCCACACACTTAAATAGTTTACAAAAAGTTATACAACTTATCGTGTAATCAAAGAACCTGTAAACAAAGTTACTAATGGCAAACCACTAGGTCTCTCTGACATATATGACAGACCCTTGAGAGAAAACCTCCAAATAAACACCTTGATTTTCATGGGAAGAAAGTTATTTTCAAATCCATTTCTCGAGTTAGACCCAATGTCATAGAATCATAGTGGCTTTCTGACTGTGGTTGTATATAATTTTCCCTCTAAACCACTTTTAAAATCATTATATCTTGCTTGCTTCACAAACATTTATGAGTAATCAAGGATAAATGCAATTTTGAAATTTCATTAGCATGTGGCATCCTCCACATGTTCACACTCAATTAGCAACTTTCTAATTTCATATTGATGAGGAACTGATCAGAAGAGAGAATACCCTTTCTTGTATATCATCACAAATATCTTAATCATTAATGGTTGTAAACATCATATTGTATAGACAATCATGAATGCGATCCTAACATCATGAAATTTTACTAGAGGGGAAGGATGGAGGCAAATGCCATTAATCACATAGTCCATCACCTTGTTTCATGTGCCACAACCATATTATTAGCAAATGGTATGTGACACAAAAAGGTCATCTAGATTGTATGATAAAAAAGGTTTATCTTATAAACAAAACCCATTCTAATCTTTTCAATTTCTTTTCAAATTGGCTTTCAATATAAGAATAGATAATCATCATGATAAATAAGAACCCATCCCCCACCAAAGTATTTCATCCTTCAAGAGGGGTTTATATTTCATCCTCTTAACCTTGGTTTTAGTTTTATATTAGAAAATTCTACCCATTGAACTCATATATCATGTCACCAAGAGAACCTCCAAGTATGATAAGGGAATATTTTTTTCACAACAATTTTGTTTAGTAATATGCTAGTTGTCACTTTAGAGGAGTATGCTAGAATTCTATTTCAACCAAATCTATCTTCAACCCTATCTCCTCATATAGCTATCAAGATGATTGGGATATAGACCTCATTATCTTTGATGAAGAATATGCAGTATTGTGTAGTTTGTAAATGGATATCTTCAAATCATCTTTTGGATTGAATTCCTACATCGATCATGTTAATATTAGCATGTGTGAGGGGAGTTCACCAGTAGTAGGATATGAAACCTGGGATAATGGGTGACCTTCTATAATGCAAAGTCAAATAAGAGGTGTTAAGCTTTTTATCATTCTGGGGTCGAGCTATTTTTCCGTAGGACCTCCCCTACAATATCGTCACCATAACAGAATTTAACCACCAAGTTTGGGATAGATTGGTGTGGTTCCTCTATGCCTAGGACACTAGAAAAGCATATTGGATAATGATTGTTAGTCCTCAATTCTTGATTGAAAACTGTAAAATCTGATCCAATTTATCATAATCGATTAGTTAACATGTTGGTTAACTATATTCTGTAACACAAAAAAAACATTGGTTTATAAAATTATCTATCAAATTGTGAAAAAGATTCGACAAAAGATAGAAACAAATCCACTGTCTATTTTAGGTCAAATGATACGTGGAGTAACTCCAGAAATAGTAGTAAAAGAAAGATGTGTAGGCAGATCAACTCGTCAAGTTCCTATTGAAATAGGATCTACACAAGGAAAAACACTTGTCATTCGTTGGTTACTAGTAGCATCTTGAAAATATCTGAGTCAAAATATGGTTTTCAAATTAATTTCTAACTTAGTAGATGCAGCCAAGGAGATTGGTTGTATGAAGAGAAAGTACCCTTTTCAGCTCCATTGATAAAGGTATAAAAGTAGCATATGATACAGATGCATCAGTCAACCCATTTTTCAGGAACCTTGGAGTTGCATCATTATCAGAAGGCAATTTAAGTTGACCCTTTTAAATTCATGTGTGAGCTATGCCTTCATAAACCAACCACAAAATTTGTGGATGAGATCATCTAGTTCCAAAAATTTATGAGCTTCTAGAAAAATACTTCAAATACATTTATCTTTAATATGTGGCACTTCACTCTCTAAGTCTCTGCAAGTTAGCATTTTTTCTAGACTCTCTCCACCAATACATTAGCATCGATTAATCCAAGTGATGCATTACTACTTATAGATCATTTCCCTAAAGCTATTTCTACTAACTAAAGGAAGCCATGTTTATTTGAAAAACTCACTATTTAGGACTATTGTGATCCATCTTTGATAATCCGAGTAAACCAAGCCTTGGGAAAGAAAATTCTAATAGCAAGAACAAACTCAAAGGCACAATAATTTGATGGGAAATCTCTATATGGTCATCCATCATTAGAATCATCGTGATGGTTCCCACTAGAACCCCTTACCCTATTGTTTATCTATTAGATTTTACATGAGAAATTAGGCATCAAAACATTGTGATTCGTCTTAACTACAAATTAAAAAATGGAGGAAAGTTTGAATAAACTTGCAGCACAACTCACAACTCAGGTCTCAGTAATTTTCTAGTTTCCAATCAGCTCCACTCACAAGGAACAAAAAAATTTGAAGAAGACACTATCTAGGACAAACATGGCATGTCGGGAGAAATTTCTCAACACAAAACCTAGCCGAAAGTTCTTTCAAATCGACATTAAACTAGAATAATGCAAATAGAGTGATTTCAACAAAATAAGCAATAAAGTTTCAGCTACTCCAGTATAAGGAGCATCATCATTCAAAAGAGGAGAATAAAAAATATTCCATGTATCATCATGTCACTCTAAGAAACACAAAGACACTTTAGATTGAGGCCAACCAATAGAATTACCTCAAAACTTGAGCTAATGCAAGATAGAACACACATCAGAATCAAAGTTAGGAACTTGTAGTGTCTCTAAACGACTAATAGGATCATGTTTAGTAGGTGTCAATTGCAGCTTGTTGGACCATTACACAAGAAAGCATGCCCGATAACCCTCTTCCTACCACAATTCAAATGGAAATCAATCTATGAATGTCAAAGAACTTTTCCACCATAAAATTTAATGATTAGGGTGCACTTAATAATGAAAATTAAAACAAAAATTTCAAGGTTTTTATTCCAATGATGCATACATTCTCTTGTGGTCTGTTGGGTTATGTTATTGCTCCCCACCCTCACATTCCATATCTTACTCATGCTAGATGCCAATTAGAACTAGTGGCACTTATCATCAAGATCCCTCATCTTGGCATCATCCAGAGAATTCTCAGCTAGCCCACCACTGAGTACCAACTCCCAATGGGGTAGAGGAATGGTGGTCAATGTCCATATTACATTTATCCCATAAAACCAACACCTGCTACATATTACTAACATTGCATATAACTTCCTCTCTCCTGGATGATGTTTGCAAGAGCGAGCCCCACACTCTAAAAAAGACACCACTGCCATCAAGAGGAAGGGAGGGAAGACACATGACTAGATGAACCACTGGTCTTAGCACTCTACAACCTCCAATGCTCCCACCAACTGACAATCCACATTCAAAACCACATCCATCACTCCTTTTACATAACTCCAAATTCAAAACCACATGCCAAACACATCTACTATTCATAGCCACATTTCATGGAACTCCAGATTCATAGCCCTTACCATCAACATCACTAACCTAGATTCATTCTCAAATGTTGTAATAGAGGTACCTAAACTAGGATCATCCCACTAGATGTCTAGCTTCTGGTTCCTATGTTGATGAGAAATAGAGGTACCAACACCTGGAAGTCCCAACCCAGAAAGAAACACAAAAAATATAAAGACCACAAATGTAGCCTCCTTTGAATAAACAAACACTTCTATATGGAAATGTTTGATGCCAAAAGCACATACTAATGTACTTTCTTGAGAGTCAACAACATAATGGAAAGAGATTTGGCTGACACTTCAAGAACAAATTCAATGAGGCTTTATCAACTAAAACAAATATTTCAAACCATCATGCACATTTTGCCTAAAACCTTGGCCAAGTAGCATGTTTTATAAATTACCTAGCAACCACTAGAAGTATATGGCATGCAAAACCTGACTTGAACTGATAGACTTCTTTTCCTTCATATGCTTCATTTTCTAGACCTTTTACCTACCACCTACATGTGATGCTTCAGAAAAATCAACTCCCTATTGCACACACTTGATTTAATGTTGAACTTAAAAATCAGAACTACTTGTATACTCTTACCTCACAAAATCTAAACCAAGAAACCAGGCCATTATGTACAAGACCTAAAATGAATTAGTTTCCAAGTAACTCAAGGATAAAAACCTCTTCATCTACAAAAAAAAGAGAAAATAGTGTAAGCTCATCGTGTTGATATAACTAAAACAGATCTCAACAAACCCAACTAAACATCTAGTTTCATCAGTCTTGGAAACTGTGATAGCAGTAGACCAGTCATAATTGATACATGACTTCAGTCTAACCACATGCAAATATATAAGTAGACATATATATACCATTTGAGAATACTAAAACAAAAAAAGAGTAACCCATAATTAATGTCAGATAATATACATTCTCCCTGATAAAAATGATTTATCTCATAGAAAAAAATCAATTAGCCTCATTTGCTACCATTAATACACTCAAGTATGAGAAAAACCACATATGGTAATAAAGAAATTAAAAAAATGTTGTACAAAATTCATATGGTGAAGTGTAAGTTTTTTATGTGTAAGGTTGATACAGTCATGGTAGTGGTTACTTGATATCTTCAAGACTGACTATAATTTATCCTAGTTACAACAATCAAAGGATCAAGTACTCTATATTGGATTAGAGCTCTACATTTTTTTGAAGTTGAATTCGTAGATCTATAAATGGATACAGTTTTATACTATGGCTTGGATAAATTTTATTTCATATAGGGACAAAAGCATGCGATTTGATGCTGTTGGTGCTCATTTTATAATCAACAACTAGTAAGAACATAAGGGGCTTGGATGCATTCTCAAAGAAAAACATACCACAACATGTGTATAGCTTAGACAAGGGAGATCAAATATAGCAATCCATGCAGATGAAGACCAAATTCAAAACACAATATTCATTTACCACTCCTTCGCAAATTTCTAATTTTTCTTAGGGAGCCAATATGTTGATAGGACTAACAAGGTCATACTTATAAATTTCTTGAGGAGATGAAGAATTTAGGGATGAATAACACAATTAAGCAAAGAAAATGATTTATTTGTGCCCAAAATATGATGCACAACCATAAATAATAAATGGATGTCATGATTCTAATGTTCATCAAATTCAATACTAGTCACTAAAATTTGCATGCAAATGCCAAGAAGAAGCAAAGTCTAGAAATAATGAATGATATGAATACATCAACTACTATCCAAAGCTACTAAAGATTTATCAGAGATATGGGTACAGAAAAGCCAATGCTAAATATGAATATAATTGTTCAGTGTCCAAGAGATGTGAACAAGATCATGTACCACTAGTTTTATTGCAAAGATGAAAGGTAGAAAATAGACTACATATTCACCTTCTTCTATTTGAGAGCCTCTCTACTGGTTTTTGAATCCCTTTCTTCTATTCGTTAGTATTGAAGGTGCCTAAAAAGAATACAAGTATAGTTTGTCTTGAATGCATCATCCTTGCGTTATTCCCCATTTCTATAGCTTCTTATTCTTGTTGGTTGGCATTTGGTACTCGCCTCCAAGTCACACTAATACTATTCCTTGTGTTGTCTTTAAATTCTATGTTCACCAAAGGTTTCACTCACCAAATTTGTCATACTTTAGATGATAAAGGTCTAACGTTCTAGTAGGAGAAGAGGAATGAAAAGCAGGAGTCGTCTGTAATATGAAATAGATCTTAAGAAGCATTAATGCTATATGACATTATAACTGAAAGGAAGATTGGAGAGGATAACCAAAAGGAACATCACCTCAAAATATATAGGATCCTAGAAGCTAAGAGTGTGATTGGGTGATAATTAGACTTCATGAAAGCATGTATCATTCTTTTAGTATATGACATCTGATCATGGGTTCCATAAATTTGAGCAATGCGATCTGACCTTAGAAACTTTGAATAATCTAAAAAGGTATAAAACTCAATCTAATAAGTAGTGTGATTAAGAGACAACAAAGAACCCAACATAGATACTGAGTGGGTAAGAATTACAAGTAAATCAACTCACTTTCCAAATGTTTTCCAGGTTTGAACCACCTTTACTAAGAAATACACTAGCAAAATCCGGCAACACGTATGGTAGAAACTTGAACAAGCATATGAGCATGAGTGAAATTGTCAAAGACTTGCCTCACATAAAGGATAGCACAAGAATAGACATAGATCAGAGCATTGGCCAAATTTTATTTGCAGAGAAATCAGAAACTATTATTATCAACCACCAAAATTATGACAATAGCAAGAAACTTTTTTGGTCAAGTTATTACTTCCTCAATTGCATCTTCAATGATTTGATAATCCCCAACTAATCAACTGCTCTTCAAGTGTAATTGACACACCAATGCACACAACCGCAAATGTAGACCCTAACTTTGCTCCCCCTATAACAAGGTTAGAATTTACACCTATCACTTTTCCTTGAGCTACAATTTATGTTCCATCATCAAAACTTAACGGTCTAATGACCTATAAGTCATATGCATTACCATGTAAAATTTTGGATACCAAGGATCAAAATTATTAGGAAGGTTGTTTCTTTTAAAAACATGTCTTTCTGTGATGGTTGTTCCACTACTTGACTATTATGGCATGTGTGTTCCTTCATTCATGGTCATCTCCATATTCTACAATACAATATATTTACCACATTAATGAAATTAGAACTTGTAATTAACACTAACAAATTTGAAGAATTATTTGACTTCATTGAAATGGAACACTTTGTATGGAATTTCCCAAAATTATGGCTTTTAGATTTTGTTGTCTTTTAATGTCTGGGAATTCTATTTTTTACCTTTTGAATATTTTTTGTTGGTCTTTGATTGTGCCTTGAAACCCCTTCACATATACTTGATTAAACTTGTTGGTCTCATGGTTTACGTGAGCCTTCTTTCTACCTGATATTTGATCACCAATTTCATCCTCAACAAGATTTGAATCATTGTTTTCAAAGTCTGATTATAACATGTCCTACGACATAAACCATAATGATGACAAAATTATGAGCAAACGAAGCCAAATATGTTATAAATAATTGATTAATTATAATTAATTCATCATATTTTGCATCTACATGACTAACATTTTTCTTCTTATGGGTAGAAACAAACGACTATAGTTGCCTAACAAGACCCCTTTTTATTATTTTGTTGCAACTATTATTAATAGATAAATAAAGTATAAATATAATGTGAGTCTTTTATAATGATAATAATATTAAGTGAAAAAATATGTCACATTTCCTTTCATGCAAGCATAGGGCACTGCACCCGATGTATGCCTTGTGGAAACAAAAATTCTACACAAATTGTTCTTTTGCACTCCATAACTACAGTTAGTGAAAAATCATTAAGCTTATCTACGTGGGAAATTAAGAGAATTTGTAATATGTAATTAATTATCTTATCTTTACATCGTTAGAATCCTTGAAATTCACAAGAAAATACTAGTGCAATGGTCAACATGGGTAGGACAATCATTAAGCTTGTCCTTTTTGTCTTTCTGGGGCATATAATTTTTTTCTTTTGATTTCAAATTTAAAGTTCCAACAGTCCCTTACTATGTGTAGAATAGATCTCTTTCCCTTTAGGTCAATAATAAATTTGATTTGTTACAAGAAAAATAAAATTAATAGAATAAATTCTAAGGACCCATCCCACTAATCAAAACCAAATTGACCATTAGGACAAATCGTTAGACAAAACCCAACTTAAAACTAGGCAACATCGAGAATCGGGTTGAAAAAATCTGAATAAAGCGATCCAAATAGAGATCCAATTATGAGTAGGAGTCACAAAAGCCTCACAAAATAACATATAAAAGTTAAGTATTGTACATTGAACTATTTTACATGTAAACTTGATACAAAATAATGGAAATCTCTCTTTACATATTTGATAAAAAATGGTTAAACATGATACATATTCATGTAACTACAATAAAATAAGATTACAATCTGTAAACACAAGGGAACCACCTGATAAAAAAGCTATCAAGTATATTAGATACTACCCACCCATGACTCAGGGAAGAGAGAGTACACTCTAGACCTTACTATATCCTATCTTGTTATATCTCTACTAACATGTCCTTTCCACTACATCAATATACCTAAAAGATGTGGATAACCACATGGGTGAGACCCTAAATCTCAGTGATATGATATAACAATTAATAACTTTTTACACTTACAAGTAGGAGAAAGGTATGTTGGGTTTTTATGACATCAGAGTAGGCAATGGAAGCAAAAAATTTACTGGCCATTAACCCATAACAGGAGATCACATCAACGACTATATAATGGGAAGGATGGTCTTAGTGAGATATACCTGGTCCTGGGACTTGCCCAGCGACAATACCTCGCATCCATGTGCGGTCTTCAATGCCATGTCTTGGACGATGTCTGTACAGCTCCTGGTCATTGCCATGGACTCTGGCCTCCACCATAGACTACGACTGACGTGTCCTCCTAAGCGGTAGACATCTCCCGCCTCTACAGATAGTCCACACGGACCACCATGAACTCCTTCCATTTTAGAAGAACTGGAAGGAAAGAGACGACCCTCCTGTTGGTGTACTAGCACCAACCTTCTCTCCTAAACTCAGACTGCTTTTCTGTAGATGTCTTTCACTTGTTGTGCCTCCCTAGTCGGGTAGCACTTGCTTGGGCTCTCTCAGTTACCAGAACCAGAGAGGACAACAACTTTGCAGAGTAGTTGATGTTCTGATTTGTGTGTTTTGATAAGCCCCTAGTTCCCCTCTATTTATAGTAGAGGGCAGGGTCAGGGTTCCCAGTATGTTTGGGAGTAGAAGGATCTAAAAATTCCATGAATAGTTTGTACTACAACAGGCAAACCGATTGGTTCATAACTGAACCAGTTGTTTGGGTAGGTGAGTTGATTGGTTCATAATTGAACCTATCATTTGGGCATGTGAGCCAATCGGTTCACCCAGTGAACCAATCATTTCAGTTCCCAAACTTGCCCACAATTGACTTTCCTTATTTGTTTCCAATTAATTCAAAGATTAATCCTTATTCCAATCGAATAGAACAAGTGAAACGTGAAAGTTTTCTTCCAACTGGGAAAATCTTGATTTCCTCAGTTGGTAGGACTGTGAGCCGCTTGGTTCACCAAGTGAACCGGTCGGTTGGATCACACCAGCCGATCAACTCACAAGGGTGAACCGGTCGGTTGGCAGTCCTGACATTGACAATGCAGTCTCCAATCGACCTGACACTCTAACCAGCTAATTCAACACTTGAACTTGATAGTTCTAAGTTCAGTCAGTCAATTGTATGTTTAATTCAATACCTAAACACCTTTAATCTCAATCTAAATATCATTCATAGACAATCTCCTCTTCTAGGGGTATCCTATGTGTGTGACCCTGTAGGTTCTAATTTACATTGGTAGTGAATGTTCATAACAACTTATGACATTACAAGCAATGAGCGGAATCTAGTAACTCATAATTGCTACCCAAGTAACTCAGAAAGTTGGAGAACAACTTCAACCTACAATTTGTGATTAGTGTTATAGTGATCATATAGTTCCTTTGTCACTGACATCCGGATTGAACTTGAGGCATGGAATGGCATCCTCTTCAACATTCAATCCATGTTCCTTGACCTAGAGTAGACTGTCTGAGATGCATGTGAATTCACATATCATATATTGAATCACATGAGTATGACCATACAATTATTAGTCTCGCTTATCAAGGGGCCTTGGATATCATATTCCTTGTAGGAGGGACAAATCCCATATCTATCATTCACAGTCAAGTCCCCATGTGTCAAAGTCACCCAATCATCACCGTTATAACAACCCATGTTTTAGGACTGCATCTTATGATGTCAAAGTGTACCCAATCACATGTGATGAGTGTAGTGATTTCAGGTCTAAGAACGACAATCACCACCATCACTATTAGAGACAATTGTGACTATCATTCCATGGTATCCATGTATCACTCTCACAGTGGGTTTGTCTGATATACTGTTCTCTAACATATAATAGTGTGCTTGACTTGATATCATATATCATGACTAATGAGACTTTGTCATCAGTCAACACATACTCTAGTCTTATGTATTAATGTTTTCTATTTTGCTTCAACACTAATATCCGACTAGGGACATAACAAGAGTGTATGTATTCTTATCATACATATGGTCTCATTGTTCAGGTCCTTAACCTGAAGACACATGTCATTGAGTCACATCACTCTTTAGACATCTCTCATGTATGTATCATCATCTCATGACTGAGACAAACATAATAGATGAAATTACCTTTATCATTATCAAATCAAGTATTATATGCCTCATTGCAATCATCATATGATTGGCTCTCTGGGAATACTATACCAACAAGGTATATAATTATATTTGAAAGTGCAGGTAGTTCAAAAAGAAGTAACTACTATTCTGAGCATACGATAGAGTAGATACATATATAAGGACAAATTATAAATCCCATATATTACTTGTAGAAAATGAAAGATCTAAGAATATCACATATAAATGTGCATCCATGTTATTCATCAATTAAATCTAGATAAATATACTATATGACTGGTTACATATTTGATTATGCCCTATTAGTTTGAGGTGTACCACTCAAATGACTAACTGGCTACTATAGAGTCACAATCAGCCATGTATAAGATCTTAGGATGATCAGAATCTTAAATATCTCTTCCCCTTAATTAGTAGGAGTAAATATTGTAGTGTCTCATTGGACCAACTACAAAAGCAGTGTAGTCCACCTTTGGTACGCAGACCACAACACTAGAAACCAGTGTATAGAAACCCTCAAATTTGACTTACGACCTCAATCACTCCCAATTATTTTAACCTCTGAGACACGGCCTCAGCCGCTCTTAAAAAAAGCTTTGGAATTAGGATGACAGAAATATTCCCTCCCAGCACCCGCATATACTCAATAGTATATGACTCTGAGCTCCTTTTGGATCACTCATTTCACTATCCAACAATTCCTAATGTTGAGATAGTTCTACGGACTCAAGGCTCTACATGATTAAGGTTACAATTGGTTAATTCATTCAGTTGAGTATTTTAAATGCATCTAATAAGTTCCAAACAAGAGATAGAGATGTAATTGCAACATTGATCAAGTCTACAACTCCTAAAAAATATAAAATATGTTCACATATATCAAACCACTCAAAATAGGGTACTAGTAATCATCTGGACCATACCAAGAACCAATTCATCAAGTTAGGACACAACAATTCCCACCATCTAAAATCATGGCACATAAAACTTAAACAAGGCATTATATGGGATATTTCTCCTTCCAATATTTCATTTTCAATGAACAAATAGTATTACAAAAGGTAGACTATTATCCAATACATAGAAATTATCATAATCACTATTTAGAATAAAGGTGGATTATGAAAAAGGTTGTTGTCAATCATTTAATGTAATGGATTGTCATGAAAGACTTTCATATGGTATTGTTTCCAAGAATATTTAATTCAAGTCAACATCACTTCATGTCTTGCTTAGGGCTTAATTAGTTATCATGAATTGTACACAATCATTAAGGCCACATAACTTCTGGAGGCTACTTGATTATTGTAGAGCATATCTTATTTTATTTTATTTTGAAGGGAAGTGTATCAAACACACGTGACCAACTAACTCCATATATTAAGTGTATACAAAATCTCTTCCATTATATTCTAGTTCATTTATGCCCAAATATTGAGTTAAACTTTAAACCTTGGACTCCACTATCATTCAAATGATAGTACCTTTACCATTGCCATCAAGACAAAAGCCTCAAGGCATCATACCTACTTGTGTATCCCATATCCCAAATTCATCATATGAAGCCAAATTTTATATCACACTTAGTTGATTAAAAAAGAATACAAGAAGATAAGAGAAAAGAAGGATATATATGAATCTTATAATGTGATATATATATATATATATATATATATATATATATATATATCAATAGGTGACATCTATCTAATTAAGATATCCCTAAATTACATAAAGCTCGTGTATGATATGTAAATCCCCATACAACTTCGTATGTACATTGTTTATACGCTCTATTTTTAAAAAGAATTTCATACATAATTTATAATTATTAACCTGGATTCATGATCACTTTTTGGTTAGTTAAGAACTCAAAAATGTATACCTAATCATTCTTAGCCTTAAAATAACCAAAACACCAAATTAGGGTACATAATGGCCAAAATGCGTTGAATGATAAAACAAGGATAACTTCCTTTAGGATTATTAAATATAATTGAAACTTCTCTCATATATTAATAAGACAAAAAACAAACATTAGATACAATTTTAGGGGAGATATCTAAGGTATGTGAAAGTTATGCTAGTTTCAATATTATGGCACATTTAAGGCCTAAAAGTTCATTAAGAGTAAAATGTGTGTAAGTAATTGTTGAAGAATTATAACCTCCTAAAATTTAGCACATATCTTTATCATGAATAGAAATTATCATATCCAAAATTTTAGATTAAATATTCTATATGTGTGAAATTTATGCCCATTTCAAGTTTTGGGATGCATAGGGACGAAACTAGGGCATGGATGAGCTACCCTTATATAAGTGATTTCGGATAAATTTGATTTTAGTTGCATAAAAAATGGAGAAAATTTCTTATAAAGGCTTTATACCATCACACAAATAGTAAGGGGTAATGCATAATTCATTCATCATCATATGACATCAAAATGTTTCAAAATGCCATTTTTAGGACAATAAATCATAAATTTCAAATTCCATAGTGTAAGGCATTGAACGAACCTATATGTATCACCAAGGAAGTCTTGTATAGGGTAGATAATATCACCTAGGTTCGTTATCAGTTCATAACAAGGCAACAAAGCTCATAATAATCTACATTTTAGATATACAGAGCAAGATTAAAGCATTTTAGGGGAAAATTAGGAGTTTATGTGAACAAGTAGGCAAAAGAAGCTAGTAGTTGTCATATCACTCGCCTGGGTTGGTGAAAAAAATGAAGAATAACAATAAAATCTCCAGGAGACCTCCTTTCCATGCTCAAAGTCATGATTCAAGCCCCAAGATGACTCCCCCAAGCTAGGTTGAGGTTTCTAGGGTAAAAGGGGAGAGAAAAGAAGTGATTTAGATAGATGAGCATGTTTCCACCATAGAAATCATGGATTTCAGCAAAAGGAGGAAGAAGATATGAAGAACAGGAGTAAAAATTGATTGAGATAGAGGATCTTACATTTATGATGCAAGAAGCAAGGTTGGAAATCTTGGGCAAACCATGGAGTAACTTGATCTTCAACATGCATTGACATTAAAGCACTTGATCTAACATATCACCCTCCAAGTATGGATATATAGGTAGGAAGACCCTCCTATTTGTTCCAGAAGATCTCTTGACTTCAAAATAAGGCTCTAGGTCTGTGGATTGTTGGTTATATGCAAGGAAAAGAGTTAAAAGACCAAACAACACCCTTAACTTAAAAGGATATTGAAGCACAAGCTAGTTCAAGGTATATAGGCAATTGGGCCCAAGGCTTTGAGGCCCAACCTGTAGGAACTCCTCCTAAATAAAGGACCTATCGAGGATTTAGACCCCTGAAGATACCAAAGTCCATGGTTGTATCTATCAAGCCTCCTCATCTATACACATACTAGATTAAGATCAAATCTAGAAATCAATAAAAGGAACCTTATACAAATATAAGAACAAAAAGCATCCAATTCAATCAAGCAAGCAAAATATGAAAGAATGTATACTCTTATATAACTTTTACTCAATGTGAAACTTATATTTTCAATTATGTTGAAATTACACGTGTCCACAAATGTTCATGAAATTATAATGTCAATGCAAACATTATCAAGTGTAGTTGGATTAGTGTCATCTCTTAACCTATTGATTTCAAGTCTAAAATGAGTATTTTTACAAAGGATAATACATAGTTATATATTTTTCACACAATTTGCAATCAAGTCCTCATGCTTTATTGAATTTACAATTAAGTTCAGACCTTGTAAAGAAACTTAAAATTAGGACAACCAAAGTGTAAATCAAATTAAAATGAGATATATCTTAATCAATTTTGATCAAATATTAATCAGTCACACAGTTATGATAATAAATTGAGGTTAGAGGAAGATTAGGGCAAATCTAGGTTCATGGTGTCACATAAATACACCTTTAAATAATACTTTATAAATATACATTATCAAGACATAATTCCATATCTCATTTTCTATTAGATGGTACTTGTCGCCAATCCAAGTAGTTCAAAGGTGCGAGTTGTGAATTTCTAGCAGTGTTCCCAAAGAAGATGACAAGTCATTATGATGAGGCCCAATGGGTTCTCCATTGTCGTCCAGTATGATGGGAAATTTTACATCCCCTATCTTACTCCATAATCAGAGACATTTAAAATAGACTCAGTTTTTATTATTCACATCACCACCAAAATATGAAAACAATATAAGGCAATCATTTAGAAGAAAAAAATGAGGTTATAGTTAATTATTGTAAAATGTTGATTAGAGATTATGTACCTTCCACTTCATCCTGATGAGCAGTGGTATCATCATCAATGAGTTGAGTGTCCTCATCGTTTACATGATTGGTTACGACCTCCTGATCAATGTTGACATTATTACTGTATGACCAACTCTCATACAATTTCTTTCCAAAGAATCCCTACAATTAGCTCCGACCTCATGATTGAGATCGACATTATCCATTGAATAACCAACTCTCGTTCCATTATTTTACAAAGAGTCTGTATGACCAAATCCAACCTCATGATTGAGATTGACATTATCAATTGAACGACCAACTCTCATACCATTGTTTGCTGAATAATCCCTATGACCAGCTGCAACCTCATGATTGATATTAGCATTATCAACAAAATGAGCAGCATTTATATCATTAATTGTTTGCCTAAGAGTTCCTATGACCGACTCCAACCTCATGGTTTATACTAGACACATGGGGATTCTTTTCTAGGGTTTACTTGAACATTTTTCTTTATTGATACAGATGATGCTACCACCTTTTTATTATTTTTATTTCTCAAGTCGGAGTTTTAATTTCAAAATAAGTATTAATTGAACCAAGATAGCCTCCCTTAATTCCCAAATTGGCATTAAACAAACCAAGGTAGCCTGCCTTCATTCCCAAATTAGCATTAATCAAACTAA
The DNA here is from genome assembly GCA_963693085.1 of Alisma plantago-aquatica. Classification (NCBI taxonomy): domain Eukaryota; kingdom Viridiplantae; phylum Streptophyta; class Magnoliopsida; order Alismatales; family Alismataceae; genus Alisma; species Alisma plantago-aquatica. The sequence goes on along the minus strand of OY856409.1, from coordinate 470,893,970 downwards.
GGTAGCCTCCCTTCATTTTCGAATCAGCATTAGTTGAACCAAGGTGGTCTTCCTTCATTCATAATCGTCTGGACATTCCTGCAAACAAAAATAATTAGGTGACTTGTTATAAGTACACAAAAATACTAAATTATTTGTCATTGTACCTGTCTTTTTCCCTTTAATTACTTCATTGTTTGCATCATCGATTTCTCATGCAGACAAAAATTGCATCCATCTTCCTGTCATCCTAAAAATATAATGCTTAACAAATATTGACAAGTTACAATCACAACACATAAAATATAAGTTAACAGTAACGGTTGAAGGCATTACCTGATACAAACATTATCACATAGTTGATGATTTGTTTATTTAGAACAAAAAGGAGTACACATATCTAAGGGAAAAAGGTGTGCATATCAAAAAAATAAAAAAAAGTATGCTTATTTAAGAACAAAACAAAAAAAATAAATTTCTTATAACATAACAATGACCTAGAAAAGGAAAAAATGCATATGATAAATTATAGTGATCTTATTCAGGATTGTTCATCATTTTCCCCATCATAAAAGGTTACACCCCCAAATCGTCTATAACCAAATCAGATCCATCGGAAACATCGCTCAAAGTAGATTCTTAGTCATATGTCTGAATATCTTCAGGTACGTATGTCCCATCCATGAAATTTTTGTGAAGCTTTTCCTCCATGCTATAAGTATCACATGGTGTAGTATGCACGACAAAATTGGACCAGAAATAATCATAGAAAGGATAAATTTAGGTGTCTTCACGGATAACCATGGCGGCAAGCTGTACTGAATCAATACAAGTGGACAAATATTGTATGATAGACTCGTCATTCTATGTATGTGCATTGTGCATTTAGACACTTTTCACAAGGGCATAAAATAGTATCATATCTACTACATTTCTCAAAAGAGTGCTCTATGAATTTGACTACCTTAGTTAATTACTTTGTGATGGTCATGTATTCCTCAATAATCCATCTTTTGTTGATCATAATTCCCTAGGTTAATTAAGCAAAAAAGACAAAAAATGAATAATAAAATATTAAAAAGTATCAATAAGTAAACACAATGAAAAATGAAATATTAAAATTGTTACATAACTATGCAAGGTATATAGATACAAAGTTGGACATGCATGAAAGTAATTTTGAATTTCACAAGAAATTCCTAGAAAGTATTTAAAATATTTAATAAAAACATTATTATTTATAACTCTATTACTTCATAATTCCCCAATAAAGGAAAATATATTGTTGCTCGATCCATCAATGATATTACATGACAAAATATATAGTTGAATGTTGCTATTGAAAAAATATTTTTCCTACTATGACGGAGTGCATAACCAATAACTGTTTAAGTATGTTCCTATGCCCATATCCCTATATCTTCACTGCATCATACTAAGCTAAAGAATACACATACATGGAACACAGGTCAAATCTGAAAATGGACCCTACTCACGGTCCATGAACGGGGGAAGTAGAGAAGAAATTTGCTCCATTTGTAAGGAAGCTTGTTTCCGGCTCGACGCTCGGCAAGCGGCCGTCAGAAAGCAACAAGGAAGAGGGCAGGTGTAGCAATTACTGCTATGACTATGTCCCTAATTAGTCGTACTTGACAGGAGGTTGTGGAAATGAGGTTGGAGTAGAAAACACTTGAGAAATCATTTGTTTTTAGGACGCAGAAGAATATAAATAGGGAACATATATCTTGATTGCTAGCGGTAAGAAAAAGATAGATATAACTACATAACAAGAGCACTTAAAATGGGAAGAAGAACACGACTGAAGGCATTCACTTTGTTAAAAGATACAATAGTTGGTTCTATCGGTGTTTCTAGGCCAATGCTTTAACTTGAAGTGCCCGGTGATTGACTAGGAGCTAGGGATACATTATTAATTGAAAAGGACAACCACAAAGTAGACAAGGCGGTCGCCACAATCATGCATCATTCCACGGTGACAGTCTAGTGACTGCTACTTTCTAGAGGGATAAAAAGCTGACAACAACTATATAAATATCCAAAGACATGGTGTTCACGACATGGATGCCGCAACATCATGAGTAATGGAACTTTTTCGTATGTCTAAAGTAGAATTTACAGCCGACAAGGAGTGGCTCAAGTGGTCAAGTACGGTATCCCCTAACAAAGGGACCTGAGTTTGAATCTCAGTTGTCGTCTTGATGTACCACCCTCTCGGACATTCGGCCTCCGCCATGGGCGTGAGAGAGGGGGAGAGAATGTCTCTCTTAATCTCATACATTATAATTCACATGTAATACAATCAATATCTGTATACAAACATTAAGACCATATTCTATAAAATAAGGGTTAATAAATTCATGGAATACAATGTCAAGTAAGGGGTTGTGTTACCTTGATTATGATTTTATGCCTTTTTCGTCTAACTATCCACTCTTAGAAAGTTAGGCCCTAGTGAGGTCAATGAGGGAAAGAGGGCGGTGCTTCGAGACTTCATTGGTAATCTTAGTGTCATTGCCATGTGGAAGCAATGTCGTCTACTCGTTCATGGTGTTTATTATCTAGTCATATAGTTGTATGTATTTGTCTAACATCACTTTGTTTCATCTGATTGAGTTGGTAGAGTGCCTTGTGCCTAGGAATGTGAACATGAATAATGTTTAGATTTCCTCTCGTGTTACTTTAATCGTTGTTGTTTCTCACCATGAAAAATATTTTTCATCTTTCTCGTTCTTGTATTTTGTTGTTCTAAAGAAATCTACGTCTTTGTAGCATGATGGCATAGAATTTTCTTTGATGTTAATGATTTGTGTCATTCTCAGTGGTGTTGGTTGGTGCTTGAGCTCCACAACTTCTAAAATAACATTGATTGGGAGTATATTGTGAATATCTAAAATAGAGTTAGCAAACCCCCTCATGGTGAGCCACAAGGATTAGATAGATGGTTGCTACATAATTGTGCAATTGATGTATTTACCACAAGAAGTTAGGACACCCAAGTATGAGTGCAACATCGACTGCATATGTTGTGGTGTTGGGAGTATTGAGATGAAAAGATAAATGAGAAGAGGAGATATGAATTCTCTAATCCCCTTCTCTCACACACACACACATAGAGGACATTCACCATTGGTTATCATCCTTCTCATCACTGTGGTACTATAACTTCATGTACACATGAAACAAACATTTGCCCGAGCTCCATTTCCACATTTAGGACTAGTTTGTTAGGGTGTAATTGGATTACAAACATTGAATTCTTTAAAAACATGTATCATGGCATGGGATTTTACTTGCACATTATTTGTTTGTTTCAATGTAGTTTGGATTTTTTGATTCCTTTTACATGTGTTTGTTGGACTGATAATAATCATATACACAATGAGCTAACACCAAAATTTTATAGCATGGATGTTAATATATGTGAACATGCAATGGGTAATTATATAATTGGTGCATAAAAAACAAACAATATGTAGGTACAGTTGTAGTTGTACAACATCTCATATTCTTTGCATGATGGGAAAGGACGTGATAATAGAGTTGGTGGCACTCAGGTAATTTCCAGTACCGATACTGCTAAGTACACCCGACCACTTCTTGGTATGGTATGGTAAAATCTCCTTGATTTTGGGTGGTTTTAGTATTTGAAGATCACCAAATAGCACCCCAACACAACCTATTAAACCAATGATAAAAACTAAACCCATCACATTTAAATAATATGAAGAAAAACTAAACCCTAGCAATCATTCCATTATACTACCAACAAGAACAAACTTGTCTCTCTCCCAATATTCCAATTCCCCTCCACATTGCCTTTATATTTTTCTATCACCCACCCCTCCCCTCCCTCAATATTTGTACATGTGTAATAAAATGTACTATATGTACGGAGTTAGTCCATTGTGTAGTGTGGCATAAACCAGGAGGTGGCAAAAATCACACGGGAGAAGATGAAAATAGTGTGAAGGCAAGAAATATTGATTACAGAGAGTGTTTGTGTGTATGTGAGGTAGTAGAATCATATGATATATTGCACTATCATGTGTTCCACCCATCTTTTATCCATATGTGTACAATCTAGGGTTGCACTGTTTGTTCCATCCACACTTATAGTTGATCTTGCTCCCTACTCCATATGGGGGACTACAACTACAACAACAAGGAGAGGAGAGGGTGTGTGTTGCATTTCCTGATGTACATGTGTGCAATATTGAGGTGCATCATGGAAGGTATTTGGTGTGATATTACAAACGTGTTTGTATGTCCAAACTCATGTCGTGCCATATCTATTGTAAGAAATAATGAATGAACAATATATATCACAATGTGGAGGATACAAGCTTGACATAGAACTTGACTTCACACTTGCAGGATGATTACTCCAAGCCTAGACTCAGGGGTTGGATGTTTAATCCATGCCCCTTTATTGACGGATCCAACTCTGTTGTCAACTATAATATGTAAGAACTTAACTTTGGCAGCAACAATGCAATAGAGCAGACCCAAAAAAGCTGAATCTGGACAATGGTTTTAGACTAGAATCCATCATTCTATAATACTTCATCAATGATAGTATTTAGGAATAATTACCAATGGTCCCTCGTCACATTACTCATCTAAATCATCTAAATCATCAATTAATGATCGACCAAGGGAGTGGGTTTTTCATATGGAATCAAATATAAATGAAGTATCATAACTACAACACTAGTGAATCCTTAGATAAGAACTCGAGTAGAAGGGATATATAGTAAAGTATCACATCAAAATAATACTTCATTGCACCAATAAAACATCTTTTCTCAAGGGAAAGAAATAGAGCTACAAATGGCTTCTACTCTACAGGCTACCTCATAGGGGTGGTGCTAGTGAAGTATGGAAAAAATGATATGATAGACATGAGGACATGCAAAGTGGCATGCCTCCGGGTTGTTAGTGATAATTCATGTTGCTACCACAACTTGAAAGCAACCATGCAACACAAGGTGGAGTCCCTTTGGTGGCTAATATTCCCCTTTCCTACTATTATGGTTGTCCCAACAAGGCTACTAGCTCCTGTCACCCACCTTTGTTTTGTGGTAGGAGTGTCATCCAACAACTATGGCTCACCTGCCACTTTAAAAGAAAAAAGAAGATGTCGAATACCTAATCATGCAACATTTTCTAATCACCTAGGTACCAATAATTTTGATAAATATAATAGCTATTTAGAATCTGATGAGAAAACTCAATAGAGTAGATAATAGTTCAGACTTGTTGATCTTCTACTAGTTCATCTGTTTAGAACTATACATCTGCAATATGTGATTGAGGAGTCTACATGAAATAAAAACAAACTTCATGGAAGAAAAAGTAATTCATTCTTTGATCATTAGTGGGTAATATCTTTGTATCTAAACAAGTTCCCCTATTCCCTCCTAGTAGAGATATGGTAGGTGATGCAGTCCTATTTTAGGGCTTCAACTTGTGTCTTTTTACACTTTAATCACATCTAAACCTATTATATTATATGTTATATCCCTCAATATGTGTTTTATCATCAAATGCACTTATGGACATTCTTTGTATGTTTTTTAGGTACTTAGACCCTGCTTGGATGGATGGGAGAGAGAGAATGATCCTAGGGATTTTCTACCCTTAGAGGCCCAAAGTGAAGTCAAGGGCTCCCTCAACCTACCCCTAGTGGACAAGGTTCAATTGAATCCAAGAAGCCCAAGGATAAACAAAGAACAAACTCAAAGTGATGTTGAAGAGGCTAGTACGGCCATGGTACCACATAATGGTCATGTTGTCAGAAGAAAATTCACAGAGTCCAAGTCTTATGATTCAAGTTTAGTAGCATGACTGTGCAATGCAACATGGCTATACTAACATGACCCAAAATGGTCATGCTTCCCAGTACGGTCGTGTTGCTAAGAAGACAGAATGCTTGTGCTTCTTAGAACGACCAACACTCCCTGAAGCCAAAATGGTCGTGGCGACCACCGCGGTCGTGATGACCACTACAGTCATATCACCAACTAGCATAAAATGCCAAAACTCCCAAACTTAAGCCACATTTCCACCTTGCTTGTTCCACTCCACCATGGGTGTGTTCATCCCTACCCACCACGATCGTGCTACTCACAAGCCTAGCTACACTTCGCCACTGCATTCCCTATTTTACCCCTACTTAACCTAATACTCCCCACCACCTATATATACATAGGTGGCAGATGGAGCCCAAGGCTAGCCACCCCTAGCTACCTTCTAGATCCCCATTTTCACTCCTTAGCCATTACATCCTCATTCCACCTCCATTTCACCATTTCCACCACAAAAAACCTAGTTTCTTAGGGTTTTGGCCACTTTCCACCATATTTCCATGCCACTTCACCTTAGAGGAGAGGACACCCTTGCAACAGTTGGAGAAGAGGGTTCATTCATCTACACTGAGGTCCATGGCTACTTCTACCTCGTTCTCCTCTCTTTTGTATTTTCCATTTTCATGAGTAGTTAGGCCCCTTAGGTTGGCTGATTGGGGTCAAAAATGTTACTTTGATACCATGTTGGGGTAAAGTGATATGTAAACATTGTAATTTCGTTTTCTAATGATTATGTTCTAATTATATCTCATTTCCCATAAATTACTTTGTGGTTTGTGCTTGAAATCACCTAGATTCTAGGAAAATTGCTTATATCTGGCTCTTTTTGTGAATTGCTCCTAAATCCAGTTAATGGGTCCCTATTTAGATATTCACCTTCTACATGTTAATCAATTCTCCTACACCTAGGTATGAGATCTAAGTAGCTAGTTGTAAAGAAGAGAAATCACTTCTCTACTAATAATGGCAAACAAAAGACCAATGAATAACAACTGAATAAAATAACAATGACTATATTCAATTTATATAAAGGGTACATCAAAATTGTACCAATAAGGGTGCACATGATATATACAACAAAATATGGATCTTAAGATAGAGGGAAACTAAACTACATCACTCCAAGAAATAACTTAAGGGATAGGTCCAAGATGAAAGGATGAACTCCTTATCCCTAATCTTAGGTTGGTTCATCTTGCTCCTACTGCGCACTCTGATCCTAATCCTGGGTGTATGGAATCACCCAAAAAGAGGAGAAATAAAGTATGTATCAATTAAAGAAACAATGACAATTATAAACCAAAATATTGCATGATAAAGATTTACTATGCTAAGAGGGTCAAAAGTATGAGGCATGTAATAAATAAGAAGTCTGCCATGATAAATAATAATAAAGTTGCATGCATGAATAACATTATGACTACAAAAAACTAATATAGGTTATGAGGCACCTACTTAATCTCAACCAATAGGTGAGGGAGAGTAACACCTTCCCAAACACCTAAATATATATAAAATGGGGAGAGAAATCACATTCCCCTGGGAGAAATAACACATGCCGAACTATTGATGGTTGTACACGTGCACTACATTAGTTATTTAGTCAATAATTCATCATGCTGAGTAAATTAAATTGGCAGAGTGGAAATAAAATCAATATAGTAGTGGGGTTTAAAACCCACAAAGTAATTGAAGTAAAGGTACCAAACCAAGGCACTAAAAAGATTAAAGGCTAAGGTTATGCCTCATTGGAAATATTAGGGTGGGATATCAAAATTCCCAATTGAAGGAACAAGTGTACACATTCATGCATAAATAGGAATGCACATACATAGGATCGCACATACCTTAATGTAGAATCCTAATTATCTCTTTCACCAACTCGGTTGTATCCAAGACCTCTTTAACCTAATTACAATATATATATATATATATATATATATATATATATATATATATATATATATATATATATATGTGTGTGTGTGTGTGTGTGTGTGTGTGTGTGTATTAGGGTTTCACATATCATAAAGTGTAAGTAAATCCAATTTGGACCTTTTAGGAAAACCTTCTATTTAGGACTCTAAACTTGGACCAACCGATCAATTGGATTCTCCTGATTAAGAAAACATATTTATTTATTAAATTTGGAGTTAAAATGAATTAGTTATCAATTTTAGGGCTTTTATATAATTGAAATGGTTTTATAGTAAACATCAAAATAGATACACAAAACATGACTTGAAAACCCTGAAATCAGATTCTACTCAAAAAATTCTTTGCAATGAATATTTATTTGTATTTTTTCTGAGCAACCTATGATTTACTATGAATTTATGAAAAATAGACCAATCAGAAAGTGAGAAAAAAACACATGTATAATTCCCATTCAGGGGTCATTTGACCCGGGCCCTTACTGACCTGGGCCAATCGAAGGTTGTCGGTTGGCACAGGGGCTTGACCCAGTGAATCATTAGTCAAACGAGGTAGAGAAAATAAAATCTCCAAAATACCCTTGGGAGATTAATCAACTGATTGAAATGGTGTGGACACCTAGATCTTTTCAAGACCTGGGATCTTTCTCTTCGTGAGTTGTGACTATGGTGTGAGCACGCCTACTGGAGATGTAGATTGTGATCATAACATGGGAAACCCAGTTGTTTAAGGAAATCTGAGGATGTCGACGAGTTCTCCTTGACTTAAGAAAGTCAGGGAGCCAAAGAAAGGGTCGGGAGAGCCACAGGTTGCTGGGGAAAAGCAGAGGGCTGAAGAGGCGATCAAGGGTCCAAAACTAAGGAAAAATAGTTCAAAACAACTAAGTGATGACTCGAAAATGATTGTGGAGGCAAAGTGCGGTCAACATATAGGTTTGTGTGATTGGAGGTGCCAAAACAACGAGGCGCTTGATCGTCAGCGAGGGATCAAACCTGAGCTATAGGACCCAGTGTTGTGGAAAAACTCAAGGCAAACTTGTAATGGGAAAACAAAGGAGAATGGTCGAGGATGCTTATCGTCTAGTAAATTGTGCAAGAGGCATATGGGATGACTACGGAGGGGATGAGTTCACCGGAGAGCAAGGTCAAGCAGGTCAGGGGCCTTCGGGGAAGACCGTGTGAAATTGAAAGAGGAGGAGAGTGGGGTGATGATTGATGGGCCTTTTGGGCCTTTTACATAGGGGTGAGGAGTGTCATAGTGGCATCTGTAAACTTCCATCAGAGAATGGCCACGAGCTCGATTTGGGCATTTCATCAAATGGACGAGATGGAGAATGAGTTAGGGCTCATTTGAAACGGTAGAGAGAGACGAAGTCGATGGACTAAGAATTTCATCAAACGTAGGTGTGTAGAGGGATAAAGGGATCGAGGAATTAAGGCCTGAGAAACAGCTGTGAAACGATTACAGGTCATGAGGTTAGGGAAGAGGTCCAGGCCGTTGGATCTATTATTAGATCACACGATCAAATAGCAACCATTCGATGAGCCTGGGTGATACAAGTAACGTGTGATGGAGAGAAAATAATAGAACTATAGTGCTACATATCACATTAATGAAATCATATTAAAACCATAGTTACACTATATTCAAATGAATTTAATTCATTTGGAGGGTCAAACTTGGGTCAAATGACCTCAAATTTGGACCATCAACCAAGTTTAATATCTATAGTAATGATATACATTTCAATTTTCATTTTGCATAAGAATTGACCCATAACCACTATATTGGCCATTAATATATATATATATATATATTAATGTATTAAAAGTGTGAACTAATATAAAAAGGTTTTCTAATTAAATCTTTAGGTGAATATTCAAGATAGGCAACATATATTAATTTCAAGAGTCATATCTCACCACATTATTCTCTTTTGATGTTTTATTGTCACATGGTAGGAGAGAGAAAAAGAAGAGGATTATTCTCTCATTAACTAACTCAATACCACATTATTTATCGTTTCTTGTCTCAAAAGCCATACAAACTCTAAATTTATATAATCGACTAATTGTCTCTCGCTAGTAGTCATTTTGCATTATTAGACTCTAATGAAAACACTAATTGAGGTATTTGTGCACATACCCATTCATTGTAATAAATGTGAGTCAAATATAATTCAAACCATTAATTATTGCTCAATTTCAACATTGGGGACAAAGAGGATACAAAAGATAGGAAAATTTAGGAAAAAAACCCAAAAAGGATATGAAGGAAATAAAATTTTGAAAATGGGTTAAACTACAAATGAACCCAAGTTTTGTTATGTTGCAGCACTCCACCCCTTAAAGAGGATTTCATCCCCAAAATCTCAATAAGAGGGGAGGGTGAGTACGTAGCATGCCAACACTAAGCAACTAGGTGGTTACCTCTAATCTATGGTACTCCACAAGCTCCACTCACAAGTCGGTTCTCATGGTTCGCTAAGGGTTCCACTATTAAGTTTACCTTTTATCAAATATGACACAATAAACATTTTGGCTTATTAACATTATCCTTCATTTTGAAATTACATCATCCTTATTATTCTATTAATTATGTCATGTTATATTCACATTATTGTCAAAATAATTACATCTTGACATTATGCACAATTGATATGTATTTCTTATTTACTCATTAAAAATTATAAGCACGGTTAGGGTTTACTCACTTATTCCAACATCTACTAAATACTAGTTCATTATTCTTAATAATATGGATTTAGATTCCATTATCCTTATATTATCACCAAATTGAACTATATCATTTTATTTTGCATGAAGTAGATAATTTATCCAATTTGTTACTACGTCTATAATTAATCAAAATAATATCACATTAATTGCTTATCTCTATATCATACATTGTCACATTACCTTTCATACTCATATCAATGTCATCATTAATCATTACCCATATTTATTCACTTCTTATTAGTGATTATGCACTTTTAACACCACATTAAGCATACATGCATATTTATGAAAATACAGTTACTCTTTATCACATTTTAGTCGTTATATGTATTTTAGTGAATAAGGTGGAACATATTTCTTGTTAATGAATTGATTCTTACACCTAATTATTATTAAGTGATTAATGAAGTGTATTAGAGAATAATGTGATATGCCTTACATATAATGATAACTTGGTTGTATTATGATTAGGTGATTATATAACATTAATGTGCATCAATGTATGTTACATAATTATGTCACCTAATGTTATTAATATATCATGAATGTCATCAAGAGTGCATATATTAAGGTTAAATGATTACATCTCAGGGTTTAGATCAACATGATCGTTACATGTCACCTATACATTCTTAGCATGCATTACTTCCACTTATCTTCTCATCATATCACTAGGGTGACATGGTCAACATTATATGTATTCACAATTAGTGAGTTATTCATATTATGTGAATTAAGAATTTGTTAGGGTTCAAGCGTATGAACTATTCATTAGATGACTTATTATATATTCATTAGTATATAAACAACATGTTAAGTTATAAATATAATTTTTTTGGTTAATTCTAATCATATATGCTCACTAATCTCTTATCTATCGAGTTAGGGTTTCTAATTCTAGAGTAGCTAGATTTCGATGTGTTTTAGGACTCCATCCCCTTAAAAGGATTTCATCCTCAAAATTAGCAATTATGAAATCTATCAAGGTATTACCACAACTACTACTACTACTACTACTACTACACCCCTTAAATGGGTTGACCTACCAGACCTTCTAAGAAAACCTTCGATTTAGGATTCTAAACTTGGATCAACCAACCAACTGGATTCTCCTGATTAAGAAAACATATTTATTTATTAAATTTGGAGTTAAAATGAATTAGTTATCAATTTTAGGAATTTTTATATAATTAAAATGGTGTTTATAATAAACATCAAAATAGAGATGCAAAACATGACCTAAAAACCCTAAAATCAGATTCTACTCAAAAATTCTTTCCAACAAATATTTATTTTTATTTTTTCTGAGAAACCTATGATTTACTATGAATTTATGAAAAATGGACCAATCAAAAACCAAGAAAAAACCACGTGTATGATTCCTATTCAATGGTTATTGGACTCGGGCCCACACTGACCAGGGCCAATCGAAGGTCATCGGTTGGCACAGGGGCTCGCCCCAATGAATCGTTAGTCAAATGAGGTATAGAAAATAAAATATCCAAAATACCCTTGGGAGATTAATCAACTGATTGAAATGGTGAGGACTCCAAGGTCTTTTCAAGACATTGGATCTCTCTTTGCGAGTCACGACTATGGCACGTGCATGCCTACTAGAGATGCAGATTGTGATCATAACGTGGGAAACCTTGTCGATGAGTTTTCCTTGACTTAACAAAGTCAGGGAGCCAAAGAAAGGATCGGGAGAGCCACGGGTTGTCTGGGAAAAGTGGAGAGCCGAAGAGGCGATCGAGGGTCCAAAACCAAGGAAAAATAGTTTGAAATAACTAAGTGATGACTAGAAAATGATCCTGGAAGCAAAGTGAGGTCAACAGATAAGTTTGTGCAATTGGAGAAGAATCAAATTGATGAGGCGCTTGATTGTCATTGAGGGATCAAACCTTAGCTATAGGACCCAGTGGTTTGGGAAAACTCAAGGTAAACTTGTAATGGGAAAACAAGGGAGAATGGTCGAGGATACTTACCGGCTAGTCAATTATGCAAGAGGTACAGGGGATGACTGCGGAGAGGCCGAGTTTGCTGGAGAGCAAGGTCGAGCAGGTCAGGGGCCTTCAGGACAGACCAGGTGAAATTGAAAGAGGAGAGTGGGGTGATGATCGACGGGGCTTTTGGGCCTTTTATATAGTGGTGAGGAGCGTCATAGTGGCATCTGTAAACTTCCATCAAAGAATGGTCGTGAGCCCAATTTGGGTGTTTTGTCAAATGGATGAGATGGAGAATGAGTTAGGGCTTGTTCGAAATGGCAAAGAGAGACAAAGTCGATGGACAAAAAATTTTGTGAAATGGAGGTGTGTAGAAGGAGAAAGGGATCGGGGAATTAAGGCCTGAGAAACAGCCATGAAATAGCTACAGGTTGTGAGGTTAGGGATGAGGTCCAGGCTGTTGGATCCATTATTAGATCACACGATCAAATAGCAACCGTCCGATGTGAGCGGGTGATACAAGTAATGTGTGACGATGATAAAATAACAAAACTATAGTGCTACAAATCATATTAATGAAATCGTATTAAAAACATAGTTACATTATATTCAAACAAATTTAATTCATTTAGAGGGACAAACATGGGTCAAATGACCTCATATTTGGACCATAGACCAAGTTTAATGTCTAAAATAATGATACACATTTAGATTTTCGTTTTGCATAAGATTTGACCCATAACCATTATATTGTCCATATATATATATATATATATATACACACATATATATATATTAATGTATGAAAATGATGAACTAATATAAAAGGGTTTTCTAATTAAATCTTTGGGTGAATATTCGAGATAGGCAACATATATGAATTTCAAGAGTCATATCTCACCACATTATTCTCTTTTAATGGTTTATTGCCACATAGGAGGAGAGAGAAAAAAAGAGGATTATTCTCTCATTAACTAACTCAATACCACATTATTTATCATTTCTTGTCTCAAAAGCCATACAAAATATAAATTAATATACTCTACTAATTGTCTCTCTCTAGTGGTCATTTTGCATTATTATACTCTAATTAAAACACTAATTGAGGTATTTGTGCACAAACCCATTCATTGTGATTAATGTGAGTCAAATATAATTCAAACCATTAAGTATTGCTCAATTTCAACATTGGGCACAAAGAGGATAGAAAAGATAGGAAAATTTAGGAAAAAGGCCAAAAAGGATATGAAGGAAATAAAATCTTGAAAATGGGTTAAATTGTAGATGAACCCAAGTTTCGATATGTTACATCACTCCACCCCTTAAAGTGGATTTCATCCCCAAAATCTCAACAAGAGGGAAGGGTGAGTACGTAACATCCCAACACTAAGCAACTAGGTGGTTACCTCTAATCTATGGTACTTCACATGCTCCACTCATAAGTCAGGTTCTCATGGTTTGCTAAGGGTTCCACTATTAAGATTACCTTTTATCAAATATGACACAATAAACATTTTGGCTTATTAGCGTTATCTTCACTTTGAAATTACATCATCCTTATTATTCTATCATTTGTATCGTGTTATATTCACATTGTTGTCAAAATAATTACATCTTGACATTATGCACAATTGATATGTATTTCTTATTTACTCATTAAGAATTTTAAGCAAAATTAGGGTTTACTCACTTATTCCAACATCTACTAATATACTAGTTGATTATTCTTAATAATGTGGATTTATATTCCATCATCCTTATATTATCATCAAATTGAACTATATCATTTTGTTTTGTATAGGAGTATTTAGTGTAATTAGCTTGGAGCCTTCTCCAAGATAGAACGTAGGTGATTTGAGGTTTAAAACCTCACTTCCATCTTCCATTACTACCCTTAGCCCTTAATTAACCCAAGAGTTCCTATCCTAGAAGCCTAGGCTTGAATTGATCCTAATTGAATTACACCTAAACCCTAATTGAAGTGAGCCTTGTAAGGGTGGGTAAGAGGTGTTAGGTACAGTTCACCTATTCACACTTACCCTATCCATGGCCCATTAGTAGTTTAGGGAAATTCATTAGCATCTAACTTGTTGTTTGGTTTGGTAATTTAAACAAAAGAATAATGTTGACATATTATCCCCCCAACCCAATTGACAAGTGCATCCCCCAAATATCCAACACTTCTCTTGATTGTATTAAAACCCTAATTGCCTTCTTCCTTAGCAAGTATTAGCTTAATTAGATCTTTACTTGCTTATTTAGTTCATTGCCTTGCTCTTGACTTGTTCTTGATATTTTAGGTCTTCAGTTGCTCTTTTCTTAGTTTGCTAGATTAGTGTAGTTTAGATCTCTTCTTTCCTGCCTTAGTGTCATTTGCTCTTTTCTTGCTCCTTTCATTACTTGTCTTGGAATTTCTTGCTCATTAGAACTAATTCTCTAGGGTAATTTAGGTTTTGATTGTTGTTTGTTCTCCTTTACTTGGTTGTTCACTATTAGTGTAATAAATCAAAATCCACCCTTGAACCCTAGACTCTGCAATAGGAACTTAGCCAAAACTATCCTAGCTCTATTGTCCCTACTATAACACGACCTTGTCCACTTGCAGGTATAGTATGTTAGTTTATGTTAATGATCCTTGTAGGGATTTATAAATTCAAAAGATCCCAAGTGTGTTTGAAAACCTCTTAGGGTTGCATCTAGTCACCATTCAGTTGATTAGTGTGTGACCCTAGGAAAAATGCACCAAGATTTCTGGCTTCGTTGCCAGGGAAAAAGGTGCTTGGCCTAGCTAGTTAGTTTTTCTTTGGTCTTTTCTATTACCCTCATCATTGTTATTATTTATTCTCTGTATTATTCATGCATATTGTTTAGCTAACTTGTCCTATTTTGTTTAGTTGGGCCTTGTTCATGTGAAAACAACATGGAGAAGACAGGTTGGAAGGCAAAAATGCACTTCACAAGCCACTCCAAGAGTACTTCATGCCTAGGAACTACAAATCACCAATTGCTAGTAGAGTTGATCAAATGCCTGGGGAGAAATTCTCCATCCCTCCATGTCTTCTTGAGCTCCTTCCCACCTTCTACAGCTCAGAGAGTGAGAACCCCTACAAGCACTTGGACTCCTTTCTTGAACTATGATCTACCTTCCGGACGTCGATAGCCAGTGATGACTCAATCAGTTTGACCTTGTTCTCATTCTCCCTCAAAGACAAAGCCAGAGATTGGTATGATTTGAGAAGGGACATCATGAGTTGGGAAGATATGAAGAATGACTTCTTAAGGAAAGTATACTCCATGGGAAGGTTAACACAGATGTGGTGTACCATAGTGAGTTTCACTCAAGTGGATAATGAGTGGTTCCATGATGCTTGGGAAAGATTTCAAAAGATGTTGAGAGAGTGCACACACCATGAGATCCCTTTATGGCAGCTAATTCAATATTTTTACTCTGGTCTCTCTCTAATCAGTCAAGCTATAGTGGATTCTTCTTATGGAGGAGCTTTTATGGCTAAGCCACCTGAGGAAACATGGCCCTTATTTGAGCAGTTAGTGGAAAGTTCAAGGATCGAGATTCTAGCATGATGAATGATGGTGACCGCCCCTTTGGTGTGACATCTCTAGCTCAAAGTGATTCAAGCCCACAAATGGTGAAGATTCTTGGATACATGGTGAACTTTATGAAGAACCAAGTGGGAAATTTTCCTTGTCACTCAGTTAATGTGGTTGAGTCCTTTGGTGAAGAATTGAAGACACCTCATCTTTATAGATACCTAGAACAACAAAGTCCGAGATATAGCTCAATGTTTGAGGATGAAGTTCTATATAGGTTGAAAAGATTTGATGATGTGCAAATGAATGTGATAAAGCTTGAAAAAAAAGTGGAGCATCTCTCTTCAATACTTTCTCTACAAACAGAAGCAAAGCTATCTTCCCAAACCATAATGAACTTCAATGAAGAAAGTGGACCAATGAATTCCTCTCAAGTTTTCTATAGTCCGCCTCCAATTCAAGTGCATCCCACTTATCATCTCCAAGGCCATCCCAGGCCTTATACACCTCCTCCCCCTCCATCAGCACAACTGTCCCACCACTTCACTTACCAACCTCAATTTTCTACTCCACCTCAATTCCAACACAAAGTATCACCTCCACCTCCTCCACAGCCACAACAAGCTCTCCCTCTCCACCATGATCAAGGAAGTGATGTGATAGTTTGAAGGAGTGGAAAATCTCTTGAGCACCCACAAGTCAAGGAAATGTTGATAAAACAAGGCAAAGGCATCACAACAGTGATATTGTGATCGAATTTGCAAAAGATGATTTGGTGCCACCTCATGTTGAGTATATGATACCTTTTGTTTCACCTTCTACTCCTATTTACAGGTTCTACAGTTCCACCCTTGATCCTGAAGTCCCTCATGTCATGCCACAAGAAGGATATTTTTCAAAAGCAAGTGAGACACCATTCTCAAAAGAATAGGATGAGCCACTGGAAGTAAAAAGGAGGCAGAAGCACAATGTCGACATTCTATATGTGTTTCTCCAAGTGAACATGAACATTATATTATTTGATTCTATCAAGTAGATTCCATCTTATGCTAATTTTCTCAAGAACTTATTTACCAGTGAAAAGGAAGTCAATGGGGAAAATGCCTAAGAAAATCAAGTTGACTGAACAAGTGAGATCTATCATCCAACACTCACTCCTCTTAAAGAGGAAAGACCCAGGAGCCCCACTCATACCTAGATACATAGGGGGACATCACACAGACCGATCCCTACTTAATTTGGGATCTTATGTGAATTTGATGCCATATAGTGTCTATGTTGAGATGGGGCTAGGCAAGTTGAAACTAGCTCATCACACTCTCCAATTGGTGGATCACTCCATCAAAGTGCCTAGAGGAAGAGTGGATGATATTTTGGTGATGATAGACAAAGAAAGGGCTACAATATTCATGGATGGTTTTATTGTTCTTGGCATAGACACAGAGGATAGGAAGACTTTCATCATCTTGGAAAAACTGTTCTTATATATAGGTAATGCTACATGTGTATAGTGGAACAATGACAGTCTCTTTCATGGATATGAAGATAAATATCAACATGTACAAGACCCCAACCCGACAAAATTAAGATGAGGATATTGGACATGGTCACTTGAAGAGTCTGACTGATCATTTGAAAGAAGGAGATCCGGATGGAAGACCTCATAATAGCTTTTGTGGTCAATGGTACAAAGAACACATGTTGAATGCAAATGAGGAATGTATCTATTGTAAGAGTGGACACATGATGATCAGAATGGATGGATGATGCCAGAATCAAAAATCCCAGATGAAGACATGAAACTTATAGCTAGTGGGAGGAAACCCACCTAGGTTTGGGGAATTTTTCACCCAACCTTCCATTTTTGGTACTTTTGGTTAATTTTACACTTTTCCAAGATAGAAAACACACATTTGTTTTTAATAGTTTTTGTTTATCTATAAGATGTGCAGGTGAAAGCAATGGTGAAATAAGAAACTTGAATGAAATTTAAAAAAAATATTCATGAAAAATCACTTTTGATCAAAGATTTGGTGTTTTGATGAAGTTTAAATTGAAATCACCTACTATAGTGCCACACCATGGTCGTGGTATAATGAAAGGCATGTGGTGAAACACTCAAATTCACAGAGATATTAGGAAGAAATCTAAAGAAATAAAGGAAAGTTTGAACTAGGTCAGATGATCATGCGGTGTAGCACGGTAGTGTGGCATGCCAGACACCACGGTCGTGTAGCCAAGACCCAACATGGTCGTGCCGTGTTGGCCCCCGACCTAGGCAACTTAAGTCAGTAGTTCAACAACTTTATAATCACTCCTTCATTCAAACTTCTATGACATGGCATGGCCATTCTACAACTCCAACACTATGCAGCGACCCACCAGCCTTCTTCAACCCTCGATTCTTACCCTTTCACCTCCAAACCACCACCAATCATTCCCTCATTATTTCCCCTACCTCCATCCACCAATTTCACCCCTTTTCTTCCACCAAACCCCCCTATATCTCCATTCCACGACAATAGTCTAGATTTTTGAAAAACCTAATTGCCTCCCCTTACTTCACCAAAATTTTCCCAGGCTAAAGAAAATCACCAAGCAAGTGTTGTCAAAGACCAAGGTGGCCATATCCTATGGACTTAGTCTAAAAAATGTCTCTTCTTCAGCCCAAGTGGCATATCTCTCTCCTCCATTTCCATTGTCTACCTCCTATTCTCACAAATAAATACATCTTATGGCGGTGACTTACTTGGATACAATAATAGACCCCATGGTGAGAAGAGTTCACAACTTGACCACCCAGTAGAGGTGGGTTAGCATCCCGACAATCCATTTCTTATAGGGAAGCACCACCACCTTCTCCGGCTCATCCTTCTACTTCAGTGGTCTGACCATCAACCTCATCCTGGCCTTCAACCTCCACAACTTCGCAGCCATAGCCCAATCACAAGCACAAAGGTGGCTACTTTTGGATGGTGAGGATGAGGTTATGCAAGATGTATCACATGAGGAAGCAACCGAAGTGAGAAGCAGGCAGGTGAAGAAACCAAAGCACCTAGAGTGCTTGATGCATATGGTGATAGCTACCCGCTACACATTACAGGAGACAATGGAGGTTCTAGGTTTCTTCACGTATAACCAGGGTGTTAATGGAAGCATGGGCTTATTTGAGATTCTAATGACAGTGCAGGAGACATGTGTAGAGTTGACACACCAGTTCTTTGCCACACTAAAGAAGGTCTCCAATGATGGGAAAGATGTCATTCAAGTTAGAATTGAAGATAGAAGTTGGGTCCTTACCTCATCCATTCTAAAAAGAATTTTGCTCCTAGTGATGAGATGGAAGTCCTCCTAGCCAAGGGAGGAGAGATAAAGATTCAAGTTCTAGCTACACTACCATGTGGAAGAAATTCAATGGTCATAGCAACTTTGTTGCGGGGAAGTAAAATACGAACTTGATCGAAAACCCATTTCTTTGCTATGATCAGAAAGTTCTAGCTAATACCATCTTTGGCAGGTATGAAAATTAGGGAAGTTGCACAAAAAAGAATTTGTTTGTTTTGAGGTAGATGACAAAGGCCAGGCATGTGAACTTGGGAGCATTGTATTGATCATTTGAGAATAGTCCCCTCTAAGAGTAAGAATCCATTTATTATGGGAGGGATTGCCCCTGGATCATGATGTTTCTAGATACACCAAGGTAGAGGGGGAAATATGGTGGACATGTAGTATCTTGTCTGTTCTTCCATGATTGCAATAGATGATCAAAAAATCATATATCAGGTCAACCCCCCATATGCAGGCATCTCACTAGAGATATCCTACCATGTTGCACCTCTCCTAGGTGAGTATGGCCCGACTCCAGAGTTCTTGGATACAATGAGGAGATGGGAAGAGAAGCATCCCCGTTTGAGTAGCCAGAGGTTGTGATATTGCCTGAGTAGGAGAGTCATAGGCAACTACTAAGTGGAGGAGCATAATGGAGGAGAGAGAGAGGCCCGTAGAGTGAGGAGATGAGAGGTAGAGGCGATGGAGCCATAGAAGCCCACAGTGAATGCATATGATATGCTACTATACATGTGTAGTCATAGGGTATACAGAGGATGCATGATGGTATCTTGAGGGCATAGAAGGGTTTCTAGCGCACGTAGGATGCATTGTGGTTGGATCATTAGTAGATTCACCATCAGATCAACCATATGTATCATTTTGAGCATGCCTAGGTCCAGAGGAACCCCCAATGGGGAAAGATTGGTGGGCTGCAGTGCTCGTGTATGAGGACATCTACCCGCCTCCACAGACAAACTACTAGGGAAGTTACTACTAGTATCCTCCACCATAGGGAGGAGCACCATCGAAGCCACAATAGGAGCTAAGATCATCTACTCTATCACTCCTAGGCTTTAGTGTCATGCTCATGACAATATGATTCAAAAGTTTGGGGTGGTAGGGTGGTATGCCTTCATTTCACTATTTTTACATTTCATCCTGCCATTTAATTTTATTTTCTTTTTTTTGCTATCTAGTTTATATGTTTGCTCTCTTTGCATACTTACATTCCCTGTAGTTCACTTTCTTGCAATTTTTGCATAATTTTCAAAATTTTACCATGCGCTACATTTCATGCAAACGTTTGTAATTTTTGCATGTTTTAGCTAGGATTTTCTTGTTTCTTGCTTTATGTTCCATAATTTAGGCATAGTTGTGATTGAAGGAAGTTTGCCATTTTGGCCAAATTTACCCAAATTTGGAAATTCTTGCCTAAAAGCATGTATTGACCTAATGTGTACTTGTTAAAGTGAAAATTTTAATCTTTGACAAATGTATGCCACATTATCATGATCTATGCTAAATGGCCTCAGTCTTGACTCGTTCATGTAAATCACCTCTCTCATGCTTGTGAATTGTTTGGTAGAATTGTGATTTAAGCAAGGCGTAAATGCTTAGGGTTTTGTAGAATCTCATGATAAAAAAGTGGTTTCAATATTGCTCATTCATGTGGTGTCTCATTACTTAATAAAATTGTTGGAGTAGCTTTCATGCAGGAGATCTCATGTTGAAATCCATACTAGC
Organism: Alisma plantago-aquatica; assembly: GCA_963693085.1. Classification (NCBI taxonomy): domain Eukaryota; kingdom Viridiplantae; phylum Streptophyta; class Magnoliopsida; order Alismatales; family Alismataceae; genus Alisma; species Alisma plantago-aquatica. The sequence goes on along the minus strand of OY856409.1, from coordinate 470,872,865 downwards.
AACCCTTATTTGACTCATTTTTCTTTTATCATCTTCTTACCTCTCTACCTCGTGAAAGGATGCCAAAGCACACACATTTAGCCTTGGACACCTCCAGTTTGGGGTGGCCATATCTATATTCTCCCCGCTTCTTTCTCACACTATATGCCCTAACTACACCAAGGGCAAAGAAAAAGAAAAGAAGAAAAAAAATGCAAAAATGAAAAATAAAAGATGATCCTATGTAATAAAATATAAATAAAGAAAAGATGAATGCTCCTATGTAACATCACTCTAAACTCTTACCTCAACCCTTTCTTCCATTTGCATGCCCATTGAGATAGGAAACATCAAACCTAGCTCATTTTGCCCTTTTTTCTGCCATGTGGGTCACTTGATGTGGATTGACATATGAGATTGAATACATGAATGTAAAACAACAACTTAGTCATTTTTTTATCTTCACCACCATGAAACAATTTACCTAGAGTTATTTGACAGCCATATGGATTGATTGTCTATTCTATGCTCTATATGTGAAGTTTGTATGCTCAGTGCTTTAATCATGATTGGTTTGTGAAAGAGGATAGGAGAGAGGTGGAATACATGTACTTAGTCATCATTCAGCCCATTTAGTCTATAAACATCTGTTGCACTGCATTTATCATTTCTTGCTTGTTGAAAAATTGAAGAGAGATCAAGCTGGAGCATACTTGAGGACAAGTATGTTTTAAGTTTGGGGTGGTTATGCAACCCTATTTTAGGGCTTCATCTTGTGTGTTTTTGCACTTTAATCACATCTATACCTGTTAGATTACATGTTACTCCCTCAATATGTGTTTTATCATCAAATGCACTTATGAACATTCTTTGCATGTATATCGTGTACTGGGACCATGCTTGGATGTATGAGAGAGAGTGTGTGTGATCCTAGGGTTTCTATACCCTTAGAGAGTCCCAAAGTGAAGTTAAGTGCTCCCTCAACCTACCCCTAGTGGCCAAGGATCAATTGAAGAAAGGAAGTCCAAGGATGAACAAAGAACTAAATCAAAGTGCTGCTAAAGAGACCAACACAATCTTGGTACCATAGAATAGTCGTGTTGGACCAAAAAAATTCATAGAGTACAAGTTTTGATATCCAAGTTCAGTAGCATGAAGACCCAGAATGGTCGTGCTACCAAGCACGGCTGTGTTGCCAAGAAGATAGAATGCCATTGCTGCTCAGAACTGTCAGCACTCCCTCAAGCCAAAATGGCCACGGTGACCACCACGACCATGCTACCAGTGCCTCACCACGACCGTGGAGACCACCACAACTGTGCCACCAGCCAGCCAAAATTCCCAAAACTCCATGACTTCAAACCACATTTCCACCTCGCCCATTCCACACCACCATGGGTGTGTTCACCCCTACCCACCATGATTGTGTTTCCCAGCACACTCATGCTACTCACAGACCTAGCTATACTTTTCCACTGCATTCCCTATTCTTACCCTACTTAACCTAATGCTTCCCCACCAGCTATACTAGGTGGTGGCTGGAGCCCAAGGTTAGCTACCCATAGCTATCTTCTAGCTCCCCATTTTTGCCCCTTAGCCATTTCATCAGCATTCCAACTCCATTTCACCATTTCCACCACCAAAATCCTAGTTTCTTAGGATTTTGGACACTTTCCACCATCTTTCCATGAAACATCACCTTGGAGGAGGGAGGAGGATACCCATGCAGTAGATGGAGAGGAGGATTCCTTCATCTACACTGAGATCCATGGCTACTTCTGTGATGCCCATCTCCACACAAAGTAAGATTACTCAAAACAAAATGCGAAACTAATACTAAACATCTAGATAACCATAAAATAGGGTAAATTATAAGAGATTTCTTTTTATCACATAAGCGGAACCCTATTACATCTGAGTCCACATGGAGCCACCCGCATTACATATTATGTCACAAGATATACACATTTCACAGTTCAAGGGCTACATGCCACCAACCTGTTTATATGTACATGCCATATCTGTGCAACCATAGCATATATCCAAAACATGTGTTGATATATAAAACCATAAAAACTTCTGGAGGACCTGAGAGTATAGGTACGACACATAGGAATCTATTAAAAAAACTAGCAGCATGTCCAACCTTTAACAGCTATTTCTCCTCTTGCTGCTCAGCCTCAAACCGCACAATATCTAGCACATCATGCATGAATACTTAAAAGATGTGCAAACCCACAAGGTGAGACCAACGTCCCAGCAAGAGATATAACTCTCAGTCAATAACTTTTATAAGCACAAGTAGATTAAAGCAGCAAGATAACATTATTATCAGGTTGAGAAGATTCAACTAAATGGCATACATATAGAAGTTAATATAGGTTAAGCAGTTTAGACATATACAACTGATAAGTAGAACATCTTATAACTTTAGAAGGAATATGAAGAACATGTATAATAGTTGATTTCTCTTACCACATTATAATTCAAGAAATTAGTACAAGAGATAAGGCAAAGGCTCATCCAATGTGAGTCATGTTTAGACCTAAGCAAATATATTACATGGTTGTATTACAACATTTATTATGCCCTAAGGAGATGTGGTATACCACTCACGCTCCAACTGACCACTGCTAAGTCGAAATTAGTTCCATGCAAGATCTAGGAGGACCCAGACTCCTATGATCTCCCACACCCTTGATCAATCTGAGTCCACCACAGTGACATATGAAGTTCAACTGCAAAACAGTCTAGTCTTCCATGGTATATAGGCACAACACTAGTGAAAATTGAGTTACGATCATAGCCGCACTCCTGCCAAGGTATGACCGTAGCCTTCCTCAAATTATATCATATGTGTATACTGAATTACATCACTGAGATACAACCTCGACTGTTCTCATGCCATGGTATGACCACAACCAATCATGTGAAATGCATATACTCAACACTATACGACTCCAATCTTCCACTGAGGGAGAACCCATTTCACCATCCAGTAAGTATTGACATTGGAGATGGATCTATGGCATAGGGAAACAACATGATTAGGGTTTCACTTGATTAATTAAGCCAAATGGGTATGTTTTAGCATCAATCAAGTTACAACGTATAAGCCCTAAATAGATTCTACATATATAAGGGTATGTTACAACTCCATAAGATATAAAATGTATAAAGTAAGAACTTGTCAGAACATCACTTGATATCATTGTCATACAAGGCCATTAGTATTTTCATATTACTAGAGGATATCAATACCTCGTCACATCACTGGAGGATATCACCTCATGCTAGGAAAAAGCCTCTGGCAGGTCATAAGACCTAATCACATAGTTCTTGTACATGTATCTCATCATGCCTCATAAAGTCTCACAATCCTTATCATGTGTCATATCAAACACACCATAGCATTCAATAGATATGACATTCATTCCACCTGCAAGGTTAGGATTACACAAGTAGGAGAGAGAAACAAAGTATTATCATTGCATACTACCATTTTGCACAAGGTAGAAAACTATATCATAGTCCCATATTAGGGTTAGGTATTTGATTTTGTAACCAATTAGGGTTTCCAAACAACATTTATTATCAAACCCTAGATACATCACTATTTCCCACATTCTTGGACACCCTTTTAGTCCACCATTATCATCACTAGGTAACAAAACATAGGAACCATATGTCCATGGATTATCATTGGTCAAAGAAAGTGTTAGGTCACAAATCATGCAATCGAAGAGCATATGGCCTTATGGTCTAAGACCATCCTTAAAAAAAGTGACCGAAGATAACTCTATCACATCAGTGGTTGAAGATCACCAATCCATGCAACCTAAGAGAACACTTCACATCATTGTTCGAAGTCCAAGACCTTAGGTCAAACACCACTAGGTCGAAGGGAAAACATGTCAAGGGCAATCAGGTCGAAGTTCACATCAGCGACCAAGAACATCACACCCATTCTCATGGATTGAAGATCAGGGTCAAGCCAATTGACCAAACAATGAGAACCATCTCAACAATTGTCAAGCTTCACCAAACCTTCAACAACTTGAAACATAGCATGAATGACATCTTAGAGAAAAAACCACTATCAAAGCATGATCAAAATAGGTGGTTATCATCTTGAAAGTTGAAACTTCAAGAAAAGAAGTTTGTTAAGGAAAAACATGTTCAAAACCCTAGAATCAAGCATCATATAAGGTCAACATGAAGACCATGAGATGATAGATGAAAAGACAAGATTCAAGCACATGTAATCAGAACCAAACTTTATTTCATGCAAAATAACCAAACCAAGAACCAAGACAACAAAACTAAGGTCGAGTTGCATGTAAAACCATCATCATCCCCACCACTTAGATTTCAGGCATATGCATTAGGTTTTGGGTAAAGGAACAAATACATGCAAGATCATTATAGGGATTCAAACTCTAACAAGATATCATCATCACTAGTATATGATCACATTTTAGGAATAAGCTTTGCATGTAGAATTAAAGTTCAATAATAGTAGGGGAAAGAGTTATATAACCCACCTTAGATGAGGGTGCAACCAGCTCCAAGCAAGAGAGAGCCTAGCTTTGGTCACCTCCATGACCAAGCTAGTCACCACATCAAAAGATAAGAAAAAATTAGGTAAAAGGGCAAGAAGGAGAACCAAAACTTCTAGGTCAAAAAGAACAAAAAGGAAGAAGGAGAAGATCTTCATCCCACTTACATACTACCATGGAGAACCATGGATTCAACCTCTATGGGGAGAAGTTTCTCAAAACACCACCATTAAGAACCATGGGTTTGGTGAAGATAAGAGAAAAAGGTATGGTTTTGCAAAGAAACAAAATCAAGAAAACGGGTCCCTTACCAAGGATCAAAGATCACCAACAAAGAAACATGAGATGATTCTCCAACTCAAGATCTCCACATGCAAGATAAATTTTGAAAACCAAAGCAAGTCAGTGACCTCACTTGGTCCTAGAGGACCATCGACCGAAGGAAACATGGCCACAAAGGCTCATGGTCGAAGTGAAACCAGTCAACCAAACACTTGAAATCCTAGGCCATCTTTGACCCAAAAGGGAGTTCTAACCCTCTTCGACTGAAGAGAACTCCACCAAACACTCCAACCATCTTCAACCATAGAGAAAACATTAAGAAGAATCAAGGATGGTTGCTAAAAAACCAAGATCATCAGTGGTCAACACAAGGTCAATACTAACATAGGGCATCCAAGCAAACCCTAGAAACAACACTCAAGATGTCACCACTTCTCCCCTCATCAAACCAAGGCACAAAAGGCTCCCCAAAGCACCATCCTCCCTCTCACAGTGATAACACATGTGAGGAACATCCAACATGTGACAAATTGCAAGATAACCCCTCAACATGGGTAAATTGCAACTTGGTCCCAAACAAGCACACATATAACGAAACTAGTTCAAACATCATCCAAATAGGACCAAATTGAAAACATAATCTTGTTATGTGTTATCAAAGCATCTCGAGAGATTAGATTAAGGTTCAATCATCTTATTAAGAAAAGCAAGCACAATCAAGCACTAATCTAGGTCATGGGTCTTACAACCATAAACCCCTAACAAGGATTTTTCCCTTAAAATCCTACGTGAAAAGAGACAGGTACTTCCTACACATCTCATCCTCAAGCTCCCATGTGGATTCCTCTATGCCACAGTGATAACACAAAACCTTTACCAAAATTATATCCTTCTTTTCCAACTCTTGATCCTCCTATCCAGGATCAACACGGGACCCTCCACATACAACACGTCCTCATCTAGCTCAACCTCCATAGGCTGCAAAACCAACTCAATGTCAGAGTGACACTTCCTCAACATGCTAACATGAAACACTGAATGCAACCCGTGAAACTCAAGTGGCAACTCCAACCTATAAGCCACCTTCCCAACATGTGCTACCATAGAGTAAGGTCCCATAAACATGGGAGCCAACTTATTCTTCTTTCCAAACATCAACACGCCTTTCTAAGGAGAGACCTTGAGGTATACCTTATCTCCCACTTGGAAATCCAAAGGTCTATGATGACTATTATCATAAGACTTATTCTTGTCTAGGGATGCTTTTAACTACTGCTAGATCATCTTTATCTTCCTTTTGGTCTGTTGCACAAGCTCAAGACTAAAAAGTTGATATTCACCGGTCTCATACCAATACAACAGAGATCTGCAACATCTCCCATACAAAAATTTGTAAGGTGTCATATCAATGCCCCTCTGATAACTATTGTTGTAGGCAAACTCTATCAAACTGAGATGTATATCCCAATTTCTTGAAACTGCAAGACACATGCTCTCAATAGATCTTTCAAAGTTTGTATAGTCCTTTCAAACTGTCCATCTGTCTGTGGGTGAAATGTTGTGCTAAACCTCAATTGTGTACCCATGTATATATACAGACGCTCCCAAAAGCAACTGGTAAACTGAGGACCTCTATCAAACACGATGGCAATTGGGATACCATGCAAACAGACTGTCTCATAAACATAGATTTGTGCCAACTTCTCATTTGTATATGTTGACTTCACAGGAAGGAAGTGTGTTGATTTAATCAACCTATCAACAATCATCCAAATGGAATCATGACCTTTGTCTATCATCAGAAGTCCAACCACAAAGTCCATCATGATATGATCCCACTTCCATTGTGGTATAGGCAAAGGTTGTAAAGTCCTTGTAGGTTTCTGATGTCCTGCCTTAACCTGCTGACACACTGTGCACTTTGCCACGAACTTGCTGTGTCTTGCTTCAAGCCAGACCACAAATACAAATCTTTCATATTGTGGTAATATTTGTTCTACCTAGATACATAGTATACATCAAAGAGTGAGCCTCTTCTAGAATCAAATTTCTAAGATCATCAACATTAGGTACCACTACTCTACCGTGGTAACATACCATACCGTCCTATGTCTCATAAATTCATCATGCTTCTTACTGCCAAACTCATCTTAGATCTGTTGTATCACAATATCATAATGTTGTGTATCTCAGATCTACCAACTCAATGTAGGCTTTACCTGTCACTATGCCAACAGTCCTCCTAGCAAGGACACCTCCAATTTTACATTCATCTTCTATAAGGAGACCAACATGTCTCTCTTATGGAACACCAAAGAACACAATTGTGCCTTATCCATAGATTATGGTGAAGAAGACTTCCTACTTAAAGCATCTACTACTACATATGGCTTCCCTGGATGGTAGTCTATGATGCAATCATAGTCCTTGATAAGCTCCATCCATCATCTTTGTCGCATGTTCAACTCAAGCTGTGAAAAGATGCACTTAAGGTTCCCGTGGTTAGTGAGGATATGACACTTCTCACCGTAAAGGTAGTGCCTCTGTATCTTCAAAACATGGACCACCATTGCAAGCTCTAGATCATGCATCAAATAGCTTTCTTCGTATTTCTTAAGTTGTCACAAAGCAAAAGAAATCATGTTCTTATCTTGCATCAACACACAACCCAAACTCTTCTTTGAAGCATCACAGAAGACTATATAACCTTTCCCTTGTTCTAGTAGAACCAACACTAGTGGACTGGTCAGCTTCTCCATTAAAAGTTGGAAAGAAGCTGACACTTGTCATCCTAGACAAATGACACACCTTTCCTTGTCAGCTTCATTAGGGGTAATGCCACTGCGTTGAAGCTCTTGATGAACCTTGGTAATAGCCTGCTAAGCCAAGGAAATTGAAAACCTCTGTCATTGTCTTTGGTTGTTCCCATTCTAACACAGAGTGAACCTTCTTAGGATCCACATGTACACCCTCTAATAGATATGATGTGTCCCAGAAAAAACAACTCCTTCAACCAAAACTCACACTTGTTGAACTTAGCGTACAACTTGTGATGTCTCAACAGGGTCAACACCTATCGTAGATGTTTTTCATGTTTTTGGCTATCACGGGAATATATCTAGATATCGTTAATGAACACCACCACAAACTAGTCAAGATGAGGCCTAAACACTCTATTCATCAAGTCCATGAATGATGTTGGTGCATTGGTTAGCCCAAACAGCATAACCACAAACTCATAATGACCATACCTAGTCCTGAAAGCTAACTTGGGTATGTCATCTATCTTGATCCGCAAATGGTGGTATCCTGACCCCAGGTCTATCTTTGAGAATATTGCAACATCCATCAATTGATCAAATAGATCATCTATCCGTGGCAAAGGATACATGTTCTTGATTGTCACCTTGTTCAACTGTCAGTAGTCGATGCACAACCTCATTGATACATCTTTCTTCTTTACAAACAACACTGGAGCACCCCAAGGGGACGTGAACAGTTTGATAAAGCCCTTCTCAAGCAACTCCTGCAATTTCTTCATCAGCTCTTGCATCTCAATTGGTTCCATCTTGCACGGTGTTTGTGTTATCGGCTATGTACCAGGTACTAGATTGATCTCAAAATCAATCTCTCTAGGAGGGGGAACATCTAGAAACTCATCAGGAAACATGTCTTCAAACTCATGAACAACTGGCACTTCCTAGATACTAGGACTTCTCACCTTGATATCCACCACATGCACTAGAAACGCTTCACATTCCTACCTCATCAGCCTCTATGCTGTCATAGCTAACACCAAACACATTGGGAGAATCTTCCTATCTCCTTGGAAGATCCATGTAACATCACCATCGACAAACACCACCACTTTGGAATACAATCCAAGACCACATGATACTTCTCTAAGGTATCCATTCTAAGGATCACATCGAATCCATACATGCCAAGTGGTATGAGATCCACTTGAATGTTGCATCCTGATAAAGAAAGAATGCATGATGGCTACACCTCCTGCAGCTCGGTGGAACCAACCAGAGGGGTTTCTAAACAAAGACTATCATGTCTATGACTAACAGGCAAGGAACAACTAGCAATCACTTCTCTAGTGATAAAAGAGTACATCACACATGGGTCAACTAAAATAGATATAAAGTAGGAAGAAGACAAATCAGAATGAAATAACTCCATCTGACCTGGCATGACCTGAGGGTTGGCCACTCCTTCCGGCTGACTCATAGCATAGAATCGATTCATTGCCTATTGTCTCCGTCGTCCTCTACTAGCTCACCAAGAAGAACTGGCTTACGACACGTATCCATGTCCTCGTCCCCCACCACTGTTGAACTGTCATTGTTGTGACCTTGCTAATTCTTTCTCGTTTTTTGTGTCACATCTTCATCCTTTACTAGACATGCCCATCTCAGATGTCCTACTTTCCCACATTTGTGTCAAGTTCTGGTCTAGTATTGTGGCCTAGATGGCCCCGTCACTGACACTAACGTCGCATTGTGAGCTCCTGTCGATGGAAATGTACGACCTCTACCCTTGCTTGATGACCACACTGAGATTGAACTACCGACCTCTATTGTGACTGAGGTGTTGAAACCCTAGGCTTATTGAATCCTCCAGACGAGTGTCTGTGATACTGAGCATGTCTCTTCTTGGCATTCACCTCTTGTTTTTCCACAACTGACTGTTCTATCCTCCTGACTGACTTTACAAATGTGGAAAATCGCTCTCTATTCTCTACATCTGACATTGGTGTTGTCAACTCAGAGCTCAAACCTTTCTCAAAGCATCTGATTCTATCCTTATCTGTTGCATCCATATGTGAATGAAACCTTAGAAGCTCCATGAACTTTGCCTCATACTCATTGATCATCACAGATCCCTGCCAGATCTTCTCAAACTGGGTGATCTTCTCATCCAGATAGGTCTCAGGGAAGTATTGCCTCATAAACTCTTACTGAAAATATTCCCAACTGATCACAACACCAGGCCTTTTCTCCTCCTCAATGGCCCACCAATAGTCAACACTCCCTTTTAGCAGATACACTGCGTGCTTCACCTTATCCTCTTCAAGTATACTGAGGATCTTGAAGGCCTTCTACAACTCGATCAACCACATATTAGCATCTGATGGATATGCCATACCGACATACTCCAATACCCCCACATGCCTCAAACTCTTAAAGGTCTTTCTAGAACACTGGATTCCACATTGGGGACTGTCGCTCTATCTTGGGGTACGGGCATCCTATCTACCATATGCATCATCGTGGCCATACACTATTCAAATATGGACTGAAAAGTGGGATTGGACATAATAATAGGGTCAATCTGAGGCACCTCAGGCACATCATCAACTCTTTCCTGCCTCTTGGCACCGCCATTAGTGCAACAACACTGCTCTCAGCACGTTCTTCGTGTTCTCCAGACATATCTTTTCTTCTTCTTCTTCTACATGAGTAGAAGTTACCATTAAATGTGCCAGAGGACACTAGAACAAACACAAACCCTAGTCATATGTCCCTGTAGACTCAGTGAACCTAGAGCTCCGATACCAACCTAACTTGTGACGTCCATCTCCACACAAAGCGAGATTACTCAATACAAAACACATAACTAATACGAAACATCCAGATAACGATAAAATAGGGTAAATTAAAACTAATTTCTTTTAATCACATAAGTGAAACCCTATAACATCTGAGTCCACATGGATATACCTTCATTACATATTATGTCACAAGATATACACATCTCACTATTCAAGGGTTGCATGCCACCAACCTATTTATATATACATGCCATATCTGTGCAACCATAGAATATAGCCAAAACCTCGTATCGGTATATGAAACCAAAAAAACTTCCCCAAGGACCTGAGAGTACAGGGGTGACATATAGGACTCTACTAAAAAACACTAGTAGCATGTCCAACCTTTAGCAGCTACTTTTCCTCTTGCTTCTCAGCCTCAACCGCACAATCTCTACCTCATTGTACATAGCCACATAAAAGATGTGGAAACCCACAGGGTGAGACCAACGTCCTAGAGAGAGATATAACTCTCTACCAACAACTACTACAAGCACAAGTATATTAATACAGAAAGATAACATTATTATCAGGATGACCAAATTAAACTAAATGATATAAGTACAACAGTTAACATGTATTAAGAAGTTTAGGAATATACAACTGAGCAGTAGACCATCTTATAACTTTAGATGGAATATAAAGAACATGTATAAAATTTTATTTCTCTTACTGCATTATAATTCAATAAATCCGTACAAGAGATAAGGTAAAGGTTCATCCAATGTGAGTCGTGTTTAGCCCTAAGCAAATATATTACACAGTTGTATTACATCTTTTATTATGCCCTAAGGAGATGAGGTATACCACTCATGCTCCAACTGACCACTGCTAACTCAAAAATAGTGCCATACAAGATCTAGGAGGAGACATACTCCTATGATCTCCCACACCCTCGGTCATTCTAAGTCTATCATGATGACATATAAAGTCCAACTATAAAATAACCTAGTCTGCCATGGTATATAGGCTAAACACTAGTGATAATTGGTTACAACTACAGCCGTACTCCTGTCGAGGTATGACCGCAACCATCCTCAAAACATATCATATGTGTATACAGAATCACATCACTGAGATATAGCCTCAACAGTTCTCCTTCCAGGGTATGACTGCAACCAATCCTGTGAAATGCATATACTCAACAGTATACGACTCTAAGCTTCCACTGAGGGGGAACCCATTTCATCATCCAGCAAGTACTAACATTGAAGATGGATCTATGGCATTGGGAAAATAAATTATTAGAGTTTCACTTGATTAATTAAGCCAACTGGGTATCTTTAGCATCAATCAAGTTACAACGTATAAACCCTAAATAGATTCTACAAATATAAGGGTATGTTACAAATACATAAGATATAAATGTATGAAGTATGAACTTGTCACAACATCACTTGATATCATCGCCATACAAGGCCATTACTATTATCACAATACTAGGGGATATCAATCCCTCATCACATCATTGGAGGATATAACCTCATACTAGGCATAAAGCCTCTGCCAGGTCATAAGACCCAATCACATAGTTCATGTACATCATCATTATCTCATTATGCCTAATAAAGGCTCACAATCCTTATCATGTGTCATATCAAACACACCATAGCATTCAATAGCTATGACATTCATTCCACCTACAAGGTTAGGATTACACAAGTAGGAGAGAGAAAAAAAGTATCATCCTTGCATACTACCACTTTGCTCAAGGTAGACAACTATATCATAGCCCCATATTAGGGTTAGGGTTTCAATCTTGTAACCAATTATGGTTTCCAAACAACATTTCATATCAGACCCAAAATACATCACTATTTCCCACATTCTTGGAGGCCCTTTTAGTCCACTATTATCAACACTAGGTAACAACACATAGGAGCATATGTCCATGGATTATCATTGGTCAAAGTAAGTGTTAGGTCACAAAGCATGCGATCGAAGAGCATATGACCTTATGTTCGAAGACTATCCCCAAAGCAAGCGACCAAAGATAACTCCACCACATCAACGGTCGAAGATGACCATTCCATGTGACCAAAGAGAACACTACACATCATTGGTTGAAGGGAAAAACCTTAGGTCAAAGGGAAAACAAGTCGAAGGCAATTAGGTCGAAGATCACATCAACGAATAAGAACATCACACTCATTCTCATCGATCGAAGATTAAAGTTAAGCCAAATGAACAAACTAGGGAAAACCATCTCAATGATCGTCAAGCTTCACCAAACCTTCTACAACTTGGAACATAGCATGAAGGACATCTTAGAGATAAAACCACTATCAAAGCATTATCAAAATAGGTGGTTATCATCTTGAAAACCAAAACTTCATGAAAAGAATCCAGTTAAGGAAAAACATGTCCAAACTCTTATAATCAAGCATCATATAAAGTCAACATGAAGACCATGAGATGATAGATGAAATCCTAAGATTCAAGAACATGTAATCAGAACCAAACTCCATCTCATGCAAAATAACTAAACCAAGAACCAAGACAAAAAAAACTAAGGCCGAGTTGCATGTAAAACCATCATCATCCCCACCACTTAGATTTTGGGCATATGAATTAGGGTTTGGGTAAAGGAACAAATACATGAAAGATCATTATAGGGATTCAAACTCCAACAACATATCACCATCAACAGTATATGATCACATTTTAGGAATAAGATTTGCATGTAGAATTAAAGTGCAATAATAGTAGGGAAAAGAGTTATACAACCCACCTTAGATGATGGAGAAACCACCTCCAAGGAAGAAGCTTCTAAAGCAAGAGAGATCTTATCTTTGATCACCTCTATGAACAGGCTAGTGACCACCTCAAAATAGAAGAAAACCCTAGGTCAAATGGCAAGAAGGAGAACCAAAACTTTTGGGCCGAAAAAAAAGGAAGAAGGAGAAGATCTTCATCCCACTTAGCTACTACCTTGGAAAACCATGGGTTCGACTTCTGTGGGGAGAAGTTTCTCAAAAGACCACCAAGGAGAACCATGGGTTTGGCCAAGAGAAGAGAAAGAGGTAGGGTTTTGTAAAGAAATGAAATCAAGAAGATGGATCACTTTCCAAGGATCAAAGATCACCAACAAAGCAACAAGAGATGATGCTCCAACTCAAGATCGCCACATGCAAGATGAATCATGAAAACCAAAGAAAGTCAGTGACCTTACTTGGTACTAGAGTACCATTGGTAAAAGGAAACATGGCCACTAAGTTTCATGGTCAAAGAGAAACTAGACAACCAAACACATGAAACCCTAGGTCATCTTTGACCCAAAGGGAGTTCTAACCCTCTTCGACTGAAGGGAACTCCACCAAACACTCCAACCATATTCAACTGTAAAGAAAACATCAAGAAGCATCAAGGATGGTCACTAAAAAACCAAGATCATCAGTGGTAAACACAAGGTCAATACTAACATAGGGCATCCAAGCAAACCCAAGAAATAACACTCAAGATGTCACCACTTCTCCCCTCATCAAACCAAGGCACAACAAGGAGCCCCAAAGCACCATACTCTCTCACATGATTCTAATACATGTGAGACACATACAACATGTGACAAATTGCAAGATAGCCCCTCAACATGGGTAAATTACATCTTCGCCCAAAAGAAGCTCACATATGGTGAAACTAGTTCAAACATCATCCAAATAGGATTAAACTAAAAACATAAGCTTGTCACATGTTATTAAAGCATATCAAGAGATTAGACAAAGGTTAAGGCATCTTATTAAGTAAATAAAGCACAATCAAGAACTAAGATAGGTCAGAGGTTTTACAACCTCTACCTCTTTCTCCTCTCTTTTTGTATTTTCCATTTCCATGAGTAGCTAGGCCCCTTAGGTGGGTTGTATGGGGTAAAAAATGTTACTTTAATACCATGTTGGGGAAAGTGATATGTAAACAATGTAATTTAGTTTGCTAATGATTATGTTCTAATTCTATCTCATTTCCTATAAATTGATATGTTGTTTGTGCTTGAAATCACCTACATTTTAGGAAAATTGCTTATATGTGGCTATTTTTGTGAATTGCTCCTAAGTATAATTAATGGACCCTAGTTAGCTATTCACCTTCTTACATGACACCTAGGTGATAGATCTAAGTATATAATATAGGAGAATTTAGTGTAATTATCTTGGAGCCTTCTCAAGGCTAGAATGTAGGTGATGTGAGGTCTAAAACTTCACTTCCACCTTCCATTACTACCCCCAACCCCTAATTACACAAGGGTTCCTATCCTAGAAACCTAGGTTTTATTAGATCCTAATTGAATTACACCTAAATCCTAACCCAAGTGAGCCTTGTATGGGTGGGCAAGAGGTGTTAGGGACTAGTTCCCCTGTTCACACTTACCCTTTCCATGGAGAATCAGTAGTTTAGGGCAATTCATTAGCATCTAACTTGTTGTTTGGTATGGTAATTTAAATGAAATAATAATGTTTGCATGTTATCACCCCAACCCAATTGACAAGTGCATCCCCCAAACAGCCCACATTTCTCTTGATTTTATTAAAACCCTAATTGCCTTCTTGCTTAGCTATTGTTAGTTTAATTAGCTCTTTACTTGTTTAGTTACTTCATTACCTTACTCTTGCCTTGTTCTTGCTAGTTAGGTCTTCAATTTCTCTTTTTCTTAGTTTTCTATCTTAGTGTAGTTTATATCTCTTCTTGCCTACCTTAGTGTAGTTTTTCTCTTTTCTTACACCTTTCATTGCTTGTCTTGTCATTTCTTGCTCATTAGAACTAATTGTCTAGGGTAATTTAGGTTTTAATTCTTATTTGTTGTCCTTTACTTGCTTCTTCACCGTTAGTGTAATCAATCAAAATCAACCATCAAACCCTTTAACCCTAGACTCTGTAGTAGGAACTAGCCAAAACTAACCTACCTCTACTACCCCCTTTCTCTCTTGGTTTTGATCCCTAACTTGTCGCACTTTTATACTATAACACGACCCCATGCACTTGCGGCGGGTATAGTGTGTTAGTTTATATGAGCGAGCCTTGTAGGGATTTATAAATTCAAAAGAACCCAAGTGTGTTTGAAAACCTATTAGGGTTGCATCTAATCACCTTTTAGTTGATTAGTGTGTGAACCTAGGAAAAATGCACCAACAAGATACATGTTTGTTTTTATCATTTTGTAGTTAGTAATACTGCATGAATTGAGCAAAGCATGTATGAATTTTTCAAATTTTGACTTTATTCCAAGTTATGTCAATTGAAAATAGTCAAAGGCACAACCTACTAGTGTGGTTGATTATATATAATGTGTCTAAATAAAACCATAATCAATTTTTAGATCTCTAATTAGTGAAATTGTGTAGTACTTTAGAATATGTGCATTCACACACAATTAGAGATAGTGGATGGAAGACCCAAAAATGTATACATAGAACAAAGGAAAAGGACTAACAACAAATAGGGCATTGCAAAATTAAGGGAGACAAGAAGATATACAGTTCAATTTGTCTTTCTTGTAAAACTAGTCATGTTCAATATTGAGAAACATTTCTTCATGGAATGGAAAAATTTATATGTTAAATAAGACTATACTAAATGGCTACTAAATGTGATCCACATATGCAACTACAGATAAGATTATAAATATGATAATATATTGCTTCATAAATGATAGTTCAAAACCCAAATGCACATTATTCAAGATACTGACTTGATCCTTCAAACAACAACAACCGACCAGTGCCACATATCCTACCACTAACAACATGTGGGAGTTTATACCAAGTTCTAACCATAACTGGTTAAAGAGCATGGTATTCCCACTGACCTAGTAAAAATATAAATGAAACAATTTTCAATTTCTAGATATCTTGTTTGTGGAAAAACAAATCCATCATAGGAAGAACATGTTCTTTTCATATCTAAAAGGATCAAATACCAAATTTATTGTATTGTTTAACCTTTAGAAAATGTGCACGCATGTTATTTATCAATCTAGTCCAATCAATGTTATTCCATATTCTTATATTAATTAGAAGATAACCAGTGGATGAATCCTAGTAGCATCATACTTGTTAAGGTGGAAATGTGTGTAGGCTCTAAAGCTTGGCACCTTAATATACCTAGGAACGTCTTGTCATCTTAAATTTTCTTTTTGTTTTAGGGTATATATCCTATTCTATACATGTATATTAGGTTGTGATTAGTAATTTTCTTGTTATATTCGTTATGGTTTTAATTGCATACATATATTTTTATGGTATAAATAGATACCAACATGTATCCACATTTCTTTAATTTTCAGGTTGTTCTTCCTATTGTATACATATATTGTAGTTATGATCAATATGTAATTGTTTAGGTAAAAGAATATTGACAATGAGTATCCTCAGAGAAAATATCATGAGCAATGAAGAATGATGTAGGATGGAAAAGGTAAGCCCCAATCAATGCTCCTCATAAGTCATAACTACATACTATTGCACACCTTATCCTTCAACCACCATATGTTGTCTTGATCTATCATTATTTCACCAACTACATAAATTTGTTATCATTGCTTCACTAGGTTGGGTGTTGTCTACATTGTATCTTGTCTGGTGCACTTCATTCATTTGTTGACATAGTGGGTGCATGATTTAAATCTAAAACTATGATAGATAATTATGTCATTCCATATTAGTTGCTTGTTGTGTCTCATTGTCTCTATCTCTCTCCACTGGGCCAACAAAAATAACAACCATTTCTAGCCTCTTGTCACCTATGACATGGTTGGGCTCATAAGCTTAGCTCTAGGGTGGTGGACAAGATGAGGATCGCAAAGGCTATATACTTGAGTCCAATGTCTTTCCATTTGAAGTGATAAATAAAATAATAAGGTAACATTATAGCCTTTTTTGCACATTGTTCTCATTTTTCTTACTTGAAGTTATTAGATATCATGTACCCTAGTGCTTCTAGATAACATAGATTAGTATTGTTGGTATGTATAATCATATGATGATTGTAATGCCATACTTTGTAAATGATTTGAATAATAATAAAGGCAATTTATGTCAATATGTTTTAACTATTTTGAGATAATAGTATAACATGTTAGATGTCTAGAGACTGACAATACTCAATGATGTATGTCTTCAAGTACATGACTTGAACATTGAGATCATACGGATGTTAAGAGTATGTACATTCTCACTATCGTCGCTAATTGGTTGTTATTGTGGAAATAACCATAGACACCAATAACACAAAAGACTAGAGTGTGTGTTGATTGATGACAGAATCTCATCAGTCATGATATATGATATCAAACCAAGCAAATAGATACATGTTAAGGAACAATGTATCAGACAGACCCATCATAAGAGTGATACATGGAAACCATAGTTGGTTAGTAAGGATCATTCTTATAGTATTGGTGGTGACTGTGGTTCTTAGACCTAAAATCATTGCACTCATCACATGTCATTGGGTACACTTTGACATCATCAAACGCAGTCCTGAAATATGGGTTGTTATAAAGGTGATGATTGAGTGACTTTGACACATGGGGTTTTTAATGTAAGTGATAGATATGGAATTTGTCCCTTCTAAGGGCCTGTCTGGTTCGAAGTAAAGTCAACACGCAACTGTACTTGCAAAATAGGAATCCAAAAACAAGAATTAGAACCTCATTGTTTTCATTTGGTTGGACGGAAGTTGGAGTCATTCCGTTGCCTTGTTTTCGTTTGGTAGGTTGTTGTTAGTTACCTGTTAATTGTCAGGCGTTATGAGATATTTTTATTTAGCCGGTCAATACGTGACATGTCAGTACACTACGAGGCAGATTTCTGAATTCTCCATAACTATACAGCGATATACGCGACTAGCAGCAGCAAGTTCCTGAGTTCTCCGTGAGACAAACACCTGCAGCAGCAGGTAGCCCAGCGAGAAGAGAGATTGAGAAAACGAACTGCGCCCATATTGGGCACGGTTCAATTTCGCAATTTTGTACACACTTGGAATAGATAGTGCAGTTCACTTTCACGTTGTGGGTTGAAACTTCTCAAAACCAAACGTATGTAGTTGAAAAACACGTGCGGTTGTAGCTGCACACGTTCCATTTCAATGGAACCAAACGGGCCCTAAGGGAGTATGATATCATGGCCACTTGATAAGTGAGACTGAGAAATGCATGGCCATGCACATGTGAGTCAATATATGATATTGAGCTTACAAATATTTCAGATAGTCTGCTCTAGTTCAAGGAACATGAATTGAACGTACGTAGAGGATGACAAGTCCATGCATCGAGTTCAAATTTAGATATCAGTGACAAAGGGACTATACATTCACTGTAACACCAATCACATATTATAGGTTGAAAGTTGTTCTCCAACTTTTCTTTTCACTTGGGTAGCACTGATGTGCGATTAGGTACTGCTCTTTGCTTGTGAAGTCATAAGTAAGTTATGGACATTCACTGCCAATGTGAAATGAAATCTTTAGGGTCACAGACATAGGATTAACTTGGAAGAGGATTTTATCCATGAATGATGTTTAGATTGATTACTAAATTATTTAGGTACTCAACCAAACATTCAATCAATAGACTTGACTCAGAATCATCAATTTCAAGTGTTTAACCAACTGATTAAAGTGTCAGATTGATTGAGAATTGAATTGACTGAGTTCTGCACAAACTGGACCACCAACTGAGCGGTTCACCCAGCTCATGGTCAGTGAGATGACCAGTTCACTCTAGTGAACCGATTGGCTCATCTGGACCAACTGAGAAAATGTTGGGTTTCCTGGTTCATGAGAAAAGTTTCTCATTTCACAAGTCCAATTCAATTGGGGAATTAATCTTTGCATTAATTTGAAATGAAATATAAAAAGTCAATTGTAGGCAAGTCTGGGAAGTGAAACGACCAGTTCACTGGTGAAAATTTGGACCCTTCTACTCCCGCACAGACTGGGAACCCTGACCATGCCCTCTACTATAAATAGAGGGGTACAGGGGGCTTCTCAGAACACACAACTCAGAACATCAGTTGCTCTACAAAGTTGTTGTCCTCTCTGGTTGTGGTAACCAAGAGAGCCCAAGCAAGTTCTACCCATCTAGGGAGGAAGAGTGAGGGAAAGACAATTGTAGAAAAGTAATTGGTTGTGGGAGAGTGTGTCGGTGACTAGTACACTGCAGAAGGGGACAACTCCTTCTAATTCCTTTCAACTAGAATGACTAGAGTTCTTGGTAGTCCATGCAAACTATCTATAGAGGAGGGAGATTTCTGCCACTCAGGAGGACGACCGTCAACCATAGTTCGGGTCAAGACTATGAGCTGCACAAGCACTGTTGAAGACTAGGTGGTCGAAGGTTGCACTAGATGTGAGGTATTGTCATTGAGCAAGCCTCAGGACTAGGTATATCTCACTAAACCATCCTTCCTATTGTATATATGTTGATGCAATCTACTGGTTATGGGTTTGTGGTTAGATAATTTTTTTATTTTCGCTGTCTGTTCTGTCCCTCAAAATTTATAGTGGTATCAGAGCCACGTCAACATACTATGTTTTAGGATTAATCGAAATGATCGATTTTTGGTTTTTCACCATATCTTTATTGCATACAATGTGAATAATTTAACTGGCTAATGTGCATATCCGATTAAACACCACAATCCCTATATACATATATGATATGGTATATATATGAAATCGATACGCGTCACCCTAAAATGGTTTTGATGGTGGATGTGTAGTATGGTTATGGCCTATAAAACCCTATGTGTGAATGGTTGGTTGTGGTTGTTTTCATCTCAATCTATGTATCGAGTCCTATCTTCTATTCCAAATGTAACTTGAGATAACTCAAGATTCTCTTCTACCTTTGCTCCCCCCGAATGTAACTCGGGGTTTCCCAATGCTACATGTAAAAGTAGGATAGTTTTATTTCCTGTTATGTCAAATAATGGTGGGCACCCAGATGTACAGATGAAGGATCGAGACGATCAGTTGACTGTATGAGAAAAGAAGCTGGTGGACTAGCGAGGAGCCTGATGACCCGGCCAACCGACTATCTGGAGGAGCCAGATAATCGGTTGGTGACAACCAACCGATCGGCCAGGAGGCGAGCCGATTGGTCATAGGATGAGCCGATCAAAATGGAATGGCCCAAGTACATATCTTCATCAACAATAGGTTGTTGCATGTGATGTAGACCTAGATGACCACAATTCCTTGTGGCTCAAGGAATTATAGTAGGATGGCCATAATCATCACTTTAACACTTCACATGTTTTCTTGTGGGATATAGCATGTATATGATATGTACTATATATGTGTGGTGATTGGATATGTATATGTATATAAATATCAAACACCTCAAGTATAAATATTAAGTTTAAGATGCCTTCCAAAAAAAACACACATGAACAGCTTGATCGACTAAGTGTGGGCATGCCTTTGCATGGTGCACCGTCTATCTCGTGGAAGTGTGATAGTGGGTATGTGGGTCTGCCTTCGCAGGGTGCATACTCATTGTGTTGGCTTCTGGGAATGGACTTAGCAATGTGACCTTAATAGGATTAAGCACCTTGAGGCATGCAAATGTTCATAACAAAGAGTTGTGCATAACATATATCAAGAGTTGCATATGATGCAATTGGTAAAAGTTTCCTACCTGAAAGAATCTAGTTGTGGGTGACAGCCCTCGCTGGTCCATAACTTAGAGGAAGTCAGGATCTTTCTCACTAGAAGGTTGTACGCTACAATCTTTTGAATTGATACATGAGGGTTTTCAATTTGACCAAAAATAGTGGGAGTGATAATTAACTAAAGACCTAATGAATATCATCAAAATTTTCAAATCAAATGCATTTTGACAAATGCAAATTTTTCTTGTAGAATCATGAGTTTCAAATCGACTTTGTGATCGGTCTTGAAGAAGGACAAACTTATCGGGACAAATTTCCACAAATGGTTTTGGACTTTGAGAAGGGTTCTCAATGAGGAGCACAAGCTCTATGCCCTTAACAAACCAGTACCAAAATTACATGCTCCTGATGTGCCTAGAGCCGAGGTGGATTCTTACTGGAAGTGTGCCAACGACACTTTGGACGTAAAGTACCTTATGTTAAGCTACATGGACTATGAGTTGCATGCATAATGTGAAGACATGAGTGCTCTTGAGATGGTAAAACGTCTTAAAGAATCACTTGGTATCACAAAGAAAGAAAGGAATGATGTTTTGAAGGTGCTACTTGAGTCAAAGCTGACAGAAGAAACCTCAGTAGAAGAACATGTACTCAATATGATTGGACACATGTATCATCTTGAAGAACTGGGAATTACCTTGAGCCAAGAGTTGGACACAAATATGATTCTGAGGATAATGCCAGAATCATATAACCGCTTCATTGCATGTCATCATGTGAATAAAGTGGCTAAAGACATGTCAGACTTACTTGCCTTGATGATAGATGTAGAAGCAAGCATGAAGAAGGACAAATCTATGATGATGATCAGTGAGATTGTGTCCAAGGATGAAAGCAAAGCCTTGAAATGTTCAGAGGCTAAGCAGAAGTCTAGATCTTCAACACTCAAGATAAGGAGAAAGAAAAGTACAAAAGGAGATAGTCCTTTGTACTTGAAGGAATTCAGGAAGATGAAGATGGGGATAGCGGTCTCCACTTTAGGTATATATGTTATTGAGATAAATCTATCTACTTCTTTGGCATGGGTATTAGATACCAGATGTGGATCTCACATATGTTCGAATATGCAGGATCTGAAAAGAAGTAGGCCTTTGATGAAAGGTGAGGTTGAATTGTGAGTCGCAAATGGAGCAAGAGTTGCTGCCACAGTAGTTGGAACCTATAGTTTATTTGTGCCTGTGGGGCTTGTAATAGAGTTATTGGACTGCTATTTTGTACCCACCATAAATAGAAGCATAAATTATGTATCTTGTATGGATAAGGATGGTTATGAATTTCATATTAAAAATGGAAGCTGTTCCATTTCAAAAGATGAAATCTTTTATGGCTATGCTCCAATGTCTTATGATCTTTATTTTTTGGATCTGAAGACGGATGTATATAATGTAAATACTAAAAGATTAAAACTCAACAACTCAAATCAAACATATCCTTGACATTGTTGTCTAAGGCACATAAATGAGAATCGCATATCTAGACTCCATAGAGATGGTTATCTGGACTCTTTTGATTTTGAATCATTAGAGACATGTGAATCTTCTTTATTGGGTAAGATGACCAGGCTCCCTTTTATGGATAAGGAGTAAGAGTGAGTGATTCATTAGGACTCATACATACTGATGTATGTGGCCCTTTTAGAACAAATACCAGAGGAGGGTATCTGTAAAGAGGCGAGATCACCTCCTTACTAAAATTTAAAGGAAGTACAAAACATCCATCTTTTTAGAAAGATAAAAGATATCGAGAGATGCATGTATAATATTCCAAGTAAATAAGCATGCACCAGATACATCACAAAATGTCAATAGCAGTGGAAATAAAAGAACTAAGCCTATTACATGGCTTTCATTGTTCATTACATGATTGTTCTCAAAAGAAAAAGATAAGAGAAAAGGATCTAGCTATAGCAACCTAGACATCCTTTCAGATAGCTTGAGATCTACTCCTGAGATGAATTCCTTCAAACTTGTCCTTCTCCTTGCTCAGCGCCAGCACCAGGGTGGTTGGGAAAGCATCCAACAAAAGGGGAAAGAAAACAAGGTATGTGTCACAAAACTAATCTAGGATATCAAGATAACTACAACAAATAAAAACAGTCTAGGGTTCATCATATGATGAAGATAACAAGAGTATGAGGCTATATTCAAAAGAAACTTGCCATTAGCAATTATATGAAAAAGGATTTGCATGTAAGATAATTATGTCTACCTAACTAATTAGGGTTGAGGCACCTACCGAACCTCTAACCTATAGGTGAGGAGATAATAAGACATTCCCAATCACCTACACAATCATATAGGGGAGAATAAAAACATTCCCCAGGGCGACTAAATACATGCCCTCTGTGGGTGGTTGTACATAAGTACCGCTACTTTAAATTAAATAGAACATAAATCCACATGCTAGAAAATTAGTCATGGCAAGATTAGTCATAATATTCAATAAGCATGGCAGTGGGGTATAAGACCCAACAAGAAGAAATTATAATCTGATTTGAGGCATGAACAACATTAGGATTCAATAATAGAAGATTTAAGGTTCATTTAAGCCTCATTAGGGAAATATAGGGTTTGGCTGCAATTATCCCAACATAGGGTGTAAGGAATGAACATACCTCTCTTACTGCTATCAATTACTAACTTTCTCCACTTTAATTGAGTCCAAGTTCGACTTTGCCTATTTTCAATGTATTAACATGTATTAGAGTACATAGTGCACATTAATATATAGAAACCCTAATTTTAGAAATTTTTAGCAAAATTCGGATTTAGCTTTTAAAAATATTACCAATGAACTTATTAGGTTCTCTTGATCAAGAAAACATATTTTTATGTTAATTTTGGAGTTCTGATGATTAAGATGTAATTTTTATGGATTTTATGCATTAAATTCGTTTTACAAAAATCACCCTTCATCAAACCATGAAATAAGACCTTGAAAATATTTTTATTATATAGAGATTAATTTTCAAATTCCAAAACATATTTATTTGTCAACTTTGGATAAGCGGTTTAGAAGATATAAATTTTTCAATACTGACCAATGGGAAATTGCCACATCATCAAATCGACCGAGATAATTAAAGAGAGAGGGAGAGGCAGAAAACACCATTTGACCCAAGATCAGGTTTGAAGTTTCTTATATAACCAAACTAGAGATTCTAGAGAAGATAAAATAGCAAGAAACCAAAACATTAGAAGAACATGGTAAAAAGAGATGGAAATCATCGATTATCAACATAGAAGCATGGGTTTTAAGTATGTACTAAGTGATATATGAGAAGGGGGTTAACAAAACTTGCCTCTAGGAAGGTAATAAGGTTCAAACAGAAAGGATTCCGAGATTATAAAGTCTAGTTGCTCCAAGCCAAGCTCATTTCTTGAGCAAAGATCACCTTCTCCACTTTAGAGGTGCAAACCCTAGCAAAAGAGAATGGAGATGAGATGTTTTAGGGTTTTAGGTAGAGTTTTACCATGTATGGTCATGGTTACGACCTATAAGAAGGTGTAAGGAAGACTAAAAGTATGAAAATAGGGAAGGAAGGGAGGAAACTTACTAGTTTTGGTCAAAAATACCAAAGAGGAGCTTTTAGAAACCCTAATAGAGCAATTTGGAAGCCCTAGGAGCCTTCTTCACCAAGGTAGGCTCCCTCTATTACCTTGGGACAGCAACTTCGTGGCCAAATATAGAAGGAACTATTATCTAAGCTAGAGGAAAGAAAAGGAGAGCAAGATTTTTCGAATTGTGAGTTGGGAAGGGGTATACATGGCTATATATAGAAAGAGGTGAAGCATGAGGTGTCTTAAGGGACTTTCCATGTGTCTTTAGCCTAGGGCTTGATGGCCATGCAAGAGGACATCTCATGGACTCTTCTTGGATATCAAAATTAGATCCGAAGAGCCCATATATCTTTCAAGGCCATCCCCACCGTTTTTCAAGAAAGAAATAACGTCATTGGTTGATAGCTTTTAAAGATAAGTACCTTTATAAAGAGGGTAATCCCTATAATGCCCTTGGAAAGAATTACCATCAAACCAAGGTGAAACTAGGTTCTCCAATGGTTTAAAATCTCATTAATGGTAAGGGAATATCTAAGTATTAAAATTCAATTGATAATTTGAAAAGAAAACCTCCCAATTGGGTACATTGCATAAAAGTCCAGAATGTACCTAAAAATGCATAACTTGCACAAACAACATCCAAATCAAACCAAATTTGAAACTTAGACTCATTTTATGTTTTAAAATCATATAAAAAAGTTAGATTAAGGTTTAGAGAACTTAATTATGGTAATTAAGATTTCACTAAGGTATTTGTGCATAAACCCTTATATTGGTACAATTAGTGAATAAGTGTTCACTAAACCACTATAAATTCCACTAATTAAACATAAATGACATAAAGGATAGAAATGATAGGGAAACTTGGGAAAAAGGTTTACATGGAGATTACATCTAAGATTCATTATGTTACATCACTCCACCCCTTAAAAGGATTTTGTCCTCGAAATCTCAAGCAAAAAAAGAAGGGTGAGTACGTAACATTTCATCTCTCAACTCCCAAGTGGTTTCTTCTAGACCATGATATTTCCACAAAACTTTTACCAGCTCAATCTCTTTGTTCTTCAGCTACTTTACTTGAGAGTCAAGAATCTTCACAGGTAGCTCTTCATAGGTCTGATTCTCATGTATCTCCAAAGGCTCAACAGTAAGCACATGAGAAGGGTTCTTCACATACTTCTTTAGCATAGAGACATGGAACACATTATGAATCTTATCATAGGAAGGAGGTAAGGCTAAGCGGTATGCACAGTCTCCAACCTTATCTAAGATTTCAAATGGTCCAACATAGTGGGGACTCAACTTGCCTTTAACTTTAGATCTAGCAATAGAACGAATAGGCTTGATCTTCAGAAATGCATAGTCACCCACTAGGAAGTTAACATCGGACCTCTTCTTATCAGCATACATCTTCTATCGGTCTTGAGCAGCTTTCATGCATTTCTTTATCAACTGCACCTTTTCTATCATCATTTGCATGTCATCGGTCTTCACTAGAGAACGTTCACCGACATCATCCCAATGAAAAGGTGAACGACATGGTCTACCACAGAGAGATTCAAAAGGTGGCATACCAATACTAGCTTGGTAGCTATTGTTGTAAGCAAACTCAGCTAATGGAAGATATTGATCCCATGCACCACCCCAATCCATCACACAAGCACGAAGCAAGTCCTCCAGAATCTGAACTGTTCTCTCATATTGACCATCAGTCTGTGGGTGGTAAGTAGTACTGAAATGCAAGTCAGTACCCATCTCCTCCTGAATTTGACCCCATAAATGCGAAGTAAACTTTGGGTCACGATCAAAAACTATTACCTCAGGTACTCCATGTAGGCGTACGATCCACTCAACGTACAATTGAGCCATATCCACAACTTTGTAATTGGTTTTAAAAGGCAAGAAATGAGCAGATTTTGTAAGCTGATCAATAACCACCCAAACAACATCATAACCTTTCTTGGACTTGGGGAAACTAGTAACGGAAGTTCATTGTGATTTTCTCCCACTTCCATTCTGGAATTTCAAGAGGGTGAAGAAGACCACCCGGTCGTTGATGTTTGATCTTGACTTGCTGACATGTCAACCACTTCGTGACAAATAGAGCTATATCATTCTTCATGTTCTTCCACCAGATGCTTCACTATAAGTCCTTGTACATTTTTGTTGTGACAGGATGAATAGTGTACTTGGACCCATGAGCTTCACTCAGAACCTTCTGTCTCAGATCACCAACATTAGGAATCCACAACCTTTGTTTGAAGCGGACAACACCATCCACTCTGACAAAAAAGTCAGATTGCGGTTTCTCAGTTAAAGCTTTCATCTCCTTAAGCTCAAAACTCTCCAACTGTGTAGTGATGACTTTTGAGATCCAGGTTGGTGTAACGGCCAAGATGGCCATATGAACACACAACTTGTCTTCATCCACTGATTCAACAGGCTGAGGTCTCCAACTAGCCACATGTTCAAGGTTTTCCCATACTGAACATCTCAGAGCAGCACAAACAACATCCTTCTTGCGACTTAAAGCATCAGCTATGACATTCACTTTACCAAGATGATAGGTAATGGTGAAGTCGTAATCTTTAAGATATTCCATCCACCTATGTTGTCGCAAGTTCAAATCCTTCTAAGTCAATAGATATCTCAAACTCTTGTGATCAGAAAAGACTTCAAACTTTTCACCATAGAGATAGTGTCGCCAGATCTTCAAAGCATGAACTATGGCAGCAAGCTCTAAATCATGTGTAGGCCAATTAGCTTCATTAGGTTTCAACTGTCAAGAGGCATAGGTGATCACCTTTCCATCTTGCATCAAAACACACCCTAAGCCTTGTCTAGATGTGTCGGTGTAGATGACATAGGGTATGCCCTCAACAGGCAAAGCAAGCACGGGAGAAGAAGTCAGGCTCTTCTTCAACTTCTAAAAATTGTTCTCACATTCGGGTATCCAAGAGAACTTGACCTCCTTTCGCGTCATCTTGGTTAAAGGCAAGGCCAACTCAGAGAAGTTCTTGATAAACCTTCGATAGTAACCTGCTAAGCCAAGGAAACTACGGATCTCTAAGGGATTCTTTGGAGCTTTCCACTTGGTCACATCTTCTACCTTTGTAGGATCAACAACTATATGTCCGGCAGAAATCACATGACCCAGAAACATCACTTCCTTTATCCAGAACTCACACTTTGAGAATTTTGCATAGAGTTGATTTTCTCATAGTGTGTTGAGTACAATCCGTAGATGCTCGTGATGTTTTTATAATGTCTCAGAATAAACCAAAATGTCATCAATAAACACCACCACGAACTTGTCAAGGTATGGGCAGAACACTCGGTTCATCAAGTCCATGAAGGTAGTAGGGGCATTTGTCAAGCCGAAAGGCATGACCATGAATTCGTAATGCCCATAGTGAGTTCTGAATGTCGTATTCAGTACATCATTGTCCTTCACGTTCATCTGGTAGTAGCCACTTCGTAGATCCATCTTGGAGAACACAATGGCTGACTTTAGCTGGTCGAACAAGTCATTGATGCGAGGCAAAGGATAACAGTTCTTCACCGTCACTTGGTTAAGCATGTGGTAGTCCATACACATCTGCATTGAACCATCCTTCTTCTTCACAAACAGGACAGGGGCTCCCCAAGGTGAAACACTAGGGCGGATGAAGCCCATGTCAAGAATCTCTTCTAGTTGCTTCTTCAGTTCAGCTAGATCAGCAGGGGCCAAGCGGTAAGGCGACTTCGATATTGGTGAAGTTTCATGTACAAGCTCGATGGAGAACTCCACCTCCTGAGTTGGTGGTAAACCAGGTAACTCCTTGGGAAAGACATCTGGGAAGTCCTTCACCACATCTATGCGGTCGAGAGAAGGAGGTGTAGCCTCAAGGACTATAGAGGCTAAGAAAGTTCTACACCCTTGTGAGACTAGCTTTTCAGCTTTGATGGCGGAGATAACAAATTGTCGATCTTCTCGCTTCCTACCCTTGACACATAATCTTCCCTCAATGGGATTTGACAAACTAACCTTTTATTCTTCACAAAACAAAATAGCTTTGTACCTCTTCAACCAATCCATTCCCAGGATGACATCAAAGGCGGTCATGTCGAGTAAGATGAAATCTGAGGGAAACATTATACCAGATATACAGAGGTCCATGGTCGAAGTTTGGAGATATGAAGAGCAGATCTTACCACTAGGGGTTTTTACATCTAATATATGATCCATATACTTAGATTCTATTTCTAACATAGAAGCAAGTTGGGCTGAGTTTCATGCTTGCCTAACCCTTGGTGCTCATTTTCTTTTTCTGGCTTTGATTCCTGGTGTAGTTGTGTTCATTAGGGGTCAATAAGTCTGCTGACTGCCGCTTGATGAAGAGGGACTGGTCCTTCATCTGAAATCCACACTTTCAGGGGATGGATCTAATTCTAGTGGAGGAAAGGTGGATGGTCAGTTCAAGGACATTACTCGAGGGTCAGCTCATGGAAGGTCCCTTGATGATCTTTCTTTCTACATCATGAATTCTTGTGTTTAGATTGGTGGCGGAAGATGACTCTTGTCTATTCTTGAAGATGCTGACTTCTCCAGTAACTATCGTCAGTTTTTAGTTTTCCAGGATGGCACACATTGAAGGTGTTTTGACTGCTAGTGTTATATTGGTTAGTCTGGAGGCTGACCCATAGTTTTGGTAGAGGTCTGTGTTTTCCTGTAACTGATGTAGTTTCTTCTTGTGTTTTCTTCCTTTCTGGAGATTTGTTTTTTGATCTCTTTTGTTCCTTTCGGATGGTTCATCCCTGTTTGTAATTGGGGCACATGTCTTTGTACCTAAAGTTTTGGAAATTTAAAGCAACGGGATTTTTGACCGACCGAAAAAAAAAGTTGACATGATATGAAGGTATTTGTAACATCCCTGACCTGGGTTATGTGTTAACCCTAGATGTTTTGCCTAATAATGTTGAGTAGATTCTTAATCTTATCTTGGGAAAAGTAATTAGGGCTCATGATAAACTTATGTTTCAATTTTGGTCATGTTTGAACAATGTTGAAGCAATGTTTGCTTATTTTGGACTAAAGTGCAAATTACCCAAGTTGAGGGGTTAACTTGAAAATTGCACATGATAAATGTTCCTCTGATATTGAGACATCATAAGAATGAAAATGATGTAGTGGTATGGTTTTCACAAGCTTGGGCACCAAGATTAAGCTTGTAAAGCAATCCTTGTGCATTAAAACCTAGTTTTGGTTACCCAAAACCTAGGGTTCAATATGCAAATTACCACTTCAATAAGGTCCCTAATGCTTCTTGGCAACATGTGGAGTAAATAAAATGAGAGGGGCACCTCATTGGAATTAAGTTGGAGGAGAGAGAATCTTGATATTAAAATAATCAAGATTTAATCCTAATTGAAACCCTAATTCAATTTAGGGCAAAAATGAATGTATTAATTATAGGGCCTTCAACCAAAATTAAAATGGTTGGATTCAGATGTGTGTGGATGAGCTTAAAGCCTTGCAAAGACACGAGCATATCCTAAGGAGGTGAAATTCCACTCACCATTATTATAAGAAAAAGAATTTCCACTCAAATATGGATATTCTTATTATAAGGGTTAAGGTGTTTAATTTCTTTTCCCTTAATTCATGGATAATGGAAGGGAGATCGGTGGGGATAGAGATATCCTTGAATTCAAGAAACCAAGGGGGAAGTGGTGGCAACAATTTTGGAATTAAAAGACTTTTATAAAAGATTTTCTCTCTCATCAATTTTCTTATAAAGTACCCTTTCCAAGCCAAAACAAAGGCTTTTTCAGATCCCTTTCTTTCCCCTTTCTTGGAAACGACCAAGGAGACGTGGAGGAGCATGAGGACGACCCCCAACCTGTTGGTAAGGTTCTTGACCTCCTTTCACCTTGAATCCATGGTGAAAATCGAAAATCAATGCATGAATTCTTCATATCTCGATCCCCTCTTCAATTCTAACCAATTCTTTTCACTCAAAGCTTGAGGACGACCCTTAGAATAGTGAAAGGAGTTTCATCCACCATTGTTGCCATGAGCTTGGAGCTTTGGAGCTCAATTGGAGGCATGTTTTATAACTTGAACCCTTAATTTTATTATTGCAATCAATTCCTTATCAATTGGTGATCATTTCTACATTTCTGAAATTAAGTTTGGTTGATTGATGCAATCTCCGTGGAAATCACATTATATTTTGTGAGTTTGGAGCTTGATGATGATGACATCATCATAAGCACACACCTCCCCAAATATCTAGGGCAAACGGTTTCAATGTTGGGACCAAACGGTTTCACCAAACCGTTTGGTGGTTTGGGTTCCAAACCGTTTGGAATGGTTGACCATTTGAAATGGTTTACCATTTGAAGATATATGCTGTGGTACTTGGATCTTGATCCAATGGTTTCAATTGGTTGATCTTGAAGGTTTCAATTGTGAATGATTCATTAATTGCAAACCCTAATCGGCTAAGTTCTGATTTTGAAATTGATTGAGATGATGTTTTGGGTTGATTGACCCAAACGGTTTCAAAACCATTTGGGAATCACCCAAACTGTCTCAAGACCGTTTGGGGGTCACCCAAGACCGTTTGGAGGTCTAGGGTTAAGTATGGCTAAGTTTTTGAAGGTCCAAAGGTACCAAATTGAATTGCAACTAAGTGATGATTTGATAATCAATCCAATGGTCCAAAACCCTAATTGGATGTCATGGATTTTGATGATGGAATGGGAAAACAGTCTCAAGACCGTTTGTTGGTCATCCAAGACCGTTTGAGGTCAGGTCATATCATGTGATGATGATAGTTTATTGATTTCAATTGATTTGGTTCCACAATGTCAACCATTGATGGATCCTCAATTTCAAACCCTAAGTGATGGTTTCTTGATTATAAAACCTAGTTCAATTAGGTTCAAAACCCTAAATTTAAGGTATAATTGAATGGTGATTCATTGGTCCAATTGATGAATGCTTTAGTGGTTCAAATTATAATTGGTTCATGGATTGAAACATTGAGTCGATTGAGTGTTGAAGTGCCTTTTGGTCCATGCGGTTTTGAGAAGGTTTGGACCAAACGGTCTCAAGACCGTTTGGGTCCAAACGGTCTCAAGACCGTTTGGGTCCAAACGGTCTCAAGACTATTTGAGTCCAAATGGTCTCAAGACCGTTTGGGACCAAACGGTCTCAATACCATTTGGGACCAAACGATCTCAAACCGTTTGGAGACCCAAAGTGCAAATGGTTTCAATACCTACCTTGTCTAATTGGTTTCAAGTATAACTTGTTCAAATGGTTTTCAACCAATTGATTTATGAGAACTAAGATCATTGAGGGTCTAAATAAGTAATATTGTGAAGATCAACATGGTTAATCCATTTGAATATCTCATGTAATTGGAGGTCAAATATGGTGAATCCATTTGGCTACTTAATGCAATTGAAGATTTCAATGGTTAACTCAATTGATCACTTTGTGGAATTGAAAGTTTAATTGGTCAATTCTTTTGAATTCCTTATATAATTGATGGTTTGATTGATTAGACCATTTGGACATCTAATATGATCAAAGGTCAATTAGCTGTGTGATTATTAATAATGTAGACCCATGATGATTATGAAGGTTAACCCTAGCTTTGTGTACTCAAGTAAAGAGTTGACCTGCATTAATCTTGGAATAGTTAACATCCTAGAGAGGATGAGTGGGAGAGTGAATGGGAGAGATGATTGCTTACTTAATAAGCCCTAATTCTCTCATTGTGAATAAATGTGTAATCAGGGTTTGATTCATAATATGAGATCATGAAATCTTCATTGAAAAGATTGATGTACCTTGATCCTAAATTAGAGCAAGGTTATGTGAAACCTTAATTTAAGAGTAAAGCTCAGTGAAACCATAATCTAGGGTGATGATGTAACCCTAACTTAGTGTCACAATGAAAGAAACCCTAATTTAATGGGAATTGTATATCCTAACCCTAATTTGGGTATGAGGAAAGAGAAACCCCACTTGGATGTGAATGGTAAACCCTAATTCCCTAAAATGGGATAAAGGTATATGAAACCCTAATATAGGGTAGTGCCATTAATAATAATGTAAAATCTTAACACTGGGTGATGTGTTGTGAAATCTTAATTTCACATAATACTAGGTGAAACCCTGATATAGAAGGATGTTATGTGAAACCCTAACAAAGAGTGATCCTAGGTGAAATCTATATATGTTTATGAGATGCTAAGTGAACCTCAATTATAATGATGGAAATCTTATTCCTATTAATGGAATAGTGATTAATGTATTGAAAATGAAATACTGAAGGGGTTGATTATGAATATCCTTATATGAATAGTCCCTGACTCAAGGGTGAGTCCATATCTTTGGCAATGGTTGTGTGTTATAAAATAGATGAATCATGACCAATACATAGCATAATGAATGTGATGATCTAGTGCATAAGTATTAGGATGAGTGATACCCTAATACAAGCTAAGTGAATAACTTAGGTAAGATGAAAGTGTTGAGGGAAGTGATACATCAAGGTATGATAGATATCACATCCAACACCCCAATTCTGATATACCATGATGTGTTCTAAGTTCATTATAATTGGAATGGATGACACATGAAATGTGTCATGTCAATTGTTACATTAAGATGTAATGCACCTTGATGGTTGTAGGCTAACATGCCTTATGAAAAGGTTAATCCAAATTAATATACTATGATTCAATCATATTCTGATAAAGATGAGGAAGAAACTCATACTTTGTGTTGATAATACATTCAATGATGAATGATGAGGATATATAAGTATGTTTGAATACTTATGATATCTATTTTTTGGTTTCTATCTTTGAGAAGAAATGAAATAGGGTTGATCATTAATAATATGATCTTAAGAACCCAAGTGGTTATTTATGGAAAACCCTAATGAAGGGTGCTGATATAAAAGAGAAACCATGAACCCTAAAGAGGGAATGGTGGTATTACTTAGTGTTGTATGGTACTGATGTGAAAGAGAATTCATGAACCCTAAAAAGGGATAATACTACTTACTGTTGTATGATACTGATATGAAAGCATTATAATTTTTACCATGAATACTAATCATGCAGGGATGATGAGATGAGAAGCATAGCCAGGTATGGGTTATGCTGCTTGTTTATTGAGAATGTTTTACAGGCTTTATAAGCCTTCATATGCTTTGTGTAGTAAGAATCAATGAGCTTTGTGTACTATGTAAAATACATTGTATAGCAAGAATTATGAAGTCTTTGGTCAGATGATCTGAAGGTAATAAGTTACCTAACAAGTGGTAATAAGTATCCTATGGTGAGTTATGGGTTCAAAATACCCAGAGGCTATAATCATAATGATGAACTTGTTAAGAAGAGGAAATGTACTTGGTGAGTTGAGGGATTAAGATCCCAACACTTTGTGAAAAGAGTATGGCTACAGGCCATGACTCCATAATGACAATGCCAGGTAGTAGATATATGATCTAAGCCTGAAGAGAGTTAATGTTTGGTAATGATTCTGTAGTGAATAAATGTTATACATGTTCTTCATATTCCTTAATGAATAAGTGACATGTGTCTCTTTCAAGTTATAGCTGCAATGTTTTAGATAAGAATAATATTCTAATATGTTAGATATTGAATTAGATGTTGTCAATCAAATATGATTCCTCTGTGCATATTTATCTTCTTAAGCTGCAATAATAATGTTACTGGCGGAGAGTTATATCTCCCGCTGGGACAATTTACAATTGTCTCACCCCCATGGGAACTACATTTTTAGGTGGATGCGGACGAGGAGACAGGAATCCTTCAGTAGGAGAAGGATAGCAGCAACAGCAGCAGGGATAGCAGTAAAGTCTCAGGTGGAGACACTGGTTGTTATGCCTTGTATAGATGTAGATAGAGTCCTATGTGTCGTCTTGATCCAACCCTATTCTAGGGCTGTATCTCGTGTCATTTTGTGCTTTTATCACATTCAAATGCATTAGAATTACATGTTATTTCCCCCAATATGATTGTCATCGCAAATACGCTTGTGGATGTTCTTTGCACTGTTTTTCAGGTACTTGGACCATGCTTAGATGGACGAGGGAGAGAGAGGGACCCAAAGAAGGCCCCAAAGTCTCCCTCAACCTACCTTCAGTGGCCAAGACTCATCCCCGAGCAAAGACATCCGAAATTGACAAAGTTTGAAGAGAAATAAAGAAGTCAAGCCTCACCACGGCCGTGGCCCCAAGGCCACGGTCGTGGCTTTTTTGTGCAAATCCAACATGATGCAACAGGGAAATCCACAGAATCCCACGGCCGTGGCCACCTGCCACGACCGTGGCCATTGAAGACACCACGGCCGTGGCCATCAGCACGGTCGTGGTCAGTAGAAGAGAACACGGTCGTGGCACCCTGCCACGGTCGTGGGAATTAAATTGCGAAAAGCCAGATTCCAACAGGGAAATGCCTAGAAAGCCACGACCGTGGCCAATGCTGATCAAGACGCTCGTGGCCCCTCCCCACGGTCAGCCTGACTCCTCCAAAATGGCCGTGTTACCCAACACGGCCGTGGAGCATGCTACCCACCACGACCGTGGCACTCCGCCACGGCCGTGGCCACCACCCTACTTTGCTTTTTCACCACTTTCTTCACCCCATGACCGTGTTCACCACCCCACGGTCGTCCACCACTACCCTCACAACGGCCGTGGCACACCCACCACAACCGTGGTGATCACCTACCCTACATAACTTTCCACTGTTATTCCTATTTTGCCCCCACTTAACCCTAGCTCCTATATTAGCAATAGTTGCTTCTAGGGCTCGAGAGAGAGCACTCCTAGCCGACCCTAGCTGCTGCCATTGCATCCTTTGCTCCAATCCACCCATTTCCTTGCAATCTACCCCATTTCCATCCATTTTCCACTCATTTCCACCATAGAAACCTAGTTTCTCTATGTTTCTATCCATCCATTTCGCCATTTTCATGCACCCCTGCACCATTGGAGGAGGGAGGACAGCTGCAGCTGCTTGGAGGTGAAGAAGGAGGCCACTATATTGAGCTTCATGGCGTTTTCCCTTCTTCTACCCCTTTCTTTTCATGTTTTCATGACTATGTCTAGCTAAGCCCCCTTATGGTGGGCTGTTTGGGATTAAAATGTTACTTTGATACCATGTTGGGGGATAAATTCTTGTAATGAACTCAATTCATATTTATGATGATTACTTCTTGCTTCCATCTCTTTTCCTATCTTATTGCATGTGGTTTGTGCTTCTTGTATGAATTGCTTGTTTTGAGGTTTTTGTAGACACTTCATTTCTAGGGGGAATTGGGATGTATGTGGCAATCTTAGGAATGGCTCCTAGGTCCAATTAGTGGATCCCTAGCTAGCCCCCTTTGTTCCTACATACACACCCATTCCCCTACAAATGAGTGTGAGATTTAAGTGGCTAGTGCAAGTGAGAGTGATGCACTTGCATAGGGCCTTCTAAAGGCTAGAGTGGCTAGTGGCATGAGGTTAAACCCCTTCATCTCCACTCCCATCTCTACCCTCAACCCTCAATTGTCCACTATCACTTACCCTAGAAACCTAGATTTAGCCAATCTCACTAGAACTACACCTAACCCTAGTCTTCTACTAGTAGTATAGGGTACGTTCTAATGGCATTGCCCTTGTTGTTTGGTTTGGTAATCTAGATATGAATTGAGCACCATGCATGTTTAATGAACTCCCCCAACTAAAATCAAAGTGACATTTCCCAAATGGCCCACCCACCTTAATCATCTTGCTTAAAACCCTAATCGCTTGGTTTGCTTGTTAATGCTAGTGTAGTTCAAATTGCTTTAGTTACCTTAGTCAATTGCCTAGTTCTGCTAGCTAGTGTTAATTTAGGTCTTTGATCTTGTTTAGTAGTTAATTCAATTCCTTAGTTGTTAATTGCTTGCTTAGTCTAGTCCATCTTGCTCTTGACTTAGTTTAGCTAGTTTGTCACCTAGATTGCTCGTATAGTCTTTTGCTAACTTAGTTTCATATTGCTTTTCATACTTGCTCTCTTAGTGTAATCAACCAACAATCAACCTTAAAACCCTAAAAACTTTACTCTCTGCACTAGGAACGTAGCTCATGCCAACTAACTCTAGCGCCCCCTCTATCTCCGAGGTTCGACCCCGTACTTGCCGCCTCACCTATACTACAACACGGCCTCGTGCGCTTGCAGGCGTAGTGTCTTAGTAGACGTAGGTAGTTAGTGTGGGACCATACAAATATCGAAAGCTAAGATCCCATATCATCTCGTGCCTCCCGACCTCGTGGATTGCACTTGTTGCAAGCCTCTAGCGGGAGCGCACCAAGCTTTCTAGCACCGTTGCCGGGGATAGAGGCGCTCGGCCTAGTTAGATAGCGTAGCTTAGCCATTCCTTTTGCCCTCACCATTGCTATTCTTTATTCTTTGTGTTACTCTTGCATATTGGTTCGCTAATATGGCTCTTTGTTGTTTGTTTGTGATTTGCGCAGGTGACAGTTGTGCATGCGCAGCAAGCGTTCGACTTGCACCGACTTGGTGGTTTACGACCCCGAGATTGGGAGAAGAAGACGTCAAGCGTGCTGCAATCTACACCGAGGGGCCAAGATGGCCGATAACAACCCACCACCAGAAGTTCCACCTCCGTCGCATCGCCCACTTCATGAGTATTTCACGCCGGGGAACTACAATTCCCCCATCGCCACGCTAGTTGATCAAATGCCCGGGCAGCAGTTTTCCATTCCACCGGCACTCTTGGGGCTTCTTCCCACATACTACGGAATGGAGAACGAAAATTCTTATCACCATATAGATGCATTCTTGGAAACGTGCTCCACGT
This sequence comes from Alisma plantago-aquatica, assembly GCA_963693085.1. Lineage (NCBI taxonomy): Eukaryota > Viridiplantae > Streptophyta > Magnoliopsida > Alismatales > Alismataceae > Alisma > Alisma plantago-aquatica. The sequence continues at coordinate 470,835,339 of OY856409.1, read as the reverse complement.
TCCGTACGCCTGCCGCCACAGACGACTCGATTAGGAGGACGATCTTTCCCTTCTCTCTCAAAGAGAAGGCCAAGGAGTGGTACGTTTCGAGGCCCGAGCTCGTCACATGGAATGAAGTAATGAATGAGTTTCTGAAGAAGTTCTTTCCGATAGCCAAGTTATCCTACATGAGAAGGTGCATCACATCCTTCGCCCAAAAAGAGAACGAACCCTTCTATGAGGCATGGGAGTGGTTCCAGAAGTTGCTTCGTGACTGCCCTCACCACGAGGTTCCTCTTTGGCAACTAGTTCAGGCCTTTTACACTGGGCTTGAGGAGCAGAGTCAAAATAATGTAGATTCTTCTTGTGGGGGCACGTTCATGGCAAAGCCACCCGAAGACTCATGGCCGTTGTTTGAGCATCTAGCCGAGAACTCTCGCCACCGAGCTTCCACAAAAGGGGGGCATTTCAGCCGGGACTACACTTCCCCACCCTCCTCTGTGGCTCCCGCACGCAACACCGCCGACCCCGATATGATGAAAATGATGGCAGATATGATGCAAATGATGAAGAATCAAGTGGGTGGATCTTCTAGCCAACCCGCGATGGATGTGGAGACTGTAGACGAGGAAGTTAACGCCTTACATTCCTTTGGTGGCCGCAACAACCAGGGCCCGATGTCCCAATCCTACACTCCCGAGTGGAGGAACCACCCAAATTTTTCTTGGAAACAATCAAATGAGGATGGACAAGGACAGGGGCAGCAGAAGCCACGATACAGCTCCAAATTTGAGGACGAGGTTCTTGGTAGGCTAAGAAGCCTTGATGAAGTCAAAAAGGATGTTAATGCACATGGCCAATCTATAAGCCGTCTGGAGCAGAGGCTGGATCAGATCTCTCTCTCTTTGGCTAGAAGAGAAGAAGGAAGACTCCCCTCTCAACCTATGCCAAATCCAAACAACGATGGGACTTTTCTAGGGAGCACTTCGAGTGCTTATGTTCCACCATCTTGCCAAGCCACACCAAACCCTTATGCTCCTCCGCCTCCTCAAGCACCGCTCAATTATCAATATGCTCCACCTCCACCTCACACTTACAAACAACCACCTCCACAATATCACCCCCCACCACAACAACAACCGCAACCCCAATTCATCCTCCAAAATCTCAATCCCCCTCACCAAAGGCCTCCACCACCCCAACAGCCACAACCACCTCCACAAGCTCCCCCTTCTACCACCCATGAGCATGTGAAGGCTGTGACTACATTGAGGAGTGGTAGGACTTTGGAGAGACCCCATGGTACAGTTGTTGGCAGAGATGACACTGAGGCAGAGCAAGTTGATACTGAGATGCAGATTGATGATACTGTGATAAGAGGCAGTGTTGATACCGTGACGCCGAGCAGTGATATTGTGATGAGAGGCAGTGTTGATACCGTGATACCGAGCCGTGATACTGTGATTCCAGTGATACCAGTAGACGATACTGTTGATTTGGACCGCTTGGGGTCCCAACTCCCGCCATATCCTGATGCACTTGAGGAACCTTCTGCTGCAAAGAAAAAGAAGAAGCATGCGGATAATATTTTGGAGATCTTCAAGCAAGTGAAAATCAATGTACCTCTTCTAGATGCGGTCAAGCAAATTCCATCCTATGCAAAGTTCCTTAAAAATTGTGCACCTTCAAGAGAAAGACAACAGGGAGGACGCCTAAGAAGATCAAGCTCACTGAGCAAGTGAGCTCCATTCTCCAACACACCATTCCCCAGAAAAGAAAAGACCCCGGTGCTCCAATCATCTTGTGCTACATCGGGGCACATCGCATAGACTAGGCTCTTCTTGACTTGGGGTCTAGTGTAAACTTGATGTCGTATGATCTGTTTGCTGAGCTCCAAATGGGAGAGTTGAGGCCGGCCCATTGCACTCTATAGTTGGCTGACCGATCTGTGAAGACGCCTAGAGGGCGTGTGGATGATGTGTTGGTCCGCCTTGATGAGGATACTTCTGCCTTCTTCCCAGCCGATTTTATCATTCTTGATATGGAAAAGGAAGCTAGAAAAGTGCCAATCATCTTGGGGAGACCTTTCTTGGCCACAGCCGATGCCGTGATCCATGTGAGGACGGGGACCATGTATGTTACCTTCATGCACATGAAGATCAGGTTGAACATCTTCAAGTCTTCTACGACAGCCGAAGTGATAGGGGCCACCAAGGAAGATTGTTATTTGGTGGAATGCCTAGACGAGATTGTTGAAGAGTGCCTACCTGCGTGGATTGAGACTGCCACCCAAGGTAGAGGTCTTGAACCAATTGTTGAGTTCCCTGACGATGATGATGAAGAGGATGAAGAGTGTGAGCTAGCCTTAGTGGCTGCAAGTCAGGACCTCCCTTCTATTTCTGCACCTTTGAAGAACTCCCTCGAAGCACCCCCCGTTCTTGAGTTGAAAAAACTTCCTGAAGGATTGAAGTATGCTTTCCTTGGCTCAAATGACACCCTCCCGGTGATCATTTTCTCCATTCTCTCTCCTGAGCAAGAAGATGCCTTGATGGAAGTCTTGAGAAAGAACATCCAAGCCATTGGATGGTCTGTTGCTGACTTGAGGGGGATTGACCCCTCTATTTGTGTGCATCGGATATACTTAGAAGAAGATGCGAGACCGACCCATAAAATGCAAAGAAGGCTCAATCCAAATTTGAAGGACATTGTAACTCAAGAGGTTGTAAAATTGCTTGATGCAGGGATTATCTACCCTATTTCTGATAGCACCTGGGTAAGTCCTATTCAAGTTGTGCCCAAGAAGGGTGGGATTACGGTTGTAGAAAATGCCGATGGTGAACTTATGCCGGTAAGAGAGCAATCCAAGTGGAGAATGTGTGTGGATTACCGGAAGCTAAATGAAAAGACAAAGAAAGATCATTACCCACTCCCGTTTCTTGATCAGATTCTAGAAAGATTGGCTGGGCAGAGCTTCTACTGTTTTCTTGATGGATACTCAGGATATTTTCAGATTGCAGTGCATCCGGCGGATCAGGAAAAGACAACATTCACTTGTCCAAGTGGTACATTTGCCTACCAGAGAATGCCATTTGGACTGTGCAATGCCCCCTCCACTTTCCAGAGATGTGTAACCTCAATCTTCGCTGACATGCTGGATTCGTCGCTTGAAGTCTTCATGGATGATTTTTCAGTTTTCGGGAAAACCTTTGATGAGTGCTTGCTACATCTAGCTGCTGTCCTCGAGAGATGCGTGAAAGTTCGGCTGGTACTTTCTTGGGAGAAAAGCCACTTCATGGTACCTGAGGGTATAGTCCTAGGCCACCGAGTCTCCAAAGACAGGATTGAAGTTGACAAAGCCAAGGTGGGCCTTATCTCTACACTCGACATTCCTTCGACCGTAAGACATGTTCGATCTTTCTTGGGACATGCAGGCTTCTACCGTCGCTTTATCAAGGACTTTAGCAAAATCTCAAGACCACTCTGTCAATTACTTGAGAAAGATGTCGAGTTTCAGTTTGATGACAAATGTGTTGAAGCCTTCGATCATTTGAAAGAAAGGCTTATTTCTGCTCCTATTATGCAGCCCCCGGATTTCTCTCGGCCATTTGAGATCATGACGGATGCATCCGATATGGCGGTGGGGGCTATGCTGGGTCAACGCATTGGCCAAATTCCTCATGCTATCTATTATGCAAGCAAGACATTAGACGATGCTCAAAGAAACTATACAACTATCGAGAAGGAGTTGCTTGCGGTGATCTTCGCTCTTGACAAGTTCCGGCCGTATCTCTTGCAAAACAAAGTGACAATCTACACGGACCATGCTGCGTTGAAGTATCTCATGTCCAAGAAAGACTCAAAACCAAGGTTGATCCGATGGATTTTGTTGCTCCAAGAATTTGACATAGAAATTGTGGATAAGAAAGGAGTAGAAAACGGTGCTGCAGATCATCTCTCCCACCTTGATGGACCTTTTGATATGACAAGTCCAATCAAAGAGACAATGCCACATGAACAACTCCTCTTAGTCTCATTTGTCCAAAAGCCATGGTACAAGCACATAGCGAATTTCCTAGCTAGTGGGAGGATACCGAGCATGTGGACAAGAGAGGAAAGTAAGAGATTGTTTTCTATGGTAAAGAACTACATTTGGGATGACCCTCACCTCTTTAAGTATTGCCCGGACCAACTCATTAGGAGGTGCATTCCGGAGATGGAGCAGCAAGAAGTCTTATCTATGTGTCATTCCGGAATATGTGGAGGCCATTTTGGAGGAAAACGTACGGCCGCCAAAGTTCTTCAATGTGGATTCTACTGGCCGACGCTGTTCAAAGATGCTCATGACTTTTGCAAGAGTTGCTTCAAGTGCCAAAAAGTGGGCACTATCTCAAAGAGGGACATGATGCCTTTGTCACCTATTCTGGTGGTAGAAGTATTTGATGTTTGGGGGATTGACTTTATGGGTCCTTTCCCCCCTTCTTTCGGGTATGTCTACATCTTGGTCACCGTAGACTATGTGTCAAAATGGATTGAGGCTGTGGCAACAAGGACAAATGATCATAATGTGGTGTGTGACTTCATGAAATCCAACATCTTTAGCCGCTTCGGTGTTCCAAGGGCTATGATTAGTGATGGCGGGAATCATTTCATCAACCGCACCTTCGAAGGGATGCTAAAGAGACATGGAGTGAATCATCGTGTAGCTACTCCTTACCACCCTCAAACGAGTGGTCAAGTTGAGTTGGCAAATCAGGAGATAAAGCTCATTTTGGAGAAGACGGTGCGACCGGACCGTAAGGATTGGTCACTTTGACTCAATGAAGCTTTATGGGCATATATGACTGCATATAAAGCCCCGATTGGCACTACACCGTTCAAGCTTGTCTATGGTAAGAGTTGCCATTTTCCAGTTGAGCTGCAACACAAGGCACTTTGGGCCTTGAAGAAGATGGACTTTGATGAAGAGTGCACCGGAATGAAAAGAAAGTTTCAATTGCATGAGCTAGAAGAAATGTGGCATGAAGCATATGAAATATCAAAGAGTTACAAGGAAAGAACCAAGTTTCTACATGACAAGATCATAAGAAAGAAAGAGTTTGAGCCCGGCAAATGGGTATGGCTCTACGATTCTAGAATGAAGTTCTTCCCCAGGAAACTCCGATCGAGATGGGAAGGACCTTACCTAGTCAAGAAGGTGTACCCATCCGGGGCAGTGATCATTTGTGCAAAAGAAGGAGCTAAGGAATTTTCCGTCAATGGGCAAAGGTTGAAACCTGTCGTTGAGGTCGGCCCGGACAAGGCCAACCAAGATTTTGATATTGTCATGATGGTAGAAGAAGAACTTGATGAAGAGGAATGCTTAGATGAGGATGAGAAGGGGATCTACTACAAAGATCTCTTGAAAGTTTCGAGGAAGTGAAAAAGCCCAACAATCAATAAGCCTGGCTGAAGGCGTTAAATGTAGCGCTAGTGGGAGGCAACCCACATGGTTTGAGACTCTCAACCCTTCTTTTGATACTTTAGTTTTGTTTTACACAAATACACACACGCACACTTGTGCTTTACAGTTTTTGTTTGAGTTTTGATGATGGAAGGTGATGGACATTAGAGAGAGAGGATCTAGAAGTTAATCATGGTCATTCAGTTATATTTGTGGCAATAGAACAAGTGAAACCAAAAGATCATGTTTTAAAGTTTGAAAATTGAAGAGACAAATCCACCACGGCCGTGGAGCTAGACCACGACCGTGGCACAGGCGGCCAAACACGACCGTGGCTCTATGCCACGGCTGTGGGAATTAAAGCACCAAATTGGCGAAAGTTACAGGTTGTTTCGAAGATCGGCCACGACCGTGGCGAGCTGCCATGACCGTGGCGAAGGAGAATGCCAACGACCGTGGTCCTTACCACGGTCGTGTTAAAGAAGGCTGGCCACGACCGTGGGCAACAACCACGACCGTGGGAATTATTGCTGCAAATTTGGCCGAAGTTACAGGTTGTTTCGAAGATCAGCCACGACCGTGGCAAGTCGACCACGACCGTGGCGTGAGGACAAGGCCACGACCGTGGCGAGGTCATACTGGGGAGTTCTTCATCGACAACATGACCGTGGAACCCGCCACGGCCGTGCTACCCAACCCTGGCCATGACCGTGGCCACCTGCCACGACCGTGGCCGAACCCGGTTCAGAAAAATATATATACTTTTAAACGTCCAAAACCGACCCCCCTCCTCATTCCATCATCTTCCACCTCCAGAAAACGACTGTGGTGGCGGAAAACGGCCCAGTGCTCCCCCATTCACCACCAAATCCACCACAAACCACCCCCTTTTGATCCCCAATCCATCCCAAATCGATCCCCATCCTTCCCTCTCCCATTCCCACCGTCCAATCTCTCCCAATCGCACCTCCATCTCCATTTCCATCTCCATTCCGCCCAACACCTCCCCTACATGAAACCTCCACAAAAAACCTTCCATTCTCGCCCAAATCCACTACTAATCATATAACCACCATCCGTACATCACTATCCTTCCATTCCACCCACAAAACCGCATCCACATCACCTTCTCCACCAAATCCGAAAATCACCACATCCACCTCCATCCTCACCATGAAGAAGATTGCGAAAGCCTTAGCCAAGGGGACGAACATCATCACCGGAGGGAAGCGGCGTTCTAAAAACGCCTCCTCCGATGTGTCTGTTCCATCCCACACCCCGTCACCCACCGCTTCCGCCCATCACTCCCTCCGCCAGTCGCAATCGATGAGCGGATCACACTCCCGCTCATCCGATAGCCACCATATCACAGACGCTACCTACGAGGGGGAAGACGAAGAAGAGGAGGAGTCCATGGAGATCGACTTGGAAAACTTCATTGATGAACTCGAGCCGGTGGCCGCAAAAAGAAACCAGAGATCTAAGGCGGCGCCCTCCTCATCCAGGCTGCCTCCAAAGCCCGCACCACCCCGCCACTCGACATCCGGCGCGGAGGGGAGACGTGATGCGCAGTAACAACCCTCGCGGCAATTGCAGCAAGACGAGGAGCAGTCGGCCCACTGGTACAATTTTGATACCAGCTCGGGGTCGCAATCATATGCGATGGAGGAAGAACAAGATAGCGAGGAGGAAGAGGTGGAACTGGAGCCGGAAGGAGAAGATGTCATGACATTTTTGGAGGTAGACAAAGAAAAGACCCTGGGTAAAGCACCGGCGGGAGTGTCCTATGGTAGAGGGCACAGGAAAAAGAAGGTTGATCTTATCTACCCCGAGTGCATGACGAGGCGAGTCGTCGCCACCAAGTACGGGTCTCAGAAAGTGATCGAGGATCTAGGGATCAAGGAGGCAGTGGAAAGGAACTTAAAGAGAATAGGGTTGTGGGATGTCCTCTTCACACCGCAGCAAACCTACGTCGCCTTGACCCGAGAATTCTTTGCTACTCTCGAAAGGACTAAAGTGAGGGGCTGTGACGCAATCAAATTTGTCATAATGGGCAAGGTGCACACCCTCACTTCCACTCAGCTGAATGGGATTTTTTCTGCTAGTCCTGAAGAGGCCGTCAAGATGGATGACAGCTTGTTAGAGAAGGTCCACGATTTAGATTTTGCCTATTTCTGGGAGCAAATCACAGGTAGCGGCGTGTACGATGCAGGAAGATCAAAGACAGCCACCATAAGCAATCCAATGATGCGCTATGTGCAAAAAGTCATGGCGAACACAATTGTAGGGAGGTATGATAATCAAGGCTCCATCTCACAAAAAGATATGTTTGTCGTGATGTCAATGTACCTCAAGAAGCACCTCGACCTTGGTTTTCTATTGATTGATCATATGAAGTCCATACCCTACAAGAGCACAAAGCCCTTTGTCATGGGTGGGTTTGTGACTTCGATTGCACTAGCGCTGGGATACGATCTCTCGGGGTTAGAGGACACACTTGAGGCAGAGTTTGTGGACCTCAACTACTTGGTGCGCTCACACACTATAAAGATAAAGGAAAAGAAGATGATCTATCTTACTACCAGTGTGACGGACTTCGAGCTCGAGCTGCCATACCATGCGGTGCCTCTTCTTTCCGCATTGGGAATTAATTTCAGGTTGAGGGAAAAATTGACGGCATGGCAGCTAGACCACCCGAGAGAGGCGTATGTTGGGGGAGCCGCTGCCGTACATGAAGACGTTGCAGAATCTAATGTACAAGGGCAGGAACAAGAAGATGCAGAAGAACGGCAGCCCCGAAGAATTAGAAGGAGGGATGAGGGAACATCCCAGCTGCAGCCACCCTCAGGGAATGCCTACGACATGGCCACAATCCAGGAACACCTTGAGAACATTCAAAAAACTCAAAGTGACATGCAACTTGTCCAACAGTACATGTGGCAAGATCAACAGCAAATGCAGTACCAGATCAACCATTTATACCAATACCAGCATGCCCAAGCAGCACGAAACCCCGAATGGGGTGCAGACTTTTGGGGTGGTATAGTTGGACATCCACAGGCGTATCCTCCACCCAGGATGACTACTGGGGACACTACTATCAGCATCCTCCTTCCAGCTCGGCTCCTGACTCAGCTCCTCCTCCGGATCCTCCTCAGATGCCGGAACAGCCACCACAGCCTTGATTCTTCCCCTATCTTCCCTAAGCTATAGTTTCATGCTGAGGACAGCATGATTCTAAAGTTTGGGGTGGGTAGGGCGGTATGCACCACTCCTTCTCTCTTTTTGTCATTTTGATATCACCTCTGCCATCTAGTTTAGTTTTACTGATTTTGTTGCATAACATGTAGTTCATTTCTGCATTTTTGAGTAATTTAAAAAAAAATTGCTTCTTCAGCCATGCATTGCATCTCATGTAGGTTTTTGGCTAATTTTTGCATGTTTTAGCTAGGATTTACTTGCTTTTTACCTAAAGTTGTGTTTGAATGTGATTTAGTACAATGTGACACATTTTTGGCCAATTTTGCCCAGATTTGATGTTTCTTGTCCAAAAAGCGTGTTTTGACTCAATCTTTACCATATTGAATGAAATTGCTTATCTTTGACAAATACAAGATGATATGCTATGATAAAGTGCTATGTGGTATCAATGAGCGACTTCTTACATGCTCGTCACCTCCCTTGGGAATGTGTTGGTTTGATTGAATCATGATCCGAGCAAGCATAGAACGTTTAATGTTTGTGGAGTTACTTGATTGATATATGGATTTCATTTGGTTCATTCATGTGATGTGATATCTATGGTGAAGTGTCGGACTAGTTTTCATGCAGGAGACCTTATGTGGAAGATTATGCCAAGTGACCCCTCTTTGACCCGACCACTCTCTCATCATCTTCATACCTCTCCGCCTCATAAAAAGATGCCAAAGTGCACATATTATCCGTGGCCACCTCCAAAAGTTTGGGGTGGCCACATCTTTATCTCCCCGCTTCACTCTATCCACCATGTGCCCTACCTACACCAAGGGCAAAGAAAAGAAAAAAGGAAAAGAAAAACAAAATAAAATAAAAGGATGCTCCTGTTTAAGAGCATTCAAATAAAGAAAAGATGAGTGTGTAAAAGCACTCCAAATCTTACCGCATCCCTTTCTTCCACTTTTACACCCATTGAGCTAGGAAACTTCAAACCTAGCTCACTTTATCCCTTTTCCGCATCCATGTGGGTCATTTGGCATAACTTGAAGCATAAGGTTGAAGGCATGAAGGTGAAACGACACTCCCAGTCATCGGCGATTAACATCATCATGAAACGGTCTACCCGGAACCTTATGGATGAGATATTGATAACTTGTGCAATCCATGCATTATATGTGAAGTTCTTGTGCTCTGTGCTCCCTTCATGGTTGGTTTGTGAAAGTAGAAGAGGAGGGAAGTTATTTGCATGTACCTAGTCACCTTTGATCCCATTTAGCATTTGTCGCCCATCATATTGTATTTGTCATATCTTTTGATTGTGAAAAAGGGAAAAGAGATTGAGTTGGAGCATACTTGAGGACAAGTATGTTTCAAGTTTGCTGTACTCTCAGGTCCTCAGAGTAGTAGTTAGTGCTTTTGAGATTTTGGCTCAGTGCCTCGAGATTTTATGCTGCCTGTGTTTAGCTTGATAGGACAGCTAATGCTTGTAATTCTCAAAAGGAGATGATACAGAATATGTACCTTTGAACAAGAATGTAAATGTGTTACTTTTGTTCTATGTGAGAAAGTTTTTACTTGATGGACCTCTTGATAAAAAGGTTTTAATTTCTAGTGATTTTCAGTAATCCGCTTCTTATAGAATGCTTCCGCATTAGTTAGTTATGTTTTTATGAGTTGTATGCCACAATCTTGGATGAGCCAGAATCAAACAATGCCTTTATAGGTTTGCATATTAAGATGCAAGGTACCTTCAATAACTTCATTATCTTCGCCTGCTTCCTCAGCATTGAGATACAACACTCTCCCATTCCTCCTCTCCACTGGCGGTCGCCTCAGGTTCTGGTTGTTGTTGTTGTTGTTGTTATTATTCCGCAGAGGCGGGTTCTGCCTTAGCTGTTGCGGCTGCTGGGCATTATTTTGTCCTTGCTGGAAATGGGGGTAGAGTGGTCAGATATGCCCAACTTAGCCACACTCATGGCAGGTCAGAGGAGGCCGGTTGTCTCTATGAGCAGGTGCATTGTTGGCAGGACATCTCCCTGGAGGATGGTGGCGAGAGCACCTATTGCACCAATCACATCCACGATTCTCATTCTGGGTAGGGTTCTTCCTCTTATTGTTGCTATATCCATTACTGTGTCCATAGGATTGGAATCCTGGGTATAACTCGATGGCTAGGGCCTTATCCACCATCTGTTGGAAGGTGAGTGGAAGTTTTGGAACAAGACTTCGACCCACTTGGTAGTTTAGGCCCTCCAAGAACAATGTTGCCCTTCTCTCGGCTCCAAGGTCGATGGCATAGTGTTTCAGAAGTAGGAACCGTTGGATGTAGTCAGCCACACTCATGCTTCCCTTCCTGAGGCTGTAGAACTCGGCTTACTTCTTCCTTAAGAAGACAGGACATATGTACTTCTCCCTGAAGAGCTTCAGGAACTAGTCCCACTCCATGGTAGAGTTGTCTCGAGTGCGGGTGACACCATTCCACCAGACACGTGTCGGTCCATCCAGCACATACGTCGTGAGCCGAACTTTCTGGTGAGGAGGGCATGCCATACCCTCGAAGGTTCGATCCAAAGCCAACACCCAGTCATCATCTTTATCCACCATGTTGTGTTCACTTTCACCTTTGAAGTAAGGTGGTTGCATCTTTATGAAGTCAGTGAGGGTGAACTCCCTCGGCTTGTTGGCATTGGCAGCCACTGTGTGGAGCTGCCCCATCATGTTGGAGAGCACCTGGCGCAGCATTGCCAGTTCTTGCTCCGGTGTGAAGGAGGGGTTCCCGGAGTAGCAGGATTGACCACACTATGGCCGGCAGGAGTCACAGGAGTGTTTTCCACATTGGAGTCATTAGGTTTTGACTCATTTCCCTTGTTCCTACTGTCGAACAAGTCACCTATCCTGAAAGGTAGGGTTAACATATTAAGTTCCCAAGAGTATTTGAATCATAGATGAAAAAGAATAGAAGTACAGATGAGAAAAGAATATCTAGAATGCTATTGCCTAAAAGCATACTATTTTGGGCAATTTGTATTAGCTCAGGCCAGGCTGGTATCATATGGGCACGGGAGTCCTCGTAAACCAAGCTAGTGGTGTGGAGGAAAATATTGCCAGCCCCCGAAACCCTGATCCATTCTAGACACCTTTGCTTCAACTTCATGTCCTAATAGTTGCCTAAAGGCTCTGATACCATGCTATAAAGAGGCAAGATCACCTCCTTACTAAAATTTAAAGGAAGTACAAAACATCCATCTTTTTAGAAAGACAAAGGATATTGAGGGATGCATGTATAATATTCCAAGTAAATAAGCATGCACCGGATACATTACAAAATGTCAATAGCAGTGGAAATAAAAGAACTAAGCCTATTACATGGCTTTCATTGTTCATTACATGATTGTTCTCAAAAGAAAAAGATAAGAGAAAAGGATCTAGCTATAGCAACCTAGACATCCTTTCAGATAGCTTGAGATCTACTCCTGAGATAAATTCCTTCAAACTTGTCCTTCTCCTTGCTCAGCGCCAACACCTAGGTGGTTGGGAAAGCACCCAGCAAAAGGGGAAAGAAAATAAGGTATGTGTCACAAAACTAATCTAGGATATCAAGATAAGTACAGCAAATAAAAACAGGCTAGGGTTCATCATATGATGAAGATAACAAGAGTATGAGGCTATATTCAAAAGAAACTTCCCATTAGCAATTATATGAAAAAGGATTTGCATGTAAGATAATTATGTCTACCTAACTAAGTAGGGTTGAGGCACCTACCGGACCTCTAACCTATAGGTGAGGGGATAATAAGATTCCCAATCACTTACACAATTATATAGGGGAGAATAAAAACATTCCCCAGGGCGATTAAATACATGCCCTCTGTGGGTGGTTGTACATAAGTACCGCTACTTTAAATTAAATAGAACATAAATCCACATGCTAGAAAAGTAGTCATGGCAAGAGTAGTCATAATATTCAATAATCATGGCAGTGGGGTAAAAGACCCAACAAGAAGAAATTATAATTTTATTTGAGGCATGAACAACATTAGGATTCAATAATAGAAGATTTAAGGTTCATTTAAGCCTCATTAGGGAAATATAGGGTTTGGCTGCAATTATCCCAACATAGGGTGTAAGCAATGCACATACCTCTCTTACTGATATCAATTACTAACTTTCACCACTTTAATTGAGTTCAAGTTCCACTTTGCCTATTTTGAATGTATTAACATGTATTAGAGTACATAGTGCACATTAATATATAGAAACCCTAATTTTAGAACGTTTTAGCAAAATTCGGATTTAGCTTTTGAAAATATCACCAATGAACTTATTAGGTTCTCCTGATCAAGAAAACATATTTTTATGTTCATTTTGGAGTTATGATGATTAAGATGTAATTTTTATGGATTTTATGCATTAAATTCGTTTTACAAAAATCACCCTTCATCAAACCATGAAATCAGACCTTGAAAATATTATTATTATATCGAGATAATTAAAGAGAGAGGGAGAGGGAGAAAACACCATTCGACCCAAGATCAAGTTTGAAGTTTCTTAGATAACCAAACTAGATATTCTAGAGAAGATAAAATAGCAAGAAACCAAAACCTTAGAAGAACATGGTAAAAAGAGATGGAAATCATCGATTATCAACATAGAAGCCTGGGTTTTAAGTATGTACTAAGCGATATATGAGAAGGGGGTTAACAAAAATTGCCTCTAGGAAGGTAATAAGGTTCAAACATAAAGGATTCTGAAATTAGAAGGTCTGGTTGCTCCAATCCAAGCTCCTTTCTTGAGCAAAGATCACCTTCTCCACTTTAGAGGTGCAAACCCTAGCAAAAGAGCATGGAGATGAGATGTTTTAGGGTTTTAGGTGGAGTTTTACCATATATGGTCATGGTTACGACCTAGAAGAAGGTGTAAGGAAGACTAACAATATGAAAATAGGGAAGGAAGGGAGGAAACTTACTAGTTTTGGTCAAAATTACCAAGGAGGAGCTTTTAGAAACCCTAATAGAGCAATTTGGAAGCCCTAAGAGCCTTCTTCACCAAGGTAGGCTTCCTCTATTACCTTGGGACAACAACTTCGTGGCCAAATATAGAAGGAACTATTATCTAAGCTAGAGGAAAGATAAGGAAAGTGAGAGTTTTCGAATTGTGAGTTGGGAAGGGGTATACATGGCTATATATAGAAAGAGGTGAAGCATGAGGTGTCTTAAGGGACTTTCCATGTGTCTTTAGCCTAGGGCTTGATGGCCATGCAAGAGGACAACTCATGGACTCTTCTTGGATATCAAAATTCGGTCCTAAGATCCCACATATATTTCAAGGCCATCCCCACCATTTTTCAAGAAAGAAATAACCTCATTGGTTGATAGGTTTTAAAGATAAGCACCTTTATAAAGAGGGTATTCCCTATAATGCCCTTGGAATGAAATACCATCAAACCAAGGTGAAACTCAGTTCTCCAATGGTTTAAAATCTCATTAATGGTAAGGAAATATCTAAGGATTAAAATTCTTTTGATAATTTGCAAAGAAAACCTCCCAATTGGGTAAATTGCATAAATGTCCAGAATGTACCTAAAATTGCATAACTTGCACAAACAACATAAATCTAATGGATCGGTCACAGAGGGCAACCTAGGCATCTCAGAAACTTCACGAACTACTGCAGATCAGGTTCCTCGAATACTGGGTCCACAAGAGCAAGCTCCTCCTCTAAAGTCACCACATGCTCCTCTTCAACTGGGTGGAAAGGAACATCACCCCGAACATAGGAAACAATAAAGAGGTCAGCAAAGGCTGAGTATGTACATATATAAAACATTCTGGGCATTATATAGGGTAAAAAATGCAAAAAGAGATGTTCCCACAAGAAAAAGGGGGCTACTTACAAGTAGGTATGTTCAAGAGAAAAGTAACAAAAGAAATGAGGCATATTAAATTTTAGATTACAAACATGGTAATAAAAGAATGTCTTGCCATAACAATCATCCACATAATCATATTAAAACAATGAATATTTGCATGCATAACAATGTAGACTAAATATACCTAAAATAGGGCCATAACACCATAGGATCATGGCCTAAAAGTAAACAAGGGTGGAAACACACACCCCGGGCAGAATACACACGCCCTATAAAAGTGTGGTTGTACATAAGTACCACTATTCTAGATAATCTAGTCAAACACGCAACATGCTATAATAGAGTGGCAAGACTATCATTTTAGTCAATATCAAACAAAAGACAACAAGGCAGGAGGGGCCTAAATACCCATATGACATGTCAAATTAATAATTACAGCAGTAAAAGAGATTTATATCAGGAATTAGAAATGTCCATGAATTTTAGATTTCCAAGAGAAACAATATTTCAAGAGATGCCTCATTAAAAGAAATTAAGTTTTAGTCAAATAATGCCCAAAATAAAATAGAGGATGTACATACCTTATGATCAGTCATAGATATTCAATAACACCTCCTAAGTTTAGATTCAGGGTTGTCTCAACCTAGTCACAATATATGTGCATACAATTAATATAATATACATTGTCCGCAATAGACCGCCCACTCACAAAGGCCCCCTGCTTAATTTCTGAGAGATTTCAAGGTGAAGAATAGATCCAAGAAGGCCTGTTTAAAGCTGGATATCTCTAAAGCTTATGACAATGTGTCTTGGGAGGGGTTGTGGAGATCCATGGGGGCGTTGGGGTTTTCAAGCCGCTTCATTGATGTCCTTAAACAATGCATTCAAACCACGTCGTTCTCGGTTCTGGTTAATGGTATTCCAAAAGGCATGTTTTCTGCCTCCAATGGCCTGAGACAGGGGGACCCGTTATCGCCTTTGCTTTTTGTGATTGTCATGGAGAATCTCACTTACCTTACGCTTAAAGCAGAAGAAGATGGTTCGATCAGACCTTTCAAGGTGATGGGCACTAAAGTTTTGAGTCACCTGATTTTTGTCGATGACCTTATGTTCTTTGTGGCTGCTCATGCCAAAATTTTCAGAGGGGTCAGGTCCATTCTACAAAGCTTCGCTGATATTACGAACTTACATATTAGTGACATAAAGTCACAGGCGTTCTTATCCAGTTCCTGTAATTCTAGGAGGGGGAGGCTTAAGGAGGCCATACATCTGGAGTTGGGTTGTTTCCCTATGAAGTATTTGGGCCTGCCTTTATCAGGTGGAGTGGGGCGAGGGAAGGATTTCCATGGTTGTCTGGATGAACTTCGGATGAAGGTGGAGAGTTGGAGTGGCCTGAAGGTTTCTTTGGCAGGCCGTGCGGTCCTCATCAAGGTCGTCCTCATGAGCAAGGTGGGTTTCTGGTGTAGGCTCACGGAGTTCCCTGAGTTCATCCTTGACAAGTGCATGTCTTTGATGGTTGGGTTTCTTTGGGGTGGTGGCCATCACGCGGTGGCCTGGGCGGAGGTGGCGCAAACTCATGCTGGAGGCGGGTTGGGTTTAAAGGACACCAGAGATATTAAGACTGAAGCTACGCTGAGAAGAGTTCATTCTTTCTTGATGAAGCCTGATTCGATTTGGAGCTCTTGGATGCGGGGGAGGTATGGGTCTTCTTTCGACACTACTGTTTCGGCCTTTGGTTCTGTTTCCAGGATTTGGCGGAAAATGGTAGAAGCGTGGAGTTACTGCAAACAAGATTATATCTGTGTGAATGGGGAGTGGACGTTAATTGCTGGGGGTATTCCTTGGAGGATAAACCGGAATCAACCTCAAGTCCCTTGGGATCAACTTCTGTGGAGCAAGATTCATTATCCGAAATGGAGCTTTTGCACGTATAGAACCATTCTGGGGAGGCTACCTACCATGGATAGAGTCATTAGGTGGTACAATGTTAGTGCCAAACTTTGCCCCTTTTGTAATTTGGTTGATGAGTCTCAGCAGCATTTGTTTTTTGAATGTGATTATACCAAGTACCTATGGACTAGATGTGCCTTAAAGATGAAAGGTGGTGGTAGTCCGCCTTTAGATATACAAGGTTGGATGGCCTAGATTTTGTATCTAACCAGGTTAGGCATCCATATGAGGCGGTTTGCTGGGCTTATTTGGACGGGCATCATCTATCACATCTGGGATGAGAGGAATCGTAGAACACATGGGAAAGGGGAGAGGGACAGAGTCCAATGTTTTGATGTGTTTGTAAATAACTTGGTTTGGTTATGCAAAGCGAATCCGGGGACCCTTAGTAGGGTTAACCCTGAGGTCAGTCTGATGTGGGGTCTGTAGTGACCTTGTATAGTATACGGAGTGGTTTGTACTCCTATACTCCCTTTTTGTTGATCTAGTAATATTTTACCTTATCCAAAAAAATATAATATACATTAAATCCCTAGCTTAAAAATCAACCCTACATTAGGTTGGAAATCTGGTCATGAAACCTATCCCAATAAATCAGTCACATTTTTCTGATTTCAAAAACATATTTATTTGTATTTTTATGTTGAACCAATAATTAGATATGATTTATACAAGTTAAAAGCATTTCCTGATTAAGACAAAAAATAATATGTGAATTGACAGAGATTCCCCCGAATGAATCACTAAAACTGAGAAACAATGTGACACTGGACTATAGGGGAAATTTCTCTTATATAACTTGGTCAACGTGGGGTCAAAGTGTGCAAAAAGGTCTGAAATACCCTTTGCGGGTGATACATGTTGCACCCAGGTTCCATGGGCAAGACAGGGCTTTTACCCCAGGGATTGATTTCCCTGTATCTTGCACCATGGTCACCTATAGGAGCTCTGAGCTCATGACCTCCTGTTCACTCCATCTATGGTGGAGATTTGGACTCCCTCAGCTTCAGATGATGATATCAGTGAGACCACCAGGCCCTTTTGGATCGGAGGATCCCATATTTGGGGTATCTCAGAGACCAAGCTCAACATGGCTCACCTGCAAAGCAGGTCGTCGGGGGACAGAGATTCAACCACAATAAACAAGGAGGGGGTTGCACAAGTCCTTTCTCTAGCTACTCAACCATTGAGGAATAGAAGCAAACAGGAGAAAACCTAGTCGCGTGAGAAGGTCAGTGAAATGCTCAGTCAGGAACATGATCTGGAGATGACGGTGTAGCCAGTCAAAACAAAGATCCTTAAGGGAAGTCCAAAACACCTCACTAGTGTGTTGTGAAGCTATTTGGTCTACCAATCACCCAAGATGGGTTTAGCTGAGTTTCTAGGGTCAGGAATCCTCCAGGTTTCCTCACACATCAGCAAAACAGGGGAGCATAACGTCGTCTTGTCGACCCATCAAACGAGAAGATGTGACGGTAAGACAAGTTCACAGGTAGAAGACGACCCATGCCAGCAGCAGCTTCTAGGTGTCCATGCAAGCAATCCACAATAGAGAAGGCAAGAGGGGCCTCCGGTGAAGGTTTCTGGAGTGGGAGGTGAGAATTGAGGTGGCGGAGTGGGGGTTTCCGAAAGCGTCACACAGGCTTCCGTTTGGGTAGAAATAGGCATCCCCGCCCTAGGGCTCTCTAGAGACCAAGCAATAGGTCATTGGACTCAGGTGAGGGAGGGGGTTATGTTGGCAAAGAAAGTGTGAGGATTCGTTGGTTGTGGTGAGAGAATGGCACTGAGGACCATCGCTGGCTTGAACCAGTCCTGCGCACGCGGGGACTTCGGAGGTGGAAGACGAGGTCTTCCACTCGGTAACCCGACCCAGATGATGGTATGTGACAAAAGAAATAAACTGGCCGGGACCCTGGGTTCAAAGTGTGACCAATAATTTGTTCAAAACCTTATGTTTAATTACACATATTCCCCTAGGGTCTAATTAAGGGTGCATCTAACATCCAAATGACCCCAAATTTTGAGGGTTAGCTAATTAAGTTATGAGGAACTCGATCAAGGGCTTAGATTTGGGTTATAAGGTTACTTTAGCTATTAGTTAACCATAGTGAATAATTCATTCAATTAATGCAATGAACTAAGTCTAAAGGTCAAAGATGGTCAAACCTTCCACCTAAACTCGATTATTTTCCTATATGATACCCAAGTCTATCCTAGTTCGCAAATCTAGGGTAAAGCAATCTAGATCATCATTATTGCTTATAAGTTATCTAATTGAGGTATTAAGATAGCAATTCCACATGTCTTCAACTCTATGGAATCCAACTCAAGTCAATCTAGGGTTTGATGGTCAAAAGTTATCTAATTCAATGCAAAGTATGAAAAATGACTCCATGATGTATTTATCGAAGTAAGGGTTAAAGAAAAAGGAAATGATGTTTTGTACCATGAATTGGGGATGTTACAACACACCACCCCTTAAAAAAGATTTCATCCTGAAATCTCAAGCAAAGAGAGAGGGGTAGGTCCGCAACATCTCTTCTTTCAACTCCCAAGTAGTTTCCTCAAGACCATGGTACTTCCAAAGAATCTTCACAAGCTCAATCTCGTTGTGCTTCAATTGCTTTGTTATGGAATCTAGGACCTTCACTGGAAACTCTTCATAGGATAGATCTTCCTGTAACTCAATAGGTGCAATAGTCAGCACATGAGTAGGATCCTTCACATACTTCTTCAAGCCAGATACATGGAACACATTGTGACTCTTGTCATAAGTGGGAGGTAGAGCTAGGCAGTAGGCACACTCCCCAACTCTATCCAAGATTTCAAATGGTCCCACATAACGAGGACTCAACTTTCCCTTGACTTTAGACCTTGCAATAGAGCGAATTGGCTTTATCTTGAGGAACACATAATCACCAACCAAGAAGCTCACATCAGATCTCTTCTTATTAGCATACACCTTCTGTCGATCTTGGGCAGCCTTCATCCTCTTCTTGATCAAGAAGATCTTATCAGTCATCATGTGCATGTCATCACTCTTCATCAGTGCTCGTTCAACCACATCATCCCAGTGTAGTGGTGAACGACAAGGTCGGCCATAAAGTGCTTCAAATGGCGGCATACCAATGCTGGCTTGGTAACTGTTATTATAAGCAAATTCAGCCAACAGAAGGTATTTGTCCCAAACACTTCCCCAATCCATCACACAAGCACGCAACAACTCCTCCAGAATTGTTACTGTACGCTCGGATTGGCCATCTTTCTGAGGATGGTAAGCTATGCTGAAACGTAGGTCAGAACCCATCTCCTCTTGTATCTGCTTCCACAAACGAGAAGTGAACTTTGGGTCTCGATCAGAAACTATCACCTTGGGAACTCCATGCAGGCGAACAACCCAATCCACATACAATTGTGCCATATCAGGAACCTTGTAGGTGCTCTTGAATGGGAGAAAGTGAGCCGACTTGGTCAGGCGATCAATAACAACCCAAACCGCATCGTACCCATGCTTTGACTTTGGAAACCCAGTAACAAAATCCATAGTGATTTTCTCCCATTTCCACCCTGATATCTCAAGTGGATGGAGAAGACCACCGGGATGCTGATGTTCAATTTTCACCTATTGGCACGTCAAGCATTTTGCAACATAAGTAGCAATATCCTTTTTCATGTTTTCCCACCAGAAACCCTGTTGTAAGTCCTTATACATCTTTGTGGTACCGGGATGAATCATGTACTTAGACCCATGGGCTTCACCCAAAACTCTCTATCTCAGACCAGCAACATCAGGTATCCACAATCTATGGCGGAAATGGATAGCACCATCCACTCCAATAGAAAACTCAGATTGTGGTTTCTTTGACAACATCTTCGTCTCATCAAGCTCAGAACTGTCCAACTGTGCAGTAATAACTTCAGAAATCTAGGTGGAAGTGACAGCTAAACTAGCCATCTGCACTCTCACCTTCTCAACAGAAGAGTCATCACCGACAATAGGTAGCTCGGGTCTCCAACTCGAGACCTGTTCTAAGCCTCTCCATAAGAAGCAACTGATAGAAGCACAAGCTGCATCCTTTTTCCTACTCAGAGCATCATCAATAACATTGGTTTTACTGGGATGATAAGTGATGGTAAAGTCATAGTCCTTGAGGTATTCCATCCATCGTCTCTAGCGCAGATTCAAGTCCTTCTGAGTCATCAGGTAGCATAGGCTCTTGTGGTTGCAGAAGACTTCAAACTGTACCCCATACAAGTAATGTCGCCATATCTTCAGTGCATGAACTATGGAAGCCAACTCTAGATCATGAGTAGGCCAATTACCCTCATTAGGCTTCAATTGGCGTGAGGCATATGCAATCACTTGTCCTTCTTGCATAAGGACGCATCCCAACCCTAGTTTAGAAGCATCGGTGAAGATAACATAGGGTTTACCCTCAACAGGAAAAGCAAGCACAGGGGAAGACGTCAAGCACTTCTTCAGCTCTAAGAAACTCTTTTCACACTCAGGAGTCCAGATAAACTTTGCATCCTTGCATGTCAGCTTTGTCATGGGAATAGCCAACTCGGAGAAATTCTATACAAATCTCTGATAGTAGCCTGCCAAGCCTAGAAAACTAAGTATCTCTGAGGGGTTCTTCGATGATTTTCACTTTGTCATAGCTTCAATCTTGACATGATCCACAACAATACGTCCCGCTGAGATAACATGGCCAAGAAACATCACCTCGTTGAGCCAAAACTCGCACTTTGAGAACTTTACATAGAGCTAATGTTCTCGCAAGGCCTGAAGAATGATCCGCAGATGCTCGCGGTGCTGGTCCATAGACTCATAGTAGATAAGCATGTCATCGATGAACACCACAATGAAGCTGTCGAGGTAGCGACGGAAGACCCGATTCATCAGATCCATGAAGGCGGTAGGGGCGTTGGTCAGACCGAATGGCATGACTAGGAACTCATAATGCCCGTAACAAGTGTGGAAAGCCATCTTTGGTACGTCATCATCTTTCACCCACATCTGATAGTAGCCACTACACAAATCCATCTTCGAGTATACAGTAGCAGACTTCAGCTGGTCAAACAAATCGTCGATGCATGGCAGAGGATGACGATTCTTGATCGTCACTTGATTCAGCATACGATAATCCATGCACATCCACATGGACCCATCTTTCTTCTTCACAAATAGCACCAGTGCTCCCCAGGGAGAGATACTAGGGCATACAAACCCCATGTCTAGGAGCTCTTGTAGCTGCTTCTTGAGCTCAGCCAGCTCAGCAGGTGCCATGTGATAGGGTGGCTTGGAGATAGGCGTCATGCCTGGTATGAGGTCAATAGAAAACTTGACTTCTTGAGAGGGAGGAAGTCTAGGAAGCTCGTAGGGAAAGACATCAGGAAAGTCCTGAACCACATCAATGTCCTCTATATCTGGTGGTGTGGGATTGAGGACGACCGATGCCAAGTAGGCCCTAGAGCCCTTGGCAATGAGCTTCTCCGCCTTGAGTGCAGAGATGATGAACTGTCGATGTCCTTGCTTTCTTCCTTTGATGCAGAAACGCTCACCGTCAAGGTGCAGAAGACTAACCTTTTTATCTTCGTAGAAGAGAGCAACTTTGTACTTCTTAAGCCAGTCCATTCCCAAGATTACATCGAAGGGCGTCATATTGAGGATGATGAAGTCTGTCTCGAACATCTTGCCAGAAATACATAGGTCTACAGTAGGGATTTTTAGGAAAGTAGAAGACATTTTACCCGTAGGAGTGTCAACTTCTAGGATATAGTCCATGTACATAGTTTCTAACTCTAACATGGCTACATGCTTAGAAGATATGAAGGTGTTTGAAGCTCCAGAATCAAATAATGCTTTTATCGGTTGTTGAAATAAGTGCACAATACCTTCAATGACTCCTTTGTCATCGGTGGCTTCCACAGCGTCCATGGCAAAGACACGTCCTGCACGTTTCTCAATAGGTGGGCGACGTCCTTGCTGATTGTTGTTCTTCAGGAGTTGTTGTGGACGAGGTTGTTGTTGTGACTGCTGAGGTGCTCATGGCTGAGCTAGTGTAGCAACTCTCTAGAGCTTGGGACACTATGGCCTGATGTGACTAGCCTAGCCACACTCGTGGCACGTCAAGTGCCTCACATCTGGTCGAGCTGTAGGCTGCATTGTAGGACACCTACCAGGAGGGTGGTGACGCTGGAAGCGGTTGCACTTGTCACGACGATCATCGCTGAAGCCCTTCCGTTTGCTGGGACTCTGAGTTGAGGGCTGAAAACCTAGATAGGTCTCGACAGCGAGGGGCTTATCCACCATCTACTGGAAGGTAAGAGGGAGCTGTGGAACAAGAGCTCTCCTAAACTGGTAGCTCAGTCCCTATAGAAAGAGTGTAGCTCGGCGATCCTCTCCAAGTCCTATAGCATAGCGCTCCAAAAGTAGGAACCTCTGAAGATAAGCAAAGACACTCATGGTTCCGTACTTCAAGTTGTAGAATTCTTCCTCCTTCTTCTTTAAGGCGGCGGCACAGACGTACTTCTGGCAGAAAAGAACCAAAAATTGCTCCCATGTCATGTCAGAGGTGTCGCGAGTGCGGGTGACACCGTTCCACCAAACGCGTGCTGGCCCGTCCAACACATAGGTGGAGAAGCGTACCTTATGGTGAGGAGGGCACACCATGCCCTCGAAGGTACACTCGATGGACAAGACCCAATTGTCAGCCTTGTCCACCATCTTGATCTCTCCTTCTCTCTTGAAGTAGGGTGACTGCATCTTTATAAACTCCGTGAGGGAGTACTCTTTGGGTTTCTCAGGAGGAGGAATGGCGTTGACATGCCCCATCACAGAATTGGCCAAAAACTGGCGTAGGACCGCCAATTCTTGCTCTGTAGTAAGAAGAGGTGGAGGAGGAGGCTCCGAAAAAGGATGAGGCGTGGTGATGACCTGGTGGCCCCCAGAGGTGGCATGTGCATCTGGTGTCGTCAGCGGTGGCTCAATGAGTGGCATCCCAAACTGTGGGTTCAGCGGTGTTGAGTACCCATCTCCATGTCTCTCGTGGGACTGGGAGGACTCACCACTCTGGTCCCCGAACAGATTAGTTCTCTGAAAAAGGTAGATAAAGATAAGAATCCTAATGCAAAATTTTGAGATACTAGATTTCTGACTGCTAAAGCTCTGATACCATTTTGTAACGCCTGGGCCCACTGCCCAAGGCTCAAGTAGAGTTTCAGGAATGATGACTGGCCCCGTAGACCACCACTAGCCTTAACTGTGTGCTTTGTCCTCACTCACGCACAAACCGGGGTCAACTTCTCGACTGGTCACCCATCCTAGTACTACTCCAAGATGAGCACGCTTAACTATGGAGTGCTTTAGTGATGGGCTCTCGGAAAAAGAGGTGCACCTTGGTGATATGGGTAGTCCAATCATTCCTTTTAAGAGTGTTTTATCTGAGGCCTCAAATCCTGGGATGTTATAATCTCCCCCACTTAGACTCTTGACGTCCTCGTCAAGGCTCAACTATAAGGCCTCATAATCTCTTCCCCATTTTAGTGCCAACCCACAATGACCCATGGACACCCAGCTTTCGATCACAGAATACCAACGCAAGGGTGGCTACGTCAACCATGGACATCCCTTTCCTACATGCCTGGACCGCAAGGCTCAAGACTAGCATGCCATGTCCATGTCCATGTGGGCCCCACCTACTGGAGGGGAATTCACTCTAATACCATTTTATAAGGAGTGGGACCCACTAGGGGGACCACTCCCTAACACTATTATCTTGAGGCCACTATAGCGAATCCCAAACATTTGAAACACAACAGATAGGTAGAAGGGAAGATATGTCGATCTCAAAATAACATGGAAAAATGAGTATAAAGCAAAAGCAGCGGAATGTAGTGTAAATTTATTACATGATCCAATTATTTCTAAGAATTGGTCCACATGGACATAAAAGAAATATAAATGAAAGTAAATCTAATGGATCGATCGCAGAGGGCAACCTAGGCATCTCAGAAACTTCATGAACTACTGTCGATCAGGTTCCTCGAACACAGGGTCCTCAAGAGCAGGCTCCTCCTCTAAGGTCACCACATGCTCCTCTTCACCTGGGTGGAAAGGAACATCACCCAGAACATAGGAAACAATAAAGAGGTCAGCAAAGGCTGAGTATGTACATATATAAAACATTCTGGGCATTATATAGGGTTAAAAGTGCAAAAAGAGATGTTCCCACAAGAAAAAGGGGGCTACTTACAAGTAGGTATGTTCAAGAGAAAAGTAACAAAAAATGAGGCATATTAAATTTCAGATTACAAACATGATAATAAAAGAGTGTCTTGCCATAACAATCATCCACATAATCATATTAAAACAATGAATATTTGCATGCATAACAATGTAGACTAAATATACCTAAAATAGGGCCATAACACCATAGGATCATGGCCTAAAAGTAAACAAGGGTGGAAACGCACACCCCAGGCGGAATACGCATACCCTATAAAAGTATGGTTGTACATAAGTACCACTATTCTAGATAATCTAGTCAAACACGCAACATGCTATAATAGAGTGGCAAGACTATCATTTTAGTCAATATCAAACAAAAGACAACAGGCAGGAGGGGCCTAAAGACCCATATGACATGTCAAATTAATAATTACAGCAGTAAAAGAGATTTATATCAGGAATTAGAAATGTCCATGAATATTAGATTTCCAAGAGAAACAATATTTCAAGAGATGCCTCATTAAAAGAAATTAGGTTTTAGTCAAATAATGCCCAAAATAAAATAGAGGATGTACATACCTTATGATCAGTCCTAGATATTCAATAACACCTCCTAAGTTCAGATTTAGGGTTGTCTCAACCTAGTCACAATATATGTGCATACAATTAATATAATATACATTAAATCCCTAGCTTAAAAATCGACCCTACATTAGGTTGGAAATCTAGTCATGAAACCTATCCCAATAAATCAGTCACATTTTTTTGATTTCAAAAACATATTTATTTGTATTTTTATGCTGAACCAATAATTAGATATGATTTATACAAGTTAAAAGCATTTCCTGATTAAGACAAAAAATAAAATGTGAATTGACAGAGATGTCCCCGAATGAATCACTAAAACTGAGAAACAACATGACATTGGACTATAGGGGAAATGTCTCTTATATCACTTGGTCAACATGGGGTCAAAGTGTGTAAAAAGGTCTAAAATACCCTTTGCGGGTGATACATGATGCACCCAGGTTCCATGGGCAAGACATGGCTTTTACCCCAGGGATTGATTTCCCTGTATCTTGCACCATGGTCACCTATAGGAGCTCCGAGCTCATGACCTCCTGTTCACTCCATCTATGGTGGAGATTTGGACTCCCTCAGCTTCAGATGATGATATCAGTGAGACCACCAGGCCCTTTTGGATTGGAGGATCCCATATTTGGGGTATCTCAGAGACCAAGCTCAACATGGCTCACCTACAAAACAGGTCGTCGGGGGACGGAGATTCAACCACAAGAAACAATGAGGGGGTTGCACAAGTCCTTTCTCTAGCTACTCAGCCGTTGAGGAATAGAAGCAAATAGGAGAAAACCTAGTCGCGCGAGAAGGTTAGTGAAATGCTCAGTCAGGAACATGATCTGGAGACGACGGTGTAGCCAGTCAAAACCAAGATTCTTAAGGGAAGTCCAAAACACCTCACCAGTGTGTTGCGAAGCTATTTAGTCTGCCAATCACCCGAGATGGGTTTAGCTGAGTTTTTGGGGTCAGGAATCCTCCAGGTTTCCTCACACATTGGCAAAACAGGGGAGCATAATGTCGTCTTGTTGACCCATCAAACGAGAAGATGCCACGGTAAGACAAGTTCACAGGAAGGAAAAACGGGTGTCCTAGATGGTTACCTCGTGGCGGATTTGACTAAGGAGGGCAAAACTAGCAGTTGCTCGCCATCTTCACCGGAGAAGACGACCCACGCCGGAAGTAGCTTCCAGGTGTCCACACGAGCAATCCACAATAGATAAGGCAAGAGGGGCCTCTGGTTAAGGTTTCTGGAGCGGGAGGTGAGAATTGGTGCGCCGGAGTGGGGGTTTCCGAAAGCATCACACATGCTACCGTTTGGGTAGAAATAGGCATCCTTGCCCTAGGTCTCTCTAGAGACCAAGAAATAGGTCATTGGACTCAGGTGAGGGAGGGGGTTCTGTTGGCGAAGAAAGCATGAGGATTCGTTGGTTGTGGCGAGAGAACATCATTGAGGACCATCGCTGGCTTGAACTAGTCCTGCGCACACGGGGACTTCAGAGGTGGAAGATGAGGTCTTCCACTTGGTAACCCGGCCCAGATGATGGTATGCGACAAAAGAAATAAATAGGTCAGGACCCTGGGTTCAAAGTGTGACCAATAATTTGTTCAAAACCTTATGTTTAATTACACATATTCCCCTAGGGTCTAATTAAGGGTGCATCTAACATCCAAATGACCCCAAATTTTGAGGGTTGACTAATTAAGTTATGAGGAACTCGATCAAGGGATTAGATTTGGGTTATAAGGTTACTTTAGCTATTAATTAACCATAATGCATAATTCATTCAATTAATGCAATGAACTAAGCCTAAAGGTCAAAGATGGTAAAACCTTCCACCTAAACTCGATTATTGTCCTATATGATACCCAAGTCTATCCCAGTTTGCAAATCTAGGGTAAAGTAATCTAGATCATCATTATTGCTTATAAGTTAGCTAATTGAGGTATTAAGATAACAATTCCACATGTCTTCAACTCTATGGAACCTAACTCGAGTCAATCTAGGGTTTGATGGTCAAAAGTTATCTAATTCAATGCAAAGTATGAAAAATGATCTCCATGATGTATTTATCAAAGTAAGGGTTAAAGAAAAAGGAAATGATGTTTTGTACCTAGAATTGGGGATGTTACACAAAGGGTTTCAGACAAGTTCAAGGTGTTGACTATGACAAAACCTTTTCTCTAGTTGCCATGATTAAGTCCATCAGGATCATGTTTCTATTGTAGGTTACTATGACTATGAGATTTGGCAGATGGATGTTAAAACCTCATTCCTTAATGGGAATCTTGTTGAGGATGTATACATGACACAACCTAAGCTACAAAGGTCAATCTATGGATTGAAGCAAGCATCTTAGAGCTGGAATCTTCGATTTGATGAAGCAGTCAAAGAGTTTGGCTTTAGTCAAAATGAAGATAAACCTTGTGTGTACAAGAAGGTTAGTGGGAGCATGACTACATTTCTCATATTGTATGTGGATGACATACTATTAATGGGGAATGACATTCCTACTCTACAACATGTAAAGACATGGCTTGGAAATGCATTTGCAATGAAAGACTTAGGAGAAGCATCCTATATCTTAGGTATCAAGATCTATAGAGATAGATCCAGAAGGCTTCTTGGACTAAGTCAAAGCACATACATTGACAAAGTGTTGAAGAGATTCAGCATGAAGAACTCAAAGAGAGGAAGCATACCCATGGTACATGGAATTTCTGTCTCTAGAGATCAATGTCCCAAATCTTGTGAAGAGAGGTAACACATGAGTGGGATTCCATATGCATCTACAATTAGATCCATCATGTACGCAATGTTTTACACCCATCCCGATGTCTCGTGTGCACTCACCATGACAAGCAGATACTAGTCAGATCTAGAGATGCTCACTGGATAGCCATGAAGAACATCCTAAAGTACTTGAGAAGAACTAAGGATCAGTTCCTCATCTACAACAGTGAGGAAGAGTTTGTGGTAAAGGGTTACACTGATGCATGCTTCCAAACTGATAAGCATGATTACAGATCGTAGTTAGGATTTGTGTTTTGCCTCAACAATAGAGTTGTGAGATGGAAGAGTTCCAAGCAAGATACAGTTGCAGATTCTATGACAGAGGCCAATTATATTGCAGCATCCAATGTAGCAAAGGAGGATGTGTGGATCAAGCAGTTCATCTCTAAACTTGGGATGGTTCCTAGCATCAATGATGCAATTGAGCTATATTGTGACAACAATGGGGCTATTGCACAAGCTAAAGAACCAAGATCACATCAGCGGTCCAAGAACATACAAAGGTGCTTCCATCTCATATGAGAGATCGTACAATGAGGAGATGTGAAGATTTGCATAGTACCAACTAAAGACAATATTGATGATCCCTTGACTAAGGCACTTTCACAGTAGAAGCATGATGGTCATGCTAGATCACAAGGATTGAGATTCATGGGTGATTGGCTCTAAGAGCAAGTGGGAGTCTATTGGTATGTATGCCCATAGAGCCAATCATATGATGATTGTAATGGCATACTTTGTAAATGATTTGAATAATAATAAAGGAAATTTTTTTCTATTTGATTTAACTATTTTGAGATAATAGTCTAACATGTTAGATGTCTAGAGAGTGACAATAACGTGACATGAACAATGAGATCATACAAATGTTAAGAGTATGTACATTCTCACTATCCTCCCTAGTCAGTTGTTATTGTGGAAATAACCATAGACATCAATAACACAAAAGACTAGAGTGTGTGTTGATTGATGACCGGATCTCATCAGTCATGATATATGATATCAAACCAAGCACATAGATACATTTTAAAGAACAATTTATCAGATAGACCCACCATAAGAGTTATGCTTGGAAACCATACTTGGTTAGTCAGGATCGTCTCGTATAGTATTGGTGGTGACTGTGGTTCTTAGACCTAAAATCACTACACTCATCACATGTCGTTGGGTACACGTTGACATCATCAAATGCAGTCTTGAAATATGGGTTGTTATAAAGGTGATGATTGGGTGAATTTGACACATGGGGTTTTGACTGTAAGTGATAGATATGGAATTTATCCCTCCTAAGGGAGTATGATATCCGGGCAACTTGATAAGAGAGACTGAGAAATGCATGGCCATGCACATGTGAGTTAATATATGATATTGATCTTACAAATATCTCAGACAGTCTGCTCTAGTTCAAGGAATATGAATTGAACATACGTAGAGGATGACAAGTCCATGCCTCGAGTTCAAATTTGGATATCAGTGACAAAGGGACTATACATTCACTGTAATACCAATCACAAATTCTAGGTTGAAAGTTGTTCTCCAACTTTCCTTTTCACTTGGGTAGCACTGATGTGTGACTAGGTATCGCTCTTTGCTTGTGAAGTCATAAGTAAGTTATGGACATTCATTGCCAATGTGAAAAGGTACGTATAGGGTCACACACATAGGATTAACCTGGAAGAGGAGTTTATCCATGAATGATGTTTATATTGAATACTAAAGTGTTTAGTTACTCAATTAAACATTCAATCAATAGACTTGACTCAGAATCATCAAGTTCAACTGTTGAACCAACTGATTAGAGTGTCAGATTGATTGAGAACTAAATTGTCTGAGTTCTGCACAAAGTGGACCACCAACTGACTGGTTCACTGGGTGAACCGATTGGCTCATGGTCAGTGAGATGACCGATTCACTTTGGTGAACCGATCGGCTCATTTGGACCAACCGAGAAAGTGTTGGGTTTCCTGATTCTGAGAAAAGTTTCTCATTTCACAAGCCCAATTCGATTGGGACAATAATTAGTCTTCGCATTAATTTGAAACAAAATAGAAAAGTCAATTGTAGGCAAGTCTAGGAAGTGAAATGACAGGTTCACTGGGTGAACTGATCAGCTCACCTGGCCAGTTGACCAGTTCAGTTAGGCACCGACTGGATCACCTGAAGTAGTGTAAATAGTTCATGGAAAATCCAGACCCTTCTACTCCTGCACAGACTAGGAACCCTAACCCTACCCTCTACTATAAATAGAGGAGTACAGGGGGCTTCTCCGAACAAACAACTCAGAACATCAGTTGTTCTACAAAGTTGTTGTCCTCTCTGGTTGTGGTAACTAAGAGAGCCCAAGCAAGTTCTACTCATCCAGGGAGGAATAGTGAGGGAAAGACAACTGTAGAAAAGCAAATGATTGTGGGAGAGTGTGTCAGTGACTAGTACACTGATATAAGGGGACAACTCCTTATAGTCCATTCAACTACAATGACTAGAGTTCTCGGTAGTCCGTGTGGACTATCTATAGAGGCGAGAGATTTTTTCCGCTCAGGAGGATGACCATCAACCGCAGTCTTGGTCAAGACCAGGAGTTGCACAGACACTGTCAAAGACTAGGTGGTTGAAGGCTACACTAGCTGTGAGGTATTATTACTAAGAAAGCCTCAGGACCATGTATATATCGCTAAACCATCCTTCCTATTACATAGTTGTTGATGCGATCTACTGGTTATGGGTTTGTGGTTAGATAAATTTTTTGTTTCCGCTGCCTATTCTGTCCCACAAAACCTACAAGTATGTCTTGCCATTTGAAGTGATAAGTAAACTAAAAAGTTGAATAGATGAAGGAGTTTTACTGTAGTCTGATTAGTTATGAAGGCATGTTTGGATGGGGGAATTTGGGGTTGCGGTCATGAGTGGGAGCTTACAGCCATAAAGAACAAGTTAGGTGAATTTATGGCAAAATACAGCTGATTTAGTCCTAGATTATGTTAATATAAGTTTGTTTAATGTTAAATTAGGGTAATTCATGATGAATATGTCTAATATGGTCAAATTACATCTGATTCAGCGCAAATAAAACATTCAAAATATAGCATGTTGGGTCTCGTTTTGACCATGTTGAGTTAACTAGTCTTTGTTTAGACTGAACTAGTTCAAATGAGGATAAGTTAGGCATAGTTTATGTCGCATTAGGTCTAGTTAAACCAAATAATGTCAAACTAGCGAAAGTAAGAAGTAATCTTGGTCATATTAAGTACATAATAGGTAAAGTTAGGATCTAATTATATTTAGAGAGAATAAATACATATATAGGTCAAGTTAGGTGTAGATTAGGTGAAGTTAGGTATTGATTACGTTTAGAGAAAATCAATACATATATATACTTGGTCTGATCTAAACTACAACAAATTAAGTATGGATTAGTTGAAGTTAGGATTCGATTAAGTCAAGACCACAAATTGAAGCACCATGAAGGAACCTCAAAGTAGTTCTGAACTTAAAAAAGTAGCCTAAAAAAGAAATCTACTTGACAACATAAGAGGTAAGTAGATGAGTTAGCATTTAAATTCTATAGTCATAAAATTGATTTATGTACATGCTCCTAATCATATGAGATAAGCAAATATACATTTGTCAATGATAATATAACATAAACATACTTTCAAGTTTCTGACCAAAGATAGGAACACATTATTATAATTTTAGTTAGGTGTCATAGTTTCATCTTGAAGAGAGATCTATTTATCTATTTTAAAGAAGACTCTGCTAAAAGTTTTCTAGTAATAAAATGTCTCTGATCATCAAACCCCAACACAAGAACAACAATCTGAATGAGCCTATTTGTCTAAACTTTGATCATAATGACAAAATTTATCCATAAACCATTCCAATTAGAAGATAGGACATTGGGCATGTTCACATGACCAAATGTACAGAGGATAATAGAGTAACTCTAGTTACAAAGCTTCAACAACTTCAGATCTCATCCATAAACAAAACTGAAGTCTCAAGTTACTTGTAGCAGATTCAAAATTAGAGTAGGGTTAGGAATTGTTACCTCTTGTGCTTGTGAGGTGAAAAAGTAGGGACTCCCGACTGTTAGGTTTAGGAGAAGGGATTCTTGACGGTGTGACAAGGTAATGGATTAATGTGGTGGTAGCTAAGGAGGCACAAATGACTTAAGGAGGGGACGGTGGCTTGAGGAGGCAAGGATGCTTAGAAGTAGTGATGGCTTGAGGATGCAAGGATGGCTTGATAGGAAATGTCTTGAGGAGGAAGGGGCGCCCAGCCTGAGGAGGATAAAGAAAGCCTATTGTTGGATGATCAGAGGATGAAGAACATGCATGCCAAGACATATACTACGGAGGATGACTATAAGAGGTCATTATTAGCATGTATCTAAGGCTTTTAATCTAGTTTCTTGCTTCCTACCCTTAAGATATCATAATCTCAACCCTTTTCTTATTATTTCTTGTTCCTTCCTTCTACCATGTTTGATATCCATGGTTCTACAAGTGGAAAACTTGTGAATATGGCTACGGAACCCTCTTTTCTCCTTTCTTTACTCTAGATATAGTCAGATCTTGGAAAGTAGGAGTTTTCTTAAAACTTTCAGAGAACAAAGCTTAGATCTTGGGAGGTCTTTTGTGGTTTCTTGTTGGAACCTCATTTCCTTCACTTTCAAGGCAAGTGATATAACTTTTAATATACTTTTACCTATTTAATATATGTACGACCTTGATCTTGTTCTAGAAAATTTGTAATATGCCAAAAGATGGTCTTCGTGTGCTATTTTTTATGAGTATGATGATAATAGTATGAATCTTAAGTCTTTCTTAGTCTCTTTGTACATTTTTTTTTGTACGATGAACAATATATATTTTGAATATGCAAGAACTAAAATCTGATATATAACTATAATGACTCCTAAAAATGATATACTTATGGTTTTTTAATCCCCAATAAAAGGAAACCCAACCATATATTATTCCTTATTATATGATGCTCAACTTTAAGATTTGAAATTATTATCATGGTGTTATAATGATAAATGGAAAAGCATCAAATTTTCTCATCCATGATAGGTGTTGATCATATGATTGTTTAATTCTTAGAAATAGCATAACTTTTACATCATTTGAAGGCTTCAGTTGAAGTTTTGGGTGCTACCTGGTTTATGACTTGTTAATCTCTTTGGAATATTTTGGATGCTGAGGAAATTCAAAGTAAGAGTTATTACTACTTTGTTCTAAAAGATAAATTGGGAATTTTTGTACCCTAGTTTGAGGGTTAGCCCTCTTTATGGCTAGAAATGGATAAATATGCCATGATGGAGTGGTATAGAATTATTTTATATGTTTCATATCTTTTAAAGTTGCAATTCATGATTTATTGTATAAGTTTCCTTTTGGAGCTTGTATGTAACTTGATTGATGTAGTGTAAAATACTTAATTGGATTAACTAATCAAGTGTAACCATAATCATGTAGTGTTTTGTGGTCGTAGAACTATCTCAGTGTCAGAACTTGCTGAATAGTGAAACAAGTAATCTAAGAGGAGCTTGGAGTCATATATTGTTTAGTATATGTAGGTACAGGGAGGGTTTATCTTTGTCATTTCAATTCCAAGGTTATAGAGAGTGGTTGAGGCCATGTCTAGGATTTGATGCAATAGAGAGTGAAAGTGGTTGTAACTTAGATGTAAATGTTTATACGCTAGTTTAATACCATGGCATGTGCCAAAATGGACCGTATTTGATTTTAGTAGTTTGGGCCGATGAGCCACTATAGTTCATCACTTGTACTGACCAAGGGAAAAATATCTTTAGGATTCTGATAATCCTAGATCATATATGGAGATGATTGCGACTTGAAAATGGCAAGTAGTAGCTTGAGCGGTAAGCCTCAAGCTACCCATTACTTAGTAAAAACATGTCATTCATATTTATAGTATACTTGTTAGGGCTATTTGAAGAATCACATTGGATGATAACAATTTTTTTCGTGCTATAATTATATGTGATTCATATCCCTTCATGTGTAGTTACCTATGCATGTAACTTTAGGCATGTTTGATCATTGTATATACATTGCTCAGTTTCCTAATCTATCATGCTATCTGCTTTATCTGATTCAATTTCATAACATGATTGTAAGCAATAAAAGTTGTTGGAGGTTATATCATATCATTGGGACTTGGGGTGTCACCTTATGTGTTTCCAAACCTTTTTAGGTGATTAGCAGTGCGGTCAGACCCATGGTGGCAGAGGCTCAATTTGGAGACCAGTGAAGTTGATAGGTTGGTGTGGCTGGTGTAGAGTCTTAGAGTCATCCATGTACTCTCACTCCGAGAAGGGGTATTTGTATATGTTGTATATTGACTCGTTTTTTTGGTTGTGTATCTAGCACTAAGTAAATATTGTAAACTATCAAAAGATACCTTTTGTATACAAATTGTGGTTGAGGCCACTGAACTCATGTAAAGATACCTGATATTAATATATGTGCAGTTGAACCTTTGTGTATATGTTTCCTTTAAAATGTTTGGAATTTTTGCTTGATTTTAATTTGTGTCATTTTTATAATATGATCAATTAGTATTTGATCGTTGTTTTGGTTTTGATTAATCTCATTTTGTGTGGCAAATTGTCACATTTCATGCTATCAGAGTCTTAGGTTCACTGAGTCTACAGGCACATGGGACTTAGGTTTTTGTGTATGGTCTTACATATCCAACATATCTAACTATGGTTTATGGTTATGCAGATATGTCTATAAAATGTGAAGAACATGCCAAGAGTAGTTATGTGGTGTCAAGAGGCGGTGGTGGGATACAATGCTAGAGGGAAGAGTACACGAGATAGGGACAAAACAACCTTTTCTGCTTCCTTGCACCCTACGACCATGGCTGATCCAGACTTCCAATCAATATTGGAACAGTTAATGGAGACAATTTTGCATTTGGCTAACATGGTACATGTACCTTCACCTAGGGTACCTACTCCAAATGTTGAGTCGTAAGGTCTGGGGAAAACCATGGAGAGGCTAAATCTTGTTGGTGACATTGAGTATGCAGACACAACAAACCCAACAGATGTAGATATGTGGCTAACATAGATACATAAGGCATTTTGGATCCTAAACATTACCAAGGATGACAATGTTAAGCATACAATTTACCTTCTAAAGGGTACTATTGGCCATTGGTGGGTCATAAAGGAGGAGAAAAGGCCATGTGAAGCAATAGGTTGGGAAGAGTTCAAAGGGAGTTTGTTAGCCATTACTTTCAGGAGACGCACTTAGAGAGAAAATGACTCAATATGAGTGGTTACGCCAAGGGTCGTGGTTGGTGACTGACTATGAGGCAAATTTTATGGAGTTGTTGAGGTTCTATCCTCACGTGGCATCGATAAAGAAATAGATAAATAGAAAGTTTGAGAAGGGCTTGAACGCTGAGTTGGCACAAATGGCTTCATCTTTGGAGTCACATGAGAATTTTTACACCTTTGTTGATTCAGTGAGGAGGATAGAGAGGAAAGTCATGGACCAGCAAGAGGCTACTTCTAGAAAGAGAGAAACCTAGTTTCAAGGCAGTCATCAGGTAGTTTTAAGAAGTAGATGTTTTCTACACCCCAATATTAATAGTCACATCAGAGGTTGGCATTTTTGAGCCAAGGACACAAGTACAATCACAGTGGTCTTCTAGCAAGGGTAGAAGTCGTATCTTTCTATCATTGGGGGGAATATTCCTAGGTTAGTATCTATGATATGAATGTCTAGGTCACATTATGATACAAGGTTCTTCTCCAAGTTTAGCCAAGTTGGACATGTTAAATGGTCTTTCCCTATGAAGAACTAGGAGGTTACTCAAGAACCAAGGCAAAGATAGTAGGGGTCCCATCAACAACAATATGGTAGTGGTGGTAGTAGAGGACATGGCTAGATATCTCAGGCAGGATCTTCATGTCCAACTTGGAGAGGTCGAGGATGACAACAGGAAACACTTAGATTCTACCCCATGAGTTAGCCAAAAGGAGCGGTGATAACATCCAATTTTGTAGATGTTTGATGTTTACTTTTTTATCTTTGGTTTCCCTCCATAGGCTTACTCTGACTTTCCTAAATTTTCCTCATATTTTCCATTTATGAATCGATTAGGCAGTAGCTAAACTTTTTGTGTAGAAAAACCATTGACTTCGACAATTGAAATGGAACCATCATTCTCCAGTGCTCTCAACATGATGGTTGATGGAAAATTATCATGTACAAGTATCCCATCCGTTGCCAAAACCGATAGTCAGGACGACTCCACCTTTTGAAGGCCCCCAAGCCTATCAGATTGAAGACAACCTTATGACGTCCTATAAGAAACATCACCATCAATTGGTGCAATCGACATTGTCAACCGAAGGAAACTGAGCTAGCCTCATCTACTGATGGCTCGGTTGGCCCCCCATCTACCAAAGGTTTAGTAAGTCTATTTCCTTTCGACGGTGCAACTTTCTTCATTAGTAGAATGAGTATCTTCTGACCTCATCTATCGATGGCTCAATAGACCCTTGTTCTCTGATGTCTCAATAACAGACTCATCAATCAAAGGTAGTCATGTGTACGACCACCATCATGACAACTAATCTCATGCCATGAGGCATGTGTCGAGGGTACTTGGGGTACAAGCAAAGTTCATCCATGAGCACCTCGAGCACCACACTAGAGGCTATAAATAGCACCCCCATTCTTTGAGAGGTGGGATTTCTCACCGTAAAGGATGGAGTTATGTCACTGGTCACTGTCACCATCAAACTTCAAGTGAGAATTTGATCCTCTTCCATCAGTTTGCATCAACCAAGGATGATAGTCCAAGGTTCTATAAACCTATGCCTTCCTAATCCAGTTCAAAAGGCCTTCTTTGAGAAAAGAAGAACGATGAGAGTTGTTGACCACGATTGGCCTCACTTTTTCCTATGATAGATCTAAGAAGGAGTCTTCCCTGAACTTTGATACCCCTTTAGTGGTTACCTTCCTTCTTCTCCCTCTATCTTTGTCCTTTTCACCTCCATTTCTTTTTTATCATCCATCACCACTTTTTTTGTTCAGTTGTAAACTTGAACCGTACTCACTACCATGAGTGGCTAATTCATTTTCTTGAGTTGGGAGTAGACACTAAGGCTCTCCCAACATGTAAATACTTATATTCATTGCATACATCCTCATAGCAATGTTTATATCCATACTCTATTCTTTATTGCTTCACATGCATGATTAGCTACCATCTTCTATTTTTGATTGACAATGCCTCAAGAGAGTAGTATTAGACTATATCTAAGAGTTATGGAGTAGTATGAATGCATGAGAATTTTGGAATGCTAAAGCTAATGGTCATATGGTTATATGTTTATTTGTCTGATTGTCATCTCAAGAGAGAGAAAATATTATGATCTAGATCTATCCTAAGCTTGAGAGAGGAGGGATTAGGTGCTTGTCAACATTGCTTGTAAATTATCTTGAGGGTATATAATGTATGTGGGTATTGCATGTCAGTGAGTGTTCTTAGGATGGTGAAACCCAATCCAGGTTTCCATCCATATATTAAAAAACTCATCTAAAGATTCTTGTTCCATTTTTGTCTTGATCATATAGTATCTTTTTTAGTTTATTAAATTGTCATTTTCTTACCAGCATTCTGTAAGGAACATATATCTTTCTTTTGTTTAGGCATAAATAAACTAAGGCTAAGGATTTTTAGCACTTGACACCCTCCTCACTTTGACCCCACTTAATACACAGGGCCCCATTGTTATTGTTGTGGACACCTAAGTATCAGGTTATAAATGTAAAGTTTGATTACTCTAGATTGGCTCCTTTTTGTACACATTTTTTAAGGCAGTCAACTGGTCAACTCATGACAGCTTATATGGAACCTTTTTATTTTAACTTATTTGCATCTACTTTTGCATCCATTCCAGACAACCTCTATGCGACATACTTTCTTATCATCAAAGAGGTGATAAATAGTTGTAACTTTCATGTATGTCATATAACCAATAACCTCTTTCTTAAAACCTCTTTGGTTGGTTCTATTGTGTTGTGGGAGGTGTAACCATTCTTCATTCTTTCTTACTCTACACACATCATACAAGTGGATCTTATGTTACTTGATATGCATGGATTTGATATAATCCTGGGGATAAATACCTTTGAGAAGTTAAATGTTGTTTTAATGGTTTCAAAGTTGCATAGTTTTGTGATGGTGATGTCTCTTGTACTTTCTAAGGAGATAGGAATATGCTCACTCACATCAAATGTCATCCGTGATAGTAGGGACATTGATGAGATAGGGATGTGAAGCTTCTTGGCACACATGGTGGATGCTGAGGTAAAGAGTCCTAGTATCTAGGATGTACCTTTGGTGCGTGAATATGAAGATGTTTTCCCTAATGATTTTCTAGGTGTTCCACAATAGACAGAGATTGATTTGAAATCAATCTAGTTCCTGGCATGCAACACATAGCACAAGCACCTTATAGTATGGCCCCAACTGAGATGACAGAGGTGAAGAAGTAGTTACATTAATTGTTTGAGAAGGGTTTTATATGGACAAGAACGTCCCCTTTGAGTGATCTAGTGTTGTTTGTGAAGAAGAAGGATGGTTTTATGAGGCTTGGCATAGACTACTAATATTTGAACAAGGTCACATTAAAGAACAAGTACCTGTTGTTGATGATAGATGAGTCAACTGATTAGTTGAGAGGTGAAACAATGTTCTCCAAGAGAGATTTGAGGTTAGGGTATCACTAGTTGAGGATCAAGGTAGATGACATACCTAAGACTGCTTTTAGGAGTAGTTATGGTCATTATGAATTTATGGTTATGTCTTTGGGATAACCCATGCACTAACAACATTTATCGATCTCATGAACAATGTCTTTAGACTATACCTTGATCAATTTGTGGTGGTGTTGATAGATGACATTTTGATATACTCTAGAGATGGTCAACAATATAAACAACATACTTTTCAGGCATTGGAGTTGTTGAGGCAGTATAGGCTTTATGTTAAATTCAGTAAGTACGAGTTTTGGTTGACCAAGGTGTCTTTTCTT
This sequence comes from Alisma plantago-aquatica, assembly GCA_963693085.1. Classification (NCBI taxonomy): domain Eukaryota; kingdom Viridiplantae; phylum Streptophyta; class Magnoliopsida; order Alismatales; family Alismataceae; genus Alisma; species Alisma plantago-aquatica. The sequence goes on along the minus strand of OY856409.1, from coordinate 470,796,211 downwards.
GGTCATGTCATTTATGGTAAGAGAATTTGTGTAGATTCTAAGAAGGTGGGGTCAACGTTGGACTGGGATCATACCAAGACAATAGTTGAGGTTTGAAGCTTCCTATATTACTTGGTTACTATAGGAGGTTCATCGGGAACTTGAGTGTAGCAGCTTTGCCTTTTATATGATATAACAAGTGTCAATGTTCTTTTCAGTTGTTGAAGGATAAGTTAATGAGTGCTCTAGTGTTGGTGTTTCTAGAGCCTAGGAAAGGCTACATCATTTTCTATGATGTTTTGAAGAATGGGTTGGGATGTGTGTTGATGCATGACTAGAATATGTTTTCTTTTGCTTCTTGACAGCTTAAGGAACACGAGGATAACTAACCAACTCATGACCTAGAGTTAGCATTCATGGTTCTTGCTTTGAATATTTTAAGGCACTACTTGTTGGACAGAAGTGTCACATAATAATTTGTAGTACATCTTTTCAAAGCATGAGCTAAACATGAGGCAAAGGAGGTGGATGGAGTTGATCAAGGACTACGACTACACAATAGACAATCATCTTAGAAAGGTGAATTTAGTGGTTTATTCATTGAGTAAGAACTTATTCTCATCATCATCTTCTGATGAAGTATAGTTGTATTCCATGGCATGTCACAAACAATACATGTTGATGTCTCTTTAGTAGATGAACATATAGTTTAGGTTTCTTTACTGGCATGTTTGTTAGCATAGTTACAAGTGAAGATGACGTTCATACAACATATCAGAAATGCAAAAAAGGATAATACTGTGATACAAAATATCATATTAGAGTTTGGCAGCAAGAAGCATGATGGATTTTAGGAGAAAGATGATGGGACAATATGTTTTCACAATAGGTTGGTGGTTCCTGATGTTGGCAGTTTGATAGAGATGGTACTTGAGGAGGCTCATCCCTCAATATACTCAATGCACCCTGCCAATTTAAAGATGCATTATAACCTCAAAGACTTGTATTGGTGGTTGGGTCTCAAATGAGATGTGATAGAGTTCAAGGTCAAGTGTCTAGTTTGTTAACACATTAAAACATAGCATCAAAATCCTATAGTGGTGTTACATCCTTTGCCAATTCTACAGTGGACATGGGATCATATAACCTTGGACTTTGTAGTTGGTCTTTGCAAGATGGACAAAGGTCATGACTCCATATGGGTGATTATTGATTGGTTGACAAACTCAGCTCATTTTTTTCCAGTCAAGCCATCAATATTGCGGAGAAGTTGGCACATACTATGTGGATGAGATAGTTTGTTTTCAAGACATACCAATTAAAATAGTTTTAGACGAAGGTCCTCAGTTCACATGTAGATTATGGGAGCATCTACATACAATTCTAGGGACATAGTTGAGGTTTAATACATCCTTTCATCGATAGATAGATGGTCAGATAGAAAGGACCATACAGACATTAGAGAATCTACTGAGAGCATGTATACTATAGATTCTTGGGAGTTGGGACATTCACCTTAGCCTAATTGAGTTTGCCTACAAGAAAAGTTATATGAGGAGCATAGATGTCACCACATGAGGCTTTGTACCAGAGGTGTTGTAGATTGCCTCTTTGTTGTTATGAAGTAGGTAAATACCAATTGTTGGGTCTTGAGTTGGTTCAACAAACTAGAGAGAAGATCAGGGTGATCAACCAATAGTTGAACATAGAACATGACATGCAAAATTCATACAGAGATAATCATTGTAGACCTTTTGAGTCCAAATTGGAGATTGTGTGTATCTAAAATACTTCCCTTGGAAGTGTGTTCTGAGGTTTGGAAAGAAGGGTAAATTGTCTCCTAGGTTCCTAGGACCTTACCCTATAATAGCTTGAGCTAGGAAGGTTCCTATCAACTAGAATTGCTACCAGAGTTACATAGGTTGCATAATGTCTTCCATGTATGGATGTTGAGGAAGTTTCACCCAGATACAGAGCAGATGATACAGTCGTTAGAGGTGGAGTTGTATGAGGATGTATCTTATGTCGAGGATCTGATTTGGATCTTAGATAGGTGTATGTAGATGCTAAGGAAGAATAATATAACGTTAGTGAAGGTGTTGTACCAAGGTGTAGAGGGAAGCCACATTGGAGTTAGAGGATGAGATGTGTAGAAAATACCCTTATTTGTTTGTTTAGGATTTAGAGGGAAAAACTGTTGTTAGGGATTTATGGTTATAAGACCACTCATCTTTCTTAATACATAAGTGTAATTATTTGTCTTAATTGGATGCTTAATTTCAAAGTAAAACTTTAGATTAATGTTTAAATCAGTGAAAGCAATATTCAAAATTTGCGCTAAACTGGACTTTGTTTGATCAAATTATGCAATTTTATATACTTTTAGGGCTAGGTGAAATTTATCCAATTTTGAGGGTCGAAATATACAATTTGGTAAATTTCCATCTCATTTGGATGGTTTTAGACTTTGTTGCATGGGGTACTAATCCCCTATAAATATTAATGTAGTTGGTAGTAGTGCCATTTGTTTTGGTCAATCAATGGTTTAATAACATTTTTGACTGTTAAAATATGTTGTTTTCATTGGAGGTCCTTTTACTTAACATCTTATTTGATGAAGTTCAAATGATCAGGAAATGAAACCACCGTCAGGGTGTGACCGATAGGGATTTGAGCATCGATGGGTTTTCTTTGTAGTGACTGACCAGCTATTTTGACTTTTGTCATGTAGTGACATCATAAGAAATGAACCTGATAGACCCAATCCTTCACCCTAAAGAATGGTCTTGTTGTTGGTTTTGTGTATTTTAGATCAATGAACAATTAATGAGTTTTGAGAAGTGACTGACAGATAATGATTCTTTCTCAACAAACAAGCCTGATAGCTCTCTTGGTATCATGAGAGTTGACGAGACATTTTATTGTGCCTGGTGGATGTGGTTTATGAGACAATGAGCAACAAATAAGTAATGAGGCCAAATGAGATATCTGATACATTTACACTGATGAGAAAAGTACTCCGATGCTCGATCCCCTTCCTATGACAACCGGGCAAGCTGTGACAGGATCTTTAGATATGGTGCATGATGGGTTTTCTTTCACATTTCACTGAAAAAATGTAAAATAGTAAAATTTATGTGCATTCTTAATTTAGCCCTTTTCCAACTATTTCCTTTTCTTCTTATCCTTTTTGGCCTTAATTTCTAATTTGTGGGAAACATTAGTGGTTCGTAGATAATTAGATCATTTATCATGCCAATATATGGGTTTATGCACAAATACCTCAGTTAGGATTTTAATCAAGGTTTTAGGTGCAAGATGTACCACTTAAGTGAGATATTGATAAAATAATTTCATCCTAAAACCTTCCATAGCCTCATGGAATGAGAAATAGACATTCCATTAAATAGCTTAATGTGACACTTAGTGATAATGAAGAGTAAATGGGTTGCATACCCTAATTCGTGTAAGATAATTAAATATACTATTGGTTATAGCTAGTTTAGATAAATATAAGCTTAATTGAGAAGTTTATACTAAAAATATATGAGGAATAATGCCTTTAACCCTAATTGAGCTAAAACTCATGAAAAGAAAACTCAAAGGATAAATCTAACTTCAGATTCGGGGTCCTTGGGTCCAAATTACCCTTGGAGTAAAATTTCACTTAATTTGGATAATCCTAGTTAACCTAAATAAAGGAAAGAAGAATAATATCAAATTTATTAAGTATCCTAATCGATCTAGATAAGTCTAGATTATTTAAATGTCACACAAACATTATATTGATTTCGGCTATAGTCAGCCTATCATGCGGGTATTTTTGTCGCAGCCTCATGATTGTGCATCCAACGGCTCTATGTCGTCGTCTGCCTCATGTCAGAGTTGGAAACATGCCCAATAAATACCCATACTCATGTCTTAGGACCATTCGAATACCACTCTACCTCTAAATACCCCTATTCATTCTCTGTTTAAATCTTTGGCAGTATCATTTTTCAAATTTCAGAAACCAATGGGAGTCCTTTAGAGGTCAACAAAGTTGTTGTTGGTGGATGCATGCCTTAAATATTGCATTTGTAGCATGGATCTAAAGCTTTTAATCCAGTTTCTTTTTCCCTACGCATAAAATATCATAATATAAACCCTTTTTTTTCTTCCTTTCTTCTTCCATGATCGATATTTATAGTGCTACAAGTTGGAAATGTGCGTATATCTAAGGAACCCTCTTTTATCCTCTCTTTTCTCTAGATACACTCAGATCTTGGGATGTAGGAGTTTTCTTGAAACTTGCATGGAAAAAAAGCTTCGATCATAAGAGGTCTTTTTGTGGTTTCTTGTTGAAACTTCATTTTTTGGGGGGAGAAGTCAGGAGGCTCTTTTATTCAACCCGCCCTCCTCTTGCAGGCATAAATTGAGGGTTTAATACATCATCTACAAAAAAACATAAACTTGGTAGGACTCCTACCATTACAGAGAGGGAAAAGGATAGGGTGACCCACAAGATCGAGGGGAGGGTTTGTATAGGTACAACCCTCCTTATGATTTTTGAGATAGTGTTTAGCCAAAGCATCAGCAAGCGATATAACTTTTAATACATTTTTTTCACTTCTAAGGTGAGTGATATAACTTTTAATACATTTTTGCCTATTTAATACATGTACAACCTTGATCCTGTTCTAGAAATCCGTAATATGTTAAAAATGGTCTTTATGCACTATTTTGCATGAGTATGATGATATTACAAATTCTTAGGTCTCTCTTTGTCTATTTGTACATTCTCTATTGTACAATGAACTCTATTTTGAACATGTAAGAACAAAAACCCAAAATACAAGTGTAGTGACACCTAAAAAAATTATTCTATGGTGTTTTGGTACCCAATAAAAGGAAACATGACCATATATTATTCCTTGATGTATCATGGTCATTTTGTCAAATTTTAAGGTTTGAAATTACTATTATGATGCTATAGTAATAGATGGATGAGGTTCTACTTATCATGGTTGCTCATCCATGACATTGTCTAATTCTTAGAGATAGAATAACTTTTACTTCCTATTAGAGTTTTTATCTAAAATTGTGGGTGCTAGCTTGTTTCTGAGTTGTTAAGCTCCGAAAAAAAATTTGAATGCTAAGGAAATTCCTATGAAGAGTTATTACTAGGTTGGAAACATGAAAAATTGTGATTTATGTGCCCTAGTTTGAGGGTTATCCCTCTTTATGTCTGAGAACAAATAAATATGCCATGACGAGTAACATAGAACTATTCTATATATTTTCTATCATTTGAAGTTGCAATCAATGATTTATTTTATGAGATTCCTTCAGGAGCTCATATGTAACTTGAATGATGCAGTCCAAAATAATGATTTGGCTTAATCAATCAAGTCTAACCATAATCATGTAGTGTCCTATGACCGTAGAACTATTTTAGTGTCAGAACTTGTAAGATTGTGAAATGAGTAATATTAAAGGAGCTAAGAATCATATAATGTTGAATATATGTGAGTATAGGGAGGGTATATCTCTGTCATCCATATTCCAAGGTTATAGAGAGTGGTTGAGGCATTGTCTTAGATTTGATGTGATATACAAAGATGGTGGTTGTAATTCAGATATGAGGGTTTATACGCTAATTTGGTACCATGACATGTGTACCCAGGATGGACCAAGTCTGATTTTAGTAGTTTGGGTCGATGACCACTATAGTTTGTCACCCGTACTGACCAAGGGGAAAAGATCTTTATGGTTTTGGTCATCCTATATCTTATACATGGTTGATTATGACTTCTTTGTGGTCAACTAGTAGCTTCAATGGTACACCTCAAGCTACTCTTGGCTTAATAAAATATATAATTCAGTCGTATAGTATACCAATTAGGGCTCGATCCTATTGGATGATAACTATTGCTTTATTTTTCTTTCTAACATGTGTAGTTACCTATACATTCAACTTTAGTCATGCTTGATCACTCTATATACATTTCTGAGTTTTTGGATTGGTTATGCTATATTTCATAACCTACTTGTAAGCAATCGATGTTGTTATAGGTTATATCGTATCGCTAGGGCTTGGGGTCTCACCTTGTAGGTTTCCACACCTTTTTAGGTGATTATTAAAAGTCAAGACCATGGTGATGAGGAGACTCGATTTGGAGATAAGTGAAGTTGAGAGACTAGTATAGTTGGTGTAGAGTCCTAGAGTCATCCATGTACTCTTAGGTCTGGGCATGGGGTTTGTATATGTTGTCTATCAACTCAGATTTTTGGTAGTATATCTAGAACATTATAAATTATCAGAAGATACCTTTTGTAAACAGCTTGTGGCCGTGGACACTGAACTCATGTAAAGATACTTAATTTGATGTATGTGAAGTTGGACCTTTGTGTAAATGTTTCTTTTGAAATGTTCAAAATTTTCATTCAGTTTTAATTTTTATCTTTTTGGCTTATGGTTAATTAGTGTTTTATTGTTGTTTTGGTTTTGAGTAATTTCAATTTTTATGGTGGGTTGTCACAATCACCTTCAAGAGAAATTAGTATTGTATCCTTTATATAACGAACATACCATAAAAAATGGCTAGGTCATACTACTAATATGACTTCACAATTAGCAATAAGGTTGAGATATATGATGTAGCAACATCAATCTTGAGATTTTTTCACTACCTCACCAAGGAGATCAATGTCATTTTTCATATATTCTATATACTTTTTTTTGTTAATAACTAGATTTTAAAGGCTTATCACACCATACCATGTACTTTTAACACGATATTGAAACAATCTATTGAATTCCAGGCATGCCTAATTAACTATTGAAGAGGATAATACTTGAAGAGATATACAAGAATGAGATGATATATGTCTTCTTACATTGTTCATTTATCTCTTCCCACCATCCCAAGAAATTTATAGTACTCCATGCCCTCCAAAGTGCATGTTAGATATCCCATATACCTCAAAACTAGGTAATGATTGATTAATTATCTTCCTTGAAACAAGATTTGCATGAACCCTTTGTTTTCAAAGAGAATCACCACACCTTCTTTGCTTTTGATGCACCAAACTTTGTTTCCTTAGTTTTAGGACATATTTGTCCTTATTCCAAATGATGTCATCCTACTAATATGACTTCACAATTAGCAACAAGGTTTAGATGTTTGATGTAGAAACCATTCTCTTTTAAGATGATGTTAAAACCATCTATTGAATTGAGGGATGCCTGATTAAGTATTGATGAGGATAATACATGAAGAGATATATGTGAATGGGAAGATATATGTCTTCTTACACTATTCATTTATCTGTTTCCACCATCCCTATAAATTTTATAGAACTCAATGACCTCAAAGTGCATGTTAGATATCTCAAATATCAGAAAACTAGGTAATAATTGATTTGTCATCTTCATTGAAACAAGCTTTGCTTGAACCCTTTGTTTCCAAAGAGAATCACCACACCTTATTTTCTCTTACCACACCAAACTTTGTTGCCTTAGTGTTCAAACATACTTGTACTTATTCCAAATGATTTCTAGATAAGGAAATTTTTTGATGACAATATATTTTCTTACTCTATGCTATTGCATCCTTCTTCACAATCTCTTGCTCTTCCACAACTTTTGAGAATTTAGCGGCACATTAACACACACATTCCCATTGATCAGAAGGGCATCTAATCATAATTGGTTGCCTTTCAAAGTGGGTGGAAGGTATAAATAAATAAGAGCTATGATATAGAAAGACAATTGGAATTCTTCAATAATAACATAGGTAGACTAAATTATGGTTGTCTTACTACGAGAATCGGTCTAATTTGTGCATTATGGACAAGATTGTTGAGAAGATGTTGGAATGTATCTCATAACCATCTTATGTGATTCCATACCATTGAAAATCCTACATGGATGTTGGCTAATGTCATATATGTCACACCCTAATCTTTGAAACCTATAAAGTACATGATTAAGTTATTAATAGGATCAATTTATGATATATTTATGTTTACTAAAAGGCTCCATCCATTTTGCATGATATTTGGAGGCAAGGGTAAATGGAGTGTAGAGAGGGTCTTTTATGCAATTTGGATAGTTTTGTAATGTCCTTGTGAAGTTTGATGATTTCATGTGTAACTCGATAATGAGGTGAAAACAATGAAGGAAATATGACGAGTCTACTTAATGGTTTGAGCCTAGACCTAGTTATGATCTTAATATTTAGAAAAAAATGTAATTTTGAGCAAAAGTATCATTAGGAAGTTTTTATTGGGAAATTATATTTATTCAATTATTTTCATGATTTAGAACATGATTAAGCTCATGGACCCTTTGCAAGACTATGGAATGCGCCATGTGCCCTGGAGTCCAATTCTAGCTCAATTGGGCCAATTAAGTTTTACAAGTAGGTCCTTGGAGTATAAATTTGGAAATCTAGTATTCTTACACATGATAAGTACTTTTAATATTTTAAATAGATGAAGAACTAAAACATAAGATTGTAGGAGAAATTTTAGATAATTGTGGAGTATCTAGTGATTTAGGTAATTAATTTGGTAATTATCCAAGTCTTACTTATAAGTTAAATTTAAAGTCTTTATCTATTTAATTTTGACCAAATATCTTGTCCAAGGAAAGATAATAAAAAGATAGTGTTAATTATATAATTTGGAATTAAACAAGATTAAGATATGATCTAGATAATTATTTTTAGAAATTGGACTTCTATCAAATAGAAAAAGAAAAAGAAAATAAAAAAGGGGGCGACCCCAGTCCATGCAGACTGGAGTCTGCGACCCCTATTTACTGGGTCTTAATAGAGCACCCATGATAGGCGGCCGTTTCCCAAGATCGGGTCAGAGTGGGGGTATAAAACCCCTCGATCTTGGATTCTTGGTGGCGGCCAGACCCTATGCTAGGGTTTTGGCACCGATCAAAAGAGAATGAGAGAGAGGGGACATGGAAGAGGACCACGACGGAAGTGACTCTAGGGTTCAGATGAGGCTTTGTTTGGCGGCCATCAAGATAGCATAGCATCGACGGACGCGAAGGGGAGGAGGATCGGCAGCTAGGTCAGCCTCTGTCGAGTTCATCGCCAACCAGAGACACGAGCCTCTTCACCGTCAAAAGCACCAGACATGGTACCCTATTCTTGCAGAAGAAATAGGGGAGAAACCCCCTTTTTCATCAGGTGAAGAAGACTCCGCCCAGATTCGGGAAGTTGGGCACTTATTCCTCTGAGCCGTCGGATCAATCTTGATCGATTAGCATTCTTTTGATAAAGTAGTTCTTTAAAAATTCATATCTTGAGATTGGGAACTCAGATTTTATCAAATAAGGTACCCATGGACAACACTTCAAATTTAATATATTCTAAAAATATCTATAGAATGTGATTTGGATGTCTATTATTTATTATGTGTTGGGTAGCCAAAACTATATGATTTTGATGTTTTATCCATTAAAAACAGCAAATGAATTTAGAAATTCATGCAAATTTTACTGAATGTGTATTATGATATTCTTAACATGATTTCAAAGCTTGATCTCTCTTATATGAAGTTTTATTGAGGTTTTTGATATGAACCCTAATAAGGGTATTTTGGGTATTTCATCCATGACTTGATCATAAAATTGCCTGGTATTTTTATTCAGGAGATTACTACGTTGTATGATTACTTTTCTATAGGTTTGATGGATTTTCTTATGTTATTATGTTTGTATGTACTTTTGGACCTAAGTGGCCATTATCTAGAATAATAGATGATTATCTTGAGACAATAAGTGATATATATGCCTAATTAAGTCTGATATTATTTATCTAAATGCTATTTTAATTTGATTTCATAATAGAGTCAAGTAAGATAAATATATATGACTATGTTTGAGATTTTCTTCTTATATGATCTATATGTTCATATTAGTGCATAAGACAATTTATGTCTTATTTGAGTATAAAGATAATATTGATTATATAGTATGAGTTTTATTTTATTTCAACGCCAAGATTTTATGGTGATCATAGATTAAAGTTATGTTTAAGAACCCTAAGTTGGTATATATAGTTAGGAAGACTGGATTTGAGATTTAGAAATAGAAAGAGGGAACATAGGCTTGGACTGACAAAATCTGATGATATCCAAGTTATTAAAGTTAATCAAGACTTCCTTATCGATACCATCTGTACAAGAGGTAAGTGGTTCATGCCCATGAGTATTCATATTTTAAGTCACCATGTTTACAAGTACATTAAATAAGACTTTAATGATTTATGTGGTTCAATATTGGAAGATTTTAATGTTAAGCTATGTGAATAAGATTTTCCTCATGGTTCTATGATTATGTAAATTCTTATGCCCAAAATCCCAAATAGAGATATATTGCCCACAATGTTTGTGATTCATGGGCCATGTCCATGAGTAAAATAACGAATCATGTTCCGACACAATTCCTTAGGAATGATTTAAATTATTGAATAAGATTCAATATAAGATAAGCAAGTAATATAGTCGTAGTTAGTTAATGATTTGAGATAACTTTGTATCATGATTTTAAGTTCAAGTATGTTGTTAGGATTTATCATATACATAGATATAGCCATGTATAAGATTTCAATTAGAATCATGTTTTCTTATATATAGAGATCCAAGAGTTAAGTAGTTAATCAGATTCTATAAAATGAGTAATATCTTTAAGTTAAGTACAAGGTTAGAATACAAGTTTTGAACATATTAAGACATGATCCAATTTTCAAGATAAATGTATTGTTGGGATTAGAATGTGTTGTTAATTAACTTATGATGATAATATGAATTATGATGCATTAAGTTATGATTAATTAAGTTTCAAGATAAGATTATATAAGATTGCTATTTTAAGGTTTAAGTTGTAAGGTGTGGGCTCATATGTAGATATTAAAATTCAGGATAAGATCAGATTTAATAAGATCTTATAAAGGTTAAGTCATCTTTTCAGAATTCATGTTTTTAGATACTTTGTACTTAAACCACTTTCATAAACTTGACTTAAGGTACTTTGTATGCTTAGTCTTTCTATATGTAATTCAGATCCTTTTTCCTAAGCCTCTAGACTCAATTGTCATATAATTATTATCTATGAGGTCATTCTAATAAATCAAAATTTCAAATTAAGATGTCTCTAGATGACAAGAACATCATATTTAGATTCAAACTTAGATTACTCAGTGTGTGAGTACCCAGATACTAAATAAAGATACATGGTAAGGGTTTTAGACCCAATCTCAATTATGAAGTAATTGAGATCCATATTCACATTCAGTTGTAGATTTAGTTTAGCACTTAAGAATAAAAGATTCAGATTCAGATTCAGAATTCAATACATGTTCAGTACTTAGTATTCAGTTTTAGATAAGTTTAGATTTAGAGTTTAGTAAACTTAGACTTAAGATAATTAATTCAGAACCTTCATATAATACATTATATGATAAGTCCTCATTCAGATAGTCCCAGGATGATTTAGAGGCATCTGTTGTCAATTCAGAGGAGTGTTTACTCCATTTCAGAGGGCACATTCTTCCAACAAAGGTTGTGTTGCACCATAGAGGACACTTCGGTGTCAACAAAGGGCATGTCATGCCAACAAAGGGTGCATTACACCATAGAGGATACTTTGGTGTCAACAAAGGGCATTTATGCCAACATAGGGTGTGTTGCACCATAGAGGATACTTCAGTGTCAACAGAGGAGGACTTATTGTATAATGGTGGCCACAATCAGATAAAAATCGTAAGTAAAAGATACATTAGGCTAGAGCATGTCCATAATCTCATCCATAAGTGTGATGAGAGGGAATTAGATAAGATAACTATGACCCATGGACTGTGGTGCATGTCTTGAGATCTATGTACCAGGGTACATGTCTCCAGAGAAAGATATGGTAGAAAGATAAGAATTTAGATTATGTAATAAGAGAGAATATGTTATAGATTTTACTCAGAGCTTGAAGTTAACTTTATGTTTATAAAATCTAATTTCAGTTCTATAGTAATGTATATTTTAGAATACTCATTCCACTTACTCTAACGACTATTTTTCACAATGCATGGCTGGGGACGCGATGTCCGTAGGTTTTTGGAGCGATTGAAGAACAAAAGGACCAAGAAAGGCCTAAGAGATTTTCAAGCTTGCCTAGTGGGGTGCCATCTACCAAGATAGTCCAGAGTTTAGACATCTCTTTTTATGCATAGTCTTGTTACCATAGTATATTAGATGAGTTGTAGTTTTTCTTTTATCAAGGACTATGTATGAATCAGTTTTACTCAATGCAAAGTGTTTCATTTGCTTTTATTGCAATGATTATCATGTTTGTGACACTCCCAGATGAAGAGAAAAAATATATAGATTCCGCTCATGTTTTATGAAAATTGGGGTGTTACAATATGGTATCAGAGCAATTTGGTAAATGGCCACTAGGAAAAGATGATTCTCATAGTCACCTTAGGATGAAGATAAGATATTAGGGTTTAGGGATAGATTCCCAAAGAAAGATACAATACCTAGAATAGAGTTTTTACCTTAGAAGAAATAGAGATGTCATAGATATATGTTTACCTATTCTAAGTCTCAAGTTTCAACTTAACTCTAGCTAATGACGTTGCTTCTCCATTCTCAAAGGTTATGGCAAGCCAATTGAGAATCGAAGAGGAATGTCATAAGCACTAGACTTTGATGCATCTCTCATTTCTTACTAGTTCGTGTGGTATGAGACACATGTATTAGTAGGTTAGTGAGAGATAGCATGACATGATCTCACATCTCTGGGTATGTGCTTGATCACCACATATCTAGAAATATGGGAGGTACCTGGAAGACCTAAGATTAGACGGTCAACTATACCTAATATTAGGGATTCATGAGAAGGTTGAGGTAGATGCCCTAAGTATAGAGTCAAGTTTAGTTTCATAAACCCTAAGTATGAGTTGAGTAATAGACCAAGGTAACAAATAATGCTCACATAAATATTTTATGAAAATACAGTACATACCTCTTTTCATGCCAAATTTTGAGCATATGTACCTTAATGTGTTAATCATCAAGAGTTAGTAATGTAATGTGATGCAACCCTAAGGTGGGTAGCTTCCTATAGCTCAATTGAATTTTGAGGATGAAATTCCCAAAAAGGAGGGTAGTTTTGTCACACCCTAATCTTTGGAACCTAGAAAGTACATGATTAAGTTATTAATAGGATCAATTTATGATATATTTATGTTTACTATAAGGTTCCATCCATTTTACATGATCTTTGGATGTAAGGGGAAATGGAGTGTAGAGAGGGTCTTTTATGCAATTTGGATAGTTTTGCAATGTCCTTGTGAAGTTTGATGATTTCACGTGTAACTTGATAATGAGGTGACAACAATGAAGTAAATATGATGAGTCTACTTAATGGTTTCACTACTACAAAAATGGCTTATAACGTCACTTTTAATGGTGTCGGTTGTAATAATACACCGACATGTAAACCATATAGCGTCGGTGTATAAAATAAGCCGACATCAATCTGTGAAGGGCGACCAGACACGGGTATTACTTTTATTCAGTGTCGGTTCCTTAATAAGAAACCGACACCTAAAAGTAACCGCCAAAACCAAAATTTCCAGCGAAAAAAATTACCTCCAAAAATTGACATACATCGTCGGTTTTTAAGACAGAAACTGACAACTACGAGACAGAAATTTGCTCACTTTTTATCGTCGGTTGTGTGACAATAACTGACGCCATTGTGTTTTCATGTGAATATCTGGGAAGCTAGGCTTCCTCTCAGCCGTCAGATCAATCTTGAACGATTAGCATTGTTTGGATAAAGTAGTTCTTTTAAAAATCATATCTTGAGATTGAGAACTTGGATTTTATCAAATAAGGTACACATGGAAAGCACTTCAAATGTAATATATTATAAAAATATATTCAGAATTTGATTTGGATGTCTATTATTTATTATGTGTTGGGTAGCCAAAACTATATGATTTTGATGTTTTGTCAATTAAAAATAGCAAACGAATTTAGAAATTCATGCAGATTTTAGTGAATGTGTATTATGATATTCTTAACATGATTTCAAAGCCTGATCTCTCTTATATGAAGTTTTATTGAGGTTTTTGATTTGAAACCTAATAAGGGTATTTTGGGTATTTCACCCATGACCTGATCATAAAATGACCTGGTATTTTTATTCAGGACATTACTGCACTGTATGATTACTTTTCTAGAGATTCGATGGATTTTCTTATTTTATTATGTTAGTATGTACTTTTGGACCTAAGTGGCCATTATCTAGAATAATAGATGATTATCTTGAGACAATAAGTGGTATATATGCCTAATTAAGTCTCATATTATTGATCTAAATGGTATTTTAATTTGATTTCATAATAGAGTCAAGTAATATTAGTATATATGACTATGTTTGAGATTTTCTTCTTATATGATCTTTATGTTCACATTAGTACATAAGACGATTTAAGTCTTATTTGAGTATAAAGATAATATTGATTATATAGTATGAGTTTTATTTTATTTCAACACCAAGATTTTATGATGATCATAGATTAAAGTTATGTTTAAGAACCCTAAGTTGGTATATATAGTTAGGAAGATGGGATTTTAGATTTAGAAATAGAAAGAGGGAACATAGGCTTGGACTGATAAAACTCTGATGATATCTAGGTTATTATAGTTATGGAACTTGGAATCAAGACTTCCTTACCGATACCATCTGTATAAGAGGTAAGTGGTTCATGCCCATGAGTATTCATATTTTAAGTCACCATGTTTACAAGTACATTAAATAAGACTTTCATGATTTATGTGGTTCAATGTTGAAAGATTTTAATGTTAAGCTATGTGAATAAGATTTTCCTCATGGTTCTATGATTATGTAAATTCTTATACCCAAAATCCCAAATAGAGATATGTTGCCCACAATGTTTGTGATTCATGGGTCGTGTCCATGAGTAAAATAACAAATCATGTTACGACACAATTCCTTAGGAATGATTTAAATTATTGAATAAGATTTCAATATAAGATAATCAAGTAATATAGTCATAGTTAGTTAATGATTTGGGATAACTTTGTAACAATATTTTAAGTTCAAGTATGTTGTTAAGATTTATCATATACATAGATATAGCCATGTATTAAGATTTCAATTAGAATCACGTTTTCTTATATATAGAGATCCAAGAGTTAAGTAGTTAATCAGATTCTATAAAATGAGTAATATCTTTAAGTTAAGTACAAGGTGAGAATACAAGTTTTGAACATATTAAGACATGATCCAATTTTTAAGATAATGTGTTGTTGGGATTAGAATGTGTTGTTAATTGACTTATGATGATAATATGAATTATGATGCATTAAGTTATGATTAAGTTTCAAGATAAGATTATATAAGATTGCTATTTTAAGGTTTAAGTTGTAAGGTGTGGGCTCATATGTAAATATTAAAATTCAGGATAAGATCAAATTTAATAAGATCTTATAAAGGTTAAATCATCTTTTCAGAATTCATGTTTTTAGATACTTTGTACTTCAACTACTTTCATAAACTTGACTTAAGGTACTTTGTATGCTTAGT
Organism: Alisma plantago-aquatica; assembly: GCA_963693085.1. Lineage (NCBI taxonomy): Eukaryota > Viridiplantae > Streptophyta > Magnoliopsida > Alismatales > Alismataceae > Alisma > Alisma plantago-aquatica. Next base: position 470,780,613 of record OY856409.1, on the reverse strand, counting down.
CTTTCTATATGTAATTCAGATCCTTTTTCCTAAGCCTCTAGACTCAGTTGTCATATAATTATTATCTATTGGGTCATTCTAATAAATCAGAATTTCAAATTAAGATGTCTCTAGATGATAAAAACATCATATTTAGATTCAGACTTAGATTACTCAGTGTGTGAGTACCCAAATACTAAATAAAGATACATGATAAGTGTTTTAGACCCAATCTCAATTATGAAGTAATTGAAATACATATTCACATTCAGTTGTAGATTTAGTTTATCACTAAAGAATAAAAGATTCAGATTCAGATTCAAAATTCAGTACATGTTCAGTACTTAATATTCAGTTTCATATAAGTTCAGATTTAGAGTTTAGTAAACTTAGACTTAAGATAATTAATTCAGAACCTTCATATAATACATTATATGATAAGTCCCCATTCAGAGAGTCCCATGACGATTTAGAGGCATCTTTTGCCAATTTAGAGGAGTATTTACTCCATTTCAGAGGGCATGTTGTGCCAACGGAGGGTGTGTTGAACCATAGAGGACACTTCGGTGTCAAAATAGGGCAAATCATGCCAAAAAAGGGTGCACTGCACCATATAGGACACTTTGGTGTCAACAGAGGGCATTAATGCCAACAGAGGGTGCGTTACACCATAGAGGACACTTTGGTATCAACAGAGGAGGACTTATTGTATAATGGTGGCCACAATCAGATAAAAATTGTAAGTGAAAGATACATTAGGCTAGAGCATGCCCATAATCTCATCCATAAGTGTGATGAGAGGGAATTAGATAAGATAACTATGACCCATGCACTGTGGTACAAGTCTTGAGATCCATGTACTAGGGTACATGTCTCCAGAGAAAAATATGGTAGAAAGATAAGAATTTAGATTAAGTAATAAGAGAGAACATGTTACAGATTTTACTCAGAGCTTGAAGTTAACTTTATGTTTATAAAATCTAATTTCAGTTTTATAGCAATGTATATTTTAGAATACTCATGCCACTTACTCTAACGACTATTTTTCCCAATGCATGGTTGGGGACGCGATGTCCGCAAGTTTTTGGAGCGATTGAAGAACAAAAAGACCAACAAAGGCCTAAGAGATTTTCAAGCTTGACTAGTGGGGTGCCATCTACCGAGACGGTCCAGAGTTTATACATCTCTTTTTATGCATAGTCTTGTTACCATAGTATATTAGATGAGTTGTAGTTTTTCTTTTATCATGGAATATGTATGAATCGGTTTTACTCAATGTAAAGTATTTTATTTGTTTTTATTACAATGATTACCATGTTTGTGACACTCTCAGATGAAGAAAAAAAATATAGCTTCCGCTCATGTGTTATGAAAATTGGGGTGTTACAATATACCACATCAACATCATAATCATAAGTGAATCTTCAAGAAGGGGTTTTGAAAGTTTGGAACATACCAAGGGTTTGTTTGGTTTGGCATAGAAGTTCATACTGGGATGTGTGGGTCATTGTGTTTAAATGAAATATTTTTAGACAATGAATATTGTTTATCTTGCATGTGAGTGAAAGTATGACAATGCAATTATACAATTGATCACATTAATTATAGATTGGGCACAATTTCATCACTTTCTCAAATAACTAGGAAAAAACATGATCATGCATGAGCTTGTGATAATTCATAAATATGCAGTTTTAACATTTGCTTTTATTATTGGGTCAATCTACGGTGTACTTCAAGATAAACATATAGCTAAAAATAGATGCTTGTTTTTGTTGTGGATAATATAAGTGAACATTTTTACAAAAGTATTGTTTAGAGTAATTAAAAAAAAATCTTGTAGTTACTGAAGGGTTGATGTCTATATAATTCATTATCTTGGGAACTACCTACTGATGGAACATGGAACCATGCATATATAATTGGTTGTCCTTGGATCAGCCTATAGTTGGAACATGGAACCATGAGGTTATATCTAGAGTGACATAACTATATACAAAATAGAGCAAAACTTCATAGACTACACATACACCTAGGTGTGGACATCCATGCGGGTCATAATGAGTTTTGGTAGGTTTGTTCACAAACCCTATTTCCGACTGGGTCACTGGTCAATTTTGGAACTGGATTGTTGAAATGTTTTAGCCCATACCCAGGCGATGTAACAAATATAATTTTCAGATCAGATTTGGATTACTCCATATAACACATATAATTGAAGATTTACAAACAAAAATATAGATACATATGAATTATATATATGAAGATGTATGGAAGGGGTGATATTCAATGTATTTTAATAGTTTTATATCTACATACATGCCCTTCTATTCTATATTATATGTGTGTATGACATGGGATGTAATTTGTAATATTTTTCATAATTACAAAGATGTCCTTTCATTCAATATCAAAATATAATGAGTTGTGGGTTTTATACATAGGGTGAGCAATGGAACGAGCCAACTCTTCCATCCCTTGTCCATACCCACACAATTTGACCCAAAACATGACCCACCTAACTGATATAGATGGGTAGGGTCAAGAACTTTGACACTTACTTTGTACGGATTTGACTATACTTGAGGTATACACTGACCAAAAAATCTTGATACTCATATTTATTACACATACATGTATATCTATTCATCCATCTATTTAGTATATATAAGACTTATATATGTCATAACATTAGTTTTTATAAATTCCATATTATATTTTTATAAGATATATTTTGTTGACTTTATATATATGCATATTTATATGTATACATATACATATATTAAGGATTTTCACTTTTATATGTTATATGGACCAGGCCATAACTTAGACTTTGTACACTGGTTGAGTATAGGACAATTTATTTCAACATTATCTGGGGTATGGGTGTCAAAAAATTGGATCCGAACCCAGAGAAGAATTTTTTTTCATACCTCTAAACCAATAACTAGTATGAATTTAGAAATCTAAACCCAGAACTAAACCTGGACCCAGATATGAACACTACGAAAAATATGGTCTTTAACTACAAAAAAAAATCGTAGCGAAAACCCCAAAATTTGTAGCTAAAAGCTTTGGCTACATTTATCCTTACATTTATAATATATAGCTAATACCCGTGTAGCTAATTGTTTAGGCTACATTTTTTAAAGTTGTAGTTAGTTATTCCTCTCGCTACAAATTCATATGTAACCCTAATTGTAGGCAAAAATGTCCTTACACATAAACATGTAGCTTCAATTGTAGCCAAATGTATGACTACAATTCAATTTGTACCTATGATATGTAGGGAGAGATGGCATTGGTTACAATTTGTATTTGTAGTTCATGTATAGCAAAAATTAGCACTTGCTACACATGTAATTATAGCTAGTGTGTAGTGAAAGACACCATGTACTATACATACATATGTAGTGAGAGACATTATGTATCCAGTCAGTCGCTTGCCAATATAGAGTGGTTTTCAATAAGAAAACAGATGAATGTTATTCAAGATCAAGTTGTGCTTACAATGTCACCTTTGATACTTTTATTTATATTTGGAAAATGAGTACACATGGGGAGGACATTAACCTGGCCCCTATTTTACAATATGTATGGAAAAAAGACACATGTATACAATATCTTCTTCTGACTACATCTATCCACTGCAGACTACAAAGCACAATATAAAGAGGGCTCATCTCCCTTAGTTCGTTCACATAATTCACAGTGAGTTTAACAGCCCTATGAATCTCAGCTTTAGTGGTGAATCTTCCAATCCCAAACATGATAGAGGTATGTGACATGTCCTCATCAACTCCCAGGGCTCGAGTTGCAGCCTTTCCTGTTGGCAACTCATGTAGAGGTTCATGTATGGTTAGTTTTGGTTGGTGAATCCCCTAGATCAGAACATATTGGCATTTCTTCTCATAATCTATACGTTCTGTACTTTTGTATTTGTGGATCAAGTGCCATCAAGTTGATGGTAGCATCCACTTTGTGCGAACCACCATGGATACCTACAAAGAAACATACAAGTTTTGAGATATAGCTCCCGAAAGAAACTAGAAAACATAGTTTCTCCTACTCATAACTTACGTATTCCATAAGCTTTCTTCTCCCAGTGCATTTAAGAATAAGCTCCTACCTATACATGATGACCTTTATATTACATTTTGTCATTCTCATTGATCTGCACAATGCTACCAAGCTGATGGTTGGACCTGTTTTCACTGTTTACCCGAGGTTTCCTCATTGACTGTAGTATAAATTTTGTAAGGAAGACTGCTGAGGAAGCTATTAACGATGGAGCATAAGAAAGAAAACCGTAATCCAAGAGTGTCAACTCTGCTATATAACTAGATAAGAATTCAAGTTGCAGAGAAGGAACCTGTAACAAAAAAATAGATAAATACTTAAAAACCTGAACTATATTTAAAAGGTGACAGCAGTGAGAACTGCAGTGCCAATTGCAGACAAGGAACACAATTAGGGAATCTGAGATATCGATACTAGTTAACATACGTCTATGTCAGATAACACCAAGTACTCTTGGGCAAAAAACTGGAGTTGTTCTCAAGAAATTGACGGTTGAATGATGTTGCACAGCCATTTGTCAAACTGGCAATTTGAGCACGTCCAACTAAGCAAATCATATATAAGAAACTTGCACGCTCCCACATACTGCATATTCTCTATGCAGTTGCATCTCCATACGTAACACTGCATAACTCTTTCCTAAAGAGTGATTCTAAAAGATGCATGGAGAAGTATCAATCATAAACGAAATTTCATAACTTCAAGTTGCTGATTTCAAAGTACAAAATTTACAGTAGATTTTTTAGCAAATATATAGCATGTTTTCCACATAAGGAAAGCTGCATGATTAAGGTGACATGCGAAGCATGTAAACTTGTTTTGTAATTTTGTTATAATAGGTATCAGGGAAACTACTCAGAACGATTTCACATATGAATTTCCTCCCCATCTTTATAGACCTAAGTCGAGCCTACAATAGTGTATAGTCTATAACCTCTCAAGAATTAACTAAGCCAACTACTTATAAACTTAAGGAAGCTTTGGAATGAGTTATTACTTGTTCATATTGATGTCTTTATGAACTGAAATTTCTATAGATACCTGCATATATGACCCATTCCTGCAAATCAACCATATTCATCCTCAACTATCAATTGTAAATGTGATCAATGACATATGAATGCACAACTAGAAAACATGAAGAAACTCCCAGCTGCATACACAAAATGTTAGCAAAGTTAGAGTTTTACAACTTTATAATTCAAGAAAAGCAATTATATAGAAGACTGATTACTGGGTCATTGGCAGTCAGAGACAAAAAAAAGAGCCATTAAGACATCCAAGCAAAGGAAAAGGAAACCAAAAGTTCATATGCACCAGCCGGATATTGACCCAGGTCTGTTCCGTCACTTCGGTGGCAGGGTACTATTTCTACCACTAGACCACTGGTGCTTCATGTGAAATCTGAAGAAAAAAATGGTTCATTCAGTGAGAGTCTTTCACAATTAGCATAATTCAGTATCTTTACTACAGCTAGAACAAGTTGTTCATCTCAGTTTAGCACGTCAATTAGTAAATTAGTCACAATCAGAAATTCTACAGCTTAGCAACTATAGAAGGTTCTTATTTAGAACAACTTCCATGATCATCAAGTAAAACTTAATAAAAAGTATAGTTTTGAAAAGGGGGTATAATTTCAATATCATACCTACAGCTAGAGTGAGTTATTCAACTCTGTACAAGCACGTCAATATAGTAAATCAGCCAAAAGAAAACCATTCAGAATTCCGCAACTTAAGAACTATCACTGAGAAGTTCTCATTTAGAACAACTTTTGTGGCCCATTAAGTACAACTAAAAAAAAGGTAATAGTTTAAAAGGTACAGAGGACGGGGAAAAACATGACAAAAATGTAATTCCAATAGAAAAGGAAGCAAAAAATCCATATGCACCAGCCGGGAATTGAACCGGGTCTGTATCGTGGCAGGGTACTATTCTACCACTAGACCACTGGTGCTGCATGTTAAATTTGGACCCAAAAAATGGTTCAGTCTTGAGGAGTGTTTCATAATATATATGATTTAAGTTTCATGGCTATAGCTAGAGTGAGTTGTTCAGCTTTGTAGTCCGTGCAAGCACATTAATATAGTAAATGAGTCCCAATAAATCATTCAGAAATTCTGCAGCTTAAGAACTATTCACTAGGAACTTCTAAGTTAGAACTACTTCTATGCTCATCAAGAAAAAACTAGAAAAAGGTATAGTTTAAAAGGTAAAGAGGGGAAAAAAGATGACAAAAATATAGTTTCCGATAGAAAAGGAAGCCAAAAATCCATATGCAGCAGCAGGGAATTGAACCTTGGTCTGTACCGTGGCAGGGTACTATTCTACCACTAGACCACTGGTGCTTCTTGTGAAGGTTGAAAGAATAGAATCGTTTCACCAAGCAAAGAGTAATTCACAATTTATATAATCAGTATCATTACTACAGTTAAGAGATGCTCATCTCTGTACCCCGTACACGACACACCAATATAGCAAATCGGCCATTTACATTAAAAGATACAGAGGAAAATAAACAAGGCAGAATATAGTTCGAATAGAAAAGGGAACTAACAATCTCTATGCACCAGCCAGGAATACCGTGGTACGGTACTATTCTACCACTAGACCACTGGTGCTGCATGTTAAATCTGGACAAAAAATTATTCGGTCAGCAAGAGTGTTCGACAATATACATAATTTTAGTATCATGGCTACAACTAGAGTGAGTTGTTCAGCTCTATAGTCTGTACTAGCACATTAATATAGAAAATCAGTCTCAATAAACCATTCAGATTTTCAGCAGCTTAAAAACTAGCACTCAGAAACTCCTTTGTCCATTATGTAAAACTGATATAAAGTCATTTACATGTAAAGATACAGAGGAAAAGAAACAAGTCATGAATACAACTCTAATAGAAAAGGAAACTAAAAATACATATGCACCAGCCGGGAATTGAACCCGGGTCTGTACCGTGGCAGGGTACTATTCTACCACTAGACCACTGGTGCTGCATGTTAAATTTGGACAAAAAAATGGTTCAGTCATCAAGAGTGTTTCATAATACATATAATTTAAGTATCATGGCTACAGCTAGAGTGAGTTGTTTAACTTTGCAGTCCGTACTAGCACATTAATATAGTAAATCAGTCTCAATAAACCATTCAGAAATTCTGCAGCTCAAGAATTATTCACTAGGAACTTCTCAGTTAGAACTACTACTATGCCCATCAAGAAAAACTGGAAAAAGGTATAATTTAAAAGGTAGAGGGGAAAAAAAGATGACAAGAATATAGCTTCCAATAGAAAAGGAAGCCAAAAATCCATATGCACTAGCCGCGAATTGAAGCCGGGTCTGTACCGTGACAGGGTACTATTCTACCACCAGACCACTGGTGCTTCTTTTGAAAGCTGAAAGAATAAAATTGTTTCAGCAAACAAAGAGTAATTCACAATTTATATAATCGCTATCATACTACAGTTAGTACATGTTCATCTCTGTACTCATACATGACACATCAACATAGTAAATCGGTCATTTACATGAAAAGATAGAGAAGAAAAGAAACAAGGCAAAAATATGGTTCTAATAGAAAAGGGAACTAAAAATCTATATGCACCAGCCAGGAATACCGTGGTAGGGTATGTATTCTACCACTTGACCACTGGTGCTGCATGTTAAATCTATACAAAAAATGATTCAGTCAGCAAGAGTGTTTCACAATATATATAATTTTAGTATCATGGCTACAACTAGAATGAGTAGTTCAGCTCTATAGTACGTACTAGCACATTATTATAGTGAATCAGTCTCAATAAACCATTCAGATTTTCAGCAGCTTAAAAACAAGATAAGTAATGAATGCTATCCGTTTTCAGATCAATGGCATGAATATGGATATGGATATCATTTGGATGTTAAAGATTCACTAGCATATACCTCATTAAAATTGAAATGATGACTATGACCATGAAGATTCCTTAAATGTTAAATAAGAAATAAGCATAGATTATATTGATAATATAGATAGAATGGATTTTTCATATCTGAATGTATAAAATATCCCATGAAACAGAATGTGTCAAAATTCTGAGAGATATGGAAATGCATATCGACATCCATTTCTAAATGAATATTTGCACAAATAGATAGAGACATATGGGGCTCCGTTGTATTCCTACAAGCAATCCTATTCTATTTGTTTATATAGACTAAATTATTGTGAAGGCCTTTTATGGCAACATTACACGGACTAGAATACCCAAATGCATTTAAGGTATATGTGGATATCCAGGAAGGAACCTAGATGCACACGCCCTTGTGTCTACTAAAAACCCTGACTCCTAAATGATAGAGAAGAGTAAATGCATAAGTAATAGCAGGATACCTAAGCAGGACAATTACGGGAGAGATCTGTGTTGGTAAAGCTAGAACACAAAAAGGAAATAGTGATGATGTTTTCTAAAAAAATCAACCAGTGGAAAAAGCAGAAGAGGATTTTCAAGAAAATATGGGACTCCATAACAGAGATCTCCCCTAAAGACTCCAACGAATTTAAGGTAAACTATATCTGTCTGTTCACAACTACCACAAATTCTCTCACCTTGTGTTTCACTATAATGCTTCGGCAATTTTTGTAAACCAAATAATAACTTCCAGTCCAGCTAAAGATGATGATACTAAGAGCTGCAACTTCCTGACAGATAAATCACTGATATGTTTATGGTAAAATTATAAATATCTCTTAAATCACAATCCCACAGTTTTAAATGATGCATAAGTAAGGGCGGAGGTTTAGGCCATATTTAATCTAATAGAAATTTAATTTTCAGCTAATGAGTAGATAATATGAACAAGTTTATAGAATTTTTTTGAATTCATGATGCCTACAACGGGTAAAAGAAATTTTTGTTCTAGAAACTTTTTATAGTCATTAATTAGTTTTCTATTCTACTGTGCTATTATAGGGTTAAAAGAAATTTCTATTTCCTTCACTTATCACCCAATTACGTTGTTCACTTATGATTTTTTGTCCAAATACACATTTCACAAAACACGCATGGCTCACAAAGTATCAGAATGTGTGCTCACAACTTAAGAGTTTTTGTTGTTATGTGAATTCCTTAGCCTTCCATTGGCATTCCTCCCAAGAAATTCAATACTATGTAAGGCAGTAATACATCAAATTACTGAACTGGAAATTATTAAACAAACTATCAAGCCGTCAACTCATTAAAAGAATTCTGAATATTCAATTAAAACTCTAATCTTCATATTTATATATCTATGCCTTCACCACTAGCATGTATCACATGAGGAAATATGAATCAGCAAAAATCTAGACTCAATACGAGAGCAATGACCAGATCATGAAACAATCACTAAACATAATGGAGCAACTACAATGATAAACACGAGAACACTAATTACTAATTGGTTCACATGCTAGCAAAGCTTATCAGGTGGTGTGCACATATATAGCCAAATTACACATAGTACGATGAGTGAATCGTGTTGCATATAACATATTACTATCAGGTGAACAAGATATTATTTTAGGAAAATTAAGAATCTTTTCACTTCAAAATCATTACTTTCCTCACATCCCAACTCTCTGAGTGCTTAGCAGTTGAGAGACAGCTACAGTTCCATATCAGAACAAGAAGGCCCATATCCTGACAGAGAAAGATTAGATCCAAGACCAGAGTTAATAGGGAAGTCCAGAGAAACAAGCCAGTGGGAAATATTTACCAACACTACCCATGAACTTAGACAACAAGAATCGCCAAGAAAAGTTAGATCATACTTCTGAATTTATATTTAGCTTCAAAAAAGCTTTGGATTGAGTAATATCTTACTGTAAGCATCCATGTGGAATTTTCAACCTTGTGTGAATTGGATTTGACAACTAAAGATTAAAAGTACATCCATCATTTATATATCCATCTTATGATCATCTTTTAAGTGAGCTATATGGGCCGGAATAACACCCTTGATAGAGAATCCAAAGTCTGCATATGAACAGTTATAGGGCATGAACCCACACATCTATTAATGTTTTAGTTTGATGTAGCATGAAAAATATCCAAGAAGACCAAATTTTTATATCAACAACCATGAGCAACAAGCCCTATAACCGCTATGCAGCCTCATAAAGAAATTTTATTCCAATGTTGGAAAAACACAACCCCTGTGGAGACTCAAACTGAAAGCATAAATCCAAGGAAAAACTAGAAACTCAATTATATATGAAGATGGCAAGGCCTTATTTCTTATTTTGTGTATTGTTTTGAAGAGTTTATGCACATGTTTTTTTTAAGAAGAAAAATCATGCCTACACAAACTTACCACTTCAGTTTGGTCATTTGAAACCACAATATCTTAAACATAGCAGGTACATACTCTTGTCATAGATTTTGAATCAGACTTTGATAGTTCTTTGGCAAACTAGAAGCGCATTGCTCAATAAATGTAAAACAAAAATAAAAAACCATAATCCTTGAAATGTGGTTTGTATTAATGCTAAAATATACTACTATGTCAAATTGTAAGCAGTAGAAGTTTCATTGTTTGGATACAAAATATGGATGACAGTGATATTTTAAATGTATACATGGTTGCGTAGCAAGAATGGTAGAGAGATATAGGTCAAACTGGGGCAAAGGAACGTCCTCCACCAAGGCAACCTCTGGTGGAGAGCGAGGTTTAACTTGCTATGTTGGTGTATATCATGTATATAACTGGATTAAACATATTGATGCTAAACCTAAATGCTCATCTTCAACATATCCTAATGAAGATAGAATCCTTTTCAATGGGAAAGCTAATATCAATCTTAAAGATGTCTAGGAGGTGTGTAGAACCATTTCCCCTGATATAGATTCGGCTATTTGGTTATGGAGGCTCAACATCCTTGAGAATTTCAGGATGTTGTTTTGGAAATATGGTTGGAACCATTTGCCGATTCTTAATCATCTGAGTAGAAGAGGCTTCATGTTCCCATCCATTTCTATGATGTGCAGATCTTCTGATGAGTCATGCTCTCATATTTTCTTTCAGTGCAAAGTAGCTACTGCTATTTGGAGCTTTATCAAAGTCATGAAGCTTATTCCGTTCATTCCTTAAAGTATCAATGACATCATTCATTTGAAGAATAAGACCCATCGTCGTGTTAGTATCATTGCTTTATACCATATCTGGAAGCCCATGATAAAATCATTTTTTTGTGATTGGACATGGGATTGCAGAAAATTCTAGGTTGACTTGAAGTCTAACATTCTTTTTATTCTGTCTTGATTTCCGAGGTTATGTTTGGAGGATGGGCTGTTGCACATCTTATGTTTTCTCTCTTATACAACTTTCCCTTTGTCTCTTATGCAGTCTTATTTTTTGTACAGTTTTTCTGTGAAGCCCCTGTCTTTCTTTACTTGTATATGGACTTTGTCCTAAACTTTGGTGTGGTATTTACCCACCTATGGTTCTGAATAAAGGGAGTAACACACTTGAGTGAGCACATAGACCTAAAGGCTCATCTAAAGGTTTCTTGTCCTCATAGCCTGAATAGACAACAATATATGGGACTCTGACAACTATCCCAATAGCACCAGGCTGACAAATGCTTGCATGCTGCACATGAATTTCCCTTTCTATGTGCATTTCATCTACAAGTGTGGAATTGTTCCCTCAATTTTGATGTTCCACTCTCAAAACTAATTTTCGTCGTCACCTCATGCAATATATTAATCACAAATTCTAAAACAATTGGTAGCAGATGATAATAGAAGAATTTTGGCTTGCTTTCGATTTTTCTATCATTGATGTTAGACAAGTTACTGGTTTGGTGATTGTGATTACTGTTGTATTATCCAACATCAATTGTGGGATCCGCACAACAAAGCTTTGTCAAACTTCATTGGAGATCATAGCTTACTGAGAACCATCATGCTACAAGGGGTAGAATCCTAGTTTATTACAATAAGAAGAGTTGCACTATGAGTTGTAGGAAAAATTGGTGTGTAATTTTCAAATAAAATAAGATCCATAATGTGATTAAACATGAAATTGCTTGTCAAAGATACCATGAGATATATTAAATAATGCATAGTTGGAGACCACATCCAATTGAAGGTCAAGTCTAAACCCCCCTATCCTAGAATAAACAACCAAATTCATTGTTTTATTATGCATTGCCACATATTTCTATTGGAGTATATTATCTTTAGTCACTTCACATATGGATCATAGATAAGTAGAAACAAATTTTTAATTGTAGTCCAGGTCTTCATAATAAGACATACCTGAGTATTCAAACCTTGTGATGTCGATTAGAACTCTTCTAATGTGTTGATGCTGCACTGAACTAGCACATGATGCACCATTTGTAAGTCCATGTCTTCAGAATATGACATACCTCCAATGGTGGCAGATCCTTTCATTCTGATGCACCATTTGTAAGTCTGGACAAACATCTTTCTTCTTATACTTACTTTGATTCCGATGTGATCTGCAGCTAACAGAGAGAGTCTTGTTGATAAAGCACCAAGATTGGATCTTGTTGGGAATAAGACGGATCTATCTGAATTGGGAATGCAAAGAAGTTAGTTACATTAGAGTGGGAAGGGAAAGTTCACATGCACCACACGCACCAAGAATATCTGATCACAAGGCCAATCATGATTTCAATATGTAGGACAAATTGAAAAGCAAGTTCATGCAACTGTAATAAAACATGTATAAATGAATTGGATGTTCAAATTCAACCTCCTAACTTGCATTTAGGTACTAGATGCATATTGCAAATCAAGCGAGACAAATATAATTGATAATGATTGTCTTTATATTAGTTGACAACTAGTTAGATGTTGCTTGAGAAAATTAACAGATCTGCACTTTTAGGTGTCAATGTCCAATTAGCATGATGTAATTCATTTTTATTGAATTTTCAAGTCGGAAATGTCACTGACTATATCGAAAAAAGATCTTTGAACTAAAACTTTTGTAACACATGTATGAATATGCTTTTACTTCCATTATAAATTCCAACTGCCTGTAGAAATGAATGCAGCAAGATCTCTAGGCAGAGACAATAGAGATATTTGTCTAGAACGACTTCATGGCATTATAGATTCACATTCCTAATAGTTTAGGCATATGAGAGTTGAACCGTGAATTTAGTTGATATGAAAAACAGAACATGTTTTTCACTTCTTGAACATACAATAAACAACCACTATAATTAATTTTAATTGATCGATGTAATAGGAATACTACCTTCTCATGAAGGCCTTCTTTTCACATTGATTTTGGTGTGTTTTGTAAGGTATTCTGTTGTACTAAACCAAACGAATTCTTTACATTCTAGTAGTATCTTTCTAGTGATAATCAGTAAACTTCCTGATAAAAAGTCAACTGAATATAGGAAGAAGAAATAGTCCTATCAAAATTGTTACATCAGTAGCCTGAATACGATCAATCAGTGTTCCTATTAAGGGCTTTCTTTAGTAGAAAGGCAATAATGTCATTTCACGAACTAGATTCCAGCATGAGATTTAGATTATAATGGAGGCTTGGAGTGATGGGTAGGTTGGGAATGAAGCAATTTCAATTATGCATTGTTCTTTCTCACACACTTAGGGTCTGACTGGTTTGGTGTAACTGTAACTTTCTAGGAACTCATTTTCTGGGAACTGAAATTGAGTTTCGAGAAAATGAGTTCCCGGTGATTGGTTTGAAACTTGAGTTTGTTTCAAAAATTGACTTTCATATTACATCGAACTTGATACAAAATGTCTTTGGCATTATATCAAACAGCTTCAAGACATCAATGATACAAAGCAATAAAAGGACTGATGTCTTTCTTAAATAAACCTGGAATGACGGATGCAAATGACGGGAAGTGGGAGTAGAAGAAGAGATTAGAATAAACAAGTCTTCGTCAGCATTATCACTCTCTGCGAGCCATACATCATTCAGAAAAAATCTTTCACGCGTATTGCTGACGGCCGAGTCATATATCAATGGGGGAACGAGACACATCGTGTTCTTCTTGGTAGGCCGTAAGTGTCTGTTGTATTAGATATTAAAGAAACAAACTACAGACAAACGAATGGAGCAAAGCCTTCACGAATCTTCCCCCTCGTCCATGACTTATAATTGAGTGAGGAATACAGGAGCCGCTCTTCACGAACAAAGACCGGCGTTGCTTTCTGGTTATTCTGATTTACGAACAAAGATGACACGCGTTCTAGTTATTCGGATTTACATTCAGCAACTGGAGAAGATAACATAAATACAGGAATTAGAGGAGTCAGAGCATACCTCAGTTTTTCCCTGCCATCTCGTGCGTCTGCTCACCACCTTTCATTATCCTCAATCATCGCCTCTTCTCCGGCGGTGCATGAGGTCGAGCGCTAACGTAAGGAGGAGGTGGGTGGGTATTGGAAGGGAGAAGAGGGAGAGACGGGGAGAGGGCTATCATATGGGTAGCTTTGGCAGGGGAGAAGAGTGAGGGAGGAAGAACAGGCGTGATAAGTGGGGGTGGAACTACCGAGGGAGATGCTAGCACTCTGCGTGATACTGCGCCAACAGAGGGTAATGTGCGGAAATTTTGAATATTTCAAGTATTTTGGTTATTTGGAGGGGCGGGGAGTGAGGGGGAGATGAGTTACGAATGAGCATTATTTTGTAGTCACTATGATATGTAACTAATTTTGTAGCTAATACAATTAACTACGTTTGCTTTATTTACATGTTTATAATTTATAGGGAAAGGTAGTCTTTAACTACAAACATAATATATGTAGTTAGAATAATTGTAGCTAAATCATCTTTTTTTGTAGTGGAAGATGATTTATTTAAGAAAAGTCAATTCTTTGATAGAATTACCCATTTGATTGTGATAATTTCATTAAACCACCAAAGATGTCAGTTATTATGTAATACTAAATATATATGGTATTCTTTTTATTTACTTCTATTAGAGAAAATAATACCAACAGTAAAACACCAATGCCACCTAAACACAAAAAATCTCAACACAACTATAATATCATATATGTTATACTAAAAAACACATATATCACATCATAATCGTTGCAACATCACTCATACCATATCAAAATAACACATACTATCACACCAAAATATAGCCTACCAAACCATTTAGGATGACTATATCGATGCCAAAATAATATGTATACCACATCATAACAATATATGTATGACAAAATGCATCATATGTGTTACCTAACACATAAATATATTCCAACACAATAGGAACAATGTCATTAAGAACAACACATATATCACATCAAATAACTAAAATATGTTGCAACATCACCTATATTATACCAAAATAAGCATATACCAACTTAAAAACATAGACCACATCTCATGAATATATGCATATACGTAAGTATTTATAATCTAGTTTTGTCCAATTTTTGAACTCGGACCCAACCAGATTTAGATTTGAACACATATTCCTAGACTCAGAATCAACCCAGAATGTCACAACTGAAATTCAGACCCACTTTTTTCGGGTTAGACACAATGGGGTACACGGGTTCGAACAAATTTTGACAACCATAATTTGAGGTTTAAATCCGTCTAGTGACTCAGTTAACAATAAGAGTTTGAGCATGGACCTACATAAACCTG
Source organism: Alisma plantago-aquatica (assembly GCA_963693085.1). Lineage (NCBI taxonomy): Eukaryota > Viridiplantae > Streptophyta > Magnoliopsida > Alismatales > Alismataceae > Alisma > Alisma plantago-aquatica. Next base: position 470,764,912 of record OY856409.1, on the reverse strand, counting down.
TATGCCCTAGGGATGCTCAAACCATGATATACATAAAGTCTATAAAGATGTGTTCTGTTTTCAAAATGGTTATGCTGCTTTAACCATCACGCTTAAGCGACATCCCTTTGTAATTATTATTCAAACAATATCATTCTCTTTGTAATTATTATTCAAACAATATCATTATGACAAAAATCATGTATATTTTTAATCACACAAAAAAAACATCCATGTTTCTTGTTAGATGTTTGTATTGAAAGTGAGATATGAAAAGGCTCAAAAAACACAACTTGATGGGGGAAAACTCATGTTCATGGATCTTCGTGAGTCCGTGCTTGCATTGATTTGTGATTACTATTATGGTAAAGTCAATCAAAGACATTATATAAAAAGTAATTTGAGACTTCTCAGGAAACTTTGTCTTAAGAGATAGATATCTTTTTTGTATACTTCGAAGAAGTGGATGATTAAATATAGTGATATATGTAATATATGAGTGTCTGGGTGTACGAGTCTCAGGTTATTTTAATACAGAGCAGGACTCGTACACAAATCTATATCATCATTTTTCATCTTACCATCCCATGTAAGTAATTTGATAGGTTTTAGGTCAAACTATCAAGGTTTGGATATGAGCCGAATCAGTTTGATGCTATCTCATGCTCACTATATATATATATATATATATATATATATATATATATATATATATATATATATATATATATATAGGGAGACGATCAGGTGCGGTCTGCGGGCGGCTTACGGACGGACGCTCCCGTTCCTCCCGTTTCTAATTTCACGATCCTCGTGTCCACTTCGTAACGGTTGTACTTTGATTTTTCTTTTATTTGATTTTTCTTTTATTTTTATTTTCCTCCACGCACGCACGCTCGCTCAACTCTCAACCATCGTTGCCGTTATTCCCACCTCCAACCAGGCTAATTGGAAGGGCAGCTGATGACGTTGTGATATCTTCTTTGATCTCAACACTACACAACACTGGCATGTGTCGAACTCTATTGTCCGGGACATACCCTGTTCGTCCGCTGATTTTTTTGTCAATGGCCTTTGCCCAGGATGGCGTTTGTGCATGTCCGTCGTCGTGGTAGCACTGCTCCAGAGTCCAGCCGCAAGAAATGATCATATGTGATCTCAAGATCACTCATGTTGTTCGTCTTGCTTCCGTCAACTCCGGTCACGTGCACATACGGACAGTAGCAACATCCTGGCCATGAGGAAACCTGAAAACTCACCCACCTCATTCCTACTGTAAGGTCACCGCCGTCCTCGTGATATACTATATGGAAATGACCAGGACGGCGAGCAAAGTCGACAAATTAAACAGCGGTCCACCTGTCTTTGTTGCTCCTGTTACAGAGAAGCTTCATGGCGTTCTAGAGGAGGAGCAGACTGCCAGAGTATCACGGTATCACCCGGATGAATAATTCTTGATTGCATCATCATGCCCGCCGTGACGGAAGCTCCACATGTATCATTACAGCTTTCGTCCTTCATGCATTGCACTGCTTGGTGGCATTTGCTTGCACCAGATGAACGAGTTGCAGCAAAACGTATTGGGAAGGGTGCTTGTACATAATTCATTGACCAAGAAAATAAACCTTACCCCTATCAGTTATAAATCTGATTGGAATATTTTGCTTTTCTTTTTCCATGTTTCAACGATGATTAACTACGATAGATTTTCGGTGTTTTAGCATTGACTTCTGTCCTGATACATATGAACTTCCTAATACATATGAACTTCTTCTGTCCTGATACATATGAACTTCCTAATACATATAAACTTCCTAATATGCTTTATCGAGATGTTGCCTATTCCTACAACATACTTTGACACCTCTTTCGATTTGTTTATTATTTGTTTGGTTTCCTAAACATATTAGTACTTATTCTTTTTAACTATATAAACAATGCTAGCACATCATCGGTAAACGAGTACCCTTCTTCTTGGTCTCGTCATCTCCCATTGCCTGGTTTTGCCGGCACGGACATACACGCTACCAGTTTGTGCAAACAACGTGTTCTCAACTCTCTAGTTGACTTGCAGCTTTGATTTCTTATTCATCTTTTTCTTTATGGTTTACGATTCTGAGAACCGCATGGCATAACAATACAAATCTGGAATCTTCAGCAGTAACTTCGTACTGCATATTTGCACTTGCTAATTGCCCATATCCAGTGCACTATCTATCCATAAGAAAGAGACAAGAGAAGTCTTGCAATTGATATGTCGTCAGCACAACAATGGAGGACTCAGACAGGTTAATATTTTTACAGCTTTAAATTTAAAATGTGCGATTGAATGATGTTGCAAGACGTATTTTTTCGTAATGAAAAAACCAAGGATTTTCAATAAGTTTTATAGACTAAATTGTTGCCTGAGCGTTTGAAATTGTGTTCCTTTCAGTAGAATTATATCTATCGACAAATAAGATGTATCTATACAAGTATGCCTTACTGTTGTGTTTCTGTAAATCTACCCAGATTAAATGAAAAGGCATGTACGAAGTTCCCTTCCTCATAGTTTAATGATCTTGCCAACGTACCCACGCATGCTAGCTTGTTAAGATGATATTACAATATAGAGTTAATGTTCAATTGGTGTTGCCCGTGTTATTTGTATTTGATGTTTAATCTTACACTCGGTCAAATTGGAGTTTTTATATTATTATTAATATGTGATGCTAACTTGTTTGTAGAAACGAAGAACTATGTGATATCTATAATGTCGACTTAGTGGATTTAAGTAAGAATGAGATTCCTATGGTTGAAGATAACATGAGGCCGCATGTGGGTATGTATTTTGACTCACTAGATAAAGGTGAGGAATTTTACTATGCTTATGCAAAAAAAAAGTGGTTTTGGAGTTCGGAAAAGTAGTACAAAATATCGTGAAAAAGATAAGACCCTTTATCGGAAAGAATATGTATGTTGTAAGTAGGGCAATCTAGATATAAAAGATGGTATTGTCCATGTTGAAGGACAACTAAATATTGGGGATACCTCCGTCAAAGTTAAAAGAAATAGAGGATTGACAAGAGAAGGTTGTGATGCTAAAATTGCCTTTCGCAAAGATGATACTGGAAAGTGGGTTGTGAGTGTTTTTATCGAAAATCATAATCACACATTGTCTACTCCAAGGAAGACTCCATTTATAAGATCACATAGAAAAGTAAGCCCTACAGTTAAGTCTCTTCATGAGGATTTTCATGAAGCAAATATTGGAACATCTAAACTAATGACTGTTCTTGACATCGAGGGAGGAGGATACCATAATATCGGGTGTACCGAACGTGATCTTCAAAATTATGAAAGGGACAAAAGACTAGAAACCAAAGATCACGATGCACAAATATTGTTGAATCAATTTAAAGAAGAGAAGGAGATCAACCCATCTTTCTATTATGCATACAATGTTGACAATGAGAATAAGTTGACACATGTCTTTTGGTCTGATGGTCTTTCAAGAAAGGCTTATGCCAAATTTGCAGATATTATGATTTTTGATACTACATATGACACAAATCAATATTCTCTTGTCTTTGCACCATTTACAGGAATTAATCACCATCGTCAATCTGTTAGTTTTGGTTTTGGATTGATTAAGGATGAGAAGAGTTCCTCATTCACTTGGTTATTTGAGAAGTTCTTAGAGGCAATGTCGGGAAAGCTACCAAAGGTGATCGTCACTGATCAAGACCCTGCAATGACAATAGCTATTCAAAATGTCTTTTCAACTACACATCATATGTATTGCATTTGGCATATCCTCGACAAAGTTCCTGAAAAGTTAGGTGCTATATCAAAAAAATGTTCATTCATGGAGAGTTTTAACTCTTGCATCAGAAATTCAAAGAATATTGAGGAATTTGAAAATAATTGGAAAAAGATTATTATTGAAAATAGATTGGAAGAGAATGCATGGCTCCACTCGATATATACCTTAAGGCACAAGTGGGTGCCTATATATTCTAGACACATATTCACAGCAGGTATACATCATATTCCATAAATGTATTCATTTTTGTTTCACTATGTTATAATAAATTTTTTTCTAATACCATAGGAACAAAAAGTAGTCAACGCAGTGAAGGTATGAACTCATTTTATAGCGGGTATGTGGGAAATAAAATATCTCTAGAAAAATTTTATGGCCGCATTGAAAGAGCAATAAGGCGTCAAAGACATAACGAAAGAAAAGCTGACCATGACACTGAATACACCAAGCCAAGGTTGAGAACAAAATTACAAGTGGAACGACAAGCAGTACCAATATATACAAGAGTTATTTTCAATAAATTTCAGGATGAATTGGTGGAGAGCTTGTATTGTATAAGTGAATTAGTTGAAAATGATGGAGTTGAAAAAACTTTAATTGTGAAGCATCATGAAAATCCTAAGATATCTTACAATATCAAATATAATGCAACCACAAATTTTGGTCGTTGTACATGCATGCTTTTTGAATCAGAAGGTATCCCATGTCGACATATTCATATTGTTTTGAGAAATGAATCATTGATGGAGTTACCATCCAGCTACATCTTGAAAAGATGGACATCAAATGTGATGAAGGAGACTATTTTCAATGATGAAGGTATTCCTCTTGAAATAACAGAAAATCCTGAAAAGAATATAAAGCGAAGTGAGTTAGCATCATTGTTCTCCAAGGCATTGGAAAAGTCTATTCAAAATGAACAAACATATGAAATAGCAAAGACATCTATAAGTTCACTTATTAAGGACCTAGAATCATTGCAATTTAATGGAGTTGATTACATGCATAATAAAGTAAATCCAAGTACTATTGAGGTTTATCCACCGGACCATTGCAAAACAAAAGGTAGCGGCAAGAGGTTTAGAGGTGGAAAAGAAACTACAATAGAAAAGACACAAAGGCCAAAACGCTTGTGCAAAGGATGCAATACACTTACCAATCATGACATTAGAAACTGTCCAGTGAATCCCAAAAAAAGGTACAAGCAAGCTAACTTCTTTTTTATTTATATAAATTGCATTTAAGTAAGATAAATTTTATTTTTACTTTATAGGTCTTTTAGAAATTTTGATGATGAAGTTGGAATTGACACACAAGCTTCAAGCATTGTATTGTCAAGCGAAGATACTTCTACTTGATCATGCCATGGAGAGATACATGAGTCCATTATTATGTAATACATTTACCTTTTCAGTTTGGGAGTATAAACATGTTATACGTGTTGCTTCATAAGAGACATTGGTTATTCTCTACGTCCTTTTGCGATTGGTATAAGAAGGAAATGTTACTAGACAAATATGAAATGACGCATCCCAGTATATTTATATTTGAAAAGAAGCTCTGAATTGATTGCATTTATTAAATGGCCATATGTTTTGTTTTCTTTGCATAAAGTTTCATGCATCATCGTGAACATATAGCCTTACAAAAGTAACAAGTAGCTTTCTTGGTCAATGAATTATGTACAAGCACCTTTCCCAATACGTTTTGCTGCAACTCGTTCATCTGGTGCAAGCAAATGCCACCGGGCAGTGCAACTCGTTCATCTGGTGCAAGCAAATGCCACCGAGCAGTGCAACTCGTAAAGGATGAAAGCTGTATTGATACATGTGGAGCTTCCGTCACGACGGGCATGATGATGCAATCAAGAATTATTCATCCGGGTGCTACTCTGGCATTCTGCTCCTCCTCTAGAACGCCATGAAGCTTCTCTGTAACAGGAGCAACAAAGACAGGTGGACCGCTGTTTAATTTGTCGACTTTGCTCGCCGTCGTGGTCATTTCCATATAGTATATCACGAGGACGGCGGTGACCATACAGCAGGAATGAGGTGGGTGAGTTTTCAGGTTTTCTCATGGCCAGGGTGTTGCTACTGTCCATATGTGCACGTGACCGGAGTTGACGGAAGCAAGACGAACAACAACATGAGTGATCTTGAGATCACAGGTGACCATTTCTTGCGGCAGGACTCTGGAGCGGTGCTACCGCGACGACGGGCATGCACCTGGGCAAAGGCCATTGACAAAAAAATCAGCGGACGAACAGGGTATGTCCCGGACGATAGAGTTCGACACCTGCCGGTGTTGTGTAGTGTTGAGATCAAAGAAGATATCGCAACGTCATCAGCTGCCCTTCCAATTAGCCTGGTTGGAGGTGGGAACAACCGCAACGATGGTTGAGAGTTAGAGCGTGCGTGTGTGCGTGGAGGAAAATAAAAATAAAAGAAAAATCAAAGTACAGCCGTTACGAAGTGGACACGAGGATCGTGAAATTGGAAACGGGAGCGCCCGTCCATAAGCCGTCCGCAGACCGCACCTGATCGTCTCCCTATATATATATATATATACATATATATATATATATATATATATATATATATATATATATATATATATATATATAACCCCACAACTCTTCATATTCAATTATATAATGAAACAACTTACTTGTAATTATAAAAATAATGTCATAAAGTATGTCGCACTTGTCCATAATATTTTATATATACTATAAAATAGAAGGGCATATTTGCATCCCACCCTCACCGTAGCACCTAAAAAAATCTTAACTTTAATTATAAAAAAACGATAAATTGCAATCCATCTTTTTACGACTTTCTTACCGTGAATAGATAGATGTTTGCTAGTGGTTCGGGCTTAGCCATCAAATTCTATTTCACCGCGTCCGACGAAGTGAAAAATCCCTTGCAAATCGTTACAATTGGACTCGGTCATATGCGGTTACGTCAAACCAAATGAGCCCTAAGCTCAGTATAGTAAACTTTAAGTTGCCTTTAAACTATAATTGCATATAATATTAGTTAAAATTTTCTCATGACCATGTCTGATGATAGTGTGGAGCATTATCGCGGTATGCGACGACCCGAACCTTCTCTGAATCTTGTAATTGTAGCTATTATGAGGGGTATCATTCAGGGTATGTCACATAATTCTGTGGGATAAACGTGACAGCCGTTGAGCTCTTGTTCTTATCCTGGTTGGAGATTAGATAATGATTGTTCGTTTGGACGAACGTTGCCGATTGCCTCTCCTTTGACGTTGACGGGCCCGACGACCGCGATAAGCAACCGGAATAACCACTCTCGTAGGGGATTTACTCCTCGGAGCTTACGTGTCAGCATCAGGGTGGACTATTTCCCGCCACGGTGAAAAGCAGGGAGTCCACCACTGGTCCAACCAAAACCGCTGAAGGCTGTAGCAGTCGTGCTTCGTCTGATCTGTCCGCAAGAAGGAATCAACCAGAGCGAGCCAGCAAACCCTACTCCCTGCATCTTCCTCCGACGGTTCCGAGGTCACCTGTTCGTGTGTGCTCGTGAGACTTCCTGTGGGCGGCGGCGAAGGCGGCAGCGTGGTCTTCTATTGTGCCACGGTCTGGATTTCGAGATTTTCTTAAAGAGGTACGGTTTCATCCGATACTGAAATGATTGTCCTGATGCATTTGTATTTGGATTGTATTAGTCAGAAATTGGTATGTAGTTCGTTCCTGAAATACGAATTTGGTGCTTTTGGGGGCTAAAAGAGCTATCGGCCTATTCCTTTTTGCGCTACGGCTTCTTTTGACTGGATCACAAATGTGGAAAAGATTCTCGTTCTGAGCTTAGCCAACTCTGTTGAAATCTCCAGTTTGGACCATTAAATTACGGACTCTGTTATTATCTAAACGTCCGCACTAATATGACTTTGGGGGTTCTGGGAGGACACGCTCATGGAAAGGCTTAAGGTGTTAATCTTATCCTTCTTTTTCTGATCGAAGTTGGGAGGTGGTTCATTCCGCTCTCCCCATCGAAGCATGAAGAGAGTCATTAAAACCAGAATACTACAGCACATATCTCTTCTTTTTGGTAGGTACGACAAGAAATTGATGCGAGCCAAGATAATAACACCTTAAGCAGGTACAATACTAAGTAGGTGTACTGGCGGCTGCTTAAAATCCTGATACCCTTTTTCAAGTTCAAATGTCTTGTTAACGAGATAGTATACTGCAATGCTAGCTTCTCTATCAAGATGCTCTGATGTGTATTACCTGTCACCTGAGAGCAGCAGCCTGAATCCCTGATCATATTTTGCAAACGGTTGATGTTCACTATGGAGCTGTACTTCCAATATTATTGATGATAAATTGAGAATCCACGTCAGCTTCCATCATCTGATACTCCTGCTCCCATGTAATTTTCAGGATCAGCCGTCTGTACATATAGAAGCATTGTAAAGGAAGTCGCTTGTCCAATTTCTGTTAATATCTCTGATGATCCCTCCAGATATTGCTCCACATAAGTTCTTTCTGTAAATCCCAGTGGAGTTAGGATTGATCCGTAGCTCCATTGTTGATTCTACTTTGCCACAATCTCATGCTTTACAGTAAGAATTTCTTGTTTGAAACTGCTTGCTTTCTCAATTTCTCACGGAGTCCTTTGATCTTCCTTAGATCTCACGAACTACCAGATTCACTAGCCTTGCTATTTTTCAAATATCTCCAAAGTAGTGATATACCCCACTCTAAGTCAACTAGGCAGTTAGGCTTTCATAGAATCAGGACCGTAACTGTAGATCCTACCATTGGTCCTTTTATGTTCCTTAAACCATCTATGTGGGGAGTCCCAGCCTGGATGAAACTGCTTGGCTGCTTGCCTTCTTCTTAGTTCTTACATTAGCGGACACAAAATACTTGTTTCATCCTTAAAAGAGAATTTGTCTTTAACCAGATTCAATGTCTTTGGATACCTTGTCCATTATGTCACTTGGTATAAAGTAGGCTCATACAAGATACACGTCCTACACCATGGTGTATGAGCCCTCTCTAACCATTTGAACTGATATCTCATCCCGATCATTAGCCTTTCTGTTATTAATCAGGAAAGTTTTCATACTTAAAGAGAAAAATATATGGATATTGTCGATCCCCTTGCTTTTACCTGTTTGGTTGTATATTTTCATCAATAACCTCATTATTCCAGATGGTTTTAAATGGCCTAGGTTATTGTGAACATGATCAACTTGACTAAGTTTTGTCGTAAACAAATGTCCTTCGGAGCCTCCTGTTGTGAGTGACTACCTCATTCTAGCAAATGCTTTTCCATGTTGATCTTCAATAACATTAACTTCTTCCTTTTTCTACTGTCATGTTCTCGAATATTTGTGTCGCCGTTCACTTCTTCCTCTTTCTACTCAATCATATTCTCAAATCTTCTTGTGAGCCATTATGATACTTCCAATTATGTTTCTTCTTCTGAGAAAATTTCTTCATAAGGGTGATATAAGATGTTCCGCGATGCCCTTCATCATATTTGCATTGTCTTTTTTATATGTGTAGAGTACGAAAAAGTTGTATATTGTCTAGAAAAGAGTGCCATCTATTTATGTGGATGGGGGGATAGACAAATCCCAATCATAAAATGTGTGATAAGATGAAGGAAGAGAACATATGCAGTAGCATAAGATGTAACAGCATGTTACCAGTAGATAACTCTTATATATCTCAATAACTCCCCTCAAGTTGGAACATAGAGATTAACCATGCCCAACTTCCTACAAAGATCCTAAATCCGCTTCCTAATGAGCGGCTTGGTGAAGACATCAATGGTTTGGTCTTGTGTCTTTAGGAGAGTAGTAAACTTATTAGTCTAGAATGTATCGCTTCAAAAAGTACAGACCACTTCAAAATGCTTAGTTCTTTCATGAAAAACTGGATTGCTTGCAGTGAAGGTGGATGCCTTGTTATCAAAATACAAGGAAATAAGAAAGGAAAGTGGGACATTCAAAGTCAGAAAGAAGATATTTGACCTTGAGGAGTTCTTATGTGGTGTCAGACATGGAATGACATTCAACATTTGCATTGGACTTGCATGTACATTTTGTCTCTAGTTGCGCCGAGTAACTAAATTTCCTCCTATAAATGTGCATTATCCTATAGTAGATGCCTGGTAGAGCGACAATCATCTAGATGGCTATCTCTTTATAAAAAAAACATAGCCAGGATATTCGTCAAAATAACTCAAAACATGGTAAACAATGTCATAATGACATTATCTTGGTCGGTCCATTAGTTGACCAAGAATTCCGACAAGAAAAAAATATTTGGCCCAATAATAGTTAGAAAGAAGTTTCCCAACCAAAGGTTTGGGATGAATTTATCTTCGAACTCATAACTTTTGGTCCACAAATCTTGAGCTTGATCAATAGGGTAAATTTCTGGTATGCATCCATACTCCACTTTTGGCTATCATCGACCTCTATCAAACAAAAAAATATTGGAGCTTCCCTAGATCTTTTATAAGAAGGTGGTTCTAAAAGATGCTTGTTTTTTATTATCCTTGATGTATCACTACTAGTTTGCTAAATATAATGATCTCATCAGTCTTCAACACATACAATTAGAATGATTACCCTTGCATCAATAGTCTTGACAAAGATGGAGCAATCACAATTGGACTAAAAAAACCTACAATATTCAAAGTTCGAAACAATTTGTCAAACATTACTCCTTGGCTTTGCTTAAGTCCGTGTATTGCCTTGTTGAATATCGTCAGTTTTCTTTAATATTCACCCTTAGCAAGATAACCATGAGGTTTCTCCATGTAAACTCTCTAAAGTTCACCATGTAGAAAAACATTTTTAACTTCAAGTTGATAAGAGGGCAACCCTAATTCAAAACAACATGAATAAAAATACACAAAATTGAGTCACGCGAGAGGGGAAATTGTAAAAAAATAATATGCTAGGCTCTGATTTATACCCTTTGGCAAGTAAACGATTCTTAAGATGCTTAACAGACCAATCTAAGAGCCACTTCATAGTGAACACCCAACGACACCCGACGTCCTTTTAATAAGAGGGTAAGTCTACCATGTCCTAAGTGCCTCTAGAATTGAGAGTGTGGATTTCTTCATCCATGAGATGTTTCCATCCTGAATGATGTAAGGCCTTAGTAACACTGCATGACAAGGGGATTGAATATATGACATGACTATTGTGAATTGAGTCATCTGAGCACTTAACTCGAATGCATAAATGGAATTTGAGATGCAGTGCTTTATAGAGGTCCAAGGCTGCTTTTGTAGAGTTATAAGCTAGGAAGCGCGGACAATATGATGAAGCTTCTATGTTCGTGTATTACACATACTTGGACCCAATACTTCTAGGACACACCTTCAAGTGTACTGGACACTCCTAAGATGGCAATGGATCGGTTTTTACCAAAACCGAACGGAACCCGACCCGAACTGAGACCAGATAACCCGAACCGAAATTGTAGTTCAAAATAAAAACCGAACAAACCCGAACCCGAACATACCAGAACTCAAACCCAAACCTAACCTAAAACCCAAACCGAACTACCCGAATACAACTAAAACCCTTCAGATCAGTGTTTTGAAGCAAGCAACTGATTCAAAACCAATAAAATTTTCAATAGCAGCCCCATCAAATCTACAAATACATTAAAAGCCAACATTTACAGAAATAGATTCAACAACAAGCACCAAACCATCAAAGGTGTTGCTGCAACAGACCACACTGGGATCTATTACAACAAATATTTATGAAACTACAAAGTTCACATAACCATGCACAACACTTTTGCAGCACCTGGAAATAAATGGACATGCATGTCGTTACTACTGAAAATGAGGATTGCTGGGATTCCACGAGTGCAGTCCCGATGGGCATAGTGACAGGGGAAATTGAGGACTTCATCATGAAGTGCACATACAGTCCATGTTTCAGCAAGCCCAGCTGGGTGGATGCCGGTAGGACAGTGACGAGAGTTGGCTCGTTCGCGGCTACGCCTTTCTTGATCATCTCTTGTAACAACTCTAGACCCTTTTCCAGCATCCTAGCCTACACATACGCCAGTATCATGGTGCTCCAGGAAAGCTCATCTCTCTGTGGCAACATCTCAAACAGGTCCGCACGATCATTTACACTCTCGTACTTGGCATACCCAACCATCATCACATTCCACGAAACAATGTCCTGCCTGTCAGGTCTTTTGTCGAATATTCTCCTGGCATCCCCCAAGCGGCAGCACATACAATAGAACTATCGAAGTGTGTCATCGCATTTTGAATGAACATGTCACCTTCGTTCCCGAGCCTCACGACGTGAGCGTGCACCTGAAGCCTCTGGGGAAAAAAGTCGGCCCCTTACTGCACGCCTCTAGCACGAATGGGTACGTATGGCTGTTACCTGTTGGCGGGCATACCCATTTGACGCATGGCCTTGTAGGCCGCAATCAATCCGTAGGGAGTCCCCTGCCCGAACGAACAACGAATGAACTTGTAGGTGAAGACGCTGAGCAAGTTGATCCGACGAAATACGACACAGATGTAGGATGGGTGCAGGAGAAACTAAGTGAGGCGGCCCAGGACCGCGCGGCTGGTAGCATGACCGAGGAGGATAAGTTGGGCGTGGACTAGGTGGGTTTAGGAAGAGGTGGTTTGATGGCCTCCAAAATCTCCTCCAGCCTCGCGACGACCTCGCAGCGACCTTCAAAGTCCGACGTTGGCAACGACAACACAAGATGATGTCCTCGAGCGTCGTCAATGACCTCGAGACCTCGAGATTAGGGATGATAGCGCATACCCAAATCTAGAGAGGTCAGAGAGACAAGAGGGTGGCGAGATTTGGGATGGAGAGGCCGACAGAGGGGAAACGATGGAGAGGGAAAGCACCGGCGGCTAGGGTTTTGAGAAACCCTCTCGCTCAAAGACTTCCCAACCACGGACTGTCCTGCGGCTGCGGGAAAAATCTGAAAATTGGATAGGGGAAGGACATAATGTGGCTGGGTATCACGGGTTAAGTGGGTTAGTTTGGTTTTGCTCATCCGAACCGAATAAGAATGGGGGATTTCGGTTTATCACCGGAACTGAACCGAAACCCGAACATAGCTCTGAAAATCACATTTTTTGGGTTGGTTCAGTTTGGATCGGTTCGGATTCAGTTCGGGTGGATAATTCTGCCATCCCTACTCCTAACCATGTCTTGCCTATGTCTAGGTGTGTCCTACTCATAGAGAATAGAGAACGGAAAATAGTAAAAATATGACAAACTTTCTTATAAATATTTTGATATCATTTTCCTTTTGATCGTGTACAAGGTTTTTGAGATACTAGTGCCAGAAACTTTTAATCAATTAGCTTTATCATTTCATTTAAAGTCTTGAAAAAAATTAAAGGGACATTTAATCACAATAAGCAATGCCTTACTATATCTATTGCATTTTATTATTTTTTATTGTACCTAACTTGTAAGCCACTTTTGTTCCTCATGTTTTGATTAGCTATAGATAGGTGGGATAGTAGCTAGAAAGTAGGACAAAATTATGGTCAATGGGTCAAAGATTCAAATTGAAGTCACACAAACAATTAATATAATTGTATTGGAAATTGATCATGGAATATATGTATACTAAGTGCCCATGAATACATTCTTACAACCAACATATACATCTTTTTATTGTGTTGTTGTGACTGTTTCCTGTATTTTTAGTTATTTTTTGTCTCCCATGTCAACGTCCGCGTTCATGTCTAGAATTGTGTCCATGCTTCCTAGGCTATAAGGAAATGAAGTTCAAATTCAGAAACATGAATACTAAAGTAATTAGGATCCTTAGACAAATTTGTTAGTTTGATAGGAGCCATGGTTAGAGATATTTAAGGTGAAGTCCTTTATCATTTTTGCCAATATACTATGAGAACTAGAGGAGTCGTACGGGACTCATTGTATTAAAAATGTGCCTCAAGGTGCTAATGCCATACGCCTCGAGGTGAGGCGGCCTCCCGGGTGCCTCGAGGTGTGCACCTCAGTCTGTATGAGACATATCTCGGCATTCGAGGCACAAAGGCATTTGTGAGGCGTAATCCTTAGTTTGGATGTCTAAAAAAAGACTAGATCACCCTATTTTCAACATGATAGGGGCTATACCAACCCAAAATTGTATATATATGCGTGTGTGCGTGCGTGTAGCGTGTGTGTATGTGTGTGTGTTTGGTGAATTGAAGTTGGCCTCCAGTGGGAGAGGACTCCCAATTACTGTGTGCGATCATATATTGTGGTGCTCCCTGTTGGTTGTTGGAACGACGTGTGGTGTGTGTGGGGGGGGGGGTTGTTGGAACGACATGTGTGTGTGCGTGCGTGCGTGTGTGTGTGTGCTTTTCCACCTTACCTATGATAAGAGGGAGTTTCCAACTCTCTCTGTGTGTGTTCATTTTACAAGGTTGTTTGGCTCTTACCCTTCACTTTTTTACAATGCCTTTTTTACTATTTTTGGTATTGCTTTTTTACCGGCCAGTAGGCACAAGCCAAAGGATGAGAGTACAAGTGACCCTTGAAAGGACCCGTTACACATTGTATTTATAAAGTTTCAGCAGCGTTGTAAGAGGGAGTGGACAGGCAATGTGTCTTGATTTTTCATTTTTTACAGCCGATAGGCAGAAGTCACAAAAGGATACCATAAGTAATATTTAGAAATGACACATACATTTTTTACCCTTTGTGTTTTAAAAGAAACAAAGAACAAAGATAATTTTGATAATGACACATTACATGTTGGGGGGAGTTGGCTGGCAGGTTAATCGAGCTTTTCTCTTTTGTATTCAAATTATTGGCAGTACTAATTATGAACCCGGGAAAAAGAATAGTTTTGGGTTTATAAATTGTCGATCTGGGTCGACGCTCTATTTCATTGTCCTGCTTAGTCCCTTTGTTTTTATCACATTGTTGATCATGTTTCTTATATGATTTTTTTGTATTATTCTCTTTAGTAGTCAACAAGCACATGTCAAAGAAGGGGATCGTAGGTAATTTTGGTGGTGACATGTAGCACATGAACAATCATCTACAAAGATAACAAAGTACTTATAGACAAGCTTGAAAGTAACACAAGTAAGTCCCTATATATCTGAATGGACTAAATTAAAAGTAGACTTTGTTCTTGGATTCTCTTTGGACCTAAAATAGACCTTGTATGTTTTCCTAACTGACATGACTCACATTGCAAACTTTCCAAGTTGAGCAGACCTGGAACCAAGCAAGAAAATGTCCGATTTTGATGCCATTTCAGTGGCCACAAACAAAATTTTACTGGAATTTTGACAGAAATTTTGATAAATGCATTCCTAACATTTCGACAGCAAAATTACAAATTAATTAGTGAAATTTTACCAGAATGATCTATTAGTGTAGATCTACTCAAATATACAATAATATTTCATATTGGATATGTGGGGGTGGGGTCTCCTCATTTTTGAGTGACGAATCCTAAATTGTTTTGATTGGAAATTTGGTCGGGAATTATGTGTCAATTTTCAATGATGAAATAAAAAAATCAAGTCATTATAGTTTGCAAGAAAAATATATAGAGTTAAAGACAAAATGGGTAAAAAAAATTGCTCTAGGTAGTACATAATCCATTAAAAAGAAGAAAAAAAATCAATGACCAGTGCGTTGATAGTGCATTTCCTTCGGTATGCGTCAAAATTTTGGACATTGCCTTGAACGTAAGACCTTGAGCTTATGTAATGATGAATGAGCAAGACAAATATCCACCACCAAAGGGGAAGAAGCACACACATTGTAAGTAACCTCTGCAAGTAGTACAGACCAGTCAGTTCATACCCTTCGCTAATCATCTTCCCCTCAAGCCTTGTATAACACAAGTATCTGGTAAGAAAGTAATAGAGGCTTGAAGAGAACAAGTTAATTTGCTAATTAATAACAACTAAAAAAGGAAAATGAGGGATGAACAAGGTAGACAAAAGGGATATATGTGGAGTCAGTGAAACCAATCATGTACCCTTAATAGATTCAACAGAACCATTTGCAAGGGTGACATCGGGTAGGTTAGTTTAATGGGTATAGGTGGTGAACATCTTAGGTATCTTGTGTAATCAATTTTATCTAAATCGAGAACCTAGTCTAAATTGGACGACAATCCCTTGGAAGCTTGAGAGATGCACTCTGAAAGATTAGCTCTTTGTGCAAGAGACGTAAATGAAAACATAAACTTATGTGAAGCTCAGAGGCAATTCAAATGATTGTACTCTTCATTGGTAACAGAAATATGCGGTGTGGAGTCCTTATCGGACATGTTGACCAAAAGATGATAAATCAACACAGAGGGACTCGAAATCAGATCAAATCTACAATAGAAGACCTTAAAATCAGAATTTTACGGACATTGTAGCAATCATGAACACGGACATTGTAGCAATCATGAACTACAAAATCAAGACTTTTTTTGGCCTTAAAATCAGATTCTTTTTGTTGTCATGATTGAAGTGAGATCTTGAGTTCAACTGAGAAGGTATTAATCCAATGAGATCTTGACTGGGACCGCTAGAGGCTTAAGTGGGGGGCCAAAAGGCCCTAATTTGTTGTTTTATATTGTGTTGCTACTATGATTTTGGCCACAATATAAGAGTAAAGAAGAGTTATTGCTCTCTCCTTTACGATCTATTCTCTGGACCTTCTAGGATAAGCTTGTGGGGGTAGGGGCAGCTCACAAGGACCCAAAATCAGGGGGAAGTTCCCTCATTATAGCCTGAGTGCCTATCAACATAGGTAATAGATCAAGATGTATGTACACCCAAAGAAACGAGACTGACATAAGCTTTCTAGTGGGCAAAGCCCCTCTCGCCCTCTACTAGAAGACCACAATTGACAAGGAGAGGGAGGGAGAAGGCCGCTCGAGGTAAAAAAATGTGAAGGGAGATGCCAATGACAACTTTTCAACCACCTGTCATATATTAAACATTGTGGCAGACGACTAGAGATAAGGTGGGAAGACCTATATTGATTAGAGGGGAATGATGACAACAACTAGGATTTACTCTCAGTTAGAGAGGAAAATGACAACTCTAGGGTCAAACCCTAAGCTCTGATACCATGTAAAGACATACAACTAAGGGGAGTTCTGTCGCTCACTAGAGTCATTTACTGTATATATATTAATATACAAAGGTCTATACATACTCAATCCTTGCTTTTTACATAATTACATATAGATCCATGTATCTACGTACATTAACACCTATCTTCCCGATCATGGTAGTAGGCACGTAAACGTAGTTACTCGACAAACATCATCCTTAATATTGTTTAATATCTACAAAGAGAAACCTTGATCTCCACCAACTAAGTCATTGAATGAAACACCAATGTATCCGCCTTTGGCCAACCTCATGATACCAACCTGCATATGCCCACACACCACACATTGAAACAAGACATCGAGGGGAATCCTTAATCACGATCAAGGAGCTAGGGGAAACCCACACCCTACCAAATAGCTAAAATCTTCTTTACTTGACTTTATTGAGTTTTTTCAGGAGCTTTTGTCCTACATCAATGGAACTCCATGACTGATGTCAGGTGACTATGCATGGACAGATTGATAGAATCGAAAAAGAAGCCAATGATTCTTAGTACACTATTCTAGTCGTGTTATTGGATATTGGATAACATAAGACTTATTTTCATGATTGATTACTATTTAATTTCTCGTAGGCTTTGTCATTATGTTAATTCTCTTAGCAAGTGTCCCATACCCTATTTTCTTATGCATTCTTCGAAATGTGGATACATGACCACCTTCGAGGCATATACAAACTTGGATATTGTTACAAGCGATTCTCAATCTATCGATGAAGGAAATCCTACATTATTTTTGCCTTGTCTTGTAGACATTGGTACATGTTCCTTTAGAAAGCTCACTCCTGCTATAACATAGTTTCTCTCTGGATTGATGCGAGAATTTCTCTTTGGAATTTCATTATTGACTGTGACGACTTCAAATAGATCCCATAAATCCTCATTTGCATTTGTGAATGTACAATGGTCGTTTTCATTAGAATCCCTAGTCAGTTGCCTTTTGAGTCACCAAACATTATAGGGTCAACTCTCAGGACATAGTGTGTGATCTTATTCATTTGCCATATGGACTTTGTGATACTTGTGGAAATGTGGCTGGTGTCTTCTTTCTTGTAAGTTTTTCTTACTTTGACGAAAAAATCAGGCTTTGACTCGTGGGAGTGTCTTCCTTGCCTTCCCATGTAATCCTCTGCAATACCAACATTCAACAAAACCTAAGATCTCATTTCAAAGCTACATTACTTCTACTCTTGAAACAACATGATATTTCAGGTGTGCTTGTTTGTTACCACATGTAAGATTGTAGTTGTGGCATGCATTCTCAAAAAAAAATTATGATGAGCTTTTGTGCACCCCCTCCCATCCAATTCGTTGTAGCTGCAGATATGGAGAATCCATATGGGTGACCAAGATGCATATGCTATGATTAAAGTCGAAAAGATATTATTCTTAAATATAACCTATTTTCTTCTACGTAAGCAACAGTTTATGATCGTGAATCTCCATAAAATTCATCAAGCAATTGACATATGCGCTTTTTTCCATATGAAGGCAGCTTGTACCGAACTGCGGTGATATGTTTTGTTCCCTTTAAATGTTAGACTGTTCTATGATTTGATAAACGAGATTTAAATTTTTGAAAATGTGGGTTTGCCCCCCTTTATTCTTCCAGAAGATCCACCATTGGTCTGTTGATATGTGTTTTGGTTCGGCATCCCTTATTTCCCATATTCAAGTAAACATGTCCTAGTAAATAGTCTCATTTTACTACTTAGCTTGTTGCCTTCTTTAACTAAACATGCTTCTACTTAGAACGTCCATTTCTTTAACTAAATGGTAATGTGACTGAAGGATCTGCATATATAACTGACATATCCTCTAATTACCCATTTATGCATGTATATGTATAAAAAGTATATGATTCTATTAGTAGTTTATGCCGAATCTAGTTCATTGTGATTGTTGAAGTCTAGTGTTAGCATTTAATTAGGCTACATGTGACATTTATACATAGATCTAATAGAAGACATTCCCAAATAGCCTTTTAAGCCATTTTATGTTTAAATATGAAATATATGTGTAATAATTTTCAAATTATAGGATATCTACATAATTGATATCATTATTTCATAGATTTACAAGTTTTTTTTTGTAAATCAAGTGATTTTCAAAAGATATAGCACTTAGAACTTTGTTATTTATAGAGTATTTCTTTACATTCCTATAGAATAATGTAGGAATAGGATGAGGTGTAGATACGCTAGGGATAGGAGAAACATACCTTAGATACAAGAAAAATAGCTTTTGAAACAAGAGATTCCACAGAAAATCGCCAAAATACTCAAGATGTGGTGGCAACAGCCCTAGGAAGTAGAACAACATTTCCTCAAAATACAATTTGTTTCTGTCCCATTTTGCAAAATTACTGCCCAAACTGGGTTTTTGATGTGAAAAATAAATTTCCCATGTTAAGCGATTTTGCACCGAGGTGCAGAACTTTTGTGAAATTACGTTCCATTCCCTGCGGTTGTGCATCTCGATGTGATTGGAGAAAAACCAGAAGTTTCAATCGACATTTTGAAATTCCAATTGGAATTTTGTTCCATTGATGGGTCCCGTTTAGGGCTAATTTGGTAGGGTGTACTAGGAAGTAGAAGCATGATTTAGAAAACATAGAGTATGTAAGGATTGATTTACAGTTCACGATACTTGGTTTGGTTAGAAGTAGGCAGAACATGTTTTGATTCTCATCTTTTTGGTTGAACACAGCCTACCGACAGATGTCCGTGTTCCAGAGAGCAGATTGTCTCTGCTATGCCTGACTACACCCAACTACCTGACATTTCGGCGGTACAAACTCTATGTTTTCTGTCAAAGAGGTGGGCAAGGGTGCAGCCGGAAACCAACGAGTTCCGTTTCACTGCTGCCTATCAAACAAAAAACACACCCCAATTCAATGAAAAACACACCCCAATTCATTGAATTCGTTTGTCATTCTTTTATCTTACACCCTACCAAACTAGGCTTTAGATCATTTTCTCTAATTTACCAAGACCAAGGAATGTGGTTTTGACAATAACTAGAGACATTGGTTTCCACGCTATGGTAGAATGTTTCTAAGTCTAGTCTAAATGTAGTTATTTCTGTTAACGCAACACACATCAAAAGTTTCAAAATTCGATCTTTGCAACCAAAATTTTCACATAATTTTATTTTAGGACATATCAACAATCTTTACATCATACATATATCAAAGTACATGGAAGTTTGTCCTACATATACATGGAAACTACAAACCTATCTAGAGTTCTTGCATCAACAGAGGGCTTCTCCCGCATGTATGTGTTAAGTCTTTCTTTTGATCACATGTCCATGAATCCGCATAGGGAATAAATCCACGGGCCAAAATAGAGAAGGTTGGGTCAGTCAAATGACCGGTACAAACTCATCATTTGGAAAGTAAATAGGTATGAAACTATCTACTACGAATTTTCAATGATAATATGCTAGGAATTGAAGACTGTAGGTAAGTATCCAATAGAAAAAGGGTTGTCAATATTAGGAGGATTCACTATCAAAATTAAGACGAGGAATCCAAATTTTGAAATTTATAGCACATGTCAATGTCTATTTTGTTGGGAAAGCCATGTGTTTTCACCTATGGAGAACGACAACACACCAACTGAGTTTCCTAGTATACTAAAAGACCCTATGTCCTTTCTCTGTGCAAAGTCATGGGAGCATGGTTATCAGAACCGAACCGACCGGTTGAACCAGGAACCAGTGACTACCGGTTTGGACAAAGCCGGAAATGAAGTCTGATCGGCATCAAACCGGTGAACCGACTGGTTGAACCGGCGAACCGGTCCGGTATTAGCCCAACCGGCCGGTTCTCTCACTTTGCAAATAAATGTATTATTGCTGCTATTTTTCGTTAATTAATCTTGAATACTATATAAATGTCGGTATATGTATGTCCATGAATAGAATAATATTTGTTATTTGGTCTGTTTATCAAGTTATTGTGAGCAGTTGTGCTATTATTCATGTTTCATAACTTTTGTAGGGATATTTTCCATGAGTATCAAAGTCATTTATATATTTTAAACTATTAGTGATGTCATGCTGACGTCACCGGTTAGACCACTGGTTGAACCAGTGAACCGAGAACCAGAGGCCTCACCAGTTCGCTGACCGGTTCAGTTCTGACAACCTTGCATGGAAGTGTAACTCTACTAAACTAATGGGCACAAATCTGTCCTTTTCGACATTTGAACAATGTGTTACTATTCTAGGGATACGAACATTGGAGGCTTATCAAGAGAAAGGCTTGGTTTAAAAAAAAATCAAGTTATCCAACCTATCTACTATGCATACTTTCAAGAGGGAAATAAACTTTCCAAACTAAAATAGTAATTTCATACCTTAAATCAAAGCATACACAAATTTGAGCATTGGCCTCCAAGAATCATTCGAGAGAGAGACCGAGATCTACAAATATAGATAGATATTTGTCACTATCGGCTTGGAACTTTTGTGTTGTTTAGTGACATTTGATTATTAGTACAGGTGACTAGAGCCTTCCATCCAGGAGTGAGGTTCATATTTTCCATTGTGTAGTTCCCAGAGTTTTGAAATAGGTTGTATATATAAGCAAGGCCATATACTCACGTATATCATCATACTATTTTTTGGTCATATAATCAATCCTAATACGAGCACATTTTTGTTCTATAGGTCAAATGCGTACATAAATATGGTATGTATTTAGTACTATTAAGATGAATGACAATTGAGTAAGGTTGGACATGATTCAAACCAATGCCATGTAACCTTCCATTTTGAAGATAAAATTTAAACCAATGCCATATAACATGCCATTTTGAAGTATAAGGCCATTCATGATTATATTCATCAAAGGAAGCATTTCTTTCATATTTCATATCTTGGTTTCTATTTTAATAAAAATAGGTCGATCTAGATCAAAATACTTCATTTATATGCTATTTACAAAAATACTATAATATATATCTCTAGGGTTTAAACTTATAATAAGAAAGGAATTAGTATTTAGGATGTACTAAGTGATAACTGCTGAAATTACAGAATTTACTCATATATATTAATACACCTCTACCAATACGATCAACTAATCTATTTTGTCAATATGAATAGGATTTCCATCTCAAAATTCTTATTAAGGTGTGAACTATTATCAAAGATCTCCTTGTTATATGACTTCCAAAGTCAAAAAGTTAACATTACACCGAACTATTGACATGCTGAACTGACTATTCACTGGCATATAGACATTCATAATGATAAAGTAGGTTTAGTCGACTTGAGGATCTAGACATCTTCTATACCTAAGTTTAACATCGAAGTATCCTAAATATCATAAAATATATTGTCTGGTATTATACTATATTTCTATTGAGAACATAATCTTACTGAGATTTTCTTAGTTATTCGTATTAACACACTGACATGTATATACAGATGTTTTTATATACTAGTATGGAGTTGATCGACAAAGTAGTCTAGATAAAGACTGTTTAATACTTTATTCCTTCGTTGTTTTATGTAGAACATTGATACCTTGAATCTCATTAACAGATTCAGTAAAAAGAAACGAGGAACTCAAGGTTGAAAAAAGCGTGAGGTGTAACGACGCGTTTTTGTCTCGGCGAGGTGAGGCATAAGCCTCAGAATGTACCGAGGCGTATATATATATATATATATATATATATATATATATGTACATATATATATGTACATATGTATATATATGTACACATATGTACATATGTATACATATATAGATGTACATATATATATATAGAGAGAGAGAGTCAGGCTAGAATACACTCGAGTGTACGGATCGCACGAATACACTCAAGTGTGTTTGCATATCAAGACTATTTTTTGCAAAATGTAAATCGTTGATCTTCACCGTCATACTATAACTAGGCTACATACAAATTTTGAGCCCATTTGGATGAGTATAAGTCACTCATCCAAGGGAAACAAAATCGACGCACGAAACTAATTTCAAATGTATAATTTTTGCGGTCTTCATAACATGAGCTATACATATCCAAATGTGCTCAAATTTTGCGTATGAGTTGTTCACGGGATGTTTAAGAAGATCAATGGATTAGATTTTCAAAAAAAAAAATTGCATCATGAAAAACTACTTGAGTGTATTCTGCTCAGGATACACTCGAGTGTATTCTAGCCTGACTCTCTCTCTATCTAAATATATATATATATATATATGTATATATATACATATATATGTACATATATATGTACATATGTACATATATATATATATATATATATGTATATATATACATATATATGTACATATATATGTACATATGTACATATATATATAGAGTCAGGCTAGAATACACTCGAGTGTATTCTGCTCAGGATACACTCGAGTGTATTCTAGCCTGACTCTCTCTCTCTCTCTCTATATATATATATATATATATATATATGTACATATATATGCACATATGTACATATATATGTACATATGTACATATATATGTACATATGTATATATATATATATATTATATGTACACATATGTATATTTATATATATACACATATACATATATGCATATCAGCATATGTATGTATATATATGTATCATGTATTATATATAATATATGTCAATATATATAAGTTATATATATAAATAACTAAATAATCAAATCTAGCAGCAGCAGCTTGGCTGCAGCAGCTGGATCAGCTACCATGGCCAGCAGCAAGGGCTGGAGCAGCTCAAAGACTGCTGTGTCCTGGTTGCCTGGAGCTGGAGATCTCCTATTTAATAAAGACCACTTGGGCTGGGCCCAATAGCAGTCCAAATAATATAGCAGACCAGGAGTTTTAGGTTTCAGGAAGAGGCTTACGCCTCAGTTACGCCTCAGTGCCTCAACGCTTTTTTACGCCTCTTGAAAAATGAGGTGTCCGCCTCTGAAATACTGACTGAGGCTTAAGCCTCGGGGCGCCCCTGAGTGCGCCTCGCCTCAAGGCGTACGCCTCTAGCACCTCAGGGCGCGCTTTTTTTTTTCCCATGGAGGAACCTAACCTGTAGATGCTTAGAAAAAATGTTGATCTTCACTGATCAGTCTAGGCAATGCAAGATCCACATATACCGTTGGCTTCTTTAGGATAAAATCGAGATTGATCCAAGTACACCTGGAAGCGAGATGCATCTCCATCTTGGCCGCAGACTTGCCACCAATATACAGACCTCAACAACGTGCTAGAGTTGCGTCTCCAGTCACAGGTTCGGAAGGCAACACCAATAGGGGAAACCTTTCTTACCCCTCGGTCTCCATCCGTCTTGGTGGGGCGTAGAACTAGGGTGGCTGCGGGGATGGGAGGTGTGGTGGCGGTGAGGTTACTGTAGACAGAGAAGAACCCAGGTGGTGGGTCTGCACAAGCAGATGACAGTAGATGGGCAGCCTTTCTGAAGGTTGGACTGATGTTGAGATCTCGATAGAGTAGTCCCAGATCATACCAAGTACCGGGAAGTGATCAAGAACTCATTGTCACCTTCACTGACATGGACAGAGGTAGTCTGATGTTAAGGGGGCTCAAGAAGCCGCAATACTTCTCTTTGATGCCAGTCATTAAAGTGCATGCGCTGATCTGGTTTTTTGGATATGGACCATCAGTCCTCTTGTTGATTTCTAGGTTCTTCGGCTATGATTACTGGTTTACAAGTATAGATATATGTGAGGGGGTTCTGGTGTAGGTTTCAGGACTCTGGTTCCCCCGAGAGGGCTAGGATATTGCAGGTGGATTTCTGTGTTTGCAGGTCTGAGGTCGTAATGGATTTTCTCTGCTGGTCAACGGATGTCTGTGGTTAGGGTCAAGATAGTTATATAGGGTGACACTGGGTGGTTCTAGGGCTTCGAGGAGCTTCAGTGGTTGAAGGAGAGCGGATATGGCGGTAATTGAAACTTTGCCTAGCCAAGGTTTGCACAGTTCAATGGCTATACTTTTGTTTTAGCAGGTAGGGAGGGGAAGACTCAATGGTAGTTGTGGTGTGAGTTACTAAAAACCGAAGAGGACTAGCTTTATGTTGGTGTCAAGTTCTACATGAGGTGGGAGAGAGATTGCCGTCGCGTTCTCTGTAACATCCGATCTCTAGCATTACAAGAGACGGATTTTTTAGGGTTCAATTAAAGTTAATATAAATTATAAAACTTCTAATATTAAATAACTTTGAATATTTGCAACTCCTAAAAGACAAATCCTGTTGTTCAAAGATTTTAAGTTTGAGTTTAATTCCTAGTATATTAATTTCTAGAATATTTACACCTCTAGTTAAAGCTCTAATTGTGGATAATTTAATTATCACCACAACATGTCAACCATTTATATCTTTTAATATAATTATTTTTGTATTTCAAACCAATTCGTTGTAGATTAATGAGAAATCTATGAATGCAAGGTCTAATCAAGATATCTAGGCACAAATAAAATTCAATATGCATTAATTGATGATAAAATGAATGATGAACCTAAATAGAGGGATGGATTTGTCAATATTTCTCGTTGAGGAGAATGAATCTCATTTAGACACAAGGAACTCAAATGGAGACTAATCAGTATTAAATAACATGATAATTGATCAAAATGACCGAATGAGACATAGAATGAAAGACCATTTGGTAAATGAGTTCAAGTAAGGAAAAATAATGAATTATAACAAAACATAGATTTAGCACCCACAATGGAGTATGCTACAAGAAGGGATTCAGGAAAAACTGAAAATATTTTTATTGAAATCAATTGTGTACCAAAACAAGCCTCCTAGATTTGGTATTTATAACTAATTTACCCAACACCCTACACCTGCAACAATTGCATAATAACATAATGCAAAATACCTTAATGTTGAAGTACAACCCTTAAAATTGGACAAATTGTAAGATGAAAATAACATATAGAATAATGCGCTTTTAAGCATCATCCGGGTCCGAACAAGGGCCACACATAGCTCTTGTCCACCTGTATTTTCTCAATCTAGCTTCATCATCCTAGTTATGTATATATTAAGTATGCACGCATTAATCAGTTTTCATCATGGAACAAAACTTTGGCGAAGTTGGGCGAAATTTCGCCGAAACTTCGAACTTCGAGCCTAGGCGAAGTCGAATCCTCAATACTTCAGCTTCGTCTAAACTTCGGGGCGAAGTTTCCCTGATTTCGTCGAAGTTGGTTTTTTTGTATGTATTTTCGTCTCAACTTCTCCGAAGTTGTCGAAGTTTCCTCGAAGTTGGCGAAGTTGGGGCGAAATTGAGACGACCCAGAACATTAATTCTAACTAGTGCACTAATGGCTATATAATACATAAGTGTTGCCTCCAACCCTCTTCACAACTTCTAATATCAACTCCTATGTTTGTTGTTGCCACTCTTTCCTATTTGGTTGTATATTTGTATATAATACATATGTTCAACACTTGAACTGTGTATTAGTATGTGTATTGCATGCTTGACCATTGCAGGCGCACATCATATTATCAACCTACTTAGGGCTAAAGACTCATGAATCGTGTATTTTTGTTAAATTAGCAATTATAAGAGAGAGGTATAACATAATTAGAAGTTTTCAATCGAAGTTTCCTTCATATTCACATCATTTTCTTCAAAAATCGGCATCGAAGTTTGTCGAAGTTTGCGTCTAAACTTCCTCGAAGTTTCCACAAACTTCCACTTCCACACCTAGCGAAGTCGACACGAAGTCGAAGTCCTGCACCATGGTTTTCATTGTAATTGTATTCTTTCTTTTTGGAAATTGTGTTTTTCCAGTTCATTCGACAGTGTCATCCTCTTGATCATGAGGTTCCTGACATGCCTTAAGTTCTGATTGCATTTTTATAGGAAAATTACTAGTAGCTGACTGTTATTTGTTTTCTTTCTGTCAGCAGCTGTATTAAATTAATTACATGTGAAATATCCAGTGTTCTGGCATGAACACTGTCCAGAAATTTGCAACAAAAAACATTCTACTTTATGGATGAAAGACTTGGAAATATAGAAGTTTTTCAAGATCATTTTGAAGCTCTAAATACACCAGAACGCGGGCTGCAACCTACTACTAGTTCTTCAACAGGGAGCCTATCAAGGTTGAACATACTTCTGATAAGAAGGATTTTATAAAAACTTTCATTTTACTACAAACACTTACTATTTTGTTGAATTTCCTGAAAGGATAGAAATGATGAGTCCCATCCTTGTTGCTTTGAAGCAAGGGGGAATTGAATTTTCCTGTAAAATTAAATGAGATATCTTCTGGAACCATGCTTTATCCCTCATTTCTTGTAGTATATCTTTTATGCTTTTTTTTTTTAAATAACATCTTTTCCTGATACTCATGTAGGACAGGTCTCAAACCCGTCTGTGGTCTGGACAGAAGATAATGACTGCTAAGAGAATGTTTAAGTTCCTTAGCTTTCAAAGTCTCCCCTGGTCATCAAAGGATGTGAATGAAAAGGTTAACGTTTGTTCTTGACATTCATTTTGCAATTTTTTTGTTGGAGATTTCAAGCTTTTACTAACTGTTAATGCAAACTGATAACCGCAGATAGAAATAAGTATTGCCGAGTTGGAATCTCTCCGAACTGAAATCTCGGATGCTGAAGAAAGAGAAGCCTATCTTAGAGCACAGTTAATTTACTTTTATTTCATTTTTCTATTTGAATGGTTGGTCAGTAGTGTCAATGTAACTAAGATCAGTGTTTTCATAATTTAGTCCCATGATTTTCTAACTATTGCTATGTAAGCGTAAATCCATGTCAGAATATACTTAATCTATGTGATACTCAGACTTTAGCATCTGTAACAGCAGTTGAGTGAAAATAAGATTTTGAGTAGTTGAGCTGGTTAAGCTGTTACAAGTTTGTAAGTTAGTTGCCACTCTGCATGACAAACCCATGTTAGCTTAAGAATGCTGGCCCTTGGATCATCCACTCTAGTCATAGACCAATTTAAAGTTGCCAATATATTGTTTCCCCGATTGCTACAAAAGTTGAGGTTAAACATAACTTCAAGATTCCTCAGTTATGGGAAGAATGGGTTCTTCCTGTGGCTAAACCTAAAGGTTTAACCACAACTAAACTGAAACTGGTATTTTCAGCTTACAAGGGCAGCACGTGCTAACCCTGTTACCCTCAATAGGAGGTAAGCTAGGGAGTTCTGTTGATACCGGGCCTGCGCTACTCTTGCCCCACCAGGAGGGCATACTTTAAAGTGGAGCATGATACTGTTATCGTTGTCCCCCTTTTTGGAGATTCTGCAGTTGATCATGCAAGATGCCTGCTAGCTGGAAAACTAAAACAAAATTCTGACAGAAAACTTTAGTTGTCTTCATGTCTCTTCAAACTTCAAATCTGGATCTGTATTGTTTTTGTTCATAAACGGGGTACCATTCGGAATAGTAATGATACCATTATGTAATTCTCACTCAATTTGTATCCCATTTTGGAATGTATTCTAGTTGTATCATTTTTTGTTCGCTTGACATTTGAGGGGTCTCTGAAAGCCTTCTTCTCTTGCAGACTGGAACATATTGATGAACTCTTGAAGTCTGCCCAGATTTCTGGATACCTTGACATTCGCACAGTATGACACCCAAAAATTTATGTTTTGCTAGCAATTTTGATTTTTATTATGTATTTACTATATGATTATCTTTCTAGAGATGGGCTGAATTACCAGGTGAGCCACCCATAATAGATGATGCTGATATTGACGACTGGCTTCCGCGTTTTGTTGTCATGCATGTACCTTGTGTCTTTTTCTATCTTCGTTCAACAGGTAAAGGAACATTGCATTTCTAATTATTTATGTATTTTAGCCTTTCAACTCATGTTGCCTTTTTCAGCATCAACACTTCCATCTAGATTTGTTTGTTACATGCTGATTTTTGTTGACTTTGATTAATGTGTAAATATTTTATCTTGAATTTTTGATGTATAAAGTTGTAAAATAGATATGATTGAACACATTGTACTCGGCATTTGCTTTAATTCAAGGGATATAAATTGAATTATTGTATTCATCAACATTTTTCTTCTTTTTTACAGATTTGAGTCCGCACGATACCACCCTATTACCCGATGTTGTTGAATTAGGGCGACTGCCCAACTTCTCACGGGATGAACAAGCACACTATGCATTTTACATCTTGACTTCCCATGGATTGAGATTTGAATGTTCCAGTCCTTCAGAAGTACAGGTGATCTATTTCTTTTCCCTTAAGTTGCAAGTTGGATGGGAGTACTCAACTTCTTAAGTCACGACGGCTATCACCCTTCCCGACTTCCTTAAATTCAAATTCATTACACAGCAATTGTAGACCCTTGTCAATGAATCCCAAGAAAAATTGCTTCCCTAGTTTTCCAGGAGGGGTGAAAGCTTCTACCTTGCACTTCCTCGATCAGATGATTGTAATGCAGTTTAAAATGATCAGTTTTGACTAAGATGCTCTTTTATTTCATATATATTTAGTGTGATATAATTTGCACGAATAAGAATACTCTAAAAACATAGTTTCTGAAAAATGATGTAAGTCGCTGTTTTTTTGTACTTTCATATGGGCTGGCACCTTTTTGACCAGTGTTTTACTTTGTTATATAACTATTCAGGTCGAGTCGTGGCTGTCAACCTTGAGAAAACATTGTAAGTCGGAGTTCAATGCAACATTAAAAGCTGAAGGATGATGCTGTTGGTTGTCACTTGTGTATTATGAAGTAGAGGTCTGTAACTTAAATTTTAAGTTTGGCTGGTTAAAGAAGTTCCTGTAGTGTATGCTGTCAACTTTTAGATGCCAGTATTTTCGCATGTGAATAGGCTCTGCCATGTGTGTTATTAGTTGCATCGAACTTTATCACACAATCCATCCGAGGCACTTTTTCGGTCATCATTAGTGCATGAATTCTCATCTTAGGTTTCTACATGAAGTCCAGGTGTTATTCTATAGCAAGATTCCTTCACTATCAATTTTATGTCTTTTGTATATTTGTTCCCTCAATGAAAATGAGATGTACCGGTCTTAAAAAAAATTGTGGTTCATCAGCCAGCAGTGTATGCTACTATTATTAAGTTGTGGGTTATCGTTTGACATTTGTTGGTTCACGGCGTACACCGCCTATTCTTTTCCGGACTTCATACATCCATTGCTTCTCCTTTTAAATGAATTTTTTTATGGAAAGCTTTATCAAAGTTTTAAATGTCATTTTCAGAAGTTGCGTAATTTTCTGCATTTAAGAACATCTTGATTATAGTCGGTTAGGGCTAGGAACGGGTTAAGTGGGGGTGGGTTGCCTATTCCAGGCTTCCAGCTCGTACCCTTCCATTATTGCAAACGGCAAGCACGAGCGTGTTCTCTTTTGGCAACGGCCAATACGCTACCCACTAACGGGTACGGTAGGTCAATTGGTATACTAGATACTACAAAAGGATAAGAACATACCGGGTTGAATTGGGTTTACCTAAGGCTTCGATTGATTTGTCGTAACTCGTCCGGAAAATTTATGAATTGGAGTTCCTTGAGCAGTTTTTCATGATTGGTTTAAAGTAAGTGTTGGAACTTGAGTTCCATGACTTCCGGTGAGTTACAGACTTACATACAAAATATAGTTCTTGAATTTCCTCTTAAAAAAAGCGGAAAATGAGTTCCGAGACAACCAACAACATTTCTTATACAATTATATTCTTCATTCGTAATAAATGACACGTAAAATATTTATGACTAGAAATATTAGCGGTGTGGATATAGTTCATTGCTAAAATCACAACATAATATGACAAAATATCATATACTATAATTGCACTATGAAAAATATTTTACACTATAACCACCATAATGAGAACGATCTACAAAATAAAAAAATATAAACATCATGAGAAAAAAACACCGAACCATGTGAAAACAATGTGATTTACGTAATATATTTTTATTCTTCATGTTTAAAAAATATGATGTGAAATATAATAATTAAGTGCAACGTTGCACGAATAATATAGTAAAAGTTTCCTACAGAAATAATGTAAAAATTAATATTTTACATTGTGCTAAACAATGATGAACCAAAACTTATATTTATGAACACATGAAATGTGGATACTATTACAATATTTTGTATACACAAGCGAAATAAAAATATTGTGATGTGATTTTTATCATAATATTTTTATTAAGATTTTAATTGTACGACAATAAAATATTTTGGAGGAGTAAAATCTACACCATAATCATTTGTTGTGGTTATTATGATTTAAGAATGTTATATTTTTACGAATATGATTTTTTTATGTCATTGCCAACCTCATTTATTTATATTATACAATAAAAATTTACAATATTTTTACTGATTTTCATATTTACACTTACAACAAACTAATCACATGTAAGTCAATGGAACTTAAGTTCCAGAAACTGAACTAGAGTTTCCAGAAAATGAGTTCCACGAAACTCATGACTTACACCAAACCAATAGGAGCCTAAACCTCAACACAAGCTCACTTAACTTGGGTTTTGGGTCGCTCGAGGTTTTTCCAAATTGAAGCACCATAATTTGGCATAGTGTAATATTTTGGTTTTGGGTTTGAACTTAAGCTAGTATTCAATTTAAGAAACATACTAATCATGATATAAATATGACATGACATCCTATATAACGATAACGATCTAGTAGCACGTGCTAAAATATATATATATGCTAAACTAGCAGTATAAAAGAGAGGTTGTATGTTTTTTTGTTCGTTAGAGGAGCGGGGGTGTAATATGTGGGATTCTTTTTTGCATAAACCGTATCTTATTAATATAAAATAAAATGAAAACAGTTATGGCATATCTAAATATCTTAATGTGTAACAATTGTGTCACTACACACATCTCGCCCAATCTCATTAGCTCTCAAGATTAACCACTCCCCCTCTCCCCCCACGTGTGTGTTGTATTACAACGAAGTGTTCTCTCCTTTGGGGATGATCAACTTTGAACCTAATGAAGACATTGTAATGGCTTCCATGGGTGGTCCAACCGATTCTTGACTTGTTACCAAGTCTTGTTTATGTTGTTAATCTGCTGGTTTACTGGGTTGTTTTAGGAGGTAGACACCCTAATTTTGAACTCTTTTTGCTTGTCATCTACATAACCCCTAGCATCTAGGGTTTCTTTTTATGTAGGTTGTTCCTAGTAGAGATTCCACTTGTACATACTCATACTCTATCTAAGAGACAACTGTGTTGCTCATGCATTGTAGTTCACATCACAAGATCATGTGTGGCATTTTGTGGGTTTTTTAACAAATGAATGCATGGATTATAAGAAAAAGACACCCACCCATGCACAATAACAAAAGGTAATTCTTGTCTGGGTTCATGGGTTTGGTTGTGAGAATGATCAATCCTAATTCCTAGTATAATAACCTACTAATACATATTAGATTTCCAATAAACCAAAAGAAAAGTTTTCTAGCCCACCCCCTAGAAAACATCTCTTCCCACGTGTCTATAAGTACACCTTTGTTTTCATCTAGTTTGCACTGGGTCAATGTTCTTGGTAAATCATGCTAAACTTGAAACATGATAAATCCTAAACTTCAAATTAAATCTATTCAGTTTTAGACTAACTTGATGGGCTCTGTGCCACACCTGCTCTCAATCAAATTTGGTTGAGAAGATATTTGGGTAGGGTTGAACAGAGTCAGGATTACAAAAATGATTAATCCATAATGAATCCCTTCATGTAGAGAAGCTCGGTCATGCTTCAACTTATAGTAGAAAATCCAACCCATATTTGGGCTTTGTCCTAATTTGTATTTGTGTCAATGGTAAATTTTGTACGTCATTATTTGATATATATATTATTAATCATGTATATATATTAATTTATATTTGATATAGATATATATATATACATTAATATATATTCATCATGTATAATGTAGACTCCCAAACACCCAACATGATATATTCAGAAAAATCTAGTTCAGATTTTATATTTTGTATCTACTTCTAAATGAATTTAATTGTTCTAGTCATGTAGAAGTGCCCAATGGTGTGTTTGTATAAAGAAAGTAAAGGATCAAATTATGTGGAGGTGAAACATATATCAAGTGAGATTTACTTAGCAAAATGATTGGGAAACCAGGAAATCATGTACACGTCAAGATTAATTGAGTTGCTATTGTTTCTTACACGAGAAATATGTATGATCCATTTTGTATATGCTTAGTAGTTCTTTTTAAACTAAACAAGATTAATGAAAAGCAGAGATAGTAATACAAAGATAATATTGTCTTCTAAAAATTCATACTGACCAAACTTGAAGAGTGTATAACAAAACTGGTCCCAAAATAATTGGATGATATGGTAGTGTCCATCCTGACAAACTTCAACAACATATGGAATGTACACTTCCTAGAACTATACTTAGAAACACTATGCAAACTATAACCAGTTTGCATATGCCCATACAAACAATAGGAAAATACATGTGACGATGGGAGCTTTCTGAATAGGGGCCTTCAATATGAGAATGGCCTACCAATATGTAGCGGAAGTAAAAACATGTAGAGAGATGGACCATGGATTACATACGGAAAGAGAAAGTTCTAGGGAAGATACAAACTTTATAATGGTTGGCATTGCATGAAGCTTTTCTAATC
Source organism: Alisma plantago-aquatica (assembly GCA_963693085.1). Classification (NCBI taxonomy): domain Eukaryota; kingdom Viridiplantae; phylum Streptophyta; class Magnoliopsida; order Alismatales; family Alismataceae; genus Alisma; species Alisma plantago-aquatica. The sequence continues at coordinate 470,731,308 of OY856409.1, read as the reverse complement.
AGCAAATACAAGCATATGAGAAAGTTAACAAATGACCCTACTCACACGAGGTGCGAGTTAAACAAGGAAGACACTTTGCATGTTCTATAAGATTGCAACAAGGCATCAGAAGTCTGGGAGAAGATAGGAAGACTTGTTTGTTGATTGTGATTTCAGATAGATCTAGAGGGGGATGAATAGAGCTTTTTGATGATTTAAAAAAAATTAAAACAATTAAAATACTCAACCAAAGAAAAGGAGGAAACAAGGAATATACTTGTGTTTAGAGTGGTTCCAATCTTTGAATTCAAAGGTTGTCAGTCCACTACCCAATTGTTTCCAATTGGGATTTTAAAAGTGATTAATTTTATTACCTCGCAAGGATGTTACATAAAATACAATCACCTTCCTTAAAGTAGCCTTCACCTAGAAGTAGCCTCAACCTCCTTGAAGAAACCTTCTTTGAAGTAACTCCAAGCCCTCAGAGTATTCTTCTCCTCCTAGTAGTAGCTCCACCACCTTGAGATAGCCTTCCCTTGGAAGTAGCTCCAACCTCCCTTGAAGCAGCCTTGCCTGAAGTAATATCAAGCACTTCTCGAAGCAACCTTCTCCACCAAGAAGTAGCTTCAACCAAGCTCAGTCAGGAAGCCTCCACAATCTAGGAGTAGCCGAGGAGCACAAGCAACTTTAACATATGAAAGGGGATTGGAAGAAGGAAGTACAACAATTGAGTATTGCGCTTTGATCCTATATCAAGCATTTTGATCTCCTATCCACTTAAGATGGGTGTGGCTATATGTGGTGGCTAGGAGATTGTAGCTATAGGATAACTCTAGAGAACAAGGAAAAAGATACCAAGTGAGTTCTAACTTAGTTTCTCTCAATAGTGAATGCTCAAGTGTGTCTTAGATACTTTAGGTGTCCTAAGGCCTCTCTTATTTATAGGAATGGTTTGGAAGTATCTAGGGACGTTCTAGGGAGTGTCTAGAGTGTTCTTAGTACTTAACTAGTTGTTAGGTGTACATTAGTTGGCTAGCAATTGCTCATTTATTCATGCTTGTAAAGAACAATCCAGAACCCTACTCGGTCGACAAGTTTGTCGACTGAACTGTGTCTCAGTCGATATTTTCTTTGACTGAGCCTAGGTTTAAGACAAATTTATTGCAACTTCTATTTCCAACTACCAACCACTCAGTCTAACGGTCGCAAGCTTTAGACCAAATCTTACTCAGTCGAGATTATTTTCGACCGAAGACTATTTTAGAGCACAATTGTATAAGTTGTTGAACAGTACTCACAATTTTGACCGAGGTGGTTCTCGGTTGATAAAAATATCGATCAAGTGTGTCTCGGTTGACAAGTTTTTTGACCGAGGGTGTCCCTATTTTAGACTTTTGAATCACCTACTAAGTGTTTGTTTCAATGAGTGATGGTGACTCTAACTTTGGGAGAAACCTATCTAAGGGTTATAAGTGGATAGGGAAGATATAACACTTGATTTACATGATTTCTAAGTACTTGTACTTTATATCCTTATACAAGTGTTTTCATTTGAGTACAATCATAAGAACATATACAATTAAGCCCATTTGATCTTTAATTTTGCATTGATCTTCTATTTTCTACTTAGTAGAATCTCATTATTACTTTGAACCCTGACATACTCAAATAGCATGTTAGACCCACAAGTATGAAAAGTTTGTCATCATCAAAACAAAGGGTATTCTAATGTCCAATTTAGCCAACAATCTCCCCCTTTTTGAAGATGAAAAATATTCCTAAAATATAAGCAAAATATTTGAAATGAAAATGAGTTTCATACATGTGATGCACCTGAGATGAATATTTGATCTCATAAGATGTGTGCTAATACACCTAAAGAGATTTTGAAACATGATATCCATCTTTTAAGGCAATGTAGCACCAATGAATGTCAAGCCAAGAGATCATTAAAACTCATGATAAGATTTTACTTTATTTTGCTTTATTTTATTTCTCCCCCTTTGTCATTTCAAAAATATAATCATACTTGTAAGTCAATAAGACTCCCTCTTAATTGATTACTCCCCCTCAATTGTTTACTTCAAAAAGAATGTCAAATTTATCTACATTTCAAAAACCAAGATTAATTTCTCAACCATTTACAAGGGATGTTAAGCCCTGAAATGATATGGGATTCCTTTAGGCTCATAGTGCAATCAATAAATATATCTCTATATTAATTTCTCAACCATTTACAAGGAATTTTAAGCCCTGAAATGATATGAGATTCCTTTAGGCTCATAATAAATGTATCTCTAACCAAATATAAGGGATGTTAAGCCCAAATTGGTTTAGAGAATCCAATTAAGAGCAAGATAAAAAATAAATACATTATATCCAAGAATTTTTGTGAGATCCCCCTTATGCACATAACAAAAGTGAGATTAAAATACTAAGGTATTTCAAATCATAACCATCTTTAAAATCAAGTGATTAAATAAGATTATGAGTCAATTTTTATAAGCAATCTTGTTTCTTGCACTATATTAAAAGTTTCTCTTATTTAAGTATTTAACATGATGAGCAAATTACAAATCTAATATACCAATGTTGGGTTAAAGTGAATGATTTGATTTACAAATAAGCATTTTTGTCAAGGTTATTTTTGGTCGACCATGACTTCGACTGGGGTGCCCCTCGATCGAACTCCTTTTCGGCCGAGAGGCATTTCTGCATATTTCCAATTAATGTAGTTTTATCTAAATGAGCCAAGATATAATAATTTATTGACATAAATGACCAATCAACTTCTTTTTGTATGCACATTAAGTCATGAGTTTAAGCAACATAGATTTCACTTTTAATGATCCTTTTATTTTTACATCCATTTGAGGAGTTTAATTCCTTATGACCTCAAGTATTACCCATTATTAATGCACAAGTAATATCAAAGTCTATTTCCTTTCATTATATCCTGGCTTAATTTATTTTCGTCATGCCCATTTAGTTCCAATTGAGTGTTTGCATTTAGGTCTAGGAGTTGAAACTAATGCATTATTCTCAATAAGCGATTGTCCAATAATCAAATCTTTTAGGATATATGACTAAGTCTTGTGTTTGTTGGATATAATCATCATTTATTCCACATTTCTCTTAGACGTAGACTTATAAATCCTATATGCTTTACTAGATGTGGAATATTCCAAGATAAGTCCTTTTTGTGTCTTAAGATTGAATTCATCTTTTGTTGAAGAGAAGACAACAATTTTTACCACATATAGATAAGATTCAATTGAGTTCTAGTGAAGAAAAGTTTTAGTTTTGAAAAGATATCTTACTTTTGCTTGCCACAAATCTTAGATTTATCAAAAGAAATTTAAGGTAATGATTATATTCTAAAAAAGTTTCTTATACTCTTTTTTATTCACCATTTTTTATTAGTTTCTATAGAGTTAAGAGGTTTACAATCATTTTCCCTTGTGATATTTTCAATTGTCATGTTACCTATGATGTATCTCTTTTACAAATTGTACATTAAAAAATTATACCAACATTACCTATGCTAGTAGTTTTACCTTTGAAACTTTACCTTTCCTCCAAGGGTATAAATGTCTTCTTGTTTCTGGTCATATGCTTGTTAGAACAATTTCTATATACCATCTAGACCTGCAAAGTATCAAAGTTTTGGTCCCCATGCAGTGGTCCTTTTGGTTAGGATTAATCAAATATTTAGAACAATCTAATATGAGGAGTTTGTTATAGATTTAGGTCATCGAATTTAATTGCAATTGAATAATTTTGTTTTCAATAACCAATTATGATAGAACTATCCTCGGTTGAACATTTCTTCGACCGGAAGAATTCTCGGTCGAACTATTTGTCGACTGGAAAGATTTTCCAATAGAATCAATGTTGAGAGAACTACCTTTGTTCGAACGTTTCTTCAACCAGAAGAGATCTCGGTTGAGCATTTTTTCGACTGAGATAAAGTTTTGTGCATTTTCAGTAAATTCAACATGTCTTATGTAAACATATCATCCCATTATTTTTAGATAATACAATTAAGAAATCAAAATATACAAAGATATACAAGTTCAAGCTTAATTTAGTTGAGATAAGACATAATAAATTTCAAAGTGAAGTTTAGGTCAAATCTCAACTAATATGTCTAATATTTCTAAGTTGGGATTTTTGGAACCCAAACCAAGTCAACATCCTTTTTTTATATGGGAAAGAGAATGAATAATGTCCAAGACGTAAACAATAATGACAATAAATAAAATCAATTTTATTTCTCTTCTTAGTTAGATTGTCTTTAGGCACATACATGATCTTGGCTTTGAGTTTTTGTGTTTTTCTAGCTCTAGTCTTTTGGTAAGATTTCTCTTTAGGTACATAGCCTAGTCCTCTCCTCCCAATTTGACCAGATGAGTCCTTTAGCATTTTATCAAGAATGTCTTTGTTTTTCAAGGTACTAATATCCTTTTACAACTTAGCAATTTCACCTATTTTATTTTTAATGTATGACTTTGCTTGGTCTAGATTAGATAACAGACTATCTCTTTCTTTGACAATAGGATCATAATCTGAATGAGTACATAGAATAGGTTGAGGTTGAAGATCATTTATCTTAGCAAGCAATTCAACATTTTCTTGGCAAAGAAAATTATTGTTGGTTTCTAGAGCAAGCAACTTAATATTTCAATCATTAATAGATGATTTCAAAGTAGCTTTTTTAGACAAAAAACTTTCCTTTTCAAAAGTAAGATCATTCAATTTAGCATACAAATCTTCATTGTTTTTGTAAGCCTTTTTAATTTCTTTTTACAATCAATATATTTATCATGTAATTCTTCAGTACTAGTGACTAACTCTTCTTTAGATAAATCAAGAAGACTTACCTTATTTTCTTCTTCATTTGTTGTTGCAATGAAGCAAATTACCTTGTCTTCTTTTTCTTCACTTTTGCTATCATCGCTTGAGTCATCCCAAGCTTCCTTATAGGCCTTTTCTTTCTTCTTGAGAGAAGATTTCCTTCCCTTCTTAATTTTGGGACACTCATTTTTTAAATGTCCCTTCTTGCCACATTCAAAGCACCTAATGGAAGAAGAGGAAGAAATAGAAGAATTTTTGTTAGTTTAAATCTTCTATATCACTTACCATGTACAATGAGTGCCTCCTCTTCACTATCTTCTTCACTTATTTCATTACTTTCTTTAGTTGTCACCTTAAAAGTAATGTCCTTCCTTTTCACCTTCTTATGTTCGGCTGCCAATCTTTCTTCTTCTTCAAGGGTGACCTCAAGAGTCTCTTGATTGCCAATGATATGCTTCGACCTCATTGTGGTGAGATCATTAGCTTCTTCAATGATTGTCACCTTTGGCTTGTATTTTGGAGGCAAATATCTAAGGATTTTGGACACTTGATCTACTTCACTTATATACTTGCCTAATGCACTTAAGATGTTAACCATGGAAGAAAATCTTACATAAATTTCACCAATAGATTCATTAGATTGCATCTGGAATTGTTCAAACTTTTGTTTAAGCATATTAATTTTGGTATTTTTAACTTGGGTAATACCTTGATGTATTATGGAGAGTTTATGCCATATCGTAATATGTATCACATGAAGATATTCTATTAAACTCACTTATAAAAATTGAAAAATATAATATGCTTATCTCCTTTGCATTTAATTAAACCTGTTTCACCGTGTTTGGATCCCATGTTGCATATTCAATTGTGAGAAGCACATAGGGAGTAGACACCATCCTCCATAACTCCAAGCTGATTCCTTGAAAGTAGAATTTCATTCTTATTTTCCAGTAGGTGTAGTTGCTTCCATCAAAAGGTGATGGCCGAGTTATGTGAGTTCCTTCAAGGTTGAGGTTGATAAGCATGTTGTCCCCCATTCTTCAAGACCTGTTATGGCTCCTTGAAGACCTACTCTGATACCAATTGAAAGATCTAGAGGGGGGGTTGTCAGTCCACTACCCAATTATTTCCAATTGAGATTTTAAAAGTGATTAATTTTATTACCTTGCAAGGATGTTAAATAAAATACAATCGCCTTCCTTGAGGTACCCTTCACCTAGAAGTAGCATCAACTTCCTTAAAGCAGCCTTCTTTGAAGTAACTCCAAGCCCTCATAGCAGCCTTCTCCTCCTAGAAGTAGCTCCACCACCTTGAGATAGCCTTCCCTTAGAAGTAGCTCCAACCTCCCTTGAAGTAGCCTTCCTTGAAGTAATCTCAATAACTTCTCGAAGCAGCCTTCTCCACCAAGAAATAGCTTCAACCAAGCTCCCTCAGGAAGCCTCCACAAACTAGGAGTAGCCAAGGAGCACAAGCAACTTTAACCTGTAAAAGGGGATTGGAAGAAGGAAGTATAACAATTGAGTATTGTGGTTTGATCCTATATCAAGCATTTTGATCTTCTATCTACTTAAGATGGATGTGGCTATATGTGTTGGCTAGGAGATTGTATCTATAGGACAACTCTAGAGCATAAGGAAAAAGATAGCAAGTGAATTCTAGCTTTGTTGCTCTTGATAATGAATGCTCAAGTGTGTCTGTCCTAAGGCCTCTCCTATTTATAGGAATGGTTTGCAAGTATCTAGGGACATTCTAGGGAGTGTCTAGAGTGTTCTTAGTGCTTAACTAGCCATTAGGTATGTATTAGTTGGCTAGCAATTGATAATTTATCCGTACTTGAAAAAAACAATCCAGAACCTTACTCGGTCGACAAATATGTCGACCGAATTGTGTCTCGGTCGAGATTTTATTTGATGAGCCTGGATTTAAGGAAAAAAATTGCAACATCTATTTCCAACTCCCAACTACCAACCACTCAGTCTAACGATCACAAGTTTTAGATCGAATCTTACTCGGTCGCGATTATTTTTGACCAAAGACTATTTTAGAGCATTATTGTGTAAGTTGTTGAACAATGCTCACAATTTCGATCGAGGTGGTTCTTGGTCGACAAAAACTTCAACCGAGTGCGTCTCGATCAAATTTTTTTTCAACTGAGGGTGTCCTTGTTTTAGATTTCTGAATCACCTGCTAAGTGTGTGTTTCAATGAATGATGGTGACTCTAACTTTGGAGGAATCCTATCTAAGGTTATAAGTGGATAGGGGAGATCTAACACTTGATTTACATGATGTCTAAGTACTTGAACATTATATCCTTGTATAAGTGTTTACATTTGAGTACAATCATGAACACATATACAATTAAGAGCATTTGATCTTCGATTTTGCACTGATCTTCTATTTTCCACTTAGTAGAATCTCCTTATTACTTTGTACCCTGAAATACTCAAATAGCATGTTAGATCCACAAGTATGAGATGTTTGTCATCATCAAAACAAAGGATATGTTAATGTCTGATTTAGCCAACAATTTCATAAGCCCACAAATTCAAGTTGGATGAGGTGTGCGAGAAGAAAGAATGAAGTATGGAGTATCAAGCCACTTATATATTGAACAAGATACATACAATGAGAAGGGCATGGTATGATGGCAAGGAAAGACTCAAGGGCAGAGAACCTAGCCAAACGAAGGAATGGCATCCACCACCTTAAGGGTGAGTCAAGTATAATACATATGAAATAGTGAAAGGAACTAATGATACATATGCACTAGTAATGAGGAGTCAAACATGGAATGGATAGGAGGTGAGTCAATAATTTTAGATCACATTTAGTGTCAACAGTTGAGTTAAGGGATATATACACGGTGGATGATGACTAGAGCGGTATGAATCATTAGATGCTAATTGGAATTGGCTAGAGCATAATAGTGGAGTAAGAACATATGGAACCTTCCCAATATTAGCTACGTGGAAATAGAAAATTCCCCTAATGGTTGGAGGAGATATTTCTATTGAGTTAAAACATATGTGAGGCCAAGCTAGTTAGCTTACCAACGACCTGGCAAAGTTGCACCTTAAACCCATTGGAGTTTACTGCAGTAATGAAGGTCGCCCGATATTACCATTTTTATTCATACAATAGATCCATGTAGTAGGACAACCTCATTTCAATTCATATACATGCAACCTAATGTCGCTTATAGTTTTTATAGAACCTAAATGAGAACAGTAGGGTGAATCTGATAACCCTAGACGTTCAAAAGTATATGGGATCCCTGCTCATGTATCTAAGTATTGGGGGAAGATTGTGTAGGGTTCTGCAGATATGACAGGGGAAATAAGAGAAACAAAATTAATTTATCCACGACCTCACGAACAAATCTTGTCAATAACTATATACTCATAAGAAGGTATGTGATGTATACCTTTTTTGCAGAGTAGATCTAGTGATAGTGCTCATAAGAATATATACGGAGGAGGATGTCGTTGACATTCTCCCAATATAGTCACCAACACGTATACATCTCTATATCATCTGTGTGGATGGGGAGAACTCCACTTTGTGGCCCACAAGCCAGTGGGAAGGACATTCTTCTCATTGGAAGTGTGCCACCACTGTACAATCTCACCTTCTCTCTCTCCATTTGGGTAATCATGGCTAGTCCAAAGGTGTAACCAAAACCCTGGTTGTCATGCCCCTATTTTTAGGAAAGGTAGGGAGGTAGGATTTCTAGTAACCTGGAGAAACAAAAAGACAATGTCTGCCTTTTAGCAGCCCACTCATAGACAACATGTCGATCAACAAGTTTAGTCTTGGGCTACTTTTCAACAGCTCATTGAGACTTCAAGTCGAGTGACTGGACAATCCACTCAATTGATTGGACCCAGTCAAAACATTCAAGATCAATTTGTTGATCCAATCCATTTCGGCAATAGGGCCAGCCAGTCGATTGAGTGGTTGATCTAGTCTAGTCAGGCAATTGGGCTAGGCAGTTGATTGATTAGGAAAATATTGGCCTAGTCAATCAACTAGACCTTCTAGTCAATCTTGTCAGTTGACTATGCTTCTCATCAATTGTACAGTATGTACAATTGAGCAACTGGACTTTCTAGTTGACCCACTAGGCTTCTAGTCAATCCATCAATGATTCAATTGATCTCCTAACCTTTAGTAACCAATTAATTAGGTGCCCATTGTTATACTCCTCTTCCCTATGCATCTTATGCATGTCACCCTATCAGTTCTAGATTTTGTGGTAGTGAATATTATAATCATATTATGATTTCACCAACAATGGTTGATATCTAAAAAGACTTCATTGCCATCCAAGTAATTAGAGAAGTTGAAGAGTAACTTCAGCCTAGTATTGTGACTAGTGTTACAGTGAACGTATAATCACTTTGTCTCTGATATCCATATTGAATATGAGGCATGCAAATGTCATCCTCTTAATGTTGAATCTTTGTTCCTTGATCTAGAGTAGACTATTTGATATACATATTAGCCCAATAAATTATATGTTGATTCACATGAGAACGGACATGCATTTTATGGTCTCAGTCATTAAGTGGTTGGCATATCACTCTGAAAGGACAAACAAGTTCCACATAAACCACTCACAATAACCCATGTGTGTCACTGTGCACCCTATTACTACATGTATGATAACCCTTATTCAAGTTCAAGTTGAGTAGTGTTGAAGTACACTAAAATCATGTGATCATTGTACTAAATTTATGTCTAAGAATCACAATCACCACTATCACATAGATATTTGATCTTGACCACCATTTATGGCTTCCATGTATCATACTCAAGTTGGATCCATCAAATACACTTATTCATATCAAGTACCTATATGTTTGACTTAAATATCCAATATCATGACTAATGAGACATAGTCATCAGTCAACACACATACTAGTCTTAGTGTGTTATTATCATCCTAATTTCCACAATAATACCCGATTAGGGACCTATACAAGTGTGTTATTATCATCCTAATTTCCACAATAATACCCGATTAGGGACCTATACATGTGGCAACACATCCCATTATCACACAGATAATGAGGTGTTATGCGAAAACATGCGGAAAACATCATAACCACAGATTATCAAAAAACACGGGTTAATTAAAACCGATTGCGGAAAACTAATAAACTGTAAAACTATTACTTTCCAGTCCTCATCCTGCACAGAAACATGTCATATAAATATGTACACAAGATCTGACATGTGTCCACAGCTCAGGAACAGCTGTCCATCCATCACATGAGTTCACCACCTGTTCATATATACATAAAGGCCCACATCCGGCCAACAGCAGGATATACAGATATCATCGAACGATCATCGTAAAACAACGTCAAAACACTGCCAAGGACCTGAGAGTACAGGGATGACTCTAGACTCTACTACAAAACATCCAAAACAGCAGCATGTCCATCGCTCGCCTTCTACTGCTCCTCAAGGAGCTCGTCCGCAACACCACAACCACGACCACGTCTACCTCGACCACCTAAAAAGGGTGTAAACCAGCAGGGTGAGACAATTGAACAATTGTCCCAGCGGGAAACATAGCTCCCCACCGCAACTATAGAACCTCAGCAAGATAAACCATAACAGCAATTAACTAACAACAGGTATAACAAGAGCAGTTATATATATATAGCAAGATTTACTCTTACCGGCAAGCATACCAGCTGTACCAACGCATATAACCAGATGTCTTTCAAAAGAATATGATTATCAAGATAAAGTATATCAACATGTAACAGGATTATTAGAACAGAATACAATGTCACATAACCTGATTATCAAGGTAAGACAGATTGCCACATAACCTGCAAGGTATAACAAACAAGGCCTCAACCAATGTTTTGTGTTTGATTTGATCAGTAAATACTAAACGATTGTATTATGTTTTATTATGCCCTGAGGATTTGAACCGTACCGTTCAAATCCAACCTTCGGTTACGAAACCCAAGCCGGTGCCATACAAGGTCAATGGAAGAGCCGGACTCCACGACCTCTCACCTCGTGGTCAGTACACGAATACAACACAAGCAGGACCGCAGTCACATGCTGAAGTGGTTTAAGCCACAGGGTTAGCTCCATAGGCTACCCATTCTCTAGCCTGCCTTGGTACAGGTCACGGCGCTAGTAAAGCTGAGCCACGGGCCTGATCACCGTGCTCTGAGCCATGAACGTATTCATACTCCATACATCACATATCCTGAGCCATGGGCCTGTTCACCATGCTCTACACACATATCTGAGTCTGCAACCGAAGTTACACTCTTACCTCCTCATTTTCAGGCTAGGAGCAACCTACACATACTCAACAATATGCGCTTCCAGGTTAACTCGTAGGAAAACCTGTTTCACCATCACCAAGTCCTGACGATGATGGATCTATGGCCAGGGCAAGCTACATGATGTATTTCACTGTGATTAATTAGTATCTTTTAGATGGATTGCAAGATTCAACCAAGTTATATAACATGCAAGATATAACAGAAAGTAAAGAACATTATATTAGGATCTGATCACATCAACCTGATCCATCTCAAGGATCCAACATCACATGTTACCACTTGGCCTCTTGCCAACCATCCAGTTCCATCTCAAGGATCATCACATACCACAGGCTCTCAATCCTTCATCATGTATTGTCATTGCCTCTTAAGGCCCACATCATCATCATGGGACCAACACATCTTATAGAGCAATTATCAAAATACTGTTACTCATTACATATGTCACATAACCCTTTCATGGCTAAGTCATCACCTGCATGGTTAGGGTACACAATAATCGTAGATTCAACATAAGGAATATGCTCACTTATCATGAAATATCATTCGAGATAATCTACTTATCAACATGACACTTATTTGGTAACCAAGTATGTTAAGTACATCATTCACGAACCATACTGATTCTTACCCTTATCTCAAGATTATACAAATAATCAAGGTATACCAACATTATTATTACCCAAGTTATTATTGTTGCCATCAACTATTTTCATCTTTATCATGAAGCAACCATTAATATAACTGTCACTTAGCATCATTATTACCATTAAACAACTACTAAAGTAGTTATCACCATTCTCATTATCATTAACAATTAAGCATAACGGGTCACATCATGCATCTATTACATGAGGGCTATCATCATATATACTACTACCATTAGCATCCTTATTATTTGCAAGGCAACATATTACATTTTGATGATATCACAAACACCACCATCGTTTTATTGGTTAAAGTATACACATCCACTTCTATCACATAAGGGACCGTCACCAAAGAAACTCATACCCTCACTATAGCCTCACAACCCTCATCTATAGCCTATCACCCAACATGGGTATCGACTACCACACTATCCTTGTTGGTCATCACACCAACACCCATATCGGCCACTATACCATCAACCCTATCAGCCACTATACCTTCAACCATATCGGCCACCATACCATCAACCATATCAGCCACCATCCCTATCAGCCAACACATCCAGCACAAGAGTAGGGTATCGCCCAACAGGGCTATCGTCCACCATGGCTATCGGCCATCAGGGCACATAGCCTATCGTCCAACATGTCATGACATGCTTGGCCCTAACGTCCACCACAAGGCCTATCGTTCAAAAGAAGAACAAGGGAACCATATCGCCCAACAAGAGAGAGAGGGAGAGAGAGAGAGAGTATCGCCCATCTCCAAGGGCACTCACATATCTGCCAACAAAGAGCATCACTATGTCTCCCTTCATATCGGCCATCCTAACCCTAGATCACCCGATCGTCTACTCATGGGCAAGGGTATCGGCCACCCTCAAGGACTCATCCTATCATTCACCCAAGGTGCCATGTCGCCCAACATGGTCACCATGTCGGCCAACACTCAAGCTAGGTCAACCTATCGACCTCCAACTCAAGGAACTCAAACCCTAAATCATCATATCGGCCAACACAAAGAACAAAGGGGGTCCATGTCAGCCAACCCAGAGACAAAGGTGTTGCTCAACCCAAGGTTACTCATATCGTTCAACTTAGGGCAAGTGTGTTGCCCAACACACCCACAAGGAAGGGGTATCACCCAACCCTAGGTCACCTTCAACCTCCAACACAAGGGAGCACAAACCCTAAAAAGCAAAGGTATACAAAGGAACCTTAAAACCCTAGAGGGGGATATCGGCCACTAAGGTACATAAGAAAGATGCACAAGCAAGGAACTAAGCTAGTATACTAACATGTAACAAGGTTAAAGCTAGAGGTAGAGAGTTAGGGTTAGAAACTATGCAACCCGCCTTAAGCTCCAAGCTCCAAAGCACTCCAAGGTCCAAGCTATCGTCCACCAGGCTGCTCCAGGAAGGTGTATCGGCCACCACTTCAGCTCCAAGGAAGTGTATCGGCCAACACAAGCAAGATGGAGAGGGATATCGTGCACAAAGGGTGGAGGGGAGACCAAAGGACCAAAAGAGACTAAGGCAAGGAGAAGAGCTACCTATATAGGAAGAAGGGGAGGAGAAACCAAGGTACAACCATGTTATGTGTCGCCCACCCAAGGGACACATGTCCACCAGCTCAAGCCACCTCTCATGCAAGCCATAAGGCACTTGTCCAAGATGTGCACCATGTGTCCATCAACCAAGCCAAGCCATATGGGCGACACAACAAGAGCTACTGGGCGACACACCAAGCAACTGGGCGACACACCACCTCTAGGTCAACACAAACCAACCTAGGGCGACACACACTACTCCTTGGGCGACACAAGGCTCAAGAAAGCCCAAACAAGGAACTCCAAGGCCCAAACAAGCTCAACTCAGGCCCAAAGAACTCAAACAACAAGCCCAAGCCTTCCTCTCAACCCTAGAGGAAGCAAAGAGGGAAAACATCTCACAAGATGGCAAACTTGCCCACAAAACCCTAAACTTGGGTTATTTGCAAGTAGCCCCTCGAACTCTCAACAAAGCACAACCAAACCCTAATCACCACTAAAGGTGATTAGCAAGCATCAAAGCACCAATATCAAGCAAAACAAATAGGGTAAACCCTAAACGCAGGTCAGGGTCCTTACAGCCATAAACCTCTACAAAAGGATTTCGTCCCCGAAATCCGAAGAGAAAAGCGAGGGATACTTCCTCCTCATCTCTTCCTCAAGCTCCCACGTGGCTTCCTCAACGCCATGGTGATGCCAAAGGACCTTCACAAGAACCAGATCCTTTCTCTTCAGCTTCTTGACTCTTCTGTCAAGGATCATCATAGGACCCTCTTCATAAGTCACATCTTTGTCAAGCTCAACTTCAACTGGTAGTATCACTGTTCCTGTATCCGGATGACTTTTCTTCAGCATACTGACATGGAACACTGGATGTAACATGTGCAACTCTGGAGGCAATTCTAACTCATAAGCCACCTTGCCAACATGTGCTATGACTGAGTAAGGCCCCATATATCTGGGAGCTAACTTACCCTTCCGTCCAAACCTCAGCACACCCTTCCACGGAGAGACCTTAAGATACACCTTGTCTCCCACCTGGAACTCCAAAGGTCGTCGACGATTGTCGGCATAAGACTTCTGCCTGTCTTGTGCCGCTTTCAACTGTTGTTGTATCACCTTGATCTTTTCTGTCGTTTGCTGTACTAACTCAGGGCCCAAAAGCTGATATTCACCTGATTCATACCAACACAAAGGAGATCTGCACTTCCTCCCATACAAAGCCTCATAGGGAGCCATGTCAATGCTCCGCTGATAGCTATTGTTGTAGGCAAACTCTATCAAACTGAGATGTACGTCCCAACTGCCTAGGAACTGCAAAACACAAGCATGAAGAAGATCCTCCAAAGTTTGAATAGTCCTCTCAGACTGTCCATCTGTCTGCGGATGGAAAGCGGTACTGAACTTCAACTGCGTTCCCATCGCCCTGTGCAACTGTTCCCAAAAACGACTTGTAAACTAAGGACCTCTATCAGAAACTATCGTTGCTGGCACACCATGCAAACGAACTATCTCATCCACATATACTCGAGCGAGCTTTTCAGCTGTATACGTGGTCTTCACATGTATGAAATGGGCAGACTTCGTTAATCTGTCCACTATCACCCAAATGGAATCATGATTCCTAGTTGTCCTGGGTAGACCAACTACGAAATCCATGGTTATATGATCCCATTTCCACTGTGGTATAGGCAAAGGTTGCAACGTACCCGCCGGCTTTTGATGCTCAGCCTTGACTTGCTGACACACCACACACCTAGCCACAAACTCAGCTACATCTTTCTTCAAGCTGGGCCACCAGTACAAGTCCTTCAGGCTATGATACATTTTGGTGACGCCTGGATGCATAGCATACATCGACGTGTGCTTCCTCGAGCACCAACTTCCTCAGATTATCAGCATCTGGAACCACCATCCTATTATGATAGCAAACCACTCCATCCTCGGACTCATGGAACCCATCACGCTTTTCGCTGCCAAACTCTGATCTGATTAGCTGTACTGTATCATCCGTTTGCTGTGCATCCTTGATCTGCTGTCTCAACGTGGGCTTGATTTGCATTTGTGCTAAAAGTCCAGCTAATGAGGAAACCTCCATCTGTACGTTCATCTGCCGTAAGGAGACTAACATGTCCCGCCTATGGCATACCAAAGAACTCATCTGTGCCTTCTTGGGAGTAGAGGACTTTCTACTAAGCGCGTCAGCTACCACATTCGCCTTACCAGGATGATACTCGATAGTGCAATCATAATCATTGATCAACTCCATCCACCGACGCTGTCGCATGTTCAACTCTTGCTGTGAGAAGATGTACTTCAGATTCTTGTGATCTGTAAAGATCTGACACACTTCCCCATAAAGATAGTGTCTCCAAATCTTTAATGCATGAACCACTGCTGCCAGCTCCAAGTCATGGGTCGGATAGTTCTCCTCGTGTTTCTTAAGCTGTCGCGAAGCAAAAGAAACCACATGATCTTCCTGCATCAACACACAACCCAAACCTTTCTTGGACGCATCACAGAAAACAACATAGCCTTTTCCAGATTCTGGCAAGATCAACACTGAAGCACTGGTTAGCTTTTCCTTCAAACTTTGGAAAGCTTGCTGACATCGATCACTCCAAACAAAAGGTACATCCTTTCTGGTCAACTTCGTCATTGGTAGAACTATCGAACTGAAGTCCTTGATAAACCTCCGGTAGTATCCTGCTAGACCAAGGAAACTACAAACTTCCGTCGGCGTCTTCGGCTGTTCCCAATCCGCAACGGATTCCACTTTCTTCGGATCTACTTTGACTCCTTCAGAAGATATCACATGACCTAAGAAAGTCACTTCATCCAGCCAGAACTCACACTTACTAAACTTAGCATACAACTGATGTTGACGAAGGAGAGTCAACGCTTGACGAAGATGTTGCTCATGCTCTAGCCGGTTCCGACTATAGATCAATATGTCATCTATAAAAACTACAACAAATTGATCTAAGAACGGACGAAACACTCTGTTCATCAGGTCCATGAAAGCAGCTGGTGCATTGGTTAATCCAAACGGCATAACCACAAACTCAAAATGACCATACCTCATCCTAAAGGCTGACTTTGGTATGTCATCCGCCTTTATCCTCAACTGATGATATCCAGACCGTAGATCGATCTTCGAAAACACTGTAGCTCCACACAACTGATCGAACAGGTCGTCTATCCTTGGCAACGGGTACTTATTCTTGATCGTGACCTTGTTCAACTACCGGTAATCTATACACAACCTCATCGAACCATCCTTCTTCTTAACGAACAACACGGGAGCACCCCAAGGTGACGTGCTCGGTCTGATGAAACCTTTCTCCAACAACTCTTGTAACTGCTTCTTCAACTCTACCATCTCTGCTGGAGCCATCCTATACGGTGTCTGTGCAATCGGCTGCGTTCCCGGAACCAGATTGATCTCAAAATTGATCTCTCGGGGTGGAGGAACACCAGGAAACTCCTCAGGAAACACATATGCAAACTCTCGGACCACTGACACTTCTTCAAGGTTAAGGCCTTTCGCCTTGGTATCCACAACGGTATCCACAACGTGAGCTAAGAACGCCTCACATCCTTGTCGCAACAACCTATCTGCCACCATAGCTGACACCAGACACGTCGGAAGAATCTTCCTATCTCCCTGGAAGATCCACTTCTCTCCAGCAACATCAAACACCGCCTGCTTGGAACCACAGTCCAAGACAACCTTATACTTCTCTAAGGTATCCATCCCAAGGATAACATCGAAACCATGCATATCAAGCGGTATAAGATCCACCTGAATGTTGTGTCCCGAAAAAGACAAAACACAAGATGGACACTCTTCTCGAAGCAAAGAGGAACCATCAAGAGGGGTTTCTAGAAACAAGCTATCCTTCTTATAACTAACAGGTAGATAACAGTTTTCAAGCATACTATAGGCGATAAAAGAGTGTGTAGCACCCGGGTCAACCAGAACAGATATAAAGCAAGAAGAAGACATATCAGAATGAAATAACTCCATCTGACCTGTCACCACTCGCGGGTTGACTATCGCCTCCGGCTGATTCATGGCATAGAATCGAGCCGCAGCTTGCTGTCCATGACCTCTGCTCCCTTGAGCAGACGATCCAGCTTGAGATGCTTGACCGCGTCCTCTTCCTCTGCTACTACTGGGCTGTGGTCTCTCAGACTTCTGGAAACTCTGCCTCGGTTGCTGCGTCACTTCAACATCTCTATTCGGGCAATTGAACTTCCAATGCCCGAATTGTCCACAGAGATGACATGCTCTATTGTCAACTCGTGGCCTAGATGGCCCTGTCACTGCCACCGAAGCTGAACTGGGCGCCTTGGACGGTGAAGAAACATAACCTTTCCCCTTGCTCGGAGACCATTGAGATGGTACACTAGAACTTCTCATCACTGACGGTGCTGAAAACCTGGGTTTCTTGAAGCCACCAAACCTTCGTCCTTGAAACTGAGCAGGTCTTTTAAGAGACACAGACTCTCTTTTCTCCCTTACTGTCCTCTCGATCCGTCGAACTGATTCCACAAACGTAGTAAACCGCTCTCGGTTTTCCAGCGCAGACACAGGGGTTGTCAACTCAGCACTCAAACCCTTCTCGAAACGTCTGATCCGTTCATCATCTGTCGCCGCCATGTGAGGACAGAACCTCAACAGATCCATAAACTTAGCTTCATACTCTGTGATGTTCATCGTTCCTTGCCGCAACTTCTCAAACTGACTGATCTTCTCATCCAGGTACGTCTTCAGAAAGTATCTGGTGACGAACTCGCGTCGAAACACTTCCCAACAGATCACCTCACCAGGCCGCTTCTCTTCCTCGATGGTCCACCAGTGACCAGCACTACCCTTCAAGAGGTAGACAACATGCTTTACTTTGTCTGCTTCGGGGATGTCGAGGATCCGGAAAGCCTTTTCCAGACTCGTCAGCCACAGATCTGCATCCACTGGATCAGCCGTTCCAGCATAATCCGAAGCTCCGACTCGGCGAAGCCGCTCAAAGGTCTTCCCGATACCCGATGCTTCTCCATGGGGAACCTGTGCTCGCGGAGGAGGAACTGGTAATCGCTCAACCATGAGATTCATCGTAGCCATTAACTGCCCCATAAGCTGTTGGTAGGCAGGGTGTTCAAGTATGGCTGGGTCTGGTTGGGGGACCTCAGGCACCCGATCTTCATGTGCCCGTCCATCTGCTCCATGAACCGATGCAGCATCACTATGCTCAGGAGCATGTTCTTCGTGGTTTCCAGACATCTTGGCTTTTCTTCTTCTCAGGGCAGAAGATTTTTGTAAGATAACCTGGGAAACTCATAAGAACAGACTCAACCTAGTCCTAGATCCCTGTAGACTCAGCGAACCTAAAGCTCTGATACCAAACTTGTGGCAACACATCCCATTATCACACAGATAACGAGGTGTTACGTGAAAACATGCGGAAAACATCATAACCACAGATTATCAAAAAACACGGGTTAATTAAAACCGATTGCGGAAAACTAATAAACTGTGAAACTATTACTTTCCAGTCCTCATCCTGCACAGAAACATGTCATATAAATATGTACACAAGATCTGACATGTGTCCACAGCTCAGGAACAGCTGTCCATCCATCACATGAGTTCACCACCTGTTCATATATACATAAAGGCCCACATCCGGCCAACAGCAGGATATACAGATATCATCGAACGATCATCGTAAAACAACGTCAAAACACTGCCAAGGACCTGAGAGTACAAGGATGACTCTAGACTCTACTACAAAACATCCAAAACAGCAGCATGTCCATCGCTCGCCTTCTACTGCTCCTCAAGGAGCTCATCCGCAACACCACAACCACGACCACGTCTACCTCGACCACCTAAAAAGGGTGTAAACCAGCGGGGTGAGACAATTGAACAATTGTCCCAGCAAGAAACATAGCTCCCCACCACAACTATAGAACCTCAGCAAGATAAACCATAACAACAATTAACTAACAACAGGTATAACAAGAGCAGTTATATATATATAGCAAGATTTACTCTTACCGGCAAGCATACCAGCTGTACCAACGCATATAACCAGATGTCTTTCAAAAGAATATGATTATCAAGATAAAGTATATCAACATGTAACATGATTATTAGAACAGAATACAATGTCACATAACCTGATTATCAAGGTAAGACAGATTGCCACATAACCTGCAAGGTATAACAAACAAGGCCTCAACCAATGTTTCGTGTTTGATTTGATCAGTAAATACTAAACGGCTGTATTACATTTTATGATGCCCTGAGGATTTGAACCGTACCGTTCAAATCCAACCTTCGGTTACGAAACACAAGCCGGTGCCATACAAGGTCAATGGAAGAGCCGGACTCCACGACCTCTCACCTCGTGGTCAGTACACGAATACAACACAAGCAGGACCGCAGTCACATGCTGAAGTGGTTTAAGCCACAGGGTTAGCTCCATAGGCTACCCATTCTCTAGCCCGCCTTGGTACAGGTCACGGCGCTAGTAAAGCTGAGCCACAGGCCTGATCACCGTGCTCTGAGCCATGAACGTATTCATACTCCATACATCACATATCCTGAGCCATGGGCCTGTTCACCATGCTCTACACACATATCTGAGTCTGCAACCGAAGTTACACTCTTACCTCCTCATTTTCAGGCTAGGAGCAACCTACACATACTCAACAATATGCGCTTCCAGGTTAACTCGTAGGAAAACCTGTTTCACCATCACCAAGTCCTGACGATGATGGATCTATGGCCAGGGCAAGCTACATGATGTATTTCACTGTGATTAATTAGTATCTTTTAGATGGATTGCAAGATTCAACCAAGTTATATAACATGCAAGATATAACAGAAAGTAAAGAACATTATATTAGGATCTGATCACATCAACCTGATCCATCTCAAGGATCCAACATCACATGTTACCACTTGGCCTCTTGCCAACCATCCAGTTCCATCTCTAGGATCATCACATACCACAGGCTCTCAATCCTTCATCATGTATTGTCATTGCCTCTTAAGGCCCACATCATCATCATGGGACCAACACATCTTATAGAGCAATTATCAAAATACTGTTACTCATTACATATGTCACATAACCCTTTCATGGCTAAGTCATCACCTGCATGGTTAGGGTACACAATAATCGTAGATTCAACATAAGGAATATGCTCACTTATCATGAAATATCATTCGAGATAATCTACTTATCAACATGACACTTATTTGGTAACCAAGTATGTTAAGTACATCATTCACGAACCATACTGATGCTTACCCTTATCTCAAGATTATACAAATAATCAAGGTATACCAACATTATTATTACCCAAGTTATTATTGTTGCCATCAACTATTTTCATCTTTATCATGAAGCAACCATTAATATAACTGTCACTTAGCATCATTATTACCATTAAACAACTACTAAAGTAGTTATCACCATTCTCATTATCATTAACAATTAAGCATAACGGGTCACATCATGCATCTATTACATGAGGGCTATCATCATATATACTACTACCATTAGCATCCTTATTATTTGCAAGGCAACATATTACATTTTGATGATATCACAAACACCACCATCGTTTTATTGGTTAAAGTATACACATCCACTTCTATCACATAAGGGACCGTCACCAAAGAAACTCATACCCTCACTATAGCCTCACAACCCTCATCTATAGCCTATCACCCAACATGGGTATCGACTACCACACTATCCTTGTTGGTCATCACACCAACACCCATATCGGCCACTATACCATCAACCCTATCGGCCACTATACCTTCAACCATATCGGCCACCATACCATCAACCATATCGGCCACCATCCCTATCGGCCAACACATCCAGCACAAGAGTAGGGTATCGCCCAACAGGGCTATCGTCCACCATGGCTATCGACCATCAGGGCACATAGCCTATCGTCCAACATGTCATGACATGCTTGGCCCTAACGTCCACCACAAGGCCTATCGTTCAAAAGAAGAACAAGGGAACCATATCGCCCAACAATAGAGAGAGGGAGAGAGAGAGGGAGAGTATCGCCCATCTCCAAGGGCACTCACATATCGGCCAACAAAGAGCATCACTATGTCTCCCTTCATATCGGCCATCCTAACCCTAGCTCACCCGATCGTCTACTCATGGGCAAGGGTATCGGCCACCCTCAAGGACTCATCCTATCATTCACCCAAGGTGCCATGTCGCCCAACATGGTCACCATGTCGGCCAACACTCAAGCTAGGTCAACCTATCGACCTCCAACTCAAGGAACTCAAACCCTAAATCATCATATCGGCCAACGCAAAGAACAAAGGGGGTCCATGTCGGCCAATCCAGAGACAAAGGTGTTGCTCAACCCAAGGTTACTCATATCGTTCAACTTAGGGCAAGTGTGTCGCCCAACACTCCCACAAGGAAGGGGTATCGCCCAACCCTAGGTCACCTTCAACCTCCAACACAAGGGAGCACAAACCCTAAAAAGCAAAGGTATACAAAGGAACCTTAAAACCCTAGAGGGGGATATCGGCCACTAAGGTACATAAGCAAGATGCACAAGCAAGGAACTAAGCTAGTCTACTAACATGTAACAAGGTTAAAGCTAGAGGTAGAGAGTTAGGGTTAGAAACTATGCAACCCGCCTTAAGCTCCAAGCTCCAAAGCACTCCAAGGTCCAAGCTATCGTCCACCAGGCTGCTCCAGGAAGGTGTATCGGCCACCACTTCAGCTCCAAGGAAGTGTATCGGCCAACACAAGCAAGATGGAGAGGGATATCGTGCACCAAGGGTGGAGGGGAGACCAAAGGACCAAAGGAGACTAAGGCAAGGAGAAGAGCTACCTATATAGGAAGAAGGGGAGGAGAAACCAAGGTACAACCATGCTATGTGTCGCCCACCCAAGGGACACATGTCCACCAGCTCAAGCCACCTCTCATGCAAGCCATAAGGCACTTGTCCAAGATGTGCACCATGTGTCCATCAACCAAGCCAAGCCATATGGGTGACACAACAAGAGCTACTGGGCGACACACCAAGCAACTGGGCGACACACCACCTCTAGGTCAACACAAACCAACCTAGGGCGACACACACTACTCCTTGGGCGACACAAGGCTCAAGAAAGCCCAAACAAGGAACTCCAAGGCCCAAACAAGCTCAACTCAGGCCCAAAGAACTCAAACAACAAGCCCAAGCCTTCCTTTCAACCCTAGAGGAAGCAAAGAGGGAAAACATCTCACAAGATGGCAAACTTGCCCACAAAACCCTAAACTTGGGTTATTTGCAAGTAGCCCCTCGAACTCTCAACAAAGCACAACCAAACCCTAATCACCACTAAAGGTGATTAGCAAGCATCAAAGCACCAAGATCAAGCAAAACAAACAGGGTAAACCCTAAACGCAGGTCAGGGTCCTTACAATACAAGTGGAAAATATCTTATGACAAGGACTTTGAGTATAAGCCATGTATAGGAGAACTATAATCAATGAAATGAGAAATACCAAAGATGATCAAATTCAAAAGGGATGAATATGAAACATAGAGATTGGATTTACTCATATTAAAAGGCAAGTTCCATGAAATATTTGTATGAGAACATATGTTATATGGATGAAAATATTGAAAAATGAAGATGAAGGTTCTCCACAGAATGGATGTATTTGCAATGAGTATATTGAAATGGATGAGTAAGAAGAAAAAAGATTTCTTAGGAACTTGTCAGATAAGAACAAATTGGATATGGAAAGAACAAAGTATGAGGTGCATAAAGATCATTTGAAAATGCCTAATGTGCAATTCAAATGGAGATATATGTTAATTCAAGAGAATGTTGTCAAATTAAGCTTAATAAGAAGGAATCATAAATAAGCCAAAATTTGTTTTGGAAGAGCTTGTGAGGATAGATTTTAAATTGTGTTTTAGTGTCAATTTGGCCTATAATAATATTAATGAAGGAAAAAAATAATACATGAATTTTTTTCATTAATATGGTTATGATTAATGTTTGAATTATTTTTAAGATGTGAAGTTGGAATTGTAAAGACCCAATCGTTATGACCAACTTTTTCCCAACATGATTTAAATCAGAATATATAAACAAATCTTTTGACATTTATGCTTTATGAAGTTTCATAAAAGCCTAGACATAATGACTACAATATAAAATATATATTATTCAGAACTACTCCTTAGTTCAACTATGGACATTTCATGAATGTCTGTTTTAGATCTTCTTTGTACCACCCCTCCATGAATTCTCATTGGAATGAATCCACACTTGGACCAAAGAGGAAAATAGGTCAGCGATTGATGGCATTTAATCCTTTTATTGAGCTTTTTAAAATTATGCATAAGAAAAGATTTAATGTATTTACAAATTGGGTAAGGACTATTTGGTGACTGTGTTAGTCAAACTAAGAATTACAAGAATCCATATGACCAAGATTCATGTTTTGAAATATTCATTCACAAGATATCAACTAAGTCAAGATTTATAATTCTATTAAAAAACATCAAGACATGTAGACATTTCCATATATCAAACATATCAAGTTTGGAACCTTCCTATCCACAAGACTGATCAAAATATAAACTAAGCAAGAATGTTCAATATTCAAGATTTATTCACAAGATATCAACTAAGTCAAGACTTGCAATACTATTAAAAAAATCAAAGACATCTAGAGATTTTCAAATATCAAATATATCAAGTTTGGAACCTTCCTATCATATCTTTTATAGGGCTAAGTGCCTTGTGTTTTCACATACTAGGAGAAATTAGCACTAGTGTCTTGTTAGCTATGACCAGTATATTGGGAGCCAACTAATATCTATTCACTATGCATGGTTGTGGGTACTTGGCCCACACAAGTGAGCCACATCTTTATAAGGAACTGAAGTCCATTGGAGTCAAAACTCCAATAGATCAAATTCTTGTGCTAAATTCAATATTCAATATTTAACATTTAGCAACATTCAGGATTCCAAGTAGTTGTGGTGACATTCAAGAGGAAAGGTAAATATAAGTAAACAAATTGTATTCACCATCTGACAAGTAACTGTGAATGTAATTTAAGAGGGATGAAATAGCACAATAATTAAAATAGAGAATCAAGTACATCAAGACTCAAAAGTTTTCATAAATCACAACCTGAGTGACACCACACATTGATGAAGACAAACCTAAGAATTAGGACAACAGTGTCACTAATTGGCTTGGAATCAAATATTCTTTACTTTATTATGGATGGGGTTTTCTATCTTCAATTAGTTACTCCATATTTCCTAATTATCCTCTTTTCTAAGATTTCTAATTTTATTTGGCAAACACATGAATAGTTATATACTTACTAGTATCCATAGGCTTATATTACATACATTTCTTTGTACTAGAGTATTGAACCATATTAGGTCACACAACGTCATCCATTTATTCAATTTCTAATATATAGGTGGACCAATTTTTACATATACATGTTTTAATGCATTTAAGATTCTATATCACATTGTATACTAATATTCAAGTTATTTACAATCATAGTTCCAATTTTTATTTTAATCCAAATTCTCTATCTTGGATCCATCTCTAGCCATATAGGCCTAATATTTTACCATGTATCTAATAATAGATATACTTTCCAACTTAGGCATTCTAATCTATTTCTCTAATATCATGTCATTTCATTAATCAAATAAGTCAAATATTTCCATTACAGAAAAGTATTATTTAGTCATCTACCCCTATCTATATTTCATCTACAATTGTAAATTTACAAGTTGATACTTCTTATACTAATATTTAGCTCTAGTCATATGACAATCATATAGTACAACCCATCATAATCAAAGGGAAATTTTGAATTATATGGTCATTATGCTTATTTTCATAAAAGAAAATCTCTTACTCATGTTCTTTCTCTTACTTCCTATTTTATTTATAATAGTCCAATCTAGATAGATACTTCCTAGATGCATATTTTATTCTTAATAAGCAATATACATACATATATACCTATGTATCTAGGTTTGTAATTAACAAGTGACGTAATAGATCATCAGGGATAGCTTAATTTGAAATATTTCTAACTTATGTGCAATCTAAGGTTAATATATAGCAATGTTAAAGTAGTGTTAAGAATATAATTCTCAGTGATTGAAAGATTTCATAGTTTCCATTTAGTAACCTTAATACACTAATTAGTACTACTGAATTCATGTATCATATAATAATATAGTATCTTTATTTTGTATGTTGAAATCTGAAATACAACAGATTGCTAAAATGTTTTGGACCTTTCGTCTACTGATATACTAACTCATACATGTATAACTTAACATGACATAATTAGTGGTAATGCTTTGGTATTTAAAATGTATCAACATGAATAACTTTCAAATTTCACCCATCTAGATTATTACAATCTTCCTTATCTAATATTACATCATGATTATAAGAGGCTAACATATTGGAACTTCTAAATCATTATTTAACAACTACATGTTTAATGTTTTCTTAATATGATTATACTAGTGTGACCATTATTTAGGAGATGTTAAAGTAGTCTATGCTAATGTAGTAGTTACATTTAATCTAGAAGAGGTTCATATAAAAAATGGATATCTTGCTTACTACATATGCATTAAGTAATTTTTGCAATTATCACATTCAATACATAAAGGTAAATAGGTTACTTTTCTTTTTTGCATATATGATAGTATACTATGATAGGGTTAATGAGGAGATACTTTATGTCACAGTTATTATTATCTATAGTATTTGTACTACTCTTCTAAATTAATATTAGCATTACATTTTACTATAATTGATTTCTTAACAATTGAAATACATATATGTATGTACTGACTTATAGATTGACAATGTGTTTGCTAATCTTTGAGAGATAAATTCTCTTGATCATAACCTGGTGGAGTATTGAGTTGTTCTAGAACCCGTATCTCTTTCTCTGATATCTAGAAAATTTCCATGTCGTTGTTGAGTTTGATCTGTGGATGGTTCTTATCTTCACATTGTAGTAGTCTGCTTTAGGGAGGGTTGTGCAATGGAGAATACTTCGCCCTATTGGAGGTTGTTCAAGACTTGCAGGTCATTGCATCCATGAGCTTAGGTATGCTTGTAAGGATGTGATGATGTGCATCCATGGAACTATGATCTAGGTCTACTCTGAGTTTCTTAGGGACTTAGTGTTCCTCTAATATGCATTGGAGATGCTTTAGGGAAGTCGCGCTCTACATGGCACAATCTACAAAGATCTATGGGAGAAGTAGTTGAGTCTAGATCTTAGAAAGTTATTGTGACTTCAAGTAGGTAGATAGTAAAAAGATGTGGAGTTTGAGCTTTGTTTTAGGTTTAGAGGAGGTTTGAGAGAATAGGTGGTGAGATTGGAACTACTGAAAATGCAGGGAATGCAGATGAATCAACAATGGTTCTTGGCAACATATATAGATTTATTGTATTCAGTAGGTGGTTGGAGAGGCATATAGCCTTCTCAGATTTCCCCTCACTACATATGTGCTGGGTTGTCACATGTGTTGTAGGTCTACGCTAATGTTAGATAGGGTTTCATATATATAGGAGGGGACTGGTCTATGGTTTGAGGGACGTCAAAGGGGTTTCTTTTGGAGTTTCAAGGTGTAGTTAATGGAAGTCTAGGCTATTTCAAGGAATACAAGTGATGCTTAGTATTGGCTTCACTGCCATTTTCTCATCTGGTCATAGGCACATTCATGGTGGTGGGGGACAGCTTGTTGAAGCATCACCTCTAGGCCTTAGACCATGTGCACTACTGACATGGATAGAGAGAGTCGAGTTTTCTCAGGTTCAAGAGGTGAAGGAGGAGGACCGAAGAGGGCAGTCATTCTCTTTGTGATAATGATGATTTTATAAGATAGGTGACACTATCGTCACATATGAACCTAATAAATCCCACATAAATAGTATTTTTTCTTTGTTTCATAATTGTTTTAGATTTTTATATACCTAATGTTTTGCTCTAATTTCCATGAGATTTTAACCATGAGATGATATCATATTAACCTAATATATAAAATTATAATTTTATATTTAGTGGCTTTAACTTAGTCCAATCAGTTTTCTACCATAACTCACTCACAACATAATATCTAATATTCCGAACAATATTTTATATTGATTCCTAAGACATTTTTTACTAAAATAAGGGAGTTTGATGAATGCATTCTCAAATAATATATCTAGACTCATTTATTTGGCATTGCACTAAATGATACCAATGTGTTCATAAACTTCACTCGAGGAACTCATTTGCAAATATTATTCAAAAGGAGAGCAAGAACTCATTTAAGAACAAGAAATTTATCATAAGAATCACTAATGTCAAAATACATAATATTTGGTAAAAAATCCAATGGGTAATGGAATAAAGGATAATTTCAAAATAGAATCAAGTGAAGAAAATTTATGGATTGTACAACTCAAATGGATTTAGTTTTTAGATTTTAGTATGTTATATGAATTGATATAATGGAAGTATTGAATGAAGGATCCTTTATACATAAATATAGAGTGAAGACTTTAAATTGAATTAAGAATTGTTGTCTACATCAAATTAATAATAACTTCAAAGAAGATGATCACATGTGATTTGATCTTAGTCAATAATGAAACTACATCTTGGTCATGTACCACATACAGAAAAGTTACATGATAGTGACATGTCTGAGGCACACAAAATTCCAAGATAGTCACTGATAAGGAATGACATAAGAAAAAGAGAAATGAGTTGTAGCAGAGGTGTAGGAAAATGAAATTAGTTTTAGGAAACATGTTCCATAAGATTACTTGTAGAGTTGGAAACATATACAATACTTGCAATAAGTCAAGACATAAAATCATGCATCCATGTGATTTGTCAATGAAACCTAAACTAATATACTACACGGTTGAGTTATACATTTTATTAAGCACTGGGTACTTTGAGGCATACCTCTAAAACTACTAGTTGACCAGTATAAAGTCACACTCGGTCCTGTTTAGGTTCTAAGATGACCGAAATCCTAAGGATCTATTCTTGTTGGTCAATACGAGTGACAAACTATAGCGGTACAATGGCCCAACCTACTAAAAACCAAACCTGATCTGTCATGGGTACATAGGCCACAACACCAAGACTAGGGTATCAACCCTCAAATCTGAGTTCCAGCCACATCCACTCTCAGTCAAATATAAAGGAAGGCACAATTATAGATGTTCTCAAATACCTTAAAGTCAATATGATAGAGAAAATCATCCATGAACCCAAATGTACTCAACTGTATATGAGTATGAGTTCCTTCTCACAATTATAATTGCTACCATGATTACTCATTTCACTATCCAGGAAGTCCTGACATTTAGATAGTTAAAATCATAGGGCACTACATGATTAAGGTTACACTTGATTAATTAAACCAATACTTGTATTTGTGTTGTATTAAATAGATACAAACTATGCCAAGAGATATAATTGATATATAAATCAAGACTGATAACTTCAAATGATATAAAAATTATTCATAGATATCAAGATACTAGATCAAGGTAAAAGCAATCATATTTGGTCACAAAAAGGCCCAACACATCAATCTAGACCACAACAAGGTCCATCATATCATTCTTGGCAACAACAAGGCCCAACATGTCATTATTAGCCAAAACAAGGTCCAACATATAATTCTCAGTCACAATAAGTCCCAACATGTTAATTCATGGAACATTATCCATAATCAAGGCATAAAAAAGGATATTTCTCAATGAACTATTTCATCTTAACATGCAAATAATATCACAAAATATATGCCACTGTTCAATACATAGAAATTCTCAATATCATCATATAAGACAAGACATGATCGTAGAACATGATTAATTATTACTATTAAAGTGTAAACGTATCATGAGGGACTATCATATTGCACTTTTTTAGGAACACTAATTAGATCCAACCAATCCTCGTTACATGTATATTTTGAAGTGTACTTGGCTATGATAGTGTACATCATTACCTGAGGACAAGGTTACTAAGCCCATAAGATCATATTGTTTACCCACTTTAATTGTTTCACCATTTTATCCATCATTTTATACTTCATATATGTACATTCGTGAATCAATCTTGATGATTGATCCATTTTATCATCCCAATGATGGCATCCATGCCATTGCACTTAAGGTATTAACTTCAAGGCATCAAGCTTACATGTTATATCTCATATCCAAGATACATATTGTATCATCACATTTTGTCACATACTCATTCAGTCTCTTAAGCTGATAGAGAAAGGAGAGATGAAAGGCATGGATTATTATAAGAGGAAGATAATCACTTCATTATAATTCCTTTTACATTAACATATTTTTATCCATTATTGAAACTCACATCAATTAAGAAGCTTCCAAGTTACTTCATACATACTTTGCTAATTACCCCCATGATGCATTTCTTGTATATTTTTATAATTATTTTTCTTAATTTATAATGAATTTTAGATTCATATTTTACCCCCATTAATTTTCTGTGACTCTAGAGGATATAATCCAACTCACAAATTAACCCAAGTACTCATTAGCGCATAAATCCACCCCCCATTGGCCATAAAAGGCAAGTATCATCTCATTAGACCACACAAAGGATAAGACCTATCAGACTATCAAAACCACCTGAAATTCTATGTTCCACTACATATTACTGTGGTTCACCACCATGTCAAATTCCTACTTAAAATGTGCAGGTATGAGAGAGTTACATCAATTACAAGTTACACATAAAAAGGACCAATTTCATGCATAGATGGGCTACCTTGAGATTGTAAATCTAACTCGGATAAAATTTGAGAAGTATAATAGTTCTATAAGAGCCTTTGTATCATCATATATCCAATCTAATGAAGTAATAATAACATGTATATTAATCATAGGGCACCAAGATACCATAAAGATACTATTTTTAGTAACATTTCACATATATTTCAGGTTTCAGCATAAACATATTTAAGTGCTCAGGAGATTAACATAAGGGATCACTTTTAGAAGCTTAAGGAGAATTGGAATTTCATATCTCCTTTTATATTACCTAGAGAAGTCCTCAAGAAATCATATTTTAACATGTAAGGTGATTATAGAGCTAGATTAGGGTATATTTGAGCAAGTTTAAGGGTTTTCATGTATAAGTAGGAAAAAGAATGCTAGAAAATGCTATATCACTCACCTCTCATGGTGATGATCCCGAGGTTCATATTATAAAGCCACCAATAAGCTTCAAAATCTTAGATCATCTCTCAAACAGCCCCAAAACCAAAGCTCCAAGCAAGAACTATCTTCCTTTAGATCAAAGAGAGGAAAAAGGAAGGTTCTTTAGCCAAATGGAGTAGGTTCCACCATGGAAGTCCATGGGGCTCAACAAAAGTAAGGAGATGAGGTGAGTAATAGCAATAATACCTCTATGTAACCTCCTTTACATGTTAAAGATTACTTCTCTAGCTCCAAGTTGACTCCTCCATGGTGAATATAGGGCAAACAAGGGAAAAAGAAGGGGAAAGTGGACACTTTAGATGGATGGGAAACATTGTGGGAGACCATGGACTTCGTCCAAAGAGGAATAGAGTGTGAATAACAAAAGTAAAAGGTATTTGGGGGGAGGGATTTTGCATTTTTTATTCAAGAATCAAGGTTGGAAAGCTAAAAAACACCATGAAGTTTCTTCATCATTGACATACGTCCATATACATCCACTTGTAAGCTCACATCCATGTCCATAGACCTTCAAGGGGTTTTCATTGACATCCAAGGATCCCTACTGGTTTTAAGAAGTACAATGGGTGTCAAATGATCATCTAGTATGAAGGGGATGGGTAATATATACTAAAAAGTTTGCAAATATCATAGTTTCCCGTAATTAGTCTCTAGAATTAAAATTTGTCAAAACAAGACCTCTACTGGTGAAAGTAGACTCTCCATCGGCCTTTCTTTCATTTTTGTTGACCCTTGGATATTTTCCATTTACATTCATAGGATACACATCGACCCACAAGTTTGGAACTTCATTAGTTGTATATAGGTTTCCCATTAGTCTATACACATATAGGAGCTTCTCAATTCACACACCCAATCTCCCCATCAGTTGACAACTCAGAGGCCCCCATCAGTGGTCAAGCACTCTATTCTCACATGTACCCATGTAACCTTCTCTTAGGTCCCCAAGTCCAAGATTTCCATTGATTTCTAAACACAAAACACTCATCGGTCCAAAGTCTACATTGGGGTAGAGATCAGAACGGTCTTCAGTGAATCCTCCATCGGTTGATAGGGCCTTCGATTGGAGGGCACTATCAGGATCTTATTGCAATGATAAGTTCTTAGAACCTTCACTAGACTAATAGGTCCTTAGAACTTCCATCAGACCAATGAGTTCTAGAGCCTTCATGGTTTGATGGGTTCTAAAAACTCCATCAATTGAGAGGTCCCTCGGTCCTCATCAACCACTACACTAGATAGGATGAAAGATGATACTATCCAAGTTCAAATCTCATAAAATTATATATGATTATGAAGAAAGTCATTCACTTATATAATATATACTCAATTTTACAATTGTGTCCTTGATTAAGGTGAAATTGCATATTAGTCCATACATGTACATGAAGTTGCATATTAAAGCAAACATGGTTCAATTAATGTCATATTAGAGTTGTATAGTAACCAACTAATTCCAAGACTCAAACAAGTTTAATATGAAGTAAAAAATATGTTTAGATATTTTTCACATAATTTTCAATTAAGGCATCATATCTTTAAATTTATAATAAAATCCACAACTTGCAAACTTGATATTAGGGCAACCAATGTGCAAATTGAACCCAATAAGAGATATTTCTTGATAAATTAGTATGAAATTTTAATAAAGTACACAATTATAATAATAAAGCAAGATTAGAGGAAAATTACTTTCAAGTCTTGCATCCATAAACCCCTCAAAAGGATTTCACCCCCAAAATTCCAACGATAGGGAACCACCACAAGAAACATGTAAGCTTGTCTTGAAAGCATTTTGTCATGCCTTATGCTACTTTATCATAAATAGTTCATTATTATCATGGTCTTTTTTGGGTCCTTAGGTACATTATGTATTTTTTTTTATTTTAAGCTTCAACATTTTATGCATCATTTATTATTTTACCCAATTCTTTGGCATCTACTTCAGAGTTAGCAAGACTATCATGTTCAATTATTCTTACTTGTTATCTATTAATCATTCATATGTCTCTTTCCTTTTAATTATACTTGTCATTTTCCCTTTAAGGGTTGCATCATCACATTTTTATGTTTATTCTCAAGCAATCACTCTCCATATGAGTTATTTATGTACATGATTTTGTTGCAACAAGGTTATTCGTTCATGTGTTCTTAAAGCTCATATAGTTGTGGGACACTTCTTATGTACATATCCACTCTTATCTTCTAGTAATAGATTAGGTTGTCCATTTCATCCATATCAAACTCACTGTCACATGGACACATGCCACATATTCTTTCTTCCCCTCTAAATATCAACATATTGGCTTTGTTCAATGGTTGAAACATGTCCTTGCCAAGCAAGCCTACTCATGAAACATATAATTCATATATATGTCACCCTCCAAACATACAAAAGGATCAGGACATCTCTTATCCAACTGTCAGTTCATTATCTGTTCTTATTTCTTACTGGGACCAACCTACTGGTTTCATGATTATTATAGCAAAGTATTATGGTTGTCCCTCTTTATGTCATCCAACATCAGTTTTTCAACTTAATTATCACCATATATCCTATGTAGAAATCTTGTTCTATACCAGATGAGGGCTTCAATCTCCTTGTCTTTCTCTAGATTCATTTCAATTCCACATAATTATTCACACTATTTTGTTCAAGGGAGATCATCTCCTAAGTAAGTTCTCTAATATCCTCATTGTATCATGATTGTTCACTTCCACTCTTTCTTAACATACCTTGGTTGGTATGAGATTACCTCGGGATCCACTCTTCTCATTTCGACATGTTCATCTTCTAAGTTTTCATTTCCTTCTATTGATCTTACGCCTTATGTTCTTTCTTATTAGATATATTCTCTGTAAACTTCCACATACACCTCTATACATTGGACACACTTTATTAGAATTTCTTGACTTCTGTACATAATTTTAAAGCGCTACATAGTGGATTATCCATCCTAAGTCTCATTGTCTCTGGAATGTTAACTTTAAAACTAGATTCTTATCCATATAAGGTGTCCATTCAACTTTCAAGAACTCCTTTTTATAATTTATTTTAATATTAAGAATCATAGTGTCATATATTTTTCTTTAGTCATTAAATTCTTATGTTTGTATGAGTTAGCACATGGTTTTTATCTTTCTGAAGTGACTAGATTAGTATTTACTTCGTCTTTTAACCAGTTTCATATATAGTCTTGGTTCTACATATCCAAACTTAATCTGGGTTCTCCATCTCTCGTTAGATTTTTATCTCATCCTTTTATCAAGAGTTCTTATGTCATTATACTCTAAGTTTGTTTTCTAGGAGCATACCTGGTCAGAGTTCTCAGAAGAAGAACATAACATACTCGATTTTGGGTGTTGAACTCAGTTTGAGCTATAATTCATCGTTTCTCCTAAATTGTACTTATTCATGAATTCCAAGGCTTATTTATTTGACCTTGCTTCTCGTGCTGGATTAAAGGTACTGAAGGAAGCTCCCGTGGCATTTCTCGGTACGCGTTCTGATGGTCTTCATGCTCAACGGCCAGCTGATATCCTTTTATTTGATTGGAATGATGGGAAACACACTTGTATAGACCTTACTGGAGTTTCCCCTATGTCAGGCACCATTTCAAGCAGTTTTAAAGCTGGTCAGGCAGCCTCTAACGCTATGGCACAGAAGGTCCATAAGAATGGCACATCATGTGTGGCAAATCATCACCATTTCCTACCTTTTACTTTTGATATCTTTGGGGTACTTGCCGATGATGCTATTTCCCTTCTTCATCGCCTACAAAATGTAATAAATAGGAATCTTATGATTTCTCCTTCTACTTCCAGTAATTTTGTTTTTAGGTCTATAGGGTTTGCCATTCAGAAAGGATTGTCAGCTCAATTTGTTGCCCGCTCTTCTGTTAAGGCATCTTTGTAAAATATGCATTAATAATCAATATAGCATATTTTTCTCACCTGAGAAATATTATAAATGATACCCTCAATTTAGTCTCATGAATCATTTTGACATCTATAGCACATTTTAAATAATCTATGCATTCCTCATATTCGTAGAATGTTCTTTCTTTTAATGGTAATAAATGTGCTAAGAATATTGAATTCGAGTATATGTATACCCATTTGAGTTGGACCTATGAATAGGGGCACTAGTATTTTTAAAAAATAGTTTACTAGAAGTCACACGAATAGTCAATTTTCAATTGCATTGCCACTTATAGTGTACGAGTTATGAAAATTTACAAATAAATGGACTTATACCATTTATCAGACATAGAGCAATTACAAAACCCGTCTTCCATAACGTGTGCCCCAAAGACGATATCCATTACAGTCGGCAACGCAATCACTCTCCCCTTCAATTCAACCCCTCTTCATCGTAATCCACCGAAAAATCCAGATCACTTCACCTTTGACTTCTCAATGGACCTAAACGTCAGCAACACACGACCGCAAGAAACGGCAGGTCACCGCTAAAAGAAAAATGCTACCCGCAACTGAAGCGGAAGCGGTTACCTCCGCCGGCCCCTTATAATCATCGAACATTCTCCCTCTCCCACGGTGGCATTCCTCTAGTCTTACAAACCCCTTGAAACCCTAATGCCCTCCATACATAAGCCTCTACTCATCGCAATCTGGAAGAGTCTTACTCCTGTTGGGTTCAAGATCGAGATTATGAAATTCGGACCAGTTAGTAGATAGATCTGAATCAGTTTATCGAGATTCAATCATGTTTTTGTTTGGTAACCCAATCTATCTCATTGCAAGCACTCACTTAAATGGGACTAGCCTCGTAACTTGTAAGCACTCACTTAAATGGGACTAGCCTCGTAACTTGTATTTTTCAATCTGGCATATAAAATAAAATAACACAAAAGACAGAGGCAAATCTGAACTGGGATCCCGAAATTCTGCTGATAGCAGGACTGACTTGGTCTGGATTAGAGGATTACAGAATCCAAAACGGATCCCGTCAATCCAGTTTTTGCCAAACAAAACAAGATTGGATCCGGACCAGGTTAGTCGGGATTACCGCCTATGTGGCACAAAAAGACAACCCGGAATACGGATTAGGTCTCGAACCAAACAACCCCTTAGTCCCTATTTGGTTCGGAACCCAATCCGGATTCCCGACCGTCGTTTTGCGCCAGGTCAGCATAATCTCATCCGGGTTAGCTTCTATCGATGTTTGGTTTGTTGTCCCAAAACAGCCCCATTTTGGGGTTATGTTATCCCCAAATCCAGACCAACACTGTCCTGGTGTGAGTGGGATTGCGAATGGTAATCCGAATTAGGTATTGTTAGCTCGTTTCTCCCCCCGACACCCCCGACTCCCCCCGCACGTCTCCTACAACAGTTGCTTCCGAGGAAGACGACAACCAATGCCTGCTCCCGAGAAACTTGCCACGCTGTCTGCTAGCAGTGAAGATGAAGTGTTCTACCCTCTGTCCAGACGGCAGAACAAATTCTATGAGGTGGAATACGAGGCAAAACCCTATCGCTCGTGATCTACCCTCTACTTTACGCCCTGGCTGTGTGAGCAGCAGCAGCCTCACGGGCGGAACAGGTGGTAAAAGGAGAACTGAAAGGCGAACAGCTGCTAGCAGGTAAAGGTGTGTTGTTATTGGTCTAGTCATGTCTGTTGTCATCAATTTGACTATTATTTGCCAGGTTTTCAAGGAAGATGCGGGAAGGGGCAGAGGCGAGAGAGAAACCCTATCGCTTGGGGTCTTCGTTGTGATATAAAATAGGGGTTTCCTTAGTCTAACTGCTCATACTACAGCTGCACATCATTCTCTAGGTAATCGTAGACGTGGCTAGTTCAGATTCCTCCTTTGTCAACCTCTCCTCGCTGCTTAGGTCGGTCGTCTTCTCTAGCAGGTTTTGTTTGTTTTTTCATTTTTCTCCTGATGTTGGAATCATACTAACAGTTATTCATTCTTTATTTGTTATTTTCTTTGTGTTGCTCGATCGATCTGGATGTTGTGGCGAATGTGGGTACTTTTCTTCAATCCCAGGTATTCCATCCCCCTTTTTTGTTATCTTCTTTTTTATCCTCGATCAGGGGTGGAATGTCTCCCAACGCAAATTGATACTCTGTAATATGAATATGAGTGATGATTTTGGTATATGCTTCAATTTTAGATGTATAACAACCCAAACATAGCTGAGCACATGTTGCTACATAGATTAGGTCATGTTGATGAATTTCAATACTGGTATACAGAATTTAAATACATGGAAAGGCTCAAAATTTCTAAAAAGTGGTGAACATGGATGATGATTGATCGATATCTTGCAACTTTGTAATTTTAATAATTATTTACATTCATAAAGAGAGCTTCATTTGTAATATTAATGTACGTCCATAAAAAGAAACCAATATAACTTGTCTTTATTTTAAAATTTTGTCAACATAGTGGTGGTAAAAATCTCATCCTATTACATCTTGGTTCGGGAATAGTCTTGTTGGAAGGTGTGGAGATACATTTCTATTTTATTATGTAAGCCATGATGTTATCATAGTTCATGACCAATGGTCCTATATAGCAAAATATTGATCAAGATTTTAGGTGATCAAAGTAGTAGATATTGTAATATCAATATTAAATTTTTGAGTGCTTGATATGGCATATCCTCATCACCA
The DNA here is from genome assembly GCA_963693085.1 of Alisma plantago-aquatica. Lineage (NCBI taxonomy): Eukaryota > Viridiplantae > Streptophyta > Magnoliopsida > Alismatales > Alismataceae > Alisma > Alisma plantago-aquatica. Next base: position 470,693,967 of record OY856409.1, on the reverse strand, counting down.
ATCATAGATATCTAAAATCATTACAACATGATCAATTATCCTCCATTAGAACAATTTTGAGTTACATATATGGTCATCTGCTTCTTTTTGTTAGTATGTCAACTTATAACTTGGTCCATCCACTTCCTACCAGTGTTCGTATATTCTTGACTTTATTTTTATGAAATTGATTCCTATCTTAAGTTCACCATTTAAAGCTAACCATTTCTTCTATTCACACACACAATGGAACATAGAACACCCCAAACTCCTCATAAATCTCCTCTCCCACCAAGGCAGCAATATCTCTCTAAATTACATAATACGTGTTATAGGAATATACACATCTTGTGATGATCCTTGTAGCTATCTTTTAATCTCATAAACCATGGCCACTCAATAAAGGAATTTTCCTACCGCAAAACCTTTCTATAATGAGTGTCATCTTTAGAGGAAACTGATAAAAGAGTCAACAATGGTTTGGCTAGGGTTGATTTGAATTTGGGTCTGATCCTAATATGAGCTCAATGACAAACCAAGATGTGAAAGTCATTAATGAAAGTTGATGTCACAAAATCCTACTAGGAGAACCCTATTTTGGTATAGGAAAGGCAGTCAATGATTGCATGTGGTCATCTGACTCATTTGAGAGAGTGTGATACACAAGAGGTCAGGGTGTGACAAAGTGATTACATGCATTGTAAAGATATACCAGCCTTTAAGTTTTAGTAAATAAGAATGTTTATAATTGCTAAATGACATTCAACACAAGGTGAAGGAACACACATTTACATGTTGTAGCTTAAGCATGTTTGTAAAATAAGGTCTTTCACTTTTTGTGTGATGTTATTAACATACTTGAATGTAAATTTTTTCACCATACATTTACATGTGTTCTTCAGTATCAGTATGGCACTTAGATAGATGTTGATGTATGAGTAAATAATTTATTATACAATTATTCTGATATGTTCTTGATACTATTGTATCTATATAGCACGGTTAAACATTTCTATAAGCCATTATGTCTATGTTGTAGACTTGTAACCCTTTCTTGTGCTAAATTCATCTTAGAAAGATACTGAAAGGAATTAGTAGTTGAATATGGTTCAATGCTCATATAGTTATTCACGTATATTTGTAATTGTACAGAAAGTTAAAAATCTACCCTTTTCAAGGGTGTCATATTTTAGATAACAATATATCTTTTTATCCCAGCTCAGTCCCATGGCATTTTAATAGGAGGGTTAGGTAATTGGATCAAGAAATGCCAACCATTGCAAATACATGACACAATGTATGAGAAAAAAATGTCAAAGGCAAATAATTAGTTCTAAGATATAATCTTCAGTTCATGCACAAAATACATTAACTTGTACATACCAATAGTTGGCATAACTCTACCTTTTTAAATAATATTATTGTACAACTTTAGGAAGTACAAAATATTGCAGTCTATGATTGAACTCTATCACAATTCAAGCAAAAAATGCATGTTTTTTTACTGAGATCTCTATCTGTAAATTTCAATTAATTAGGAAAATGCATGGTATAGTTTGGTAATAGGCATGGTATGTTTGATAATTGTTGGTCATTGTATCATTTTGGATTTGGATTTTTAAAAAGATTTTGCTTCTCAGTCTTCAGGGATTTTAACATAGCTTTTACAACTTAGATCATTGTTTTGTTGGATCTGAACATGAGTTAGAAAGTTTATGGCAGTCAATAAATGTGGTAGGATTCATAGTCTTTGTACAATACATTTTGTTCTACACAACATTTTCCATATGTTTAAATGTATTTGTTATTTTATGGAATTTATTATGTTTAGCTGGATTTAGGAAAGGGTACAAATTAGTTTACAGTAATGGTTTGTCTCTCTTTTATTTGATCTCCCATTGTTGGGATCCCACAACTAGGTTGTTGCACTTTATTCTTCAGTAGATACACATATTATTGAATCTAAAAATCCAACTCTTGCAATTTAACAATTCTTCATAATGAAAACCAACTTTGGCATGAAATGTTTATAATAAACTAAACTGAAATGCAACCTAGGCAAGTTGAGCATGATTTTCCATAGGAAATTTATGTTAGTTTGTGTGTGACTTTTATGTTATATGAAAATATTCTTTAGTTTGAATTCCAACTATTGCACAGATGCTAATGTTTAGTATGAAATCCAACTTGAATCGGCTTTTACATACAAAATATATGCTTCTATGATATATTGTTCAGTCTGAAATCCAACTCTTGCACATAAAATACTCAGTCTAGCCACTTTATGTCAGAAAATCCAAAATTTGGGCCCATCGTCTACATTTGTATCATCTAACTTTTGATTGTTCACGTAGTTGTACCCAACTTCCCCTATATTTAACATGATTGATTGGATTTGAAATTATGTTACATTGATGTTGTGTTCTATTGCAAAAAATGTGCTACTATGATGTGCACCTAAGCTTTCATTAACACCTAGGTTGAACAATTTTTAATCGAAACACCCTACTATCATATTGTATTGCAACACTTGTGATAGTATGTCTTTCACAGACCCCAAGCTCCGTATTATATGGTCGAGGGAGTCTGACGAGGCTCTAATTTCAACATTGAGGAGGCAATATGACATAGGTAGGAGTATAGACAGGAAATTTACTGGGAGGTTTGGAGGAAGATACTCCGTGATTGGAAGAATAGGATGGCGAACCTAAATTGTACATTGGACCAAGTGAAAACTCAGTGGAAGAACCTGAAAAAGGAATTTGCAAAGTTGAAGTGTGTGATCAATAAGAGTGATGTTGGATGGGATGAGACCAGGAACAAGCCCATACTGCTATACACCCCAGAGTGGAAGGTGACACTTTTGGTATGTAGAATAACACACTGACATAACATTCATGTTTTGCAATTAAATTTATCCTCCTAATTGAAATTATTTGACAATAGGGAAACAAGGAACTAGCAAGTATGATTAACCAACCCTTATACCATTACCTTAATGGGGGAAGGAACATTGCTAGAGGCCATTATGCAATGTCTTCAGCAGACAGACAACTGCCATCAGACGTCACCTCTGAGGATGATGTTGTTGTCAGCTTGGATGCTTCTGATACTCCTGTTAATATAGATAGCACCAGTGTTGCACCAGACACAACCTTTTTTGGAACTCAGAGTGAGGGAGACACCATCATAATGGATAACCAAGGTGTTGGTACAAGGACTTCTACCCACGGGCATAGGAAGTGAACATCAATGGCACGTGAGCGATGTTTTCTATCCAGCGATGTGGTATCTGAATTCACAAAGGTGTATGTAAAGGTGCATGAGGGACCAGTGCAGCCATCTGAGCCATTGAAAAGGAATAGTTTGCAACGATTTCACAACATTTCCATGAGACTTTCCCAGATGCCCCTACCTGTGTTTTTACTACTCTTATTAATTCCATGAAGGAGTCAACCAACCACAGTATCTACCTTAGCCTCTGACATACCCCACACAAAGTTATGATCTAGTTGCAAGACCCTTGCAAAAGGTCCCGTGTTGCTAATGCAACACTACCACCTTCCATCACCCCCTATTTTGGGCCGTCTCCACAAGGATTTCCTACACCCCCTTGACCTTTTAGCAACACATCAAGTATGCCATCCATGTGTCATACTGCCAATGATGATGTTAGTACAAGCAGGACTAGAAGAGGTGACACACCATAGTTAGACTCAACACCATCAATTAGCTATTTCTTGAATTATTTGATAAGTATGAGAACATTAACTACATTTGGTTATTGTTGTGCTTATTGTTGTAATATTTAATTCTGTAGCGAACATGTTAATTTGATATTCATAAATAATTTAGTTGTAGTTTTGTTCATGCACACCATGAGTTGTTATCTTATTCTTGTTATAGAAATCACATCTTAGTTTTGTCTTCCTTATAATTGTAGGCAACATGTCTGGTACTAACCAATACGTATACCAGACCTAGTTACAAAATTTTAGATATCGTGTCTGGGCTAGAAAATTGTATTACTAAAGAAATAGATGACTCAATAGCGACCGCCATCCTGGATGACAATGACATAATACATCCATTGTGGCGTCCAACTTATAAAACCAGATTAACTAATGCAGAAGTGATCAAGATTACAGTGGATTACTAAAAATCACTAAAAATTAAAACCATTTACATAGAGATCCATTCACAGGAAAACTCTTTCATTCAGAACCAAAGTATTATATTTACATACTGGTTCACATTGTACATTCCATGTACCATCTCTTTCTCGAGACATTTATATACATCACTTTGCTTTGATAAAAGCACAAGTAAAAAAATCCTCGAGGCTTAAAGCCAAAATCTCAGATCTATTATAAAAACATCATCACTGACTCCTAGGACCTGAGAGTACAGAGACGACACATAGGACTTTATGTATAAAGCCTGACAACTAGTATCCTCACCTGGGATATTACTGTTGTCCTTGTTGTTGTTGCTGCTGCTCTTCCTCTGCTACAAAGATTCTTCCTCTTTGTCCGCGTCTACCTAAAAATGTTGGATTCCATGAGGGTGAGACAATTATAAAAATTGCCCCAGCGGGAGATATAACTCTCTACCGAAAACATTATTATTGCAGTTTAATAGAAATAAACTAAGAAGTAGAATCATAATAATCAACAACAGGTAATTCACTTATTTAAAGCAGATTAGAGCAACATTCCCACTTAAGCTTATTAGTTGTAACTTGATAAAACAACATGTCTAACATTCAATAAAGAATTATAGGGCACATATAACATTTATCCATCTAGGATATGTTAAGCAAGATAATCTTCAACCAGTGATTCTCGTATTTCAGTCTTATGCAAATACACTACACGATTGATTACATTTTACAAACATACTTAAGCTCTGAGGAGATGAGGTATAACGCTCATACTCCAACTGACCATTGCTATATTGAAATCGGTACCATACATAGGTCAGTGGAAGAGTCAGATTCCCATGACCTCCCACATCCCGGTCAGTACGGGACCACAAGCAGGACTATGTCAACTGCTCAAAATAGCTTTCCAAGGTATACTGAAAACTTCGCTATAGAGTTACAGCGTCAACTGCACTCTCATCGGCAATCGATACATTTAATGTTTATCTCCATTGACCCGACATTGAATATCATTGGGAGATAGTGATACATCCATCCCAACCATCGGGAGATTTGTGATACATCCATCCCAACACATGAAGGATTGATAGGTTTAATGTTTACCTTCCATCAATCTCTTCACCAGGACGTAAGGATATTTTCGCCCATTTACCCCCACATATTCAAAATATGTGAATTCCAAGAAATCCATAGGAAAACCTGTTTCACCATCACCAACTACTGACGATGATGGATCTATGGTCAGAGTACTACATGAATAGATTTCACTTGATTAATTAAGTACATTTTCATATTCTTTTAGCATCATCCACGTTCTCAAACATAACTTATGATGACAATGCTATAAAGAGACATGTACTATTTTTATCAATTACTTATCAGTCTTTAAAAGACATTGGGAACTCAGTCCCTCATTTCAATACTGGGAATTCTCATCCCTACACAATCTCATTACCACAATCATATGGTTCTGGGAATTCAAACCCTTAGCTCATCATTGAGCATTGTTACCACTTTTCCAGGTAACTATCACCTTCAGGTCATATTACCAAGGTAAACATGATACTTGCTATTACAAGAATCACTCATGGTACATGAGGCCCATTAACTCTCTTGTTAGCTCTTACCAGACAACAAGGTATATTTGGCACACAAGGCCCAATTAACAATAGTGAATTAAACATCATAGCTCATACCTGGCCATGACCACCATTTCAGAATACCTGCATGGTTAGCGTAGATGATAATAGTAACTTCATTTACATATCAGTACCTTACAGAACAAATATGGATTCACTATTCAAGGGTAACACCACTATTCCCTTACTAGGGTTAGGTTTTCCCATTTCATGTCATTTGGGAACATTCATCCCATTACCCAGATCAAGGTTATGGTTTATCACCATATTGCCCAAGATTAAGGTTTCATAAAAAATTACATAGTATCACCCTGGATTTGAATTCCACATCACATCAAGCATCAGGGTTTCTCATAAAATCACCCTTAGTTAGGGTTTCACATAAATTTCACCCCAGAATAGGGTTTACATTCAATAACCCATAATTAGGGTTTACTGTTCATCCCAATTAGGGTTTCATGTTCCATTACCCATAATTAGGGTTTACTATTCATCCCAAGTAGGGTTTCATGTTCCATTACCCATAATTAGGGTTTACTATTCATCCCAATTAGGGTTTCATGTTCCATTACCCATAATTAGGATTTACTATTCATCCCAATTAGGGTTTCATGTTCCATTACCCATAATTAGGGTTTACTATACATCCCAATTAGGATTTTGCATCACATTACCCTAAATTAGGTTTACACATAACATCACCCTGGATTAGGGCTACATCCTTACCCTGGATTAGGGTTTCACTTAGAATTGCCCTAAATTAGGGTTAGGATTCAATAACTTTGCCAATTAGGGTTTATGCTCATGATTAGGATTTCATGATCTCTATGCTAAGGATCATACCCTTAATCACCACATGAATCATACTCATGTATGAATTCCATTCTATCATTCTCTCAACTTGATTAGGTTATATCAACCCTTCAATCAAGTACATATAGCTATGATTGACATAGTGTACTAAGTTAATGTTCTTATAAGCAATTAGGGTTTATCCCTTTAATGGTACTAATTATTTAGGTACTTTAGGGATTCAACCTTTGTACCTTCATTTATTACCATCACTATCAATCATTGGATCATTGGAACAATCATCACCTTCAATTTCTAAATGATTGAATCACAATTGACCTTCATTCGGTTTTGAGGTTTCATCACCAAACAGTTTCGAAACCGTTTGACCCCAAATGGTTTTGAAACCGTTTGACCCCAAACGGTTTCATGTCCGTTTGGACTCAAACGGTCTCAAGACCGATTGGGCCAAATTAGTCTCAAAACCGCAAGGGTTCTTTAGATAAACTCATCAATCAATTGAACATGCTTTGCTACATTGAAACCTTCAATCGATTGAATTGTTGGAGTTCAACAATTATTGGCCCTTGGATTTTCAATCCTTCAATCACCACCTTTGACCATCCATGCGGTCTTGAGGAGCTTTATCTCATGCGGTCTTCAGGTGCTTGACCTCATTCGGTTTTGAAACCGAATCACTTCAATTGACCTTGAAAACGATTCCAATCATTCAGTTTTGAAGTGATTTATCCAATCACTCTTGGGTATAATTACCCATTCGGTTTAGTGTATCTAACTCATTTTGTTTTGAATGGAATTACCCATTCGGTCTTGCACTTACTTGTCCATTCAGTTTTGAAACCGAATCACCCATTCGGTTTTGAAACCGAATCTACTCATTCAGTTTTGAAATCGAATTGGTTCATGCGGTTTTGCAAACCTTTTGCTCTTGTTCTTGATTGAGGTGTATGCTTGTGATGATGTCATCATCATCAACCTGAAAACTCACAAAACCTACTGCCATCTTCATGGTAATTGCATCAACTAATCAAAGGTATTTGCAAGAAAAACAATTGAATCAATTGAATTGAGTAATTGAGTTCAATAACAATAGTTAAGGGTTCAAGTTATATAACCCACCTTCAATAAGATTCAAAGCTTGGAGCTTCACATCAACAATGGTGGAAGAGGCTTTTGCAACTCCCCCAAGGCTCGTCCTCAAGTTTTGGAGTGAAAGGATTGGCTAGGGTTGAAGATGGAGTGAAAAAAAGAAGAAATTATGCATTGATTTATGATTTCCACCATGAAATCAAGATGAAAGAAGGTCAAGAAGCTTACCAACAGGTTGGGGGTCGTCCTCCTGGTCCTCCAAAGCTTCCTTGGTCATTTTTGCAAGAAAAGGGTGGAAGTGAATTCGAAATTCTCCTTTTACTCTATGGATAAATGAGCTTATATGCAATTTTTATTAAAAATTCAATTAGGAGAGAGAAAGTAGGAATTATCTCCCCCAAATTCTTGCCACCTGCCCCCTTCCTTTCCTTAGGGACGAGGCTATCCTATTTACCTCTTATTTCTCTCAAATATCCATGTTTTAAAGAAAAGCAAACTAAGCACCTTAATCCATTTAATAGTAATATCCATAAGCAAGTGGATATTTCTTTTTCTTACAATAAGGTGAGTGGAGTTTTCACCTCCTTAGGATATTTTCGTGCCTTTGCAAGGCATAAGAATGTTCATACTTGAGAACATTCAACTATCTCGTTTTTGGTTGAAGGCCCTTCAATTATTTTATTTATTTTTGCATTAATTTGAATTAAGGTTTCCATTATGCTTAAATCTTGATTATTTTAATATCAAGATTCTCTCTCCTTCAAAGAGATACAATTGAGACGCCCCTCTCATTTTCTTTGCTCCACATGATCCCAAGAAATAGTAGGGACCATTTTGAAGTGGTAATTTGCATATTGAACCCTAGCTTTTGATTAAATTGCACATTACACCAAAACTAGGTTTTAATGCACAAACATTACTTTATTAGCTCTTTCTTGGTATTCAGGCTATCACAAGCCATAACTCTACATCATATTCACTCTCATGATGCTTCAACACATGATGAACATATTATCATGCACAATTTGCAATTAAACCCCTCAAGTTGGGTATTTTTCACTTTAGTCCAAAATAAGCAAAATATTGATTTCAACAATATTCAAAAAGGACTAAAATTGCAATATAAGTTCCTCTTAAGCCTTAATTATTTTTCAAAAGATAAGAGCAAGAATATAATCACTTTTTTTAAAACAAAACACCTAGGGTTAAAACATAACCCAGGTCAGGGATGTTACAAGTTTATCCATCCCTTACAAGGATTTCGTCCCCGAAATCATCAACGAAAACATCAAGAGAAAAGAGAAGGGTACTTCCTCCTCATCCCTTCCTCTAGCTCCTACATAGCTTCTTCAATGCAATAGTGATGCCAGAGAACTTTTACAAGACAAATGTCTTTCTTTTTCAACTTCTTGATTCTTCTGTCAAGAATCAACACAGATCCTTCAACATAAGATATATCATCATTTAGTTCTACCTCCATAGGTTGTAGAACTAATTCGGTGTCAGGATGACACTTCCTCATCATAGAAATATGGAACACTGGGTGAAATCTATGCAGCTTAGGTGATAACTCCATCTTATAGGCTACCTTTCCCGTCCTCTCAATGATTGGATAAGGTCCCATAAATCTAGGAGCTAATTTTCCCTTCTTTCCAAATCTAAGGATACCTTTCCAAGGTGAGACCTTGAGATACACTCTGTCTCCAACTTGGAATTATAAGGGTCTAAGATGCTTATCAACATATGATTTCTGCCGATCCTGGGCAGCTTTCAACTATTGTTGTATAACTTTAATCTTCTCAGTTGTTTGATGCACAAGTTCCGGGCCCAAAAGTTGGTACTCTCCTATTTCATACCAACATAAGGGATATCTACAACGTATACCATACAAAGCTTCATATGGTGTCATATGAATATTGTGTTGATAGCTATTATTATAAGCAAATTCTATCAAGCTCAGATGTAGATCCCAACTTCCTACAAACTGAAGGACACATGCCCTAAGCAAGTCCTCCAAAGTTTGTATAGTCCTCTCAGACTGTCCGTCTGTCTATGGGTGAAAGGTTGTACTAAACCTTAACTGCATACCCAAAGCTTTATGCAGTCGTTCCCAAAAGAGACTCGTAAACTGGGGACCTCTATCAGAAATGATAGTAGCTGGAACCCCGTGCAAACACACTATCTCATCTATGTATATATGTGCAAGCTTCTCAGCATTGTAGGTTGTTTTGACAAGAAGAAAATGTGTTGTCTTAGTCAACCTATCAACTATCACCCAAATGGAATCATGACTTTTGGTTGTTCTAGGCAAACCAACCACAAAGTCCATGGTTACATGATCCCATTTCCACTGCGGTATAGGAAGAGGTTGCATTATTCCTACGGGCTTCTGATGTTCAGCTTTAACCTACTGACACACCGGACATTGCATAATAAACTCAGCAACATCTTTCTTCAATCCAGGCCACCAATACATATCTTTTAAGTTATGATACATTTTGGTGCTCCCTGGATGCATAGCATACATCGAAGAATGAGCTTCTTCCAGAACTAACTTCCTTAAGTCATCGGCATCGGGTACTATCATCCTACCACGATAACAGACTACCTGATCATCTGAATCATGGAAACCATCCCGTTTATCACTACCATACTATGATCTAATATGTTGAATCACAATATCAGTCTGTTGTGCTTCTTTAATCTGCTATCTCAGAGTTGGTTTTATGTGCATCTCAGCTAACAACCCGACTAACGAATGATACTTTTAGCTGTACATTGTTTTGCCTCAAGGAGATAAACATATCCCTCTTAGAGCACACTAAGGAATTCAACTGTGCTTTGTTTAAGGTTTTTGTTGCTGATTTTCTACTTAAAGCATCAACAACCACATTGGCTTTCCCTGGATGATAATCAATTGTACAATCGTAGTCCTTGATTAACTCCATCCAGTGGCATTGCCTCATGTTCAGCTCATGCTTTGAGAAGATATACTTTAGGTTCTTATGTTTTGTGAAAATCTGGAATGTTTCTCCATAGAGATAATGTCTCCAGATCTTCAAGGCATGGACCACAATAGCTAGCTCTAGATCGTGTGTTGGATAATTCTCCTCGTGTTTCTTAAGTTGTCGAGAAGCAAAAGAAATCACTTGCTTATCCTGCATCAACACACATCCTAATCCATTCTTAGATGCATCACAAAAGACTATATACCCCTTCCCTTACTCAGGTAGCACTAACACAGGTGCACTAGTTAGCCTTTCCTTCAGCAACTGGAAAGATTGTTGACACTTATCATTCTAGACAAAAGGAACCTCCTTCCTGGTCAACTTGGTTAGGGGTAAAGCTATTGAACTGAAGTTCTTAATGAACCTCCTGTAATAGCCTGCCAGTCCTAGGAAACTACGTATCTCCATCGGTATCTTAGGTTGTTCCCATTGCAGGACCAATTCTACTTTCTTAGGATCAACACGAATACCTGAAGCAGATATTACGTGTCCAAGAAAAGAAACTGCTGGTAGCCAGAACTCACATTTGCTAAACTTAGCATACAACTTATGCTTTCTTAGCAAATTCAAAGCTTGACAAAGATGATGCTCGTGTTGTTGAGCATCTCTACTATATATCAGGATGTCATCTATAAAGATGACTACACATAGATCAAGAAAAGGTCAAAAGATTCTATTCATGAGTTCCATAAATGCAGTTGGTGCATTAGTTAGTCCAAATGACATAACTATGAACTCATAGTGACCATACATTGTCCTAAAGGCCGACTTAGGTATGTCACTCTCCTTAATACGCAAATGATGGTATCCTGACCTTAGATCTATCTTAGAAAAGATAGTTGCACAACGCAAATGATCAAACAAGTCATCAATCCTTGGTGGAGGATACTTGTTCTTTATAGTTACTTTATTTAATTGCTTGTAATCAATGCATAACCGCATCGATCCATCCTTCTTTTTAACAAAGAGGACCGTAGCACCCCATGGTGAAGTACTTGGTCAGATAAAACCCTTCTCAAGAAACTCCTACAGTTGTTTCTTGAGCTCTGCCATTTCAGCAGGTGCCATTCTATATGGAGTTTGTGTTATAGGTTGCGTTCCCAAAATCAGATTAATTTCAAAATCAATCTCTCGGGGCAGTGGAACACCTGGAAGTTCTTCAGGAAATACATCTTCATATTCCCTAACTATTGGAACTTCAAAAAGATGAGGGCTCTCCATTGTGGTATCAATCACATGGGTTAAGAATGCAAAGCATCCTTGTCTCATCAACTCCTCAGCTACCATAGCTGACATAAGACATGTTGGAAGAATCTTTCTATCTCCCTGAAAGATCCATGTGTCACCATTATCTATGAACACAGCCTGCTTGGAACCACAATCTAAGAAAACTTTATACTTTTCTAAGGTGTCCATCCCAAGAATTATATCAAACTCATGCATTTCAAGTGGTATGAGATCCACCTGAATGCGGTGATCATAAAAAGAAAGATTATAGGGAGAACATACCTCCCGCAACACTGAAGATCCCAACAAAGGGGTTTCTAGCAACAAACTATCTGCTCTATGACTGATAATCATGTTGCAGTCATGAATCACTTCTCGAGTGATAAAAGAGTGTGTAGCACCCAGATCAATTAACACAGATACTAAGCAAGATGAAGACATATCAGAATAAAATAATTCCATCTGACCTGTCACAACCCGAGGGTTGATCACTACTTTAGGCTGATTCATTGCATAGAATCTAGTCGTTGGTTGTTGTTGACCCTGTGCTCAATTGTTGGATGTTGACGATCCAGCTTGGTATGCTTGTCCACGTCCTCTAGCACCACTGCCAGACTGCTACCTCTGAGAGCCTTATTGACTCTGCCTCGGTTGCTGGGTCACATTCCTGACTTTTTCAGGACAGTCCCTCAGCACATGGCCTTCTCTCCCACATCTATAATAGGTTACATTTCCCCTATGTGGTCTGGGTGGTCCTATTACTGACATTGAGGCTAAGCTGTGAGCTCCCTTCGGTGGTAAACTACGGCCTCTACCCTTACTTGACGTCCATTGTGTCTGGGTATTGAACCTTGGTGGTGGTGTAGGCACAAAATACCTTGGTTTCTTAAAACTTCCAGAACTCTGTCCTTGGAACTGTGGGTGCTCTTTCTTACCCTTGGTCTGTTGCTTCTCAATCACATACCTTTCTATTCGTCTTACAGACTCAACAAAAGTGGCAAACCTCTCCCGGTTCTCCAGAGCAGACACCGGAGTGGTCAATTCAACATTTAATCCTTTCTCAAATTGCCGAATTCTCTCCTCATCTGTAGATGCCATATGCGGACAAAACCGCAAAAGTTCCATGAACCTAGCTTCGTATTCGCTAATGTTCATTTGTCCTTGCCTCAACCTCTCAAATTGAGAGATTTTCTCATCTAGATATGTCTTGGGAAAGTATCTAGCAACGAATTCACACCGGAATTCATCCCATCCGATCACAACACCAGGTCTTTTGCCTTCCTCAATGGTCCACCAGTGGCCACACTCCCTTTTAGGAGATATACAACATGCCTCACCTTCTCATCATTAGGAATCATGAGGATTCTGAAGGCTTTCTCTAGTTCAGTCAACCATAGGTCAGCATCTGTTGGGTCGGCTATACCAGCATACTCTATGGCTCCTAACCTCCTAAGCCGTTCAAAAGTCTTGCCAGCTCCATGTCTTTCATCATGGGCTGGTGCCCTAGGTGCAGGTAATGGCATCCTATCCATCATATGGGTCATAGCTGCTATAAACTGTCCAAACATATTTTGGAAAGCTGGATTCCCCATATCAGCTTGGTTGAACTGGGGTTGATCAAGTACATGCTCCTCCCTATCTTGATCTCTTGCACCTCCTCCTGGTGCAGCAACGCTGCTCTCAGCAGCATGTTCATCGTGTGATCCAGACATCTTTAGTTCTTCTTCTCCTCCTATATGAGCAGAAGATACTATCAGACAGACTGGAAGATACTAGAACAGACTCAACAACCTTAATCCTATGTCTCTGTAGACTCAGCGAACCTAGAGCTCTGATACCACTAAACTGTGGCGTCCAACTTATAAAACCAGATTAACTAATGCTGAAGTGATCAAGATTACAACGAATTACTGAAAATCACTAAAAATTAAAATCATTTACACAGAGATCCATTCACAGGAAAACTATTTCATTCAGAACCAAAGTATTATATTTACATACGGGTTCATGTACCTTCTCTTTCTCGAGACATTTATATACATCACTTTTCTTTGATAAAAGTACAAGTAACAAAATCCTCAAGGCTTAAAGCCAAAATCTCAGATCTATTATAAAAACACCATCACAGACTCCTAGGACCTGAGAGTACAGAGACGACACATAGGACTTTATGTACAAAGCCTGACAACCAGTATCCTCACCTGGGATATTACTGTTGTCCTTGTTATTGTTGCTGCTGCTCTTCCCCTGCTATAGAGATTCTTCTTCTTTGTCTACGTCTATCTAAAAATGTTGGATTCCACGGGGGTGAGACAATTACAAAAATTGACTCAGCGGGAGATATAACTCTCCGCCAAAAACATTATTATTGCAGTTTAATAGAAATAAACTAAGCAGTGGAATCATAATAATCAACAACAGGTAATTCACCTATTTAAAGAAGATTAGAGCAACATTCCCACTTAAGCTTATTAACTGTAACTTGATAAAACATCATGTCTAACATTCAATAAAGAATTATAGGACACGTATAACATTTATCCATCTAGGATATGTTAAGCAAGATAATAATCAACTAGTGATTCTCGTATTTCAGTCTTATGCAAATATGCTACACAGCTGATTACATTTTACAAACATACTTAAGCTCTGAGGAGATGAGGTATACCGCTCATACTCCAACTGACCACTGCTATATCGAAATCGGTACCATACATAGGTCAATGGAAGAGTCAGATTCCCATGACCTCCCACATCCCGGTCAGTACGGGACCATAAGCAGGACTATGTCAACTGCTCAAAATAGCTTTCTAGGGTATACTGGCAACTTCACTATAGAGTTACAACGTCAACTACACTCTCATCGGCAATCGAGAGATTTAATGTTTATCTCCATCGACCCAACATTGAATATCATTGGGAGATTAGTGATACATCCATCCCAACCATCGAGAGATTTGTGATACATCCATCCCGACACATGGAGGATTGAGAGGTTTAATGTTTACCTTCCATCAATCTCTTCACCAGGACGCAAGGATATTTTCACCCATTTACCCCCACATATTCAAAATATGCGAATTCCAGGAAATCCATAGGAAAACCTATTTCACCATCACCAACTACTGACGATGATGGATATATGGTCATAGCATATATAAATTTCACTTGATTAATTAAGTACATTTTCATATTCTTTTAACATCAGCCATGTTCTCAAACATAACTTATGATGACAATGCTATAAAGAGACATGTACTATTTTTATCAATTACTTATCAGTCTTTAAAAGACATTGGGAACTCAGTCCCTCATTTCAATACTGGGAATTCTCATCCCTACACAATCTCATTACCACAATCATATGGTTCTGGGTATTCAAACCCTTAGCTCATCATTGAGCATTGTTACCACTTTTCCAGGTAACTATCACCTTCAGGTCATCTGACCAAGGTAAACATGGTACTTGCTATTACAAGCACACTCATGGTACTTGAGGCCCATTAACTCTCTTGTTACCTCTTACCAGGCAGTAAGGTATATTATGGCACACAAGGCCCAATAAACAATAGTGAATTAAACATCATAGCTCATACCTGGCCATGACCACCATTTCAGAATACCTGCATGGTTAGTGTAGATGATAATAGTAACTTCATTTACATATCAGTACCTTACAGAACAAATATGGATTCACTATTCAAGGGTAACACCACTATTCCCTTACTAGGGTTAGGGTTTCCCATTTCATGTCATTTGGGAACATTCATCCCATTACCCAGATCAAGGTTATGGTTTATCACCATATTGCCCAAGATTAGGGTTTCATAAAACATTACATAGTATCACCCTGGATTTGAGTTCCACATCACATCAAACATCAGGGTTTCTCATAAAATCACCCATAGTTAGGGTTTCACATAAATTTCACCCTAGAATAGGGTTTACATTTAATAACCCACAATTAGGGTTTACTATTCATCCCAATTAGGGTTTCATGTTCCATTACCCATAATTAGGGTTTACTATTCATCCCAATTAGGGTTTCATGTTCCATTACCCATAATTAGGGTTTACTATTCATCCCAATTAGAGTTTCATGTTCCATTACCCATAATTAGGGTTTAATATTCATCCCAATTAGGATTTTGCATCACATTACCCTAAATTAGGTTTACACATATCATCACCCTGGATTAGGGCTACATCCTTACCATGGATTAGGGTTTCACTTAGAATTGCCCTAAATTAGGGTTAGGATTCAATAACCTTGTCAATTAGGGTTTATTCTCATGATTAGGGTTTCATTATCTCTATGCTAAGGATCATACCCTTAATCACCACATGAATCATACTCATGTATGAATTCCATTCTATCATTCTCTCAACTTGATTAGGTTATATCAACCCTTCAATCAAGTACATACAACTATGATTGACATAGTGTACTAAGTTACTGTTCTTATAAGCGATTAGGGTTTATCCCTTTAATGGTACTAATCATTTAGGTACTTTAGGGATTCAACCTTTGTACCTTCATTGATTACCATCACTATCAATCATTGTATCATTGGAACAATCATCACCTTCAATTTCCAAATGATTGAAACACAATTGACCTTCATTCGGTTTTGAGGTTTCATCACCAAACGGGTTTGAAACCGTTTGACCCCAAATGGTTTCAAGACTATTTGGACTCAAATGGTCTCAAGACCGTTTGGGCCAAATTAGTCTCAAAACCGCAAGGGTTCTTTAGATTAACTCATCAATCACTTGAACATGCTTTGCTACATTGAAACCTTCAATCGATTGAATTGTTGGAGTTCAACAATTATTGGCCCTTGGATTTTCAATCCTTCAATCACCACCTTTGACCATCCATGTGGTCTTGAGGTGCTTGATCTCATGCGGTCTTGAGGTGCTTGACCTCATTCGGTTTTGAAACCGAATCACTTCAATTGACATTGAAAACGATTCCAATCATTCAGTTTTGAAGTGATTTATCCAATCACTGTTGGGTATATTATCCATTCGGTTTTGTGTATCTAACCCATTAGGTTTTGAATGGAATTACCCATTCGGTCTTGCACTTACTTGGCCATTCAGTTTTGAAACCGAATCACCCATTTGGTTTTGAAACTGAATCTACTCATTCGGTGTTGAAACCGAATTGGTTCATGCAGTTTTGCAAATCGTTTTCTCATGTTCTTGATTGAGGTTTATGCTTGTGATGATGTCATCATCATCAACCTGAAAACCCATGAAACCTACTGCCATCTTCATGGTAATTGCATCAACTAATCAAAGGTATTTGCAAGAAAAACAATTGAATCAATTGAATTGAGTAATTGAGTTCAATAACAATAGTTAAGGGTTCATGTTATATAACCCACCTTCAATTAAGCTTCAAAGCTTGGAGCTTCACGTCAACAATGGTGGAAGAGGATTTTCCAACTCCCCCAAGGCTCGTCCTCAAGTTTTGGAGTGAAAGGATTAGCTAGGGTTGAAGATGGAGTGAAGAAAAGAAGAAATTATGCATTGATTTATGATTTCCACCATGAAATCAAGATGAAAGAAGGTCAAGAAGCTTGCCAACAGGTTGGGGTTCATCCTCCTGGTCCTTCAAAGCTTCCTTGGTCGTTTTTCAAGCAAAGGGTGGAAGTGAATTCGAAATTCCCCTTTTACTCTATGGATAAATGAGCTTATATGCAATTTTTATTAAAATTCAATTAGGAGAGAGAAAGTAGGAATTATCTCCCCCAAATTCTTGCCACTTGCCCCCTTCCTTTCCTTAGGGACGAGGCTATCCTATTTGACTCTTATTCCTCTCAATTATCCATGTTTTAAAGAAAATCAAATTAAGCACCTTAATCCATTTAATAGTAATATCCATAAGCAAGTGGATATTTCTTTTTCTTATAATAAGGTGAGTGGAGTTTTCACCTCCTTAGGATATTTTTGTGCCTTTGTAAGGCATAAGGATGTTCATACTTGAGCACATTCAACCATCTCGTTTTTGGTTGAAGACCCTTCAATTATTTTATTTATTTTTGCATTAATTTGAATTAAGGTTTCCATTATGCTTAAATCTTGATTATTTTAATATCAAGATTCTCTCTCCTTAAAAGAGATACAATTGAGATGCCCCTCTCATTTTATTTACTCGAGATGATCCCAAGAAATAGTAGGGACCATTTTGAAGTGGTTATTTGCATATTGAACCCTAGGTTTTGGGTAAATTGCACATTACACCAAAACTAGGTTTTAATGCACAAACATTGCTTTATCAGCTCTTTCTTGGTATTTAGGCTATCACAAGCCATACCTCTGCATCATCTTCACTCTCATGATGCTTCAACACATGAGGAACATATTATCATGCACGATTTGAAATTAAACCCCTCAACTTGGGTAATTTTTACTTTAGTCCAAAATAAGCAAAACATTGATTTCAACAATATTCGAAAAGGACTAAAATTGCAATATAAGTTCCTCTTGAGCCTTAATTACTTTTCAAAAGATAAGAGCAAGCATATAATCACTTTTTTTTAAACAAAACACCTAGGGTTAAAACATAACCCAGGTCAGGGATGTTACATCCATTACCTAGATCAGTTAGTATTAGGAGTGGTCACCAAAAAGTTTTAGAAATCATACATGGACATGAGCAGAGGGCATATGACATGTACCGAATGCATTGACATATAGTTTTATCCCTCATGGACAATCTTGAGAGTCGCGGCTTATTACATAGTAGTATAGGTGTCTCATCAGTCGAGGTTGTATGCTACTTCCTTCGGATGGTTGACCATGTCCATACCAATCGTGTCTTAGCTGAGGACTACATTCACTTTGGTGACACCATAAGTAGAAAATTTAGTGAAGTATTGGACGGGGTGTGTGGCTTGTATCATGAATATATTGTGATACAAACCACAACCACAACATTGCACCATCGCATCTTGGAGAGCCCAAGGTTCTACCCTTACTTCAAGGTAATCATTTTTTCCAAAAAATGACGATTCTTAGTAACATTAGAATGTAGATTGAACAAGTCACTGTCTTATTTTAGGATGCCATTGGTGCAATTGATGGGACACACGTCCCAATTTTGGTTAGACACGATAAGCAGAACCGATATCAAAATAGAAAAGGGTTTATTTCTGATGCAACCCTATTTTAGGGCTTCATCTTGTGTCATTTTGTTCTTTAACCACATCTAAACATGGTATAAGGCAAGTTAAATTCCCCAATATACATATTATTGTCAAATGCACTTATGGACGTTCTTTTCATACTACTCAGGTACTTGGACCATGCTTTGGATGGATGAGAGAGAAGGAAGGAATTCTAGGAGTCCTCTGCTCATGTAGGGGTCCAAAGAAAACCCCAAAGCTCCCTCAACCTACCCCTAATGGCCAAGGGTTGACATTAAGAAAAGAAGTTCATTGACCATGAAGATTCAAGATGTTTTTTCTACTAAAGACCCCAACACGAATGTGGTGCCAAGGAACGGTCGTGCTGGCCAATGTAAAAGTTATAGAGAAAATCCCAAATTTGCAAGCTATAGAAACTCAACCGCCACAGCTGTGCTACCTAGCACGGTTGTGCCATGAAGCCCCCAAAATGGTTGTGTTGCCCAGCACGACCGTGCTAGCTGAAGTCATAACGGTTGTGCTGAAGCGAATGACTTCACCTCCAATTCACTCACTACGGTCATGCTACCCAGCATGGTCGTTCTAAGTAGCCTCCACCACGGTCGTTCTTCCCAACACGACCATGCTACCAGCCTCCATTTCACCACCTCAACCTATGATTTTCCACTTTCTTAGAACGACCATTCCACACCACCACGGTCATTCCTACCCCTACCCATGACGGTTGTGCTACCAACTAAATCCTAGTATTTTCTACACTGTTTTTCCAACAATGCCCCTACTTACCCTACTGCTTCCACCACCACCTATATATACATGGGTGGCAGCCACAACACTAGGTTAGCTGCCATTACTCCTCTGCACCCACTCTTGATCATTCATTGCACTCCCCTTGCATTTATGCTCTCCATCCACCATTTCTACCATATAAACCTAGTTTTCTAGGTTTAATACCATAATCCCCTTCATTTCCATGCCCATCATCCACCTTGGAGGAGGGAGGTCACCCTACAACATCTAGGAGGTGAAGGATAAGGATCTACTTCGAACTCTATGGAGTCTTATCCCCTTCTTCTCATTTCTTTTATCTTTTCTTTGAGCATGTTTAGCTAAGCCCCTAGTGATGGGCTGTTTGGGGTTAAAATGTGACTTTGATACCATGTTGGGAGAAAATAATTTGTAATGAACATAATTTCATTCTATGATGATTGTCTTTGCTTCTATCTCATTATCCATTATATTGCATGTGGTTTGTGCTTTTAACATAGACTGCTTGCTTTGTGATGCTTGATGACACTTAGCTTCTAGGGGAAACTGGAATGTATGTAACAATCTTAAGAATGGCTCCTAGGTCCAATTAGTGGATCCCTAGATAGCCCCCTTTGTTACTACATACATATCCCTTCTTCTAAAAGTGAGTGTGATATCTAAGTAGCTAGTGTAAGTGTGATTGGTGCAATTGCCTAGAGCTTCCTAAAGGCTAGATGGCAAGTAACATGAGGTGAAATACCCACATCTCTACTCCTATTCCTACCCTTGGCTCTCAATTGCCCTAATATCACTTACCCTAGAAATCTAGATGTTGTGTAATTTATATATCATCTTTTCACATGCTATCACATTCAAATTTGGTTCATTCTGATAAAATTCAGTCTCTTTTCATATTACTTTTGCCATCTTTTTGTTATTCTACATATTTCATAACTTGCATTACAGATTTGCCACAAAAAGAACTGAATTCGGAGTTAATTTTGTTGAAATAGCAGAATGCACGGCGTGCAGGACAGACGCACGGCGTGCACCTTTCCAAAGAAAAAGTTGGTTCGTTCAGCTAGAAGAACGCATGGCGTGCATGGAGAAAACGCACGGCGTGTGAGTTTCCAGAAGTGCACAGAAAGCCAAACGCACGATGTGCATACCGATGTACGGCGTGCACCTGGAACGTAAACAGCCAAAGAAAGTTCTGGAAAGTTGCATGGCATGTAGATCCTCAGCGCACGTCGTGCATAGTTCAGCTCGATGCAAACTGCACTGTAGGTGTACGGTGTGCACCCCAGATGCACGGCGTGCACCTGGCAGTTTTAGAAATATGAAAATTCAGAATTCGATTTTAAAACAAGGAGGGAAGGCAAGGGACGGTTACGTTCGGTCATTTGAGAAGTTTTTCTCATCCCATAGCTAGAGGAGAACAGAGGAGGGTGATTTTGGATAGATCTAAGGTGTTTTCTTGCATAAGGAGGACATTTCTCCTTCTCTTTTTCTCCATTGTCTTCTCCAAGGTGCAACCAAGCTTCCCCAACTTCGTGCAACTTCTTGGGAAAGGATCTAGTTCGTCTTGGAGAAGCTAAAGAAGGAGAATTTTGTCCTCAAGCCAGAATTCTTCCTTCTTATGGTTACATCTTTAGTTCTCTTTGTCTTTTCCCCTCTAAATCATGTTTAGAACTGAAATTTATGTAACAAATCTACAAGACATGGTTATGGACGAGTAATTCTTCTTTTCTTGGGCATGGGAGAGTAGCTCCCATGTCATAGCATGTATGGAACAAGTAATTTCGTACTAAATACTATGTTTCTTATTTCTTTACCATGAAAGTACCAGTTTACTCTTTTCTTGCATGTATTACTGGCCACTTTATGTGCATGTTTTCTGCCTTCTTGCTTGATCTAAGAAGATAAGTAGGAATGTATGGAGGTCCTCTTCTTGGCAACTCTTCCTTTTCTACAAGAGTAGAGAGGAATGAGTTGAGGAATAGTTTGTGATCAAAAGTGAATTTCATACACGAGAGTGTTGTTTTAAGTTGTGATCGTTGCATTTACATCGGGAGGTGAAATGCAATACAACCTTTCCTTGAAATAAGAACTTATGTATGTTTAAATTATTGTATTCCTTTGATTGCTATGATGTGTGAACAAAATCCTAATGTCCAAGATTCCCCATATTACTGAAATCAAACCTCTTTTAGTAGTTCTTGTTTGCTAGTTAAAATCTTTTTGTTTTCTACTATTAGATTTTGAATTCTCCGCATTTAGACAAACATTTTCCTCTCCTTAAAACCGATCTAGATTGTTGAAATTTAGTGTTGTTGCGCTCATTTAAATTATCTAATCTCCTTGTGTTCGACCTTGACTATACTACCTCGGTATACTTGCGGATATTGGTTAAGTTGGGTAAACTATCCTTTGTTTGGATTTAAACTGGTTAGCCTAAATAGCCAACAAGTTTTTGGTGCTATTTCTGGGGAGCTACGGTAATTTAATTGGAGTAATAAGTACTCATTAGTATTCGAGACTAAATCATCACTCATATTTTTCAAATTTCCATATACCTCTTAGTTGTGTTCTTAATTCCTCTTGTTAATTTTCAGGTCGTATGCGTCGCTCACAACGAGGTCTCCAAACATCCGCTTTGTTAGACCTTGAAATAGAGCGAACTCTTTCAAGTTTGAGAAGAGTAAGAAGAGTGGAACATCTGCTACTAGGAGGTACTCCACCGTCACCATCATCACCACCACCTTCTTCGCCTTCTGTGGTAGCTACACCAAGCAATCCAACCATGGAAGACGACCATCCTTTAAAAGATTTTGCAATGTCTATCGCCACAAACATCTGTGGGGTCATTGACTTGCCTGATGTAGAAGCAAATAACTTCTTAATTTCTCCTTCTATGATGCAAACGATACAACAGAATCATTTTGGGGGTACAGCCAATGAAGACCCAAATCTTCATGTTGCCGAGTTCGTAGAATATCTGAATACCTTCAAGATTAACGGAGTATCTGTTGATGGAATTAAACTCATGTTATTTCCCTTCACCTTAAGAGATAGAGCCAAGGCGTGGCTTTTTTCTCTCCCCAAGAAGTCAATTAAAATTTGGGACCATCTCCTTAATGCTTTCCTTGCAAAGTACTTTCCGCCAAGCAAGACAACACATTTGAGAAACCAGCTCACCAACTTCTCTCAGAGTGAAGGAGAAACTCTATATGATACATGGGAACAGTTCAAAGATCTTCAACGCCTTTTCCCACACCATGGTTTGACAAACTGGCTTCTACTTCAAACTTTCTATAATGGACTATTTTACAATACCCGGTTGACTTTAGATGTCGCAGCTGGTGGTGCATTAATGACTAAGTCTTATAGAGAGGCTTATGATATTATTGAAACCAGAAAACAAGGAGGAAAACACACTGTTGATGTCGTTGACCTTATTGCTGCCAAGCTAGATGTGCTTACACAGAAATTTGAAAAGATGACCACTTTGCCAATTCAGTCTGCTGAAGCAACATGTGAAGCTTGTGGTAATCCAGGACATACTTCTTCTTCATGTTTTGCCCCTAATGAAATGGAAGGAAACTTTGAACAGGTCAATGTTTTTGGGATGTAAGGGAATAAACAATACAATCCCTATTCCATTCAATACAATCCGGGATGGAGAGATCATCCAAATTTCTCCTACCGGAATACAAGAAACACTCAAAATTTCCAGCAAGGACAGCAGCAACTGCAACAACAAAAACATGCCAACCGTCAAGGAAATCTGCCGAGTTTCAATAACAGGGGTTATCAACAGCCACAACAACCCCAAGGTTCTTCTCTAGAAGCTATGATGGAAAATGCATATCTACACAAATGCAACAGAATGAGGAACTCTGGGGGAATGATAAGCTTTTAAAAGATGTTATTGCTCAACGTTCTGCAAAGGTGGATGGAATTTCCACTCACACCAAGATGTTAGAAAACCAAATAGCACAACAAGCTCTAAACCAACAAAGGACTCTACAATCTGGTTCTCTTCCAAGCCAACCGAAAGTGAACCCAAGGCAACAAGTTCATGCAATTATCCTAAGAAGTGGAGCTGAGATTGAAAGACCTTGTCCATCCAAGGAGAAGAACATGAAGGTAACTGATGAAGAGGAGTCTAACACTCCAAATTGCAGCAAGGAGTAAGGTAAAGCTGAAGCACCACCTTCCTTTAAAGCCACTGCACCTTTTCCTCAAAGGTTAGCCAATAAGAAGGAAGACCATAAATTCAGGAAGTTTATGGACATAATCAACAAATTGCATGTAAATCTTCCTTTTGCTGAAGTTATTTATGAGATGCCTTCTTATGCTAAATTCCTTAAAGATATTTTGACTAAAAGAAGAAAAGTTGATCAAGTAGAAATAGTAATGCTTTCATAATGAGTGAGTTCTATTATTCAAAATTGTCTCCCTCAAAAGCTTGACGATTTGGGAGCGTTTACACTGCCATGCAAGATAAATGATACCACTTTTGATAAAGGTCTAGTAGATCTCAGTGCCAGTATTAGTCTCATTCCATTTACCTTATGGCAAGAACTAGATCTTGGGGATTTGAAGCCCACAAGGATGGCTATTGAATTAGTTGATCATTCTATTAAATGCCCAAAAGGTATAGTAGAAGATGTACTTGTACAAATCGGGAAATTTTATATACCCTGTGATTTTGTTGTTCTTGACATGGAGAAAGTTCCTTCCAATCCCGTTCTTTTTGGAAGGCCATTCTTGAGGACTGTCAGATGTCTCGTTGATGTTTGGGAAGGAAAGCTCACTCTACGTGTTGGGGAAGAGGCTATGGAATTTTCTATTTATGAAGCCATGAAAGCACTCGCACGTATTGAAGAAACATGTTTGCTAGATGTTATTGATCTTATTGAGAATGATAATGAAGATGATGCTGATTTGATGATTAATCTTTATGATAATGATGTAACTGAACTCAACAATTCTGAAATTTCTGGAGCACTATCTATTTCTAAAGTAGCAGCTATCAATGAAGATGCTCCACTTGTTGAAGATAAGGTTGATGAAAGTATAGCGGGCAAAAAGGTAGAACTAAAAGCCCTTCCACCCGAGTTAAGGTATGCATTTCTTGACCCAAACTCTACATCTTCTGTTATAATAAATAATGAATTAACCAATGACCAAGAAAGTAAAATTTTGGCCGAATTGCGTTTGTATAAAGACGGCATTGGTTATTCCGTTGAAGATTTAAAAGGCATTCATCCTTCAATTTGTATGCATAGAATAAATATGGAAGATGATGCCAAACCAACAGTCGAACCACCTAGATGCCTAAATAAAAATATGCTTGAAGTGGTAAAGAAAGAAATTTTCAAATTAATTGATGATGGAATCATTTATCCCATAAGTGATAGCCCCTAGGTTAGTGCCATTCACGTGGTACCTAAAAAAGGGGGTGCAACTGTCATTAAAGGAGACAATGACAAGTTAATACAAACACGCATGGTTATAGGATGGTGTATGTGTATTGACTACCGACGTTTGAATAAGGCAACCCACAAAGATCATTTTCTGTTGCCTTTCATTGATTTGATGCTTGAATATCTTGCCAAGCACTCTTATTTTTGTTACTTGGATGGGTATTCCGGATTTTTTTAGATTCCTATCTATCCTCCCGACCAAGAGAAAACCACATTCACTTGTACTTATGGAACATATACTTTTCGCCGTATGCCGTTTGGTCTTTGCAACACTCCCACTACTTTTCAGCGGTGCATGATGGCCATATTCTCTGATTTTATTGAAAATATAATGGAGATTTTTATGGATGATTTTAGCATGTACGGTGACTCTTTTGATCTATGTTTATTGAACCTATCTCTAGTCTTAGCCCGTTGTAAAAAGGTTAACCTAGTACTAAACTGGGAGAAATGCCATTTCATGGTACAATCCGGTGTAGTGCTAGGACATGTTGTATCTCTAACAAGGGTATTGAAGTGGACAGGGCAAAGGTTAAAGTAATTGAGAAGATGTCTACTCCATCTTTAGTTAAAGACATCCGCAGTTTTTTAGGACATGCAGGTTTTTATAGAATATTTATTAAAGATTTCTCAAAAATTACAAAGTCGTTGTGTTCCCTACTTGCAAAGGATGCAGAATTTGTGTTTGATGATGATTGCCATGCAGCCTTTTCCAAGCTCAAAGAGGCCCTCATTTCAGCCCCAATTATTCAACCTCCAAACTGGGATTCTCCTTTCGAGCTAATGTGCGATGCAAGCGATTATGCAGTGGGAGCTATTTTAGGACAGCGGAGAGACAAGAGACTCCATGCCATCTATTATGCTAGTAAAACTCTCGATGAAGCACAAATCAACTATACAACCACGGAGAAAGAAATGCTTGCAATTGTACATGTATTTGATAAGTTCCGACTGTATTTGGTAGGATCAAGGGTAATTGTATATATTGATCATGCTGCCATAAAGTATTTTATGAATAAAAAAGATCCCAAACCACGCCTTATTCGCTAGATACTACTTCTGCAAGAGTTTGATCTTGAAATCCGAGATAAGAAAGGTACAGAAAATAGTGTTGCCGATCACCTTTGTAGACTGACCACAATGGCTGGAGACCTATTGCCAATTGAGGATCATTTGCCTATTGAAAAGCTCTATGCACTGTCATCTACTCAAGCACCATGGTTTGCAGACATCGCTAATTTTCTTGCTACTGGACAACTGCCACCGGACTTGACATATCAACAAAAGAAGAAATTCTTTCATGATGTAAAATTATATTACTGGGATGACCCATTTCTATTCAAGCATGGAAGTGATGGGCTAATCCGGAGGTGTGTTGTTGAGGAGGAGGTCCCAAACATCATTGCTGAATGCCATGCCTCTCCTTATGGAGGACATTTCGGAGGAGAAAAGACTGCTGCCAAAATACTTCAAGCTGGTTTCTATTGGCCCACATTATTCAAAGATGTCAATCTATTTGTCAAATCTTGTGATAGATGCCAAAGGACAGGAGGCATATCACGCCACTATGACATGCCACTCAACTCTATCTTAGAGTTTGAGGTTTTCAATGTATGGGGAGTGGACTACATGGGACCATTCCCATCTTCCTGTGGGTATCAATACATTCTTGTTGCTTGTGAATATGTGTCTAAATGGGTTGAAGCCATTCCAACCCAAGCACCGGATGCCAAATCTATAATTAAGCTTTTTTAAAAGATTATTTTCCCTAGGTTTGGAGTTCCACGTGTTATAATTTCTGATGGAGGCACACACTTTGCTAAAAAACAATTCAACAATCTTCTCTCCAAGTATGGTGTGACTCATAAGATCTCTACGCCGTATCACCCTCAAACATCCGGGCAAGTAGAGGTTTCAAATAGGCAACTGAAGAATATTCTTGAAAAGACTGTCTCTAATTCAAGGAAAGATTGGGCACTAAAGATAGATGACGCACTATGGGCATATCGCACAACCTACAAAACCATCATCGGGACTACTCCATTCAAGCTGATCTATGGCAAATCATGTCACCTTCCGCTCGAGTTGGAGCACCGTGCTTTGTGGGCAATTAAGTTCTTGAATTTTGACATGAAGAGGGCAGGAGAAAAAAAAGTCTATTGCAGATGTAGGAGCTTGAAGAACTCCGTCTCGATGCTTATGAGAATGCAAAGTTGTACAAAGAAAAAACAAAGGCTTGGCATGATAAAAGAATTCGTAGGAAAGACTTCCAAGAAGGAGATAGAGTATTGTTATTCAACTCTAGATTAAAGCTATTTCTAGGAAAGCTGCAATCAAAGTGGTCCGGCCCATTCCTAGTGCTAAATATTTTTCCATATGGAGTTGTGGAACTCCAAGACAAGGATGGAACCTTCAAAGTAAATGGACAACGCTGCAAACGCTACTCGTGCGGGGATGAAGAGCAGAAAGGGGGTTCTTTCTCCCTCCAAGATGCTTGAAGAATTAGAAGAGTCTTACTCCAAAATCTAAATGGAGAACCTTGTGGGAGTTGACCCCACATTAGGATAGATTTCTTTTAAGTTTTTCGAGTCAAAAACTCTCTTTAATTTCATTAATAAGCATGTCACGGATGAATGTAATAATCTAGACTTGATTTCCACCATATATGTCTTTGTTTACTACTGACTTACTGCAATTTTTAGTAGAAATCACAAAGTGCACGGCGTGTCTTTTGAAGACACAGCGTGCACCTCAGAAAAAAAATGCAACAGAAGATGTTCTAGAAACTGACATGACGTGCATATCCTCAGCGCACATCGTGCACCTGGGAATTTGAGATTCCGGAAATTTTCTAGAAACAGACACGGCGTGCACTACCAATATGCACGTCGTGCACCAGGAAACTGGAAATTTTGGCAACTCTCTGGAAACTGGCACGGCGTGCATTCCATATCTGCATGTCGTGTACCTGGTAATCGAAAACTACAGTAAAAGTTCTGGAAACTTGTACGACATGCATATCTTCAGCGCACGCCGTGCACCTGGTCGTAAAGGATAATTCAAAAATGAAAATTTGGAGTAGTACACATCGTGCACCCCAAGTGCACGCCGTGAACTTTCTCATAAAGTTTAGACAAAAGGGGCTGGAGTGCACGACCTAATTTCTCTCCACACCTGCAGCTGTGCACTCCAACCCTAGCAGCCGTGCAAGCCGCCGTCCACCGGAGCCCTAGCAAACGCACGTCGTTCCGCTGCTCAGACGACCGTGCACCTTGGCCGTTTTCTTTTTCCTCTGGCTAGCAGCATACTCGACCAGCCGTTCTTCACAAATCGGCACCACAATAGCTTTGAATCTGGTCGTGCACCTGTCGTGCACCTCACAGCAGCAGCGCCTGCATCCAGCCACCTCGCCGCCATCTTCACTGGTTCTTCTTATGCCTTGCCGTCATACAGCCCTCATCGCTACCTCCTTTCTTCTCCGATGCATGAGCAAGCTACATCCCAGCCACCATCACCATCATCCCAGGCACCGCCCTCCGTAACCAAGTACCAACTAGACAACGCTCTTCTCCAGCATGCCAGCAACAAGCGGAAGCAGTGGCACGACCAATCATCTTTCCCTATCTCCCCCAGAAACACATCTGTCGGAGTAGATTTGAATCTACCGCAGATCTCTAGGTGCACGCTGTGCACCAGATTTTCACATCGTGCATCAGCCAGTCTGAAGAAGAAGAACAGTGCAATTTGCACACTGTTAATGTCAGATACACGCCGTCTACTTGCCGTGCACTAGCTGCTGATCTAATGGCACCAATCAAGCACAAAGCAGGTCGATGCCATGGAGTAGCTTCTTCATCCTCCGCACCTCCCGCCACTGATGCACCACCTTCTGCGGAAGCACCTACAACTTTTGTACCATCTACATAGTTCAGGGTCAGACCCGAGGAGGACGCCGACTATCAGTTCCTCATCACTAGGCGTGTTCTGCCCTCCCGCTACATGTGTGAGGAAACCGTTAACAAATTGGGTTTCAAGAATGAGGTAGTAGACCATTTAACGTTTTTGGGTTTGCACTACCTTTGCACAAGAGTTGCTAAAACTTATCCTTGCCTAGTCTATGAGTTTCTCACAACTGTCAAGGCCAAGAATGACCCACAAAACCACAATGCACCTTTTCCAAAAATTAGTTTTCAACTTTTGAACAAATCGTTTTCTATGGATCTTCAGCGGTTTTGTGTTTTGCTTAAATGCAATTATGGCGGCTACACTGATTATCCTCCCGCCTTCCATAGTGACTCTTTCTGGTCCAAAATCACTTGTCAAACTGTGCATAGAGCAAGGAATGCTCAAGCTTCAGCAATCCATAATCCAGTTTTCTGAGTTATGCATCGTCTTCTTAGCACATGGCCTTTCGCTAAAAATGAAACTCAAGGTGTAGTAGGAAAGATTGATCTATTTTTCTTATGGTGCTTGGTGAACAATGAGTAAATCAATACTGGCTACTACATTGTTAATAAGCTTCTTGACAAAAAAAAGTAGAAGAAAAGGGAGGCTGGTGACATTATGTGCGGGGGGCTGATAAGTATTCTTGCGATGCAGTTGGGATTAGATGTGGGTGATTTAGAACCTGCACTGGGAAAGAACCTTGTTGATATCAACTATCTCATCTCTTGTGGTCTGATCTCAAGACATGGAAATAGTACATCTAAATTCAAGGTTTTTATCACCAAGAAGCAGTTCATAACCATTCCCGATGCAGCTCAAAACGACATCAAGAATAAGGCCACCTGGAAGGTGGAATTACAGCCAGAGGAAGATGAGGAGACACCCACTCGAGGTGCCAGTAGCTCTACACCTGTGCCTACACCAGCAACCCCTACTCCTATTCCACTGTCCACTAGTGCTCAGACATAGTACAGTTGGACAATGTTGGATGTGCATCACCTTTACGGCTATGTGCAGTAGAGATTTGACCACATCGACACCCGCCTTGACCAGATGGGCACACAATACGACACCCAGTTCGACCACTTGAGTGTGCAGTACACTACCATGTATGACTTGGTCAACAGGATGGATGTGTGGCACATCTCTCAGGGCCACTACCCTGCACCACAGACTTTCCAAACTCCGCCTTGGCAGCAGACCGAGGTTCTAGAAGTTCCACAACATGATTTTTCCCAGCACCAACCACAGCTTGCAGATCACCAGCCACAACAGTTCCAGGAGCAGCAGCCTGACTCGTTCGCTCAGCCAATGGACATCCCTGATATCGTTAGTCAGTTCTTCCCTGAGTAGGGGAGTGGCAGGTCCTTTTTATGATTCCATTCACGACATATATCCGGTTGTGAACTTCGTAAGTTCGATTGACGCAGTGAGGACACTGCTGATTTCAAGCTTAGGGGGAACAACCGGCCAGTAGTTGTAGTTTTCATTCAGCATTTCCTTTTTCGAGTTAGTTGTGTCAGTTGTTTTTCCTTGATGGAAAAATTTATATGATTTGAGACTATCTTATTAAGAATGAACCCCTTCTAGCATGCTAAAAAATTTTGTCCTCTGTATTTTGGCTATATTTAAGAGAGAAAAATTAAGAGCATGTTTGAATGAAATGGAAGTTGAAAATTCTCATGTACTTCGATGTGAATTGTGTTCGTGGTTTGATATCTCAAATTTTTACATCTTGGACTACTCAATACATGTAATAGTTTCAAATTTTTTGCAGAATAATTAACTTGCAACACTCTTTAGAATACGGGTTACTCTTGCCAATTTTTTAGTCCATTTGCAATCGATTTTTTAGTGAAAATTTTTCAAAAGAATGATCAAAATCTTGCTAACTTTAACATTTTTGTTGACTCTTTGGTGTTGCACCATCAATAGTTTACCCTCACCCAATAAAAGATGGCATATGGCCCACATATTATGCTAGCCTAGTGTGAGTCCGATCTGGCAACGATGGTTAGGTGATATGAAAATCAAAAGAGGGTAAAAACAACACCCAACCGGTATTCCTCGTGAGCATAAGCCTAAATTAGCAGCTGAATGTCGGAAACCCAAAAATTTCATTATCACATTCTTATGAAAAAGAGTGCAACTAAGTTTTGTTAATGTTAACATCGGTTTGATCATCCTATATACATACTAGCTGAAAACTTGTAATGTACATGCACTGACTGTTTAGCTTGATTATCCAAATTCTATTTAGTGTTGTCTAGTTGAGATTTTTGTTTAATTTGAAACCAACCATGATGAACTTAATTTATCTATCTTGGATGTTGAAAAATTTGAGATGAAAACAATGAACATAAGCACTAAGTACATAGTTGACTGAGCTGATTGCATATCTTCTTTTCATTCCATCCATGCATGAACTAATTTCTCTCCTTGAAAATAGCCTTGTTCCTTTTTTGCTTGAGGACAAGCAATAGTTCAAGCTTAGGGGGATTTGTTGTGTGATTTATATATCATCTTTTCACATGCTATCACACACAAATTTGTTTTATTCTGATATAATTCAGTCTCTTTTCATATTACTTTTGCCATCTTTTTGTTATTCTACTTATTTCATAACTTGCATTGCAGATTTGCCACAAAAAGAACTGAATTCGGAGTTAATTCTGGTGAAATAGTAGAATGCACAGTGTGCAGGACAAACGCATGGCGTGCACCTTTCCAGAGAAAAAGTTGGTTCGTTTGGCCAGAAGAACGAACGGCGTGCATGGAGAAAATGCACGGTGTGCGAGTTTCCAGAAGTGCACAGAAAGCCAAACACACGGCGTGCATACCGATGCGTGGCGTGCACCTAGAACGTAAACAACCAAAGAAAGTTCTGGAAAGTCACACAGTGTGCAGATCCTCAGTGCACGTCGTGCGCAGTTCAGCCCGATGCAAACTGCACTGCAGGTGCACGGCGTGCACATGGCAGTTTCAGAAATATGAAAATTTAGAATTCAATTTTAAATTAGCTAAGCCCCTTGTGTTCAACCTCGACTATACTACCTCTGTATACTTGTGGAGATTGGTTAAGTTGGGTAAACTATCCTTTGTTTGGATTGAAACTCGTTAGCCTAAATAGCCAACAAGTTTTTGGCACCGTTGTCGGGGAGCTACAATAATTTAATTGGAGTAATAAGTACTCATTAGTATTTGATACTAAATCATCACTCATATTTTTCAAATTTCCATATACCTCTTAGTTGTGTTCTTAATTCCTCTTGTTAATTTTTAAGTTGTATGCGTCGCTCACAATGAGGTCTCCAAACATCTACTTTGTTAGACCTTGAAATAGAGAGAACTCTTTCAAGTTTGAGAAGAGTAAGAAGAGTGGAACAGCTGCTACTAGGAGGTACTCTGCTGTCACCATCATCACCACCACCTTCTTCGCCTTCTGTGGTAGCTACACCAAGCAATCCAACCATGGAAGACGACCGTCCTTTAAAAGATTTTGCAATGCCTATCGCCACAAACATCTATGGGGCCATTGACTTACCTGTTGTAGAAGAAAATAACTTCTCAATTTCTCCTTCTATGATGCAAATGATATAGCAGAATCATTTTGGGGGTACAACCAATGAAGACCCAAGCCTTCATGTTGTCGAGTTCTTGGAATATCTGAATACCTTCAAGATTAATAGAGTATATGTTGATGGAATTAGACTCATGTTATTTCCCTTCACCTTAAGAGATAGAGCCAAGGCATGGCTTTTGTCTCTCCTCAAGAAGTCAATTAAAAGTTGGGACCAGCTCCTTAATGCTTTCCTTGAAAAGTACTTTCCACCAAGCAAGATAGCACATTTGAGAAACTAGCTCACCAATTTCTCTCAGAGTGAAGGAGAAACTCTATATGATACATGGGAACAGTTCAAAGATCTTCAACGCCTTTACCCACACCATGGTTTGATAAACTGGGTTCTACTTCAAACTTTCTATAATGGACTATTTTACAATACCCGGTTGACTTTATATGTCGCAGCTGGTGTTGCATTAATGACTAAGTCTTATAGAGATGCTTATGATATTATTGAAGATATATCACTAAACCACTGCCAATGGGGAGGAGATAGAGGAGCAAAGTCAACCTCTGCAACAAATTCTTCAACCGGAAAACAAGGAGGAAAACACATTGTTCATGCCATTGACCTTATTGCTGCCAAGCTAGATGTGCTTACACAGAAATTTGAAAAGATGACCACTTTGCCAATTCAATTCGCTGAAGCAACATGTGAAGCTTGTGGTAATCCAGGACATACTTCTTCTTCATGTTTTGCCCCTAATGAAATGGAAGGAAACTTTGAACTGGTCAATGTTGTTTGGATGAAAGGGAATAAGCAATACAATTCCTATTCCAACCAATACAATTTGGGATGGAGAGATCATCCTAATTTCTCCTACTGGAATACAAACAACACTCAAAATTTCCAGCAAGGACAGTAGCAACTGCAACAACAACAACAACATGCCAACCGTCAAGGAAATCCACCGGGTTTCAACAACAGGGGTTATCAATAGCCACAACAACCCCAAGGTTCTTCTCTAGAAGCTATGATGGAAAAATTCATATGTACACAAATGCAACAAAATGAGGAACTCCGGGGGAATGATAAGCTTTTAAAAGATGTTATTACTCAACTTTCTACAAAGGTGGATGGAATTTCCACTCACACCAAGATGTTAGAAAACCAAATAGCACAACAAGCTCTAAACCAACAAAGGACTCCACAATCCGGTTCTCTTCCAAGCCAACCGGAAGTGAACCCAAGGCAACAAGCTCATGCAATTATCCTAAGAAGTGGAGCTGAGATTGAAAGACCTTCTCCATCGAAGGAGAAGAACATGAAGGTAACTGATGAAGAGGAGTCTAACACTCCAAATTGTAGTAAGGAGAAAGGTAAAGCTGAATCACCACCTTCCTTTAAAGCCACTGCACCTTTTCCTCAAAGGTTAGCCAATAAGAAGGAAGACCATAAATTCAGGAAGTTTATGGACATAATCAACAAATTGCATGTAAATCTTCCTTTTGCTGAAGTTATTGCTGAGATGCCTTCTTATGCTAAATTCCTTAAAGATATTTTGACTAAAAGAAGAAAATTTGATCAAGTAGAAACAGTAATGCTTTCATAATGAGTGAGTTCTATTATTCAAAATTGTCTTCCTCAAAAGCTTGATGATTTGGGAGCGTTTACACTGCCATGCAAGATAAATGATACCACTTTTGATAAAGGTCTAGTAGATCTCAGTGCCAGTATTAGTCTCATTCCATTTACCTTATGGAAAGAACTAGATCTTGGGGATTTGAAGCCCACAAGGATGGCTATTGAATTAGCTGATCATTCTATTAAATACCCAAAAGGTATAGTGGAAGATGTACTTGTACAAATCGGGAAATTCTATATACCATGTGATTTTGTTGTTCTTGACATGGCGGAAGTTCCTTCCAACCCCGTTCTTTTTGGAAGGCCATCCTTGAGGACTGTCAGATGTCTCGTTGATGTTCAGGAAGGAAAGCTCACTCTACGTGTTGGGGAAGAGGCTATGGAATTCTTTGTTTATGAAGCCATGAAAGCACCCACATGTGTTGAAGAAACATGTTTGCTAGATGTTATTGATCTTATTGAGAATGATAATGAAGATGATGTTGATTTAATGATTAATCTTTATGATGTTAATGTAACTGAACTCAACAATTCTAAAATTTTTGGAGCACTATCTATTTCTAAAGTGGCAGCTATTAATGAAGATGCTCCACTTGTTGAAGATAAGGTTGATGAAAGTATACCGGGCAAAAAGGTAGAACTAAAAGCCCTTCCACCCGGTCTAAGGTATGCATTTCTTGACCCAAATTCTACATCTCCTGTTATAATAAATAATGAATTAACCAATGACCAAGAAAGTAAATTGCTGGCCGAATTGCGTTTGTATAAAGACGTCATTAGTTATTCCATTGGATATTTAAAAGGCATTCATCCTTCAATTTGTATGCAGAGAATAAATATGGAAGATGATGCCAAACCAACAGTCGAACCACCTAGACACCTAAATCAAAATATGCTTGAAGTGGTAAAGAAAGAAATTTTCAAGTTAATTGATGCTGGAATCATTTATCCCATAAGTGATAGCCCCTGGGTTAGTGCCATTCGTGTGGTACCTAAAAAGGGGGGTGCAACTGTCATTAAAGGAGACAATGACGAGTTAATAAAAACACACATGGTTACAGGCTAGCGTATGTGTATTGACTACCGACGTTTGAATAAGGCAACCCACAAAGATCATTTTCCATTGCCTTTCATTGATTTGATGCTTGAACGTCTTGTCAAGCACTCTTATTTTTTGTTACTTGGATGGGTATTCTGGATTTTTTTAAATTCCTATCTATCCTCTCGACCAAGAGAAAACCACATTCACGTGTACTTATGGAACATATGCTTATCGTTGTATGCCGTTTGGTCTTTGCAACACTCCCTCTACTTTTCAGCGGTGTATGATGGCCATATTCTTTGATTTTATTGAAAATATAATGGAGATTTTTATGGATGATTTTAGCGTGTACGGTGACTCTTTTGATCAATGTTTGTTGAACATGTCTCTAGTCTTAGCCCGCTGT
Organism: Alisma plantago-aquatica; assembly: GCA_963693085.1. Lineage (NCBI taxonomy): Eukaryota > Viridiplantae > Streptophyta > Magnoliopsida > Alismatales > Alismataceae > Alisma > Alisma plantago-aquatica. The sequence continues at coordinate 470,658,050 of OY856409.1, read as the reverse complement.
TAAAAGGTTAACCTAGTGCTAAACTGAGAGAAATGTCATTTCATGGTACAATCCGGTGTAGTGCTAGGACATGTTGTATTTATCAAGGGTATTGAAGTGGACAGGGCAAAGGTCAAAGCAATTGAGAAGATGTCTACCCCATCTTCAGTTAAAGACATCCACAGTTTTTTAGGACATGCAGGTTTTTATAGAAGATTTATTAAAGATTTCTCAAAAATTGCAAAGTCGTTGTGTTCCCTACTTGCAAAGGATGCGGAATTTGTGTTTGATGATGATTGCCATGTAGCCTTTTCCAAGCTCAAAGAGACCCTCATTTCAGCCCCAATTATTCAACCTCCAGACTGGGATTCTCCTTTCGAGCTAATGTGTGATGCAAGCGATTATGCAGTGGAAGTTGTTTTAGGACAGCGGAGAGACAAGAAACTCCATGCCATCTATTATGCTAGTAAAACTCTCGATGAAGCACAAATCAACTATACAACCATGGAGAAAGAAATGCTTGCAATTGTATATGCATTTGACAAGTTCTGATAGTAATTGGTAGGATAAAGGGTAATTGTATATACTGATCATGTTGCCATAAAGTATTTGTTGAATAAAAAAGATGCCAAACCATGCCTTATTCGTTGGATACTACTTCTGCAAGAGTTTGATATTGAAATCCGAGACAAGAAAGGTATAGAAAATAGTGTTTCCGATCACCTTTATAGATTGACCACAGAGGTTGGAGATCTATTGCCAATTGAGGATCATTTTCCTATTAAAAAGCTCTACACACTGTCATCCACTCAAGCACCATGGTTTGTAGACATCGCTAATTTTCTTGCTATTGAACAACTGCCACCGGACTTGACATATCAACAAAAGAAGAAATTCTTTCATGATGTAAAATTATATTACTGGGATGACCCATTGCTATTCAAGCATGGAAGTGATGGGCTAATCCGGAGGTGTGTTGTTGAGGAGGAGGTCCCAAACATCATTGTTGAATGCCATGTCTCTCCTTATGGAGGACATTTCGGAGGAGAAAAGACTGCTGCCAAAATACATCAAGCTAGTTTCTATTGGCCCACATTATTCAAAGATGTCAATCTATTTGTCAAATCTTGTGATAGATGCCAAAGGACATGAGGCATATCCCACCGCGACGACATGCCACTCAACTCTATCTTAGAGATTGAGGTTTTCAATGTATGGGGAGTGGACTACATGGGACCATTCCCATCTTCCTGCGGGTATCAATACATTCTTGTTGCTTGTGAATATGTATCTAAATGGGTTGAATCCATTCCAACCCAAGCACCGGATGCCAAATCTGTAATTAAGCATTTTCAAAAGATTATTTTCCCTAGGTTTGGAGTTCCACGTGCTGTAATTTCTGATGGAGGCACACACTTTGCTAAAAAAACAATTCAATAATCTTCTCTCCAAGTATGGTGTGACTCATAAGATCTCTACGCCCTATCACCCTCAAACATCCGGGAAAGTAGAGGTTTCAAATAGGCAACTGAAGAATATTCTTGAAAAGATTGTCTCTAATTCAAGGAAAGATTGGGCACTAAAGATAGATGACGCACAATGGGCATATCGCACAGCCTACAAAACCATCATCGGGACTACTCCATTCAAGCTGATCTATGGCAAATCATGTCACCTTCCGCTCGAGTTGGAGCACCGTGCTTTGTGGGCAATTAAGTTATTGAATTTTGATATGAAGAGGGCGGGATAAAAACGTCTATTGTAGCTGCAGGAGCTTGAAGAACTCCGTCTCGATGCTTATGAGAATGCAAAGTTGTACAAGGAAAGAATAAAGGCTTGGCATGATAAAAGAATTCGCAGGAAAGACTTCCAAGAAGGAGATAGAGTATTGTTATTCAACTCTAGATTAAAGCTATTTCTAGGAAAGTTGTAATCAAAGTGGTCCAGCCCATTCCTAGTGCTAAAGATTTTTCCATATGGAGCTGTGGAACTCTAAGGCAAGGATGGAACCTTCAAAATAAATGGACAACACTGCAAACTCTACTCGTACGGGGATGAAGTGGAGAAAGGAGCTTCTTGCTCCCTCTAAGATGCTTGAAGAATTAGAAAAGTCTTACTCCGGAATCTAAATGGAGGACCTTGTGGGAGTTGACCCCACGTTAGGATAGATTTCTTTTGAGTTTTTTGAGTCAAAAACACTCTTTAATTTCATTAATAAGCCTGTCATGGATGAATGTAATAATCTAGACTTGATTTCTACCCTATCTATCTTTGTTTACTACTGACTAACTGCAATTTTCTACAGAAATCGCAAAGTGCACAATGTGTCTTTTGAAGACACAGTGTGCACCTCAGAAAAAAATGCAACAGAAGATGTTTTGAAAACTAACACGGCATGCATATCCTCAGTGCACGTCGTGCACCTAGGAATTTGAGATTCTAGAAACTTTCTGGAAATGGACATGGTGTGCGCTACCAATATGCACGGCATGCACCTGGAAACTGGAAATTTCGGTAACTCTCTAGAAACTGGCACAGCGTGCATTCCATATTTGCACGCCGAGTACCTGGTAATCGAAAGCTACAGTAAAAGTTCTAGAAACTTGCACAGCATGCATATCCACGGCATACGCCGTGCACCTGGTCGTAAAGGAGAATTCAAAAATGAAAATTTGGAGTAGTACACATCGTGCACCCCAAGTGCACGTTGTGCACTTTCTCGTAAAGTTTAGATAAAAGAGGATGGAGTGCACGACCTAATTTCTCTCCACACCAGCAGCCGTGCACTCCAACCCTAGTAGTCGTGCGAGCCGCCGTCCACCGGAGCCCTAGCAAACGCATGACGTTCCTCCGCTCAGACGGTCGTGCACCTTGGCCGTTTTCGTTTTCCTCTGGCCAGCAGCATCCTCGACCAGCCGTTCTTCACCAACCGGCGCCACAGCAACTTCGACTCCGGTCGTGCACCTGACGTGCACGTCGCAGCAGCAATGCCTGCATCCAGCCACCTCGCCATTATCTTCACTGGTTCTTCTTACGCCTTACCGTCGTGCAGACCTCATCGCTACCTCCTTTCTTCTCTGACGCACGAGCAAGCTACAGCCCAACCGCCATCATTGTCATCCCAGGCACCACCCTCCGTAACCAAGCACCAACCAGACGGTGCTCTTCTCCAGCATGCCAGCGAGGAGCGGAATCAGTGGCACAACCAATCATCTTACCCTATCTCCCCCAGAAACACAGTTGTCGGAGCATATTCGAATCTGCTGCAAATCTCCTGGTGCACGTCGTGCATCAGCCAGTCTGAAGAAGAAGAACGGTTCAATTTGCACACCGTGAATGTCAGATACACGTTGTGCACTTGTCGTGCACTAGCTGCTGATCTAATGGCACCAATCAAGCACAAAGTAGGCTGACGCCATGGAGTAGCTTCTTCATCCTCTGCACCTCTCGCCGCTGATGCACCACCTTCCGCGGAAGCACCTACAACTTTTGTACTATCTACACAGTTCAGGGTCAGACCCGAGGAGGACACTGACTACTAGTTTGTCATCACCAGGGGTGTTCTGCCCTCCCGCTACATGTGCGAGGAAACCCTTAACAAATTGGGTTTCAAGAATGAGGTAGTAGACCATTTAACGTTTTTGGGTTTGCACTACCTTTGCACCAGAGTTGCTAAAACTTATCCCCGCCTAGTCTATGAGTTTCTCACAACTTTCAAGGCCGAGAATGACCCACAAAACTGTAGTGCACCTTATCCGAAAATTAGTTTTCGATTTTTGAACAAATCATTTTCTATGGATCTTCAGCAGTTTTGTGTTTTGCTTAAATGCAATTATGGCGGCTACACTGATTATCCTCCCGCCTTCCATAGTGACTCTTTCTGGTTCGAAATCACTTGTGAAACGGTGCATAGAGCAAGGAACGCTCGAGCTTCAGCAATCCATAATCCAGTTTTATGAGTTATGCATCATCTTCTTAGCACATGGCCTTTCGCTAAAAATGAAACTCAAGGTGTAGTAGGAAAGACTGATCTATTTTTCTTATGGTGCTTGGTAAACAATGAGCAAATCAGTACTAGCTACTACATTGTTAATAAGCTTCTTGACACAAAAAAGTAGAAGAAAAGGGAGGCTGGTGACATTATGTGCGAGGAGCTGATAAGTATTGCAATGCAATTGGGATTAGATGTGGGTGATTTAGAACCAGCACCGGGAAAGAACCTTGTTGATATCAACTATCTCATCTCTTGTGGTCTAATCTCAAGACATGGAAACAGTACATATTAATTCAAGGTTTTTATCACCAAGAAGCAGTTCATAACCATTCCCGATGCAACTCGAAATGACATCAAGAATAAGGCCACCTGGAAGGTGGAATTACAGCCAGAGGTAGATGAGGAGACACCCACTTGAGGTACCAGTAGCTCTACACCTGTGCCTATACCAGCAGCCCCTACTCCTCTTCCGCCGTCTACTAGTACTCAAACAGAGTACAGTTGGATGATGTCGGACGTGCATCACCTTTATGACTACGTGCAGCAGAGATTTGATCACATCGACACCCGCCTTGACCAGATGGGCGCACAATATGACACCCAGTTTGACCACTTGAGTGCGCAGTACACTACCATGTATGACATGGTTGACACAAATTTACCGTGCGTAGAATGCAAGTGCACGCGTCAGAGTAATATAGGCCTTTGTGAGGCCCGAGTCGAACTTAGGGAAATGTAATTGTTGGTAGACTACTACTAACTACTCACAATCAGCTAGACCGATTAAAATGATTTAAGATTTGATTGAAAAAGAAAAGAAAATAAAAGAAAACAAAGCAATCGATTAAATGTTTAGTTTAATCAATTTAAATGGGAATCTTTAGGATTGCGGTTTCACCATAGGTTCTCATTGTATGAATTCCTACACAGTTAACCTAATTCGTCTCTCATTCCGGGTAGTGGCCTGTAGTCAGAATTTCTCACTGTCGTGATACAATTCACTACCTAAATCTAGGTCAATTCTACAGTAGTAGTAACCTATACCCTAAACTAGGTGCATGAAGACCTTACTCTGGGTTTCCACCATTAACATACATTGCCTTGTTTAAGGGATTTATTAGTTAATGTGATATTTTTCTCTTTTCAACCGTTAATTCTTCTTTCAAAATAATTAAAGGTGTTAGATTATCATTAGGGTGATCAATCATAATGATATAATGGAGAAAATGAAATCATACCATGGATTTAAGAGACAAATTATGAAATACTATGGTAAAAATGCCATACAACGATCACCCGGGCTACTCCCGGTCCTAAAGATAGAGGGGATTAGCCCCGCATGGTTGACAATGGAGAACACATAAGATTAGAGAAGAAAAATGTGGGAAACATGGAGAAAACTCATGTAACCCCTGATACGAAGGTTCTCCTGGAGATCCTCCTCGAGAAACGTGCATTTTGCAGTCTTCCGGTAGCAAAATCGCATGTCGGAGGTGCTCGGATTGCCCGGTTGACGGCCTTTGTCTCTTGTCTCCTCTCTCCCCCTCCTTCTTGGATGTCATGTTGCATGATATCAGATCTCCCCCAGGATTGATCGTGCTCTCCTTAGGTCATAGGACCACTTTACGGCACCGAAAAAGCTCAACCGTCGCATTAAAATGCTCAATTTTAGTGCAGAAAATTGTTAGATCCCGACGCTGTCGATACCATCGATACCCAGGTCGATGGTATCGACCATGATGTTGATATTTCTTTCCAAAATCACGTTTCGGGGTTGATTCCTGATGAAATTTTGATACTATTGACACTAGGGTCGATGGTATCGACTCTGGGCAGTGCAAAAGTACCTGAAAAAGTGCCGAAACATGTGTATAAGTCTGGGGATTATATAAAATCATATAAATATGATAAAATGAGTATAACTTGATGCAAATAGAGTTTAAAGGCCAACTATAGTGAATTATGTAAATATAATCAAGAAAATGACAAATACGTGAATAAAACAGATATAAAATAAGCCTGTAAAAGTGACTCAAAACCCATGCATCAATGGTCAACAAGATGGATGTGTGACACATCTCTCAGGGCTACTACCCTGCACCACAGACTTTCCAGACTCCTCCCCGGAAGCAGATCGAGGTTCCAGAAGTTCCACAGCATGATTTTTCCCAGCACCGACCACAGCCTGTAGATCACCAGCCACAGTAGTTCCAGGAGCAGCAACCTGACTCGTCCGCCCAGCCAATGGACATCCCTAATATCATTAGTCAGTTATTCTCTTAGCAGGGGAGCGGCGGATCCTTTTTATAATTCCATTCACGATAGGTATCCGGTTGTGAACTCCATAAGTTCGATTGACGCAGTGAGGACACTGCTGATTTCAAGCTTGGGGGGGCACAACCAGCCAATAGTTGTAGTTTTCATTCAGCATTTCCTTTTTCGAGTTAGTTGTGTCAGTTGTTTTTCCTTGATGGCAAAATTTATATGATTTGAGACTATCTTATTAAGAATGAACCCCTTCTAGCATGCTGATCCTCTCTGTGTTTTGGCTATATTTAAGAGAGAAAAGTTAAGAGCATGTTTGAATGAAATGGAAGTTGAAAATTCCCATGTACTTTGATGTGAATTGTGTTTGTGGTTTGATATCTCAAATTTTTACATCTTGGACTACTCAATACATGTAATGGTTTCAAATTTTTTGTGGAATAATTAACTTGCAACACTCTTTAGAATACGGGATACTCTTGCCAAATTTTTAGTCCATTTGCAATCGGTTTTTCAGTGAAAAATTTTCAAAAGAATGATCAAAATCTTGCTAACTTTAACATTCATGTTGACTCTTTGGCGTTTCACCATCAATAGTTTACCCTCACCCAATAAAATATGACATATGGCCCACATATTATGCTAGCCTAGTGTGAGTCCGATCTGGCAATGATGGTTAGGTGATATGAAAATCAAAAGAGGGTAAAAACAACACCCCAACCGGCATTCCTCATGAGCATAAGCCTAAATTAGCAGCCAAATGTTGGAAACCCAAAAATTTCATTATTACATCCTTATGAAAAGGAGTGCAACTAAGTTTTGTTAATGTTAATATCAGTTTGATCATCTTATATCCATACTAGCTGAAAACTTGTAATGTACATGCACTGACTGTTTGGCTTGATTATCCAAATTCTATTTAGTGTTGTCTAGTTGAGCTTTTCGTTTAATTTGAAACCAACCATGATGAACTTAATTTATCTATCTTATATGTTGAAAATTTTGAAATGATAACAATGAACATAAGCACTAAGTACATAATGACTGAGCTGATTGCATATCTTCTTTTCATTTCATCCATGAATGAACTAATTTTTCTCCTTGAAAATAGCCATGTTCCTTTTTGCTTGAGGACAAGCAATAGTTCAAGCTTAGGGGGATTTGTTGTATGATTTATATATCATCTTTTCACATACAATCACACACAAATTTGGTTCATTCTGATATAATTCAATCTCTTTTCATATTACTTTTTCCATCTTTTTTTTATTCTACTTATTTCATAACTTGCATTGCAGATTTGCCACAAAAAGAACTGAATTTGGAGTTAATTATGCTGAAACAGCAGAATGCACGGCATGCAGGACAGATGCACGGTGTGCACATTTCCATAGAAAAAGTTGGTTCATTCAGCCAGAAGAATGCACGACGTGCACGGAGAAAATGCACGGCGTGTGAGTTTCCAGAAGTACACAGAAAGCCAAATGCACGGTGTGCATACCGATGCACAGTGTGCACAAGGAACGTAAACAGTCAAAGAAAGTTCTGGAAAGTCTCACGGCATGTAGATCCTCAGTGCACGTTGTGCACAGTTCAGCCCAATGCAAACTGCACTGCAGGTGCACGACATGCACCCCAGATGCATGGCGTGCACCTGGCAGTTTCAGAAATATGAAAATTCAGAATTCGATTTTAAAACAAGGAGGGAAGGCAAGGGACAGTTACGTTCGGTCATTTGAGAAGTTTTTCTCATCCCAAAGCTAGAGGAGAACAGAGGAGGGCAATTTTGGAGAGATCTAAGGTAGTTTCTTGCATAAGGAGGCCATTTCTCCTCTTTTTCTCCATTGTCTTCTCCAAGGTGCAGCCAAGATTCCCCAACTTCGTGCAGCTTCTTAGGAAAGGAGCTAGTTCGTCTTGGAGTAGTTAAAGAAGGATAATTTCATCCTCAAGCTAGAATTCTTCCTTCTTGTGGTTACATCTTTAGTTCTCTTTGTCTTTTCCCTTCTAAATCATGTTTAGAACTGAAATTTCTGTAACAAATCTGCAAGACATGGTTATGGACGAGTAATTCTTCTTTTCTTGGGCATGGGAGAGTAGCTCCCATGTCATAGCATGTATGGAACAAGTAATTTTGTACTAAATACTATGTTTCTTGTTTCTTTACCATGAAAGTACCAGTTTACTCTTTTCTTGCATGTATTGCTGGACACTTTATGTGCATGTTTTCTGCCTTCTTGCTTGATCTAAGAAGATAAGTAGGAATGTATGGAGGTGCTCTTCTTGGCAACTCTTCCTTTTCTACGAGAGTAGAGAGGAATAGTTTGTGATCAAAAGCAAATTTCATACACGAGAATGTTGTTTTAAGCTGTGATCGTTGCATTTACATTGGGAGGTGAAATGTAATATAACCTTTCCTTGAAATAAGAACTTATGTATGTTTAAATTATTGTGTTCCTTTGATTGCTATGATGTGTGAATGAAATCCTAATGTCCAAGATTCCCCATATTACTGAACTCATACCTCTTTTAGTATAGTTCTTGTTTTCTAGTTAAAATCTTTTTGTTTTCTACTATTAGATTTTGAATTCTCCGCATTTAGATAAACATTTTCCTCTCCTTAAAACCGATCTAGATTGTTGAACTTTAGTGTTGTTGCACTCATTTAAATTAGCTAAGCTCCTTGTGTTCGACCTCGACTATACTACCTCCATATACTTGCAGAGATTGGTTAAGTTGGGTAAACTATCCTTCATTTTGATTGAAACTCGTTAGCCTAAATAGCCAACACTAGACTTTCCAAGTCCTACTAGAATCACACCTAACCCTAGTTCTCCAACTAGTGGTATAGGGTATATTCTAATAGCACTTGCCTTAATTTTTGGTTTGGTAATCTAGATTGAAATGTGAGATTTGCATGCTATGCTGACCTTCCCCCAACTAATATCAAATCACATTCCCAAACGGCCCACCTATCCAACCCATTGCTTAAAACCTAGCTTGTCATTTTAGCTTGTTAATGCTAGCTTAGCTTAATTGCCTTTGTTCATTCTAGCTAATTGCTTAGTCTTGTTAATTCGGGTTAACCTAGATTCTTGCTTGCTCTAGTGTTTATCTTAGTTCTTAGTTGCTAATTTCCTTGCTAGGTTAGTGTAGATCATCTTTCTCTTGTTTAGTTGATTGCTTAAGTTAGTTTCTTATACCTAACTTGCTTAGGATAATCTAGATTTTGGTAATCTAGTTTTCATATTGCCTTTACTTTCCTTCTTGCTTAGTGTAATCAAACCAAACCCACTTTTAAACCCTTCAACCATAATCTCTGCTTTAGGAATGTAGCCAACACAAACCTAGCTCTAGTGCCCCCTCTATCCCTGAGGATTGACCCCCTTGCTTTCCTCTCATCTATACTATAACATGACCCCGTGCACTTGCGGGAGCATATTTTAGTGTTGTGAGTGAACCTTGCTTGGGGACTTATAAATTTGAAAGATCACATGTGCGTGGAATACTGCACCAAGCTTTATGATTCCTTTGCCGAAGATAGAGGTGCCCGACCTAGATAGTTAGTGTAGCTTAGCGTTTCCTACTGCCTTCATCATTGTTATTCTTTATTCTTTGTCCACTTTTGCATATTGTCATTCTGACTTGGTTTTTGTTGCTTTTTTGTGTATTGTGTAGGTGACAGTTGTGCATGCATCATACATGTTCTACTTACACTGATTTGGTGTTATACGACCCCAAGATAGGTAGAAGGATATACCAAAGTCTCCACAACCAACACCGAGAAACTAAGATGGGTGACCATGAAGCTGAAATACCTCATGGAAATGCTCAACTGTCACAACCCAACCGCCCCCTCCATGAGTATTTCACCTCGAGGAACTATAATTCCCCTATTGCCACCCTTGTTGACCAAATGTTGGATCAACAATTCTCAATTTCACCTGCACTTTTTGGACTCCACCCTACTTACTATGGGATGGAGAATGAGAATCCCTATCACCATATCGATGCCTTCCTTGAAACTTGTTCCACCTTCCGCATCCCCGCTGCCACTGATGACTTCATCTAAAGGACTCTTTTCCCATTCGATGTGGAACACGGTCAAGAACGAGTTTCTCAAGAAGTTCTCCCCCATTGCCAAGCTGACCCAAAAGCTAAGATGTATCACTGTGACGTCCCCCAATTTCTATATACTTTCCATAGTGACATTCATAGATATGCGTGAACTCATATCTATAGATGTCAAAAGGGAAAATATAAGAGATTAAGGTAGTCAACTAAGACCAGAGATTGAGCTAAGATCTAGTCCACATCATCATATAATGCCACATGAACATTCATTCATATAGATAAAAATAAAGTCATTACATATGGAGAGAAAAATATTGTTCTAAAGAAGGTTAACTTTATTACATAGGATCTTGATCATCCTTGACATCAACTAGGAAAAGAAATAAACTAACGTCTAGTGAGAAATAAGATAAGTGGAATAGATCTATCTAATGCATCCTCCATGTTTATTATTTTATGCCTTCAGGCACTTTGAGCATGTATTTCACCTTGTTGTCAATTGTTCCTTGCACCTAGAAAATACGAGAAACAAAACATCAACAAAGTTGGTACGTGGTAGAAAGTTATACTAATAAGGTTGCATAAAGGAAAATATTTAAAAAAGAAAGAAAGAGAGATAAAGACCATTCATTAATGTGAAAATCAAGTAAACACCCCAGTTTAGTATATTCATTTTTGATGCAGTTGTACTACACCTATTGCACTTGGCTTACATCTAGTGTGGGCAACAGAATATCAACATACATCTAACATGGGCCAAGGAATCATACATCCATGTTAGGCAACATACATCCACACCAGGCTATGTGCTCTAGTAGCTACAACCCATCAAGATCATTTATGTTTCTCTTAAATTTGGCGAAATATAATTCGTACTAGTCAACCAATCAATCATATCCAATTACGATCATTCAACATATTTCATAGCATAAGCAACCAAAAATCTAGTCTTATAAGACCACGTACCTGCTTGTTCAAAACAGATGTCCAAAGATTTAGGATCAATCAAGAATTTAGTCACCCTGCAAAGAAAGCAAGGGTACAACATTACTATGGGTCCATGTGACTCAGACTAAGATATGTCCTTAGTTATTATTCCTTTTTATGTTATCTTCATCCAGATCAGGGATTTCCCATATCTTAATTGAGTTTAGAGATATTAACAGGTCTGATCCATCATTGCTAAATTTGCTTAAACGATAGCATTTAATTAATCAATTAGAAGATTTCCATAAACTAGGGTTTATTAGATGGTTGGAGAAAAAGGGAAAAGCAACCCTATACATATTAACCATTCATAACATCAGGGTTCGTTTTAAAGATTCAGACCAAATAATAAACATTAATTATCATCTAATGATATTAATTTTGTCATAAAGATATATCTTTAATTTCATGTAGGAAGAGGAAGCTGAAATTAGGGTTTCTTCTAATTCTTTCATCACTTATCAACATAGAATGGTATTTTGATTCAATTAGGAACAGAGTTCTATCTAGGGTTAAATACACCTTAGAAGGTCAGATATCATCAAGGGAAACTATTATCAAAGATTAATTAGAATTAAGGGATCATTAAGGCTTTAAGCAACTATTTTTGAAAAAGGCAACGGATCTAGGTCCTGGTAGCATTTTATTTGGATAGAGAATAATTTTCTTATGAAAATGGTATATTGGTTCGCTATTTTCTGATAATCCTAGCATTTTCTAGGATTTTATTAAGAAAAGAGTTTCTTGGATAAAGTAAAACAAAAGAAAATATATATATACCTTGATCTACGGCCGGATCTGACTGGATCGACGGCTCAGGTAGATCCAGGCTTCGCGAGCTCAAGTCCGGATCACTGACATGGCGTTCCTTGATTGGGGGGTCAGTGCGAGTTGGCTCTCCCTGGGTCTTCGTTGACCAGCGACCCTGGTGATGTGGTGATCGACCAGTGGTCCACCTGGCGCCCTAGGTCCTGGTCTGGGCAGTGCTCCCTCGCGCGAGCAAACTTCATTTCACGAATAAGTGGTGGAGGAGCTCACTGGATCTGAGTAGGAAAAGGGGCAGCAGGCTCCCTCGAGGTCGGAAAAGATGTCGCCCAGACTCTATCGCCGCTCCCGAGTCAAGGGAGGTAGGTAGATGAGAGGGAGGAGACGAGAGGGAGGAGACGCCCAGCAGGGGCACTGCGGTGGCGCCACAGGGTATATCTAGGATTAACTGGAGGTCATGGGGAAGTCTAAAGCTCGGGAGGAAGTGGATCGAGGTAAAGGGAGGTGGTGGTGGTGTCTAGGGGCCTTTTATAGGCTCGGGGATAGGTTTAGGGTTGGTTGGGGGGGGGTCCTGGCTTCGCGGCCGTCGCCGGAGTGAGAACAACAACTTTGGGGGAGGTCGTTCTCCCTTCTCCGAGGGTGAGGGGAGTCGATATAAGTGTGATTGACCTCATCTTCACGAGCCGAAGGTGGCCATTCGAAGAAAAATCATGAAAAAAGGGGTGAGTTGGCTTCGCGCTAGCGCTCGGATTCAACCTCTTCTGCCCGCCCTTTGCGGGAGGTAGATGACGGGTCCAGGACCCTTGGATCCTTGTGCTGATCCGCGGCCCTCAGATTGGGTGGCTGATATCTGACCCTCGACTAAAAGGTCCGCGCCTAGCTATTAATGGGCCGCGTGACAGATCATTATGTCAAATAAATTGAAAAACTAAGTCCTAGGGTTATTAGATTGAATTATACACCTAATTTTCAAATGTGAATAACTCTCAAAAGGTACATCCACATGGAAAAAAAATTTAGGGGTAGATTAATGATGTCAATATGTGACTATGGTAAAATTTTGGGATCCAAATTCGAATATTTAATGTGTTCATTCACTAAATACATTAACATATGTATTTTATCATCATAGCATATTAGGGTTTGCATATATTTGAAATTGGTGACACATATTTGTCCAATTAAGTGAGGGAAGTATACGAGGGTATTCTGGTCAACAAATTTGATAGTAGAACTTTTAAGAGAGAGAAATATAATAAAAACTCACTTTGTCACATTCTCCCGTCCTTTTAAGAATTTTGCCCTCAAAATTCAAGCAGCCTGAAAGAGATGTGGATATTTCCGCTCGACTTCGGACTTGAGCTCCCACGTGGCATCGGTTTGATCATGGTGGCTCCAGAGGACTTTCACCATATCTATATGCCAATTATTGCGAAGCTCCTTTGTCTTTAAATCGAGAATTCTGACTAGTGACTCAGCATATGTCAGATCATCTTTCAGCTCGAGAGGCTCATGATTCAGAATGTGACTGGGGTCTTTGACATAAGGCTTCATATTAGATACATGAAATACATTATGCATGGCACTATATTGAGGTGGCAAATCAAGACGATAGGCACATTCTCCAACCCTATCAAGGATCTCGAAGGATCCCACATAACGAGGACTGAGCTTTCCCTTATTCTTGGCTAAAGCTCGAATCGGTCGGATCTTTAGAAAGACATGATCACCTTCCTTGAACTGACATTCCTGCCGGTGAGCATCTGCATATGATTTTTGCCTATCCTGTGCTCGCTTCATCCTCTGCCTGATCAGTGCAACCTTATCTGCATACAGCTGCATCTCCTCAGATTTCATCAAGGTGTGTTCTCCGACGTCATCCCAATGTAATGGGGATATGCACGGTCGGCCATAGAGAGCTTCATATGGTGGCATCCCAATACTCGCCTGATAGCTATTATTATAGGCAAACTCAGCTAAAGGCAGGTAATGGTCCCACGAGCCTTCCCAGTCAAGCACACAAGCTCGTAGAAGATCTTCCAGAATCTGCACTGTTCGTTCTGACTGTCCATCTGTCTGAGGATGGTATGTTGTACTGAAATTCAGTTTGGTGCCCAATTCCTCTTGAACCTGCTTCCACAGCTTTGAGGTGAACTTCGGGTCTCGGTTCGAGACAATGGACGCTGGAACTCCATGCAGACGTACAATCTCCCGTATGTAAAGATTGGCCAATTCAGAAACTTTCGCAGTAGTTTTCACTGGTAGAAAATGAGCTGACTTGGTGAGACGATCCACGATGACCCATGCACCATTGTACCCCTTCCTGGTCCTGGGTAATCCCACTACGAAGTCCATAGTGATATGTTCCCATTTCCATTCTGGGATCTCGAGGGGTTGTAGTAGACCGCCTGGTCTTTGATGCTCAGCCTTGATTTTCTGACATGTCAGGCATCTAGACACGAAATCTGCAATGTCGTGCTTCATGCCCCTCCACCAGAACTGACATTGTAGATCTTTGTACATCTTCGCCGTGCCAGGATGAACTGTGTACTTGGACCCATGCGCCTCATTAAGAATTGTTGTCTTTACAGCTGACTGCTCAGGGACCCACATACGGTTCTTGTATCGAAGACCACCATCAAGACCCACAGACAGGTGTGTATGAGGTTTATCCAGGAGAGAGGAGAGCTCTACAAGCTCGGGACTAGCTTTCTGTGCCTCCAGAAGTTCAGAATGTAGGTTGGATGTGATAGAGATGTTATTGACATGCATACGATCAACCAGGAATTGTGGTCTCCAGCTTGCTAGATCCTCCATGTTCCTCCATTCGGGTACAGACAGGGATGCACAAGTGGCTCTTTTTCTGCTAAGAGCATCTGCAACCACATTGGCCTTGCCTGAATGGTAGCCAATGATGAAGTCGTAGTCCTTCAAGTACTCGATCCACCGTCATTGTCGCAGATTCAGATCTTTTTGCGTCAGAATGTACTTGAGGCTTTTGTGGTCGGTGAAGATATCAAATGTTTCCCCATACAAGTAGTGCCTCCAGATTTTGAGAGCATGGATGATAGAAGCTAACTCCAAATCATACGTAGGGTAATTCAACTCATTGGGTTTCAGCTATCTGGAAGCGAAGGCCACTACTTTCCCATTCTGTTGTAAGACACACCCTAGGCCATGTCGGGAAGCATCGGTGAATATCACAAATCCTTCATTGCCAGATGGTAGAATAAGGACAGGTGCTGATGTCAACTTCTGTTTGAGCTCTTGGAAGCTAGACTCACAAGCAGCTGACCAGATGAAATGCTCGTCCTTCTGAGTAAGCTTAGTGAGAGGAAGTGCCACTTTGGAGAAATTTGGAATAAAACGACGATAATATCCGGCCAGACCTAAGAAACTCCAGATTTCAGAAGGATTGCGAGGAGGTTGCCAATCAAGTACAACAGATACTTTAGCAGGATCAACATATATGTTACCCCCAAAAATGACATGACCAAGGAGCATGACTTTGTCAATCCAGAATTCACATTTAGAAAGCTTGCCATAGAATTTCTGGGCTCGAAGAATCTCAAGGACAGACTTCAAATGCTCATGATGTTTCTCCACAGAATCAGAATAGATCTGAATATCATCAATGAAGACAACCAAAAACTCATCAAGATAAGGTTGGAAGACTTTGTTCATTAAATTCATGAATACGCCAAGTGCGTTGGTCAACCCGAACGGCATCACCAGAAATTCGTAGTGCCCGTAACGAGTTCGAAAAGCAGTCTTGGATATATCTGAATCCTTGACCTTAAGTTGATGGTAGCCAGAACGAAGATCAATTTTTGAGAAGACTTTAGCAGTACGTAGTTGGTCAAAGAGGTCATCAATACGAGGGAGAGGATACTTGTTTTTAATGGTAGCTTGGTTCAACATGCGATAGTCAATACACATCTACATCGAACCATCTTTCTTTTTAACAAAAAGAACAGGTGCACCCCAAGGGGAAACGCTAGGGCGGATAAAACCCTTATCAAGAAGTTCTTGCAATTGTTTCTTCAGCTCCATAAGCTCAGCAGGTGCCATCCTATATGGTGCCCTAGAAATCGGAGTGGTTCCCGGAAGAAGATCTATGGAGAACTCAATGTCTCTATTTGGAGGCAGCCCAGGAAGCTCCTCCGGAAAAACGTCAAGGAAATCACGTACCACCTCCAGTCTTTCTACAGGCCCGTTGTCAGGACTAGTCTCTGAGACGAATGCGAGGAAGACTTTACATCCTTTAGATATGAGCTTTTTATCTTTAAGAGAGGAAATTATTATATTATTATAGAATCCGCTTCCTTGAGGGATCACTACAGGAGAGTAATGAGGTTGAGAGAGGACTACCATCTTATTTCTACAGTCAATGTAGGCATGATATGTGTATAGCCAATCCATGCCAAGAATAACATCAAAGTCTTCCATGGTTAAGAGAATGAATTCAAAGGGCATGTCATGATTTTCAAATTTTAGAGGGAGGACATCGGTTTTCTGGAATGTAGTGAATATTTTGCCACTAGGAGTTGACACATCCAGAATGTATCCCAAGTCCCTTATATGTAAGTGCAACATTGAGGCCAGATTTCGAGAGATTAACGTATTTGTAGATCCAGAATCAAATAATGCTTTAACAGGATGTCCATTCAAGAAAACAATGCCTACACATGATAATTACATTTTAAATAATTGAAGGCATTGAACAAGATATTAGATATATGAAAAAGATTTAAGGTTACCTTCGACAAGTTGGTTCAGATTTGCCCTAGCCTCCTCTGCTGTTACTGCGAACACCCTGGCATTGCGGTGTCCCTGAGGGGGTGGAGCACCCGCTGGAGGTTTGCCAAGGATAGATGCATTGGGGCACTTGGCAAGAAAATGTCCCTCCTTCTTGCAATTGTAGCAGACCGGCTTGGTGTAGCGACAAGGCCCGTCATGTCCTCGTCCACAAGTCTTGCATTTGCTGCGGTAATCCATCAGCTTGCTATTCTTTGGTCCTTTCTTCCCGGAACCTCCTCCTTTCCCTGATCCTTTATTATGGCCTGGGTGGAACTTCTTGAACTTCTCTTCCTCAGTGGTGGTCAACCCTAAATATCCCATGCTAGAAGGATTTTGCAATCCCTGCTCTCTTTCCTGCTTAAGGGCCATGTCTAGGGCTTCATCAATGCTTCGGGGACGAGAGGCTATAACTAGGGTTTTCAGGTGCGCGGAAAGACAATCTACATAATGCTCAGTGAGGTGGTCCTCAGTCCGGATAGGGGCATAGCGTTCCAGAAGCCTAAACTTCTGGGTATAATCGGCCACTGAGAGACTACCCTGCCTAAGCTCCATGTACATATTCTCTTTCCTCTTCCTCTCAGTTATGGGCATGAAACGGTCAGTGAAGAGGGTTTTGAAGGCTTCCCATCCCAAGATGTCTACTTCCTCTCCCCGATTCCCACCATAATTCTCCCACCAGATCTTCGCCCCTCCCTTAAGCAAATGGGTGGCGAATTTGACCTTCTTTTCCTCGGGTACTTCTAGGGTACGAAAGGCATTTTCTATGGAAAGGATCCAGGCCTCAGCCTTTTCCATGACCTCAGGCTGATCTTTCCCCCAAAAGGACTCAGGGTTGAGCTTTATGAAGTCTATTACTGTAACTTCCTTCTTCCTAGAGGAGCTAGGTTCAGGTGTTCCTTTTGTGGCGAGGGTTTCCTAAAAAACACTAGAGGGGGGGTGAATAGAGTTTTAAAATAATTTTAACAATTTATTGAACTCAAACAACCACAATTGAAAATTGGAAGAAGGAG
This sequence comes from Alisma plantago-aquatica, assembly GCA_963693085.1. NCBI lineage: Eukaryota > Viridiplantae > Streptophyta > Magnoliopsida > Alismatales > Alismataceae > Alisma > Alisma plantago-aquatica. The sequence goes on along the minus strand of OY856409.1, from coordinate 470,640,179 downwards.
ACAGGTGTTTAGAGTGGTTCCAACTTTAGCAAATACTAAAGTTGTCAGTCCACTACCCGGTTGCTTACCCAACCGGGATTTTGAAAGTATTTATTTTATTACCTTCTCAAGGATTTATACAAAATACAATACTTTCCTTTACACCCTTTGAACAGCCTTCACTTGAAGTAGGTGCACCAACTTTGAGGTAGCCTTCTTGAAGTAACTCCAAGCTCCCCCTTGAAGTAGCCTTCCTCTCTAGAAGTAACCTCCCGTTGCACCAGCCTTCTGAAGTAGCTCAAAGTCACCTTCTTCACCAAGAAGATCTCCACCCTCTCCAATCAGCAGCCTCCAACCTAGGAGTAGCAAGGAGAGTACAAACGGTAATAGAGAACAAGAAAGGAAAAAGGAAATTACAACTTATCCTTTGTAGCCCAAGGCTTGATTTGCCTAGATCAAGTGTATAGATCTCCTAACTAAGTGTATGGACTTGTGATTGCAATGGGTAGGAGATACTAGCCTATAGGACACGAATTTTGAGCTAAGGAAGGAAGTAGCCAATTGTCACAATGCTCAAATTGCTCACAAACAGATTGCTCAAAGTATGCTCAAGGATTTCTCAAGTGTAACAAGTGTGTTTGAGTGTCCTATGGCTTGTCCTATTTATAGGAATGGCCTAAGAATGCTTAAGGACATTCTAGACAACTTCTAGGGGTTTCTAAGTACTTAACTAGCCGTTAGGTACAAGTTTGTTGCTTTAACAACGGCTAATTAATTAATTCTGCAGTTGCTGTCAGAGACCATCTCGGTCGAGGAATGATCGACCGAGACACCTACTCGGTCGAACTTTTGTCGACCGACAGGCTCTCTGGAACAAGTGATTTGCAACGTCTATCTCCAACTGCCAACTACCTTGTCAGTTGTGTCTAACGGCTACTTTGGATCTTTCTCGGTCGAGAAGATTGTCGACCAAGAGTGTCTCGGTCGAGGAGTTTGTCGACCGAGATTGATCCTGTTTCAATGTTTCAATTTAGGCACTAATTATATGTATGAGTGTGCATATGTGATCCTATTTGAAGGGGATGACCTATCTAAATATGGTGTTTAGCTAGGGAGAATCTAACGCTTGATTTACATGAAATCTAAGTACTTGTACATTATATATTTGTACAAGTTTTTACAAGGCGATTACATTTCATGAAAACATAAACATGTAAGCATATGGATTTCCCTAGTTGCTTTGTCATCCACCTTAATCCTGCACACTCAAGTAGCTCGTTAGATCAATAAGAATGAAATGTTTGTCATAATCAAAACAAAGGGATTTATAGATGTCCATTTAGCCAACAATCTCCCCCTTTTTGAAGATGACAAACATTTCCAAAAATATAAATAAAGGAAATATAAACCATATGAGTTTCATACCTTTAGATTACCTTTTGTAGCTTTTCCTCTTGTTTATAAAATGTGTGCTTATTATTCCCCTTGAATTATGGAACATGAAATCCAATTCACTAGGGAATATAGCAACTTTCAATGTAAAGCCAAGAGTTTATTTATGAAACTCATTGATTGAGTGTTTCCTAATTACTAAGTTTTAGTTTTATATTTATTTCTCCCCCTTTGTCATTTCAAAAAGATATCCGTTAGAATTAAAAACTCCCCCTTAATTAGATGTCCCATCAAATCTAATGAAAAAGATGTCCATTTAAAAGACAAAATATCATGATGCAAGTAAGAGTTTTTGTTTAAGTAGCACAAATATCAAAGAAAACATCTTCCAAAGGAGTGATAAGCAGTTGCTTCCTAATTTTGTTAAATTGATCTAGTGGAAGCGGTTTTGTAAAAATATCAGCCAATTGATCTTCCATATCAACATGATGAAGGGAAACATGATTCTTGGAGATATGATCCCTTAAAAAGTGATGACGGATTTCAATATGTTTAGCTCGGCTGTGTAAAATAGGATTGTGTGCTAAGTTTATAGCGCTCATGTTGTCACAAAAAATAGGCGTAGATGAAAGAGTAAAACCATAATCATTTAATACTTGTTGCATATAAAGCACTTGAGCACAACAAGACCCGGCTGCCATATATTCAGCTTCAGTTGTAGATAGGGCAACCGTATTTTATTTCTTGCTAAACCAAGATACTAAAGCTCTTCCTAACAAGAAACAGCCACCACTAGTACTCTTGCGATCAAGGCGACAACCAGCATAATCTGCATCAGTATAAGCTTTAAAATCCAAGGATTGTCCTTTTGGATACCATAAACCAAAACAAGTAGTGTCGGCTAGGTAACGAAGAATTCGTTTAACTGCTAGAAAATGAGAGTGCATAGGTTGTGATTGAAATCGAGCACAAAGACCAACGGAAAACATAATGTCCGGTCTAGAAGCAGTTAAGTAAAGAAAACTACCAATCATGGCTCTATATAAGGAATCATCAATAGGTTCCCCATTTTCATCCTTATCAATTTTAATAGAAGTAGCCATAGGAGTAGTAGCATGTTTGCACTGATCCATCCCGAAACGCTTTAAGAGTTCCTTAGTATATTTTTCTTGGCTTATGAATATTCCAGCAGGTGTTTGCTTAATTTGAAAACCAAGAAAGAAAGTTAGTTCACCCATCAGGCTCATTTCAAATTCTTTTTGCATAATGTCACTGAATTGTGTGCACAATGAATCATTAGAAGCTCCAAAAATAATGTCATCAACATATATTTGCACAACTAGGAAATCAGATGTATATGTTATGAAAAATAAAGTAGAATCTGAATTTCCAATAGAAAAATTATTATCAAAGAGATATGTCTTGAGCCTTTCATACCAATTCCTAGGTGCTTGTTTTAAACCATAAAGTGCTTTCTTAAGTTTATAAACATAGTCACCTTTTTCCGGTATTTCAAAACCAGGTGGTTGGGCAACATATACTTCTTCTTGAATAATGCCATTTAGAAATGCACTTTTTACATCCATTTGGTAGAGTTTGATGTTTTTATGTGCAGCAATAGCTAGTAACATTCTAATAGCTTCAAGTCTAGCTAGCGGTGCATATGTTTCATCAAAATCTATTCCTTCTTGTTGATTATATCCTTGTGCTACTAACCGAGCTTTATTCCTTATTACTTCTCCTGCCTCATTTAGCTTATTCCTAAAAACCCATTTAGTTCCTATGATGGTTTTATCTTGTGGTTTAGGAACTAAATCCCATACATCATTTTTAGTGAATTGATTCAATTCTTCTTGCATGGCTATTATCCAATAATCATCTTGAAGAGCTTCAGATATCTTTTTAGGTTCAATGATAGAAACAAAAGCCATGTTTGCAACATCTTTGAAGGAAGACCGAGTTTTGACTATATCATTAGGATTTCCAATAATAAGTTCTTGAGGATGATCCTTAATAAGCCTAGGTGTAGGTTGTGGTTCAGCTTGGTGATTATTTGTAGTAACTTTCTCACTATCATTTGGTATGTTTAAATTTTTGAATTGATTAGTGAGATCTATGATTTCTAGATTTTCAGATTTGGTCTCTTCATGAAAAGAAACATGAATAGATTCCTCAACTTTTCTAGAGATAGTGTTATATACTCTAAAAGCTTTGCTAGAAGTGGAATATCCCAAAAAGAATGCTTTGTGTGATTTGGAGTCAAACTTATCTCTATCATCTTTGGTATTTAAAATATAGCATGTGGAGCCGAAAGTATGAAAATAGTCAACTCTAGGTTTCTTAGAATGTATTATTTCATATGGAGTTTTCTTTAAATGAGAGTGAACAGTTACTCTATTTAACACATAGCATGCAGTGTTTACAGCTTCATCCCAAAAGGTTTTGGGTGTGTTGTCTTCGAGCATCATAGTTCTAGCCATTTCTTGTAGTGATCGATTTTTCCTTTCAACTATACCATTTTGTTGTGGGGTGCGTGGAGCAGAAAAATTATGAGTGTACCCTTGAGATGTACAAAATTCTTCAAATGTATGATTTTCAAATTCTCCACCATGATCACTTCTAATGGTACATATTTTGCTTTGTAATAGATTTTCAATCTTGGAACAAAATTGTATAAAAACATGAATAGTATCATCTTTAGTTGCAATAAAGTGTACCCATGTGTATCTACTATAATCATCAACAATAACAAAATAGTATCTTTTACCACCAATAGATTGTGTCCTCATGGGTCCAAATAAATCCATATGAATTAATTCTAAGGACCTACTGGTGCTAAGTACATGTTTTGGTTTAAAAGAGGTTTTGGTTTGCTTTCCCATTGTGCATGGTTCACAGTTTTCAACTTGATCAAAAGATAAAGTAGGCAATCCACGAACAAGATCATATTTCACTAACTTTTTAATAACATGTGAACTAACATGTCCTAGCTTTTTATGCCATAGTTGTAAGGTATTTTCATTTGCAAGCAAGCATTTTCCCACTACTGATTTCATAGAGTTAGGTTTAAGGATATAAAGATTTCCAACTCTATTTCCTTCATAAACAACATTTGTAGTGTTTTCTATCAATAACTTGCAGCAAGTTTTGTTAAATAACACATCATAACCACTATCACATAATTGACTAACACTTATCAAATTATGGTGCAAACCATCAACGAGTAGAACATTCTTTATTTCGAGGTTTGTACCAACATTACCTATTCCAACGATTTTGCCCTTACCATTGTCTCCAAAGGTGACCGTTCCACTTTTCTTTTCTTCAAAGGTTTGAAATGCATCCTTGTTCCCGGTCATGTGTTTGGAACATCCACTGTCAACCACCCATTCCTGCATTAAATTGTAGATTTTGGTACCCATGTGATGGTCTGATATGGTTAGAATCATTTAAGTACAGACCTGTATAAGAGTTCTGAATCAGAAATCCAGTCGGTCGACAATTGTTCGACCGACATCTGTCTCGGTCGACTAATTGTCGATCGAGAAGATTACTGTATTACAAACAAAAAAACATAGAAATTTTGCTCGGTTGACCAATTTTCGACCGAAATAATTGCTGTAAATTTTGATATGTTACAGACATCCGGTCGGTCGACAATACTTCGACCGATTAATGGTTCGGTCGACAATACTTCGACCGACTAAGTTTCTGTTTTAGTACAACAATGCAGAAAATTAACAATATGCATGAAATCTTTTGTTTAGTTGAGATAAGATAATATAAATAGCAAGATGGAGCGTTTGGCCATATCTCAACTAAATTCCATTTGACTCTACTAAGTTTGAGGTTTTGGGACCCAAACTAATTCGGAATCCTTAGTTTTATAAGGGCATGAAAAGGAATAGTGTCCAAGACGTAAACAAAAATGGCAAGTAATAGAATCAACTTCATTTCTCTTTCTAGCCATTGTGTTCTTGGGTACAAACATAGTTTGAGTTCTTTTGGGTTGATTTTTCTTTGGAGCATATCCCAAACCTTTTCTTCCGTTAAAAATAGTACCAATGCTTAGAATGTTATCAAGTATATCTTTTCTTCTTAACTCATAAAGTTCTCTTTGCAGCTGAGCAATATCATTCATCTTCTTGTGTAGATCATTTCTTGCTTGATCTAAATCAGATAACAATGAATCTCTTTCTTTTATAACATTATCATGGTATAGATGGTTACACAAAATAGGTTGAGTCTAAAAATCTTTTAGCTTAGCTAACAAGTCAGTCTTTTCTTTAGAAAGAAGATCAACATTTGTTTCTAAAGTGAGTAGCTTTCTAGTGCAATCATCTAAAGATGTTTTTAAAGACAAATTCTCAAGATCAATGTTATTCTTTTCAGAAGAAAGATTATCTAATTTAGCAATTAGCTCATCATTTGATTTGATAACCTTCTTTAGTTTCTTCTTGACATCAACATACTTATCATGAATTTCTTGTAGACTAGTAACTAACTCTTCTTTAGGAAGATCAAGTAGGCTTACCTCTTGAGAGTCTTCATCATCTTCTCTTGCCATTAGACAATCCACCGTTTCTTCTCCGCTTTCACTGTCACTTGACTCGTCCCATGCAGCTTTATAGGCTTTTTCTCCCTTCTTCTTGTGTGAGATTTTCTTTCCTTTCTTTGCTTTAGGACATTCATTTTTGAAGTGCCCTTTCTTCCCACATTCAAAGCACCTAGGAGGGGTGGAAGAAGAGCTGGAAATTTTGTTAGATTTAAATCTTTTGTATTTCTTACCGTTGACGATCAAGGCTTCTTCTCCTTCTTCTTCACTTGACTCCTCACTTTCTTGTGTGACGACTTTTAAAGCTTTTAGAGCCACATCCTTCTTCTTTCCTTGCTGAAGTTCTCGTGCTCTTCTTTCCTCCTCTTCTAGGGTTGCTTCATGAGCTTCTAGGTTTCCAATAAGTTGCTCCATTTTCAGTCGAGTGAGGTCGTTTGCTTCTTCAATGGCTGTCACCTTTGGCTTATATTTTGGAGGGAGTGATCGAAGGATTTTTGATACCTGATCTTCTTCAAGGATAGGTTTTCCTAGGGCACTTAAACCATTAACAATAGTAGAAAATTTTGCAAACATTTCACTAATAGATTCATCAGGATCCATACGAAAGTGTTCAAACTTTTGTTTAAACATGCTAATTTTGGAATTTTTGACTTGGACTGTTCCTTCATAGGTTATGGATAGTCTATGCCAAATATCATAGGCTGTGTCACAATTAGATATTCTATTAAATTCTCCTACCGATATAGAACAATATAAAATGCTTACAACTTTTGCATTCATTTGAGCTAGCTTTACCGTATTTGCATCCCATTCTGCAAATTGAGTTTGAGGGAGCTCATATGGAGTTGACACCATTCTCCATAAGTCCCAATTGATGCCTTGGAAGTAGAAATGCATCCTTCTCTTCCAATATTGGTAGTTTGTTCCATCGAACGCTGGAGGCCTAGAAACAAGTGTCCCTTCGAGGTTAAGGTTGTTGAGCACTCCATCACCCATTTCTTCAAGACCTTGTTAGGGTTCCTTGAAGCCTGCTCTGATACCAATTGAAAAACACTAGAGGGGGGGTGAATAGAGTTTTAAAATAATTTTAACAATTTATTGAACTCAAACAACCACAATTGAAAATTGGAAGAAGGAGACAGGTGTTTAGAGTGGTTCCAACTTTAGCAAATACTAAAGTTGTCAGTCCACTACCCGGTTGCTTACCCAACCGGGATTTTGAAAGTATTTATTTTATTACCTTCTCAAGGATTTATACAAAATACAATACTTTCCTTTACACCCTTTGAACAGCCTTCACTTGAAGTAGGTGCACCAACTTTGAGGTAGCCTTCTTGAAGTAACTCCAAGCTCCCCCTTGAAGTAGCCTTCCTCTCTAGAAGTAACCTCCCGTTGCACCAGCCTTCTGAAGTAGCTCAAAGTCACCTTCTTCACCAAGAAGATCTCCACCCTCTCCAATCAGCAGCCTCCAACCTAGGAGTAGCAAGGAGAGTACAAACGGTAATAGAGAACAAGAAAGGAAAAAGGAAATTACAACTTATCCTTTGTAGCCCAAGGCTTGATTTGCCTAGATCAAGCGTATAGATCTCCTAACCAAGTGTATGGACTTGTGATTGCAGTGGGTAGGAGATACTAGCCTATAGGACACGAATTTTGAGCTAAGGAAGGAAGTAGCCAATTGTCACAATGCTCAAATTGCTCACAAACAGATTGCTCAAAGTATGCTCAATGATTTCTCAAGTGTAACAAGTATGTTTGAGTGTCTTATGGCTTGTCCTATTTATAGGAATGGCCTAAGAATGCTTAAGGACGTTCTAGACAACTTCTAGGGGTTTCTAAGTGCTTAACTAGCCGTTAGGTACAAGTTTGTTGCTTTAACAACGGCTAATTAATTAATTCTGCAGTTGTTGTCAGAGACCATCTCGGTCGAGGAATGGTCGACCGAGACACCTACTCGGTTGAACTTTTGTCGACCGACAGGCTCTCTGGAACAAGTGATTTGCAACGTCTATCTCCAACTGCCAACTACCTTGTCAGTTGTGTCTAACGGCTACTTTGGATCTTTCTCGGTCGAGAAGATTGTCGACTGAGAGTGTCTCGGTCGAGGAGTTTGTCGACCGAGATTGATCCTGTTTCAATATTTCAATTTAGGCACTAATTATATGTATGAGTGTGCATATGTGATCCTATTTGAAGGGGATGACCTATCTAAATATGGTGTTTAGCTAGGGAGAATCTAACGCTTGATTTACATGAAATCTAAGTACTTGTACATTATATATTTGTACAAGTTTTTACAAGGTGATTGCATTTCATGAAAACATAAACATGTAAGCATATGGATTTCCCTAGTTGCTTTGTCATCCACCTTAATCCTGCACACTCAAGTAGCTCGTTAGATCAATAAGAATGAAATGTTTGTCATAATCAAAACAAAGGGATTTATAGATGTCCATTTAGCCAACATTTCCATGAAGTCTAGTAGGATTTTTTTTTGTTCCTCCCACCTTTCCTTGGCCATAGTTTCAGGATCAGGTACTTTAGAGGTTTCAGGCTCTTTTCTCTTCTTATAGGACGATTCCTCCAAGGCTTTTGAGTTGCGAGTTTTAGGAGGCATCCTGAAATTAATTTCAACATATTAGATTTATTACTTCAACACTTATTCTCATCATTATCATTATTATTATCACATGATATTTCATTATTCTCATTTATCAATGATTAATGTTCTTAATGTTATGATTTATGGAGGATACCCTAGAATCCTTATCAGTCGATCCTTAGGACTTTCTAAATAGAGAGACTCCTTCCTAACCTTATAACAGAGGTAAGAGGGGAAATTTAAGTTATTTTAAAACATAGATGAGAGGGAGAAGTTTTTCCACCAGAAGAGATGAGAGAGAACATCTGTAGATGAGAAGGTTCCTAAATTAAGGTACAGCCAAGAACAGGGGACACTTAGAGTATTGGCCAGGTAGACTTATACTGCCATAAAGGTAGCCTCGTGATTGCCAAGCTAAGTGGCTCGGAGACTTTAGTCAGACCCATGGCAGATGCTATCCTAGACAACTCCACCCTTCATATCCCTAACTCAAGGGCTACCTTAGACTCAAATAGGGTGAATGAAGTTCATGTGACCTGATGTGTGAACATTGGCTCTGATACCAACTTTGACGTCCCCCAATTTCTATATACTTTCCATAGTGACATTCATAGATATGCATGCACTCATATCTATAGATGTCAAAAGGGAAAATATAAGAGATTAAGGTAGTCAACTAAGACCAGAGATTGAGCCAAGATCTAGTCCACATCATCATATAATGCCACACAAACATTCATTCATATAGATAAAAATAAAGTCATTACATATGGAGAGAAAAATATTGTTCTAAAGAAGGTTAACTTTATTACATAGGATCTTGATCATCCTTGACATCAACTAGGAAAAGAAATAAACTAACGTCTAGTGAGAAATAAGATAAGTGGAACAGATCTATCTAATGCATCCTCCATGTTTATTATTTTATGCCTTCAGGCACTTTGAGCATGTATTTCACCTTGTTGTCAATTGTTCCTTGCACCTAGAAAATACAAGAAACAAAACATCAACAAAGTTGGTACGTGGTAGAAAGTTATACTAATAAGGTTGCATAAAGGAAAATATTTGAAAAAGAAAGAAAGAGAGATAAAAACCATTCATTAATGCGAAAATCAAGTAAACACCCCGTTTTAGTATATTCATTTTTGATGCAGTTGTACTACACCTATTGCACTTGGCTTACATCTAGTATGGGCAACAGAATATCAACATACATCTAACATGGGACAAGGAATCATACATCCATGTTAGGCAACATACATCCACACTAGGCTATGTGCTCTAGTAGCTACAACCCATCAAGATCATTTATGTTTCTCTTAAATTTGGCGAAATATAATTCGTACTAGTCAACCAATCAATCATATCCAATTACGATCATTCAAGATATTTCATAGCATAAGCTACCAAAAATCTAGTCTTATACTTATAAGACCACGTACCTGCTTGTTCAAAACAGATGTCCAAAGATTTAGGATCAATCAAGAATTTAGTCACCCTGCAAAGAAAGCAAGGGTACAACATTACTATGGGTCCATGCGACTCAGACTAACATATGTCCTTAGTTATTATTCCTTTTTATGTTATCTTAATCCAGATCAGGGATTTCCCATATCTTAATTGAGTTTAGAGATATTAACAGGTCTGATCCATCATTACTAAATTTGCTTAAACAATAGCATTTAATTAATCAATTAGAAGATTTCCATAAACTAGGGTTTATTAGATGGTTGGAGAAAAAGGGAAAAGCAACCCTATACATATTAACCATTCATAACATCAGGGTTCATTTTAAAGATTCAAACCAAATAATAAACACTAATTATCATCTAATGATATTAATTTTGTCATAAAGATATATCTTTAATTTCATGTAGGAAGAGGAAGCTGAAATTAGGGTTTCTTCTAATTCTTTCATCACTTATCAACATAGAATGGTATTTCGATTCAATTAGGAACAGAGTTCTATCTAGGGTTAAATACACCTTAGAAGGTCAGATATCATCATGGGAAACTATTATCAAAGATTAATTAGAATTAAGGGATCAATAAGGCTTTAAGCAACTATTTTTGAAAATGGCAACGGATCTAGGTCCTGGTAGCATTTTATTTGGATAGAAAATAATTTTCTGATGAAAATGGTATATTGGTTCGCTATTTTCTGATAATCCTAGCATTTTCTAGGATTTTATTAAGAAAAGAGTTTCTTGGATAAAGTAAAACAAAAGAAAATATATATATACCTTGATCTACGGCCGGATCCGGTTGGATCGACGGCTCAGGTAGATCCAGGCTTCACGAGCTCAAGTCCGGATCGCTGACGTGGCATTCCTTGATTGGGAGGGTCAGTGTGAGTTGTCTCTCCCTGGGTCTTCGTTGACCAGCGACCCTGGTGATGTGGTGATCGGTCAGTGGTCCACCTGGCACCCTGGGTCCCAGTCTGGGCAGTGCTCCCTCACATGAGCAAACTTTAGTTTGTGAATAAGTGGTGGAGGAGCTCACCAGAGCTAAGTAGGAAAAGGGGTAGCAGGCTCCCTCGAGTTCGGAAAAGATGCCGCCCAGACTCTATCGTCGCTCCCGAGTCAAGGGAGGTAGGTAGATGAGAGGGAGGAGACGAGAGGGGGAAAACGCCCAGCAGGGGCAGTGTGGTGGCACCGCAGGGTAGATCTAGGATTAACTGGAGGTCGTGGGGAAGGCTAAAGCTCGGGAGGAAGTGGATCAAGGTAAAGGGAGGTGGCGGTGGTGTCTAGGGTCCTTTTATAGGCTCGGGGATAGGTTTAGGGTTGGTTGGGGGGGTCCTGGCTTTGCGGCCGTCGCCGGAGTGAGAACGGAAACTTTGGGGGAGGTTGTTCTCCCTGCTCCGAGGGTGAGGGGAGTCAAGATAAGTGTGGTTGACCTCGTCTTCACGAGCTGAAGGTGGCCATTCGAAGAAAAATTGCGAAAAAAGGGGTGAGTTGGCTTCGCGCTAGAGCTCGGATTCAACCTCTTCTGTCCGCCCTTTGCGGGAGGTAGATGACGGGTCCAGGACCCTTGGATCCTTGTGCCGATCCGCGGCCCTCAGATCGGGCAGCTGATATCTGACCCTCGACTAAAAGGTTCGTGCCTAGCTGTTAATGGGCCGCGTGACAGATCATTATGTCAAATAAATTGAAAAACTAAGTCCTAGGGTTATTAGATTGAATTATACACCTGATTTTCAAATGTGAATAACTCTCAAAAGGTACATCCACATGGAACACAATCATAGGGGTAGCTTAATGATGTCAAGATGTGACTATGGTAAAATTTTGGGATCCAAATTCGAATATTTAATGTGTTCATTCACTAAATACATTAACATATGTATTTTATCATCATAGCATATTAGGGTTTGCATATATTTGAAATTGGTGACACATATTTGTCCAATTAAGTGAGGGAAGTATACGAGGGTATTCTGGTCAACAAATTTGATAGTAGAACTTTTAAGAGAGAGAAATATAATAAAAACTCACTTTGTCACAATCTCCGCCTTCTCCCAGAAAGAAAATGAACCTTTCCATGAGGTGTAAGAAAGGTTCCAAAAGCTCATACGCGACTGCCCTCATCACAAGGTACCCTTGTGGAAGCTGGTCCAAGCTTTCTACATCGGGCTAGTGGAGTTGATCCATAACAATTTTGACTTGTCATGTGGAGGCACCTTCATGGCAAAGCCACCTGAGGAGTCATGGCCCTTGTTTGAGCACTTTGCTAAGAATTCTTGCCATTGGGCTTCTACAAAAGGGGAACATTGTGATCAGAACTACATCCCTCCACCTCCTCTTATAGTTCCATCCCAGACTACAGCCAACCCCAACATGCTGAAAATAATGGCAGATATGATAAATATGATGAAGAACCAAGCTAGTGGTTCTTCAAGTCAATCCACTATGGCAGTTGAAGCTGAAGAAGAAGAAGTTCATGCCTTGCATGCATTTGGCAACAGAAACAACCAAGGCCCAATGTCCAATTCCTATACTCCTGAGTGGAGGAATCATCCAAACTTCTCATGGAAACAACAAAATGAGGAGGGGCAAGGGCATCCAAGGCAACATCAAGGGCCCAAGTATAGCTCCAAGTTTGAGGAGGAAGTCCTAGGAAGGCTAAGGAACCTCGATGAAGTGAAAAAGGAGGTGTCCTCTCAAGGATAAAACATTAGCCGCATTGAGCAAAGACTTGATCAAATCTCCATTTCACTTGCTCGTCGTGAATAGGGAAGGTTCCCATCTTAACCCATGGCCAATCCCGGCAATGATGGAGGTTATGTGAGCACCACTCAAGGTGTTTATGTCCCACCACAAGGCCAAGTACCCCCACTTCACCAATACCAAGGACCACAACATCAGTATGCTCCTCCACCTCACCAAACCCCCTACAACTACCAATATCCTCCACCTCACCCATATCAACATCCCCCTCCATAATATCACCCACATCCACCACAATAACCACAACCCCAGCCACAATTTATCCTCCAAAACCCAAATCCAAGCCCACCACCACCTCAATAGACAGCCAAATCCACAAGCTTCCTCTTCCTCTACCCATGAGCAAGTAAAGGAGGTGATAGTTTTGAGTAGTGGGAGGACCTTAGAGCAGCCCCATTATATTTTTGTTGATAGTGCAGCCATTGAGGATAGAGGTGATACTATGATCAGACATGTTGGTACTGAGATCCAGATTGATGATACTATTACAGAAACTAGAGTTGATATCGTGATACCAAGAAGTGATACCATGATACTGAGAAATGATATTGTGATTCTCGTGATTCCAATTGATGGTTTTGTTGATCTGAGCTGATTGGGAGCCCAACTTCCCCCATTTCTTGATGCTTTTGAGTAACCCTCTACTGAAAGAAGAAATAAGAAACATACTGAAGAGATCATGGAAACTTTCAAATAGGTGAAGATAAAAATTCCTTTTCTTGATGCGTTCAAGCAAATTCCTTCCTATGCCAAGTTTTTGAAAGATATGTGTATGTTTAAGAGAAAAACAATGGGGAGAATGCCAAAGAAAGTCAAGCTCACCGAAAAAATGAGCTCAATTCTACCACACACCATGCCGAGAAAGCGGAAAGACCCTGGTGCTCCCATCATTTCATACTACATTGGAGCACACCGCATAGACCAAGCCCTTCTAGACTTGGGATCTAGCTAAATTTGATGTCATATGATTTGTTTACTGAGCTCCAAATGGGACAATTAGGTCCAACTCATTGTACCTTGCAGTTAGATAATAGATCTGTGAAAATGCCTAGAGGGTGAGTTGATGATGTTCTAGTTAGACTTGATGATTAGACTCCTGCATTCTTCCCCACTGACTTCATTGTACTGGATATGGAAAAATATTGTAGAAGAGTGCCTATTATCTTGGGGAGGCCCTTCTTGGCTACAGCTGACGCAGTGATCCACATGAGAACCGGCACCATGTATGTGACTTTCATGCACATGAAGATCCAGTTGAACATGTTCAAATCTTCAGCTACAGCTAAGGTGATAGGCACCACATAAGAGGATTGTTATCTTATTGAATGCCTTGAAGAGATTGTAGAGGAGTGCCTACCTGTGTAGATCCAGACTGCCACTCAAGGTAGAGGTTTAGAGCTCATTGTTGAGTTTCCCAATGATGATGATGAAAAGGATGAAGTGAATGAGCTATCCCTAGTGGCCGCCAGTGAGGACCTCCCATCCATTTCTGAGTTATTGATGAATTCTCTTGAAGAACCTATAATTCTTGAAATCAAGTCGCTCCCCGAAGGGTTGAATGCATTTCTAGGCTCTAATGACACCCTCCCGGTGATATTTTGTTTATTCTCTCTCTAGAACAAGAAGAGGCATTGATGAAAGTCCTAAAGAAGAATATTTGGGCCATTTAGATGGTCCATTGCTGATTTGAGGGGTATTGACCCCTCCATTTGTGTGCATAGGATTTATCTGGTGGATGATGCTAGACTGGCCTGCCAAATGAAAAGGCGATTGAACCCAAAATTAAAAGAAGTTGTGACCTAAGAGGTCGTTAAATTGTTAGATGCTGAAATTATTTATCTGATTTCTGATAGCGCATGGGTGAGTCCCATCCAAGTTGTACCAAAGAAGGGTGGGATCATAGTGGCATAGAATGTTGATGGTGAGATGATGCTAGTTAGATAATAGTCCAAATGGAGGATGTGTGTAGACTATAGAAATCTCAATGAGAAGACAAAGAAGGATCACTATCCTCTTCCATTTCTTGATTAGATTTTAGAGAGTTTGGCAGGGAAAAGTTTCTATTGCTTTCTTGACGGATACTCTGGGTACTTCCATATTGTTGTTCTATCTACAGACCAAGAAAAGATGACATTCATTTTCCTTAGTGGTACTTTTGCTTACCGAAGAATGCCATTTGGGTTGTGTAATGTCCCTTCCATTTTTTAAAGATGTGTGACCTCCATCTTCGCCGACATGCTTTTTGCATCACTTGAAGTGTTCATGGATGATTTCTCAATTTTGGGTAAAACCTTTGATGAGTGTTTACTCCACTTGGTCGTCGTTCTTGAGAGATTTGTGAAGGTTCGCCTCATGTTATCTTGGGAAAATAGCCACTTCCTGGTGCCAAAAGGCATAGTTCTGGGTCACCGGGTTTCAAAAGACGGTATTGAGGTTGATAGGGCCAAGGTGGGCCTCATTTCTACTCTAACCATTCCTTCTATCACAAGACATGTCTGGTCTTTCTTGGGGCATGCAGGCTTCTATCGTCGTTTCATCATGGATTTTAGCAAAATCTCAAGTTTTGTATATCATTTGTTGGAAAAAGATGTTGAATTTCACTTTGATGATGTAACATACTGAAATCCAGGGTCTTCCTTGCAATTTACCCACTTTTGAGCTTTTCTTTTCTTTCTATTCCTTTTGGACCTTTCTCATAAATTTCACCATCTTTTGAATCCTTTTTGGCCTCCAAGAGCAATTTGAGCTTTATGGATGGTGAAATCAATATTTACCCTCATTTATGATAATGAAGGGGTGTTAGCACAAATAACCCACTTAATGTGATAATTGAGGACTAATTATGCAAATTTCCCATTAATGGGAAATAATGAGTGGATAATGTTAATTTAGTGTTAATGAGCTTTTTGGATAAGAAATGAATACTAAAGTGTAATGTAGTTCATTAATAAGTATATTAACCTCTTTACTTTCTCTCTCCTAAAATATAAAAATAACACTTGAAAAGAGAATATAAAAGTGATATATTTCTCTTAAAGTTAATATGTAATTAATATCTCGAATCTCACTCAAGGATTTCAATTAAAAAGATGTTCATATCATTTCACCTCTTTTAAATACATTAACATATGCTTCAATGGAAAATATAAATGAAGGGCCTTATTGGATATAAATATGAAATCTAATTATATGGCATCGTTCTAAATGCTAATTAGAACCTATGGTACAGATTTGTTGGATTTTGTACATCCTTTGACCATTCAATTTATCATTTGAAGATCTAAAATTTCACTTACATTATTGCTTTGTTAATAATTATACTTATATGCCTTTTCCGCTTAACCCTCCTCCTACAATGCCCGCATGTCTGTGGGTCTTCTACATTGTGAGGCCTGCAGCCGTGGTAACGGCTGACGATTCTCTGCATCTCCTCTTCCCCTCCTCTCTTTCTCTTCCTCTTCCTCTCCCTCTCGACCTCCCTCACCTTATCTTCTCTTCTACCCTCCCTTACTATCTGCACACAGGGTAGTAATCCTAGCATCTCAGCACCGCTAGTTCCACCAGATCTAGTGATCACCAGCCACCAATGCAAGGTTCCCTACCTCCCCAACCATGGTTTTGTAGCAACTAAAATCCTGGCAACCAGCACCACCGACTCCAGCGGCCGGCACCAATCCTTCGAACCTCCACATTCACCATGAAACCCATCATCCCTACAGTCAATGTCTGACCCAGCGGCACCCTTCTTCTACAGTGCCACCTCTTTCCTTACCCCTCGTCAACCCTATCTTGCACCATAAAAAACATCACCATAGTCACCGCCCTCTCTACCTCACCAGGCTTCTTCTTTCCTCCAAAAAAAACCTAGCTCCTCCTTCTTCCTATCTGATGTTAGCAGCCTCCTGCACCTGCCGTGAGCGGCAAAATTTAGGATGGGCTGAGAAGACATGTTGTCTTCATCACCTGTTGTGGTGGCTATGGACAGCCCAGTAGCTTCTGGCTAATGGTGAAATAGGTTCCCATGTCTTTGCACCACCGCCTACATTTCCTTCAACGTCACTGCCTAAGAAAAAGAACTAACAATGACATCACCACCGCCCCACCATCCTCCTCATCAGGAAGAAACTACAAAGTGGAAACACCACCAATGGTCGTGATCAGCTTGCCTTTACCACCGCCTCCATCGCCTCCATCAATCACTGATGGTTCTAGCAATTATCATTGAGAAAACCTGGCACCGCCGACACCACCACAATCTGCCACAGTTTCCTTCCTTGTGCCCGACCACCTGCATATCCTCTCAAGTCCATAGCAATCGGTGTCTACCCTGAGGCTGTAGGAAGTGTCCTCGTAGGGCAAGTCTTGTTCACCTAAAAGGTCAGCCTCGTGTGTCTTGTTTCTTAGTCTATTAAGAATTCACTTTCTATGGTACCTTTATGCAAGTTAATGATAATTAAATAGCAATACCTCAAAGGGATGAAAACATGATCGTCTCACCTAGAGCACGTAACTATAAATACTGATAGTATGATCATATGGTTATCAGTAATTAACACATCAGTAATCCCTCTAACACTACTAAATTATTTGTACACAAAACTAGGACCTGATGCATATAGCATGTAACTCTTAGACTAATTCTTACTAATAGGCATTTTCTTAAGTATTGATCTCACTTGTATAAGCACTAGAGTAAATACATGTTAGCTTGTCATATTGAAGTGTATAAACAAGTGATCTTGCCTATTGTATTATCTACTTGTAAAAAGTTACTTAATTGTTATGTAATGTATAGTGGGGTCAATTCAATCAAATATATTCATATAAAAGAGTGACTATAACCTAAATTGATGAGTCCATATCTTAATGATGATTATGTAGAAATGTACATGATCATATTACACACACTTATATGTGCATATGTATATAGTCTGAACTATTTTGAACAAGAAGGTATTTAAGGAAAAGTTCTTCAAGGAGTATATAAATAGGGGTATGGTTGACTTAATAAGCCAATTAAACTACTCTAAATAACATGATTGTTTATACTATAAATGGAACCTATATTCTAATCATATACATGTTTATTGTTGTATGTTATTATGTTTTTTGGGTAACTTCTTATGGTAATAGCTCTGCTTAATTATATGGTTATGATCTAATGGATTATGAAACCCTAATAATGATGATAAGGACACTTTAGATGACTTAATAGCAATATCATTGCAATCTAAAAGGGCATATCACCACTAAGATAAATATTTCAAGAGAAACATCTTAATTCATAGAATAAGTTGTAGACTGATGTGTATATAAACACTTTTAGGTTGAAGAGGACCAATGTGGAATCCTCCATGAGATTGAATAGTCATGATGATAAGGTATGTGCATTCTAACACCTCAGTTGGGCTTCTAATCATGCTAAACCTAGTTTTCCCAAATGATGCATAGTTATGATAATATTCTCCATCATCCATTTGAACTATTGCTATTTGCTTTCCCTGACAATAGTCCCCCTACCATAGGCACTGGGGTTTTAGTCCCCCTGCCACTTTATATATATTTTGAGGTTTGGGATGTTATTTTCCCCTCTCCTCCTGGTTGAGGTTGGTAGGTGCCTCACCCTATGTTAGTTTAGCTTAGTCATAATGAATCATGCTTGTTCTATATTTGATTTATATACTTGGCAGAAATTCTTATTTGTTTTACTTGCCTCATATTCTTGACCCTCTTAGCATAGTGAATCTTTATTATTTCCTGCTTCAGTTTATAATTTTCCTTATTCTCTATTTGACACATACATTTTTATCTTTCTCTTTCTGGGTGATCCCAACCACCCATATTAGGATCAGAGTGTGCATGGAAGCTTGGTGAACCTGCCTAAGGCTAAGGAGATCGTGCACGTATAGATAGTTTGGACTAGTTGCATATACTTTTGTTATGTTGTTTATGGAGACAAATTGTATTAGTTTGAGTCTTCCTCTTCCTAGATCCTATGCTTGTATAAAGTGGTACTCCCATTTGGAAAAAATTTATAATGTACTCTTTATACATTTTGAATAAAGTCAAGTTTTAATCTTCCGCTGCTTCCCATTGATTCTTTGTTGCCACTTATAGTAGAGAGTTGATCTCATCTCTTTACAACATGGTATTAGAGCATCAAGGTAGTCAGATTCTTGACTAATTCAACTATCTCCTAGATAGAACCCTTATAAATATTGTTGAGTAATCTTAGAAACCCTTATATGATGATTTGATTTTTTCCAAATAGAAATCATCTTGTAAACCTTAAGTATCTTACATAGATTTCCATGTTATGGTTAGTGTACCCTATGTTATACCTTAAAGTTGGGATGGTAGTGATTAGTAAAATGGTTAGTGTAGGACCTTATACTTGGTTATATACCCTTATACCCTTAAAATAGTTTGACTTAGTCAACCCTTTAAGTGGAATGGTGGAGTTAGTACCTTGATAGATTTTGGAGTTGCTGATTTTGAGGAAGAAATCCTCTTTAAGGGGGGTGGAGTCCATCAATGCCTTGAAATCAAGAAACCCTAACTCCTTAGACATGGGATTAGTGAGTGTTACGACCCCACCTCCCGATAACCCCAATTAAGGGAGACCGAGAGGTCGAAGCCGCACCCATGACTTCCGGATCAAAGGTTCGACAATTAACCAAGAATAATTATCAAATTTTAACATACTATACTGAAAGTTGTAAGAAAATAAATTTTTGCATACCTTTTTGAAAACTTGGATCTCTAAACTTCTATCCACTTAAGGATTCTACTCTAACTAATCCTCCTTGTATTTTACTTCATGTATTTCACAATATGACGATTTACTATTTGTCCTTTTGGCTTGTACCTAAAATGCCGACAAACAAAACGTCGGTCATCCGAAGCTGGTATGTGGGGGAAACAATAATCATGTAAATACGTTAACAATGTAATCATTCAATAAATCATTTAACAACCAAGATTACATTTTAGATATAACTCCGCGATCCAAGAGTACCCTATCCTCTATGTTGTCCCCATTAAACCCCTCATGATCCACCTATAAGTGAACCAATTTCTAAGGTTGAGTCACATGGCACTACTCGTAAGTAGCCCACTCCTTAACTCATGACAGGCTAATGAGTCTCATGGCACTACACGTAGGTAGCCCAGTTTCTAACTCTCGGTAACCTAGACCTTGCTCTAGGACTACCCCTTATTTTCTTAGCCTTTTCATTACAATAGAGGTGGGCCCGGATCTAGTCAGTTATATATGCACATTTATAGTGATAATCATAGTCACTTTATAGTTGCATGAAATAATTAAACATCCAACAGTTATTTTTCAAGCAACCGATTAAAACTTTGGGAATCACCGTAAAACTAAAGTGATTATTCATAAGCGTAACCACATACATGATTTGATGAGTCATTATTCAACATATACTTCATGTGTATATAATCAAGTCAATCAACAAATCCAAGCAAGTAATTCAATCATCACATAGTTCCTGAAATAAATATGTACTCTGTTTATTACACACTTTATCAAGAAACTACTTTATTGACTTGGATTCACTTTCTAGGATTTCTAATCCACATTAAGGTTTCATTAGTATTCATTAGGGTTTCTTAGATCAAGTTCTCAAACTTTATCCCTTTTAGGTTAACAAACCCTAAAATATCATTTTCCATATTTATAAACCTTAATTGCTCAACTATCCATTTTAATAGTCTTTTATTGACTTAGGATCATCACATCCCTATTTATTCATGGATTTGAACTTTTAAACAATTAAAAGACATATTCATCTAAATTAGGGTTTTCAAGCTCATTAGTGCATAATCATGCACGAAACCCTAAATTAAGCCAATTATATAAAAAGATCATCTTTTTAGATCCTATTTTCTCTTTTATTAACAACAGGTTAATATTAGCTTGAATTATCCAAATAACGTCATTAAGACCATCTATCATCAAATCTAAGGGTTTTCCCTTATATAGAACATTAAAGATGATAACTTTATGCCCTTTTCAACTTTCAAGCACATAAACTCTAAATTAAACTAATCATGTGCAAAGTTATTCCTTTTTGAACATAATGTACCTTTTTACATTTAACAGGTTAACATCAACTCTAATGATCCATTAAACCCTATTAAACACATTAATCATATCAAAATAGGGTTTCTTAATCTTTAATTCATTAAAGATGATGATTTACACTACTTTTCGCATAGCAAGAGGAATTAGCTTCTAAACATATTTTTATTGAATTCCCCTTGTTCTGAGGATCAATTTTCATATAAGATTTGTCTCCATCTGAGTTTCCTAGAATTAGTTATGATTTTCACAAAGAAATGTACCTCTCGACCAATCAGATGGCGCCACGTCGTCCTTCCATGCAACGTGACTTGTAGATCTGGGAACATTTCGCAATGACGACTTTTCCCCTGGTTAAGTCATCGATCCTTCACACGCCCGAGGGGCGTTTCAGTCCATCGTGTCCCTAGGTTGTCTTCAACCTTTGGCTCCCGCTCTGGCCGCCGACGGCCGCTGATCTGCGCACAACGGGGGTGCGCCCTCTCTCCCTCAGGGACCGGGGGTTGCCGCCAAGGGCTGACCCATCTCCGCCGCCCTTGGGGCGCCACCCAGAGCACGCCTAGTGCAGCTGCCGGAGCTTGGTTGATCTGCTATTCAATGCCTAAGTGCAGCCCCAAGGCTGCCACCCTAGCTTCTATGGCGCGGCTTCCCCCGCCTTCTCCAGGATCCGACGGCCACCATGGCCGGTTCCTCTTCCTCCGGCGTGCCTCTGAGCACCCTGGGATGCCACCGAACTGCAGCCAAGATGGATGATTCACGACCACTAGACCTGCAAGCACGATCGGCCTGCAGCCACCTGCTGCGTTGCGCATGGCTGTGCTGCTTCTCTCCGACATCATAGGAGCATCGAGCTTCCCTCATCTCTCCTTCCACAACACCTCATCATACCAGGGGGTCGCGTTCCTCCCTTGGTTAGGGTTTGGACGGTGGCATGGTAGGAGAAGAGTGGGAGATAAGGGAAAACGTGAGCATGTGGATTTGTCCCCTTTATAGGGATATGCAGTAGCGTACTAGCATGTCTACCCACGAGGAGAGCAAGTCCCTTAATCAATGGGAAATCTCCTTTCCTTGACCACAAAGAAAACATCTCTTTTTCTAAATATTTCCTTAATTCATATCCCTTAATCTTTAAGGAAACCGAATTTTATCTCCTTGATATTTCTTTATGCTTTAGATCTTAAGATTTTGAAAATAACTTATTTTATATCCTTTGCACTTGCCTTTTAATCATTGGTCATGAGATTGTGTTTCTTTTAATAGAAATACCTCCTTTTCATCAATATTACTTAATTCCTTAATAATGCACCACATTATCCTCTTTTTTTTTGCAATTTTTTTGTATTTTCTCTCTCTTTCCTCTTCATTGGGACTCCTTGGATCCCAAGACATTCCATTATTTCGAAATTACTTTTTAAGGATACTTATTATCCTTCTAGATGCATCTACATGCATTATTTCACATTATCTTGTTTATTTCTTATTAACATATCTTTTTTTGAGGATTTGTTTTTATTTCTCTTTTATTTTCCTCATTGGTATTCCTTTTATCATTAGTAATCCTTGGGATACGAAATACCACAAAGGATAACTCAATTATATCTCTTTTCACTTGTTTTCCACATTTTAACATTATTTTCAATTTCTTTCTTAATAAAGAAATACTTAATTAATCTTTTCTTTTCTTATTGCTTTCTTTATGCAACTTTGGACTTCTTGGAACCCAAGGAGCCCAAGAGGCATGAAATCCTCTTTGGATTTGCCTTCTAGGGGTTTCCACATATTTCTTTTATCAATTATTCAATTATTCATTTACTAATTGAATTTTCTTATTATTTGGGCCCAATAGCCAATAAAGCCCACAACACAAACAACAAGGCTATTGTAACCAAATCCATTTATTCGAACCAACTTATATCATTATTTGTTCAAATATCCTTAATATGAGAAATTACATTTCTCGATGAACGAACCCAAAAATTGGTGTTGTAACATCCTTCCCCTCTTATAAGAATTTTGTCCTCAAAATTCTATCAAGCAAACAAACAAACAATTCAGGATAAGACTTTTCCATGTCCATCATTGGCCCCTATGTGGCTTTACCGTACTCATGGCGCTTCCACAGAACCTTTTATCATCACATATTCTTTTCTCTGAGTCCTTTCATCCCGGCGTCTATAAACTGCACAGGTGACTCAGGCCATGTTAGCCTCCCTTGGGGCTCACTAAGTTCATTGCTCAGCACCTGGTCGGGTACCTCACATAGTGCTCTGAATTTGACACATGGAACTCATCACACATTACTTTATCCTGAGGGGTAAGGTCAAACTTAGCCTTTTCCACCAAACCATGTCAAAAGAACCCTTGCATCGGGGACTCAGCTCCCTTAGTTATAACTTAGAGGGGTCGGCTTTTCATGTATTCTTCCACAGTAACTTGTACGTCAGTCTACTTTGCATTTGCTCACGACTCTCATCGTCTCTAGGCTCCTTTCAGCCCTTGCACAATCAAAGTGACTTCATCTACACGCATTGTGGTCCCTTTTCTAACATCATGTGGCCCTTTTCTAACCATCATGTGGACCTTTCACCAACATCACCTTACTGAATTCGTGACCGACACAACCTCCCTTACAGAGCTTCTTATAAAACCTGATACTAGCTATGGTGGTCATTGTCACATCTTTCATAGGACAAGAACTGTCTCTAGATATCACCATGAACGAGCACACATGCCCTCATCATACCCTTTAGTCTGGATCATACTAACCATAGTTAGGGGTGATAAACTATACTAACATTGAGTTCTTCATGCACCTACTTTCATCTTTTAGAAGGAAACCTTTAGGTCAACCTCAAGAACCTTTGAACTCACTTCATGGTGTAGTTGAACCGTCTCTCTCATGGGTAATTCAACCAGATCTTTCCCTTGACAAAACTCTTTCTTTCTTATGTCATCTAGGTAAGGCGACCTACCATAACCCATATTGCACCTCGACCTTCCTCAGTCTAGGGGAGACCTATAACAACCTCCATAGTGATGAACTCTCATTCCCTCTTAGGGACTCTTTTTTCCTCTATATTGATACACTGGGTTACTGGGATTCGTCCTTTACCTCCTGGCTTGCATGGCCATAAACCACATGCAACGTCATCTTAAGCATCCCAAAGTGCTATTGCCATTTACCACGGCGTATGGTGATCTTCAATCATGATTTCCTATATGTCATGATTCTTCAAGATCGATTCCTCTGAAACCCTAACCACTCTAGTCAGGGTTTCATCACCTTCTTTTCCCAAGAAGTGCATCTGAGGTTCTACCACCATCCTTTCATTGCATCAAGGACTAGACTGGCTAACCAAACAACCCTTAACTTTTCAACGAATCTTGTTACATCTGAGTGTTATCCAAACACCTCTCCTTTTCGAACTTAGGGTTAGACAGACAACCTTTTCTAGCTTCTAGTCAAACAAGTCAGATGTATCTCAACCAGAGCATCCATTACCACTTCACATCCTTAAGTATTAGGTAACATTGAAGACATACACTTCCATGTATTTCACTTATCATCTCACCTCAAACTCTATGTCTATCTTCATTAAGAACACTTCTCTGATTTCATCATCATGGTGATCAAACTCAACTTGGTATAACTTGTAAGTTCTACATAGTTCATGATAAAAACATCCTCATAAGGGGACTACCTCATCCCTCTTAGTGTTTACAAACCATCCATGTATCATTCACTTTACCAGGGTAGATTATCTTCTCTATCCCCATTTCTCGTGGCAACGTTCCAACCTACATCATCTCTTATCCTTGGTGTATGGCATGCGTAATGTCCTATCTCTCACTCCCATAACAAGAGGAAATAAGCATTTGGCTGCAGTCCAAATACAGAGTTCTTCCTGTTCCAAGAGTAGAGATGGTACATCCCACCTTGCCAATACACCTTTGCATCTAAGTTGCAACGTGCCACATATGTCTCTACATCACCGACATCATGATATCAAACTAGTCTTGAACCTACTGAGGTTTATATCCTTGGTCATCTCCTCTAGGTCTATAGGGTACCGAATCTTTTGGGGTCATCCCTCTTCCCTCATGCATTAAGAGAGTGCCCTACTCATCTGCCATTTGGGTCCCATGAGTTCATGAAGGTGATCAATCTCCTAACCCATGGCCCTTAGACAATGATAGTTGTTACCTCCCGACCCGATGGTCATGTGCAACTGGGGAATTAGGCAACTCCTACTTTCATCGGTCTTATCCCTACCTGACCCTAGGATAGACTTAGGATTCTCCACTATAGTACATATTCACTTAGAACCTTACCCAAGTCTTCATCATCTCTCTTTCTGCATTCATGGGCTGGCTTTCATCCTTTCATAGGGATCATGGCAACCTGCCTACCTTGGTCAAGCCCCATACTGGTTACCTCCATAGTAACACATTCATATGCAATTAGATATGGATATCTATGGGTCTACAGGTTCATTCTCATACCATGTACTTTTCACTTAGCTTCTCAAGATCCTATGAGACTTCTTCAGGTTACCTTAAACCAACAAAACTGATATACACCCTACCAAAGGGGTCCCTCTGCCAGGATGGGAGGAAAACTATCTCTTGACAACAAGGTCACAAAAGCTCTTAGGTCTAGGGTTTACATCCACATGAGCTTAGTTAACCCTACCAGGCTATTAAGGCACAAGCAGATCACCTACTGAACCATGCTAGGTCATACTTGTCCTCTTTCCTCAATGTTGGATCAAGATCATACCTTTCTTTATCATCAACCTAGCTGTGAGGGGTTCATCAAACACACCTTGAACTTAAGGGGCTTCTCTTTTCCTCTATTCATGAGGAGTACCATGCTCGCTTCTATAGGAACTCAACTTCTCATCATGAGCCTTAGGTACACCACTTCCCCTCTTAGGCCTAGGAACCCTAGGTTCACTGCATGCTCTGTCTCTTATCTACGAACCAAGCATGAAATAGGCATGACATGCACTTCTTGTCATCCTTCAACCCAAGAAACACTTAGAGTTGGGTCCTCCTTAAGGACAGCCAACAAGGTACAAGGCCTCATAACCTGCTACTAAACCTTTCTAGGTCTAAGGAACTCTTCTTCCTACCTCAGAAGGTAAACATCTATACCATAGGCACGTAAGTACCAGAAGCTTCATCTTTTCTCAAGGGTTTGGTCCCTCTAAAGGCAACCAAGGTATCATCAACTTTTAGGGATCGATCATGAGGCAACCACTATCATACATTGTTCAGGGTTTTAGGCTTCCAACCTTCTTGCTGGGTTTCCTGTTCTCTCTAGAGATAACCCTACATCCAACCTCACCATTAGAGGTTCTCTCTTCATGAAGGATCAACCTCAAGGCATGCCCTACATGGGTGAAGCCTAGGTTCGAACTTATGTTTGCTCAAGATCATCCATAACCCTTTGTGCTCCCTCATGATTCCTTATCCAGGGTTTCATCCTACTGTCAGCACCATGACGTGCCCTAGGTGCCATCTATACCCTACTTGCACAATCCCATAGGGTTTCTAAGGTCCTTCACTAACATCATCATCTAAGGAGCTATCCTTTACCCTAACATGCACGACCCTTCCCAGGGTTGGGTTGCCAAAGGTGCTAGGTCACCCATGGATCATATGGCATCCCAAAGGCATGTTCTTTTCAATCACCTGGTCCAACTCATCTCTCTATAATCTTCACTTAGGGTTAGGGTTAGCATCATCCTTAGAGGATGTGCCAGGTCTCTACTTGCAATGGAGATCTCTATCTCCAAGACTAACCTATCCTCCTGACAAGAAGGTCTAGCCTCAGGTCTCTTCTGAGGACATGACAACTCATGTCATACGACATAAGCATGTATCTATTATTTAGTTTGCGCTTAATCTATTAAGCTTATGTCCATGACATCTTATTTACATGTTTTTCCTTTAATTTGGTGGAGGATCCCTTAAACCTTATCAACCTTACCCATACCTCAAGAGGGTGAGGAGAAGAGAGAAACCCCTAATCCTTTAGGTCCTTATCAGAATTTTGTGATGAGAAGGGATGAATAAGATGAGAAGTCCTAAAGGTATCTTATTTCGATTCATACCCTAAGACTTTGGCCAGGCAGTCACACGGATCCGGGAGTCATCGTATTCTGACTAGCGGTGCGGAGGAAAATATTGCCAGCCCCCAGTCGTGATCCTTTTCTAGACACCTCCGTCTTTCAGATAATCCTCTAATAACTCCCTTGGGTTCTATGGAGTTTGTAAAATTTTAATAATTATTAATGGTTAATTGAGGAACCTAGGCTCTGATACCAAATGTTACGACCCCACATCCCGATAACCCCCAATTAAGGGAGACCGAGAGGTCAAAGTCGCACCCATGACTTCTGGATCAAAGGTTCGGCAATTAACCAAGAATAATTATCAAATTTTAACATACTATACTGAAAGTTGTAAGAAAATAAATTTTTTCATACCTTTTTGAAAATTTGGATCTCTAAACTTCTATCCACTTAAGGATTCTACTCTAACTAATCCTCCTTGTATTTTACTTCATGTATTTCACAATATGATGATTTACTATTTGTCCTTTTGGCTTGTACCTAAAATGCCGACAAAAAAAACGTCGGTCAGCCGAAGCTGGTATGTGGGGGAAACAATAATCATGTAAATACGTTAACAATGTAATCATTCAATAAATCATTTAACAACCAAGATTACATTTTAGATATAACTCCGCGATCCAAGAGTACCCTATCCTCTATGTTGTCCCCATTAAATCCCTCATGATCCACCTATAAGTGAACCAATTTCTAGGGTTGAGTCACATGTCACTACTCGTAAGTAGCCCACTCCTTAACTCATGACAGGCTAATGAGTCTCATGGCACTACACGTAGGTAGCCCAGTTTCTAACTCTCGGTAACCTAGACCTTGCTCTAGGACTACCCCTTATTTTCTTAGCCTTTTCATTACAATAGAGGTGGACCCGGATCTAGTCAGTTATATACGCACATTTATAGTGATAATCATAGTCACTTTATAGTTGCATGAAATAATTAAACATCCAACAGTTATTTTTCAAGCAACCGATTAAAACTTCAGGAATCGCCGTAAAACTAGAGTGATTATTCATAAGCATAACCACATACCTGATTTGATGAGTCATTATTCAACATATACTTCATGTGTATACAATCAAGTCAATCAACAGATCCAAGCAAGTAATTCAATCATCACATAGTTCCTGAAATAAATATGTACTCTATTTATTACACACATTATCAAGAAACTACTTTATTGACTTGGATTCACTTTCTAGGATTTCTAATCTACATTAAGGTTTCATTAGTATTCATTAGGGTTTCTTAGATCAAGTTCTCAAACTTTATCCCTTTTAGGTTAACAAACACTAAAATATCCTTTTCCATATTTATAAACCTTAATTGCTCAACTATCCAATTTAATAGTCTTTTATTGACTTAGGATCATCACATCCCTATTTATTCATGGATTTGAACTTTTAAACAATTAAAAGACATATTCATCTAAATTAGGGTTTTCAAGCTCATTAGTTCATAATCATGCACGAACCCCTAAATTAAGCCAATTATATAAAAAGATCATCTTTTTAGATCCTATTTTCTCTTTTATTAACAACAAGTTAATATTAGCTTGAATTATCCAAATAACGTCATTAAGACCATCTATCATCAAATCTAAGGGTTTTCCCTTAATTAAAACATTAAAGATGATAACTTTATGCCCTTTTCAACTTTCAAGCACATAAACTCTAAATTAAACTAATCATGTGCAAAGTTCTTCCTTTTTTAACATAATGTACCTTTTTACATTTAACAGGTTAACATCTACTCTAATGATCCATTAAACCCTATTAAACACATTAATCATATCAAAATAGGGTTTCTTAATCTTTAATTCATTAAAGATGATGATTTACACTACTTTTCGCATAGAAAGATGAATTAGCTTCTAAACATATCTTTATTGAATTCCCCTCGTTCTGAGGATCAATTTTCATATAAGATTTGTCTCCATCTGAGTTTCCTAGAATTAGTTATGATTTTAGCAAAGAAATGTACCTCTCGACCAATCGGATGGCGCCACGTCGTCCTTCCATGCAACGTGACTTGTAGATCTGGGAACATTTCGCAATGACGACTTTGCCCCTGGTTAAGTCATCGATCCTTCACACGCCCGAGGGGCGTTTCAGTCCATCGTGTCCCTAGGTTGTCTTCAACCTTTGGCTCCCGCTCTGGCCGCCGACGGCCGCTGATCTGCGCACAACGGGGGTGCGCCCTCTCTCCCTCAGGGACCGGGGGTTGCCGCCAAGGGCCGACCCATCTTCGCCGCCCTTGGGGCGCCACCCAGAGCATGCCTAGTGCAGCTGCCGGAGCTCGGTTGATCTGTTATTCAACACCTAAGTGCAGCCCCAAGGCTGCCGCCCTAGCTTCTATGGCGCGGCTTCCCCCGCCTTCTCCAAGACCTGATGGCCACCATGGCCGGTTCCTCTTCCTCCGGCGTGCCTCTAAGCACCCTGGGATGCCACCGAACTACAGCCAAGATGGCTGATTCATGACCACTAGACCTGCAAGCACGATCGGCCTGCATCCACCTGTTGTGTTGCGCATGGCTGTGCTGCTTCTCTCCGACATCATAGGAGTGTCGAGCTTCCCTCATCACTCCTTCCACAGCACCTCGTCATACCAGGGGGTCGCGTTCCTCCCTTGGTTAGGGTTTGGACGGTGGCATGGTAGGAGAAGAGTGGGAGATAAGGGAAAACGTGAGCATGTGGATCCGTCCCCTTTATAGGGATATGCAGCAGCGTACTAGGATGCCTACCCACGAGGAGAGAAAGTCCCTTAATCAATGGGAAACCTCCTTTCCTTGACCACAAAGAAAACATCTCTTTTTCTAAATATTTCCTTAATTCATATCCCTTAATCTTTAAGGAAACCGAATTTTATCTCCTTGATATTTCTTTATGCGTTAGATCTTAAGATTTCGAAAATAACTTATTTTATATCCTTTGCACTTGCCTTTTAATCATTGGTCATGAGATTGTGTTTCTTTTAATAGAAAATACCTCCTTTTCATCAATATTACTTAATTCCTTAATAATGCATCACATTATCCTCTTTTTTTGCAATTTTTTTGTATTTTCTCTCTCTTTCCTCTTTATTGGGACTCCTTGGATCCCAAGACATTCCATTATTTCGAAATTACTTTTTAAGGATACTTATTATCCTTCTAGATGCATCTACATGCATTATTTCACATTATCTTGTTTATTTCTCATTAACATATCTCTTTTTGAGGATTTCTTTTTATTTCTCTTTTATTTTCCTCATTGGTATTCCTTTTATCATTAGTAATCCTTGGGATACGAAATTCCACAAAGGATAACTCAATTATATCTCTTTTCACTTGTTTTCCACATTTTAACATTATTTTCAATTTCTTTCTTAAGAAAGAAATACTTAATTAATCTTTTCTTTTCTTATTGCTTTCTTTATGCAACTTTGGACTTCTTGGAACCCAAGGAACTCGAGAGGCACGAAATCCTCTTTGGATTTTCCTTCTAGGGGTTTCCACATATTTCTTTTATCAATTATTTAATTATTCATTTACTAATTGAATTTTCTTATTATTTGGGCCCAATAGCCAATAAAGCCCACAACACAAACAACAAGGCTATTGTAACCAAATCCATTTATTCGAACCAAATTATAACATTATTTGTTCAAATATCCTTAATATGAGAAATTACATTTCTCGATGAACGAACCCAAAAATTGGGGTTGTAACAGTGAGCTTATATGTTTAGTGTTGAATAAAAGTAATATAATTGTAATTCATCTTGTTTTATAAGCAAATGAATAAGTCATCTATGGAATAGTTCATATGCTTGAACCTTAATATATTCTTGATGCAAATAATAATTAGTTATTCATTAATATTTGTGAATATACATAATCTTGATTAAGTCACCCTAATTATAGATGAAGGCTTTATATGTAATGGTCATGTTGACCTAAACGCTAAGATGTAATCATCTAGCCTTAACAAGGAATACGCATCCTTAATATTTTCATCATACAATAGTGACATTAGGGGTCATCATCACATAATATACCTTGGTACATGTAATTGGATTATAATACTAAGGTTTGTGATCTAATGCATCTATAAATGATGAAATGGCTTAGTAAACCCTAACTTTAAAACCCTTGATGAGGGAAATACATATGATATAATATTGAGATGTAATTGTGAATAAAATGTGATCCAAGTGATGGAATAATAAATATGATGCCTCTTCATGATGGAGATTTTGCTAATAAGCCAAAAATGCTAAATTATGTTATGTTTGATAAAAGGCTATAGGTTTGGTGGAAACCTTAGTAAGACTTGACTTGTGTATAGAACTTTTTAATACCCACCTAGTTGTTTATGGTTGGTATGTTACACACTCACCCTCTCCTCCCTCTTATTGTGATTTCGGGGACGAAATCCTCTTTAAGGGGTGGAGTGTTGTAACATACTAAAATCCAGGGTCTTCCTTGCAATTTACCCACTTTTGAGATTTTCTTTTCTTTCTAGTCCTTTTAGACCTTTTTCATAAATTTCACCATCTTTTGAATCCTTTTTGGCCTCCAAGTGCAATTTGAGCTTTATGGATGGTGAAATCAATATTTACCCTCATTTATGATAATGAAGGGGTGTTTGCACAAATAACCCACTTAATGTGATAATTGAGGACTAATTATGCAAATTTCCCATTAATGGGAAATAATGGGTGGATAATGTTAATTTAGTGTTATTGAGCTTTTTGGATAAGAAGTGAGTACTAAAGTGTAATGTAGTTCATTAATAAGTATATTAACCTCTTTACTTTCTCTCTCCTAAAATATAAAAATAACACTTGAAAAGAGAATATAAAAGTGAGATATTTCTCTTAAAGTTAATATGTAATTAATATCTCGAATCTCACTCAAGGATTTCAATTAAAAAGATGTTCATATCATTTCACCTCTTTTAAATACATTAACATATGCTTTAATGGAAAATATAAATTAAGGGCCTTATTGGATATAAATATGAAATATAATTATATGGCATCGTTCTAAATGCTAATTAGAACCTATGGTCCAAATTTGGTGGCTTTTGGACATCCTTTGACCATTCAATTATCATTTGAAGATCTAAAATTTTACTTACATTATTGCTTTGTTAATAATTATACTTATATGCCTTTTCCACTTAACCCTCCTCCTGCAACACCCGCATGTCTGTGGGTCTTATCCATCGTGAGGCCTACGGCCATGGTAACGGATGACGATTCTCCGCATCTCCTCTTCCCCTCCTCTCTTTCTCTTCCTCCTCCTCTAGACCTCCCTCACCTTATATTCTCTTCTACCCTCCCTTACTATCTGCACACAGGGTAGTAATCCTAGCATCTCAGCGCCGCTAGTGCCACCAGATCTGGTGATCACCAGCCACCAATGCAAGGTTCCCTACCTCCCCAACCATGGTGTTGTAGCAACTAAAATCCTGGCAACCAGCACCACCGACTCCAGCGGCCGGCACCAATCCTCTGAACCTCCACATTCACCATGAAACCCAACGTCCCTATAGTCAACATCTGACCCAGCGGCACCCTTCTTCTCAAGTACCACCTCCTACCTTACCCGTCGTTGACCCTATCTTGCACCATCAAAAACATCACCATCATCACCGCCCTCTCTGCCTCACCGAGCTTCTTCTTTCCTCCAAAAAAAACCTAGCTCCTCCTTCTTCCTATCTACTGTTAGCAGCCTCCTGCACCTGTCGTGAGCGGAAGAATTCAGGATGGGCTGAGAAGACCTATTGTCTTCATCACCTGTTGTGGTAGCTATGGACAGCCCAGTAGCTTCCGTCTATTGGTGAAATAGGTTCCCATTTCTTTGCATCGCCGCCTATGTTGCCTTCAACGTCACTGCCTAAGCCAAAGAACTAACAATGACATCACCACTGCCCCACCATCCTCCTCATCGGGAAGCAACTGCACAGTGGCAACACCACCAGTGGTCGTGATCTGCTTGCCTTTACCACCGCCTCCATCACCTCCATCAATCACTGATGGTTCTAGCAGTTGTCATTGAGCAGACCTGGCACCGTCAACACCACCACAATCCACTACAATTTCCTTCCTTGTGCCCGAACACCTGCATATCCTCTCAAGTCAGCAGCAATCGGCATCTACCCTGAGGCTGTAGGAAGTGCCCTCGTAGGGAAAGTCTTGTTCACCAGAAAGGTCAGCCTCATGTATCTTGTTTCTTAGTCTATTAAGAATTCACTTTCTATGGTACCTTTATGCAAGTTAATGATAATTAAAAAGCAATACCTCAAAGGGATGAAAACATGATCGTCTCACCTAGAGAACGTAACTATAAATACTGATAGTATGAGCATATGGTTATCAGTAATTAACACATCAGTAATCCCTCTAACACTACTAAATGATTTGTACACAAAACTAGGACCCGATGCATATAGCATGTAACTCTTAGACTAATTCTTACTAATTGGCATTTTCTTAAGTATTGATCTCACTTGTATAAGCACTAGAGTAAATACATGTTAGCTTGTCATATTGAAGTGTATAAACATGTGATCTTTCCTATTGTATTATCTACTTGCAAAAAGTTACTTAATCGTTTTAGTAATGTATAGTGGGGTCAATTCAATCAAACATATTCATATAAAAGAGAGACTATAACCTAAATTGATGAGTCCATATCTTAATGATGATTATGTAGGAATGTCCATGATCATATTACACACACTTATATGTGCATATGTATATAGTCTGAACTATTTTGAACAAGAAGGTATTTAAGGAAAAGTTCCTCAAGGAGTATATAAATAGGGGTATGGTTGACTTAATAAGCCTATTAAACTACTCTAAATAACATGATTGCTTATACTATAAATGGAACCTAGATTCTAATCATATACATGTTTATTGGTGTATGTTATTATGCTTTTTGGGTAACTTGTTATGGTAATAGCTTTGCTTAATTATATGATTATGATATATTGGATTATGAAACCCTAATAATGATGATAAGGACACTTTAGATGACTTAATAGCAATATCATTGCAATCTATAAGGGCATACCGCCACTAAGATAAATATTTCAAGAGAAACATCTTAATTCATAGAATAAGTTGGTAGACTGATGTGTATATAAACACTTTTAGGTTGAAGAGGACCAATGTGGAATCCTCCATGAGATTGAATAGTCAAGATGACAAGGTATGTGCATTCTAACACCTCAGTTGGGCTTCTAATCATGCTAAACCTAGTTTTCCCAAATGAGGCATAGTTATGATAATATTCTCCATCATCAATTGGAAATATTGCTATTTGCTTTCCCTGCCAATGTAAATTGTAAAGCATGATAATGATAGTTTGAATAGTTAACTAATGTAGTGTACATGAGTACAAGTCACCCATAGGGCAATGGGGTTTTAGTCCCCCTGCCATAGGCACTGGGGTTTTAATCCCCCTGCCACTTTATATATATTTGAGGTTTGGGATGTTATTTTCCCCTCTCCTCCTAGTTGAGGTTGGTAGGCGCCTCACCCTATGTTAGTTTAGCTTAGTCATAATGAATCATGCTTGTTCTATATTTGATTTATATACTTGGTAGAAATTCTTATTTGTTTTACTTGCCTCATATTCTTGACCCTCTTAGCATAGTGAATCTTTATTATTTCCTGCTTCAGTTTATAATTTTCCTTATTATCTATTTGACACATACATTTTTATCTTTCTCTTTTTGGGTGATCCCAACCACCCAGATTAGGATCAGAGTGCGCATGGAAGCTTGGTGAACCTGCCTAAGGCTAAGGAGATCTTGCACATCTAGATAGTTTGGTCTAGTTGCATATACTTTTGTTATGTTGTTTATGGATACAAGTTGTATTAGTTTGAGTCTTCCTCTACCTAGATCCTATGCTTGTATAAAGTGGTACTCCCATTTGGGAAATTTTTATAATGTACTCTTTATACATTTTGAATAAAGTCAAGTTTTAATCTTCTGCTGCTTCCCATTGATTCTTTGTTTCCACTTATAGTAGAGACTTGATCTCAGCTCTTTACAGATGACAAGTGTGTTGAAGTCTTCAACCATTTAGAGCAAAAGCCCATTTTTGCTCCTATAATGCAGCCCCCAAATTTCTCCTTGTCGTTTGAGAACATGATTGATGCATCAGACATGGCAGTAGGGGTTGTGTTGGGACAAAGGGTTGGCCAGATTCCGCATGCCATCTATTATTCTAGCAAGACTCTAGACAAAGCACAAAGGAACTACACGACTACAAAGAAAGAGTTGATTGCAGTGATCTTTACTCTTGACAAGTTTTGATCATATCTTTTGCAAGATAAGGTAGTGATATACATGGACAATGTTGCATTGAAGTATCTCATGGTGAAGAAAGACTCAAATCCAAGGTTGATCCAATGGATTTTGTTGCTTCAAGAGTTTGATATTGAGATTGTGGACAAGAAGGGAGTGGAAAATTTTGCCACCGACCATCTCTCCCAAATTGAAGCACCCTTTGATGACACAAGTTGAATTAAAGAAACAATGATGCATGAACAACTCTTCCTACTCTCATCCACTCAAAGGCCATGGTATAAACATATAGCTAATGTCTTAGTTAGTGGAAGGATACCAAGCACATGGAAAAGGGAGGAAAGCAAAAGGTTGCTTGCTATTGTCAAAAATTATGTTTGGGATGATCCTCACCTATTCAAATATTTCCCTAACCAACTCATTAGGAGATGTTTCCCAGAGTTGGAGCAGCAAGAAATTATATCTATGTGCCATTCCAAAGTATGTGGAGATCATTTTGGTGGGAAACGCATGGCTACCAAGGTTCTCCAAAGTGGATTTAATTGGCCCGACTTGTTTAAAGACTCTCATGAATTTTGTAAGTGTTGTTTGAAGTGTCAAAAGGTGGGCACTATATCTAAGAGGGATATGATGCCTCTATCACCCATTCTTGTGGTGGAGGTGTTTGATGTTTGGGGAATTGATTTTATGGGTTTGTTTCCTTCCTCCTTCGGATATGTCTACATTTTAGTTGTTGTGGATTATGTGTCAAAGTGGATTGAGGCTATTGCAACTAGAACAAATGATTACAAAGTGGTGTTTGGTTTCATGAAATCAAATATCTTTAACCAGTTTGGTGTTCCAACAGCCATGATTAGTGATGGGACAAGTCACTTCATCCATCGCAATATTGAAGGCTTGCTTAAGAGACACGGAATGAATCATCATGTGTCTACTCCTTACCACCCCCAAACAAGTGATCAAGTTGAGTTAGCCAATCGAGAGATAAAGATCATTCTAGAGAAGACGGTGAGACCAGACCGCAAGGATTGGTCATTACACTCAATGAGGCTTTATGGGCTTATAGGACTGCATATAAAGCCCTGATTGGCACCACATTGTTCAAGCTTGTTTATGGAAAAAGTTGTCATCTACCGATTGAAATGCAACATAAGGCATTGTGGGCTTTAAAAGTCATGGATATGGATGGAGACACAGTCAGTTTGAAAAGAAATCTACAACTGTATGAACTTGAGGAAATGAGGCATGATGCCTACAAGTTGTCCAAGAGCTACAAGGACAGGACAAATTTTCTCCATGATAAGTTGATCAAGAAGAAGAGCTTAGAGCCCGGAAAATGGGTATGGATATATAACTCAAGGATGAAGTTCTTTCCCAAAAAACTTCATTCTAGATGGAAGGACATTATCTAATCAAAAAGGTATATCCATCTAGGGTTGTGTTGATTTGTGAGAAAGAAGGATCAAAAGAATTTACTGTGAATGGTCAAAGGCTGAAAGTAGTTGTAGAAGTAAGTCCAGACCAAGCCAACCAAAGTTTTGATATCATGATGTTAGTTGAAGAACACCATCTTGATGAGGAGATGTGCCAATGCACATGAGAGAGATATTTACTTTAAAGATGCTTTGAAAATCATGTGAGAGTGATCGACTTCAAGAATCAATAAGCATGGATAAAGGTGTAAAATTTAGTGCTAGTGGGAGGCAACCCACCTAGTTTGGAAACTTTTTCACTCAACCTTCACTTTTTGATACTTTTTCTTTGTTTTTACATGATTCCAAGAACACGCACTCGCACACTTATTCTTGATATTTTTGTTTTAGTTTTGATGTTTTGACAGGTGAGATAGGTGAAAGTTGAGAAATTAGGCAAATTTTAGTGAAAAATGATTGGTATAACATCAAGTGGGTCGATTAAAATGATTGGAGTATGAATGATCGAACGATTTGATGAATTTGTAGGATTTTTGAAATTGGAGGACCCAACACGATTATCCTGGTGTGGAATGGTTGTGCTGGCATATTGCATTTCAATAGGGAAAACTTTGAGTTTTGGGTACAGGGAACACGACCGTGCTGGCCACCACGGTCGTGTTGACTAGAACGGTCGTGTTGGCTCGGGCCCAATACTTAAGTTACTCAATTTTACCCGACCTAGCATGACTCAACTCTCATTCTCTCGACCCAAAATGGTCATTCCACGCGGAGTGGCGATTAGGGCAAGATCCATTCACCTCCTCTTGCTCCCAAACTCTGGATTTGAGTTCCCCTTGGTCCCCAATCACCTTTTCTAACCTCAAGCTTTGTTTTCCACCCTCCATTACCGTCTCTTTCTCCATCTCCAAGGAGATTTCGCCCCTACAGGAAGCATGTGTGTTGTTGTTCTTGCTCATTTTTCACCAAAGATCCTTGCAAAGATGAAGAGTATGGGCAAAGCAATCAACAAGGGGGTAGAGAAGACAATGAACATCCTCATTGGAAGCAAAAAGCCTCACCAAGTGGGCCTCCAATGTGTTGTAGCAGTCCCACAGTGTGTCGTCACCATCTAATTCAATTTCACAATCACTACGACGGTTGACATCAATGAGTGCATCCCGACACTGATCCTCCTCCAGTGGCCACACGTTGGATCCTAGCTACAAAAACCCTGACGAAGAAGAGGAGGAAGAAGAAGAGATGGAGAATATCGTCGATTCAGTGGACATCGATGCACCGGCCCAAAAGAGGAGGACCAAGAAGGCTAATGATGTGTCGTCTTCACGCCCTCCATGCCCAATGTCGGCAAGACACTCCACTTCATCAGCACAACCATGCACCGCTCAACAACCCACTAGGTGTTGGTTGGTGATCGAGGAAGAAGTCAAAGATGCACCGGTCTAGATGGTGCCCTTGAACTTGTAAACAAGTTTAGGGTCACACACATATGAGGAGGAGGAGGTAGATGACACTGAGAGTGAGGAGATGGAAGATGAGCCAGTGGTCTTTTTGTCCAAACAAGAGGAGGATAGGATGAAGTGGGTTGGGAAGCAGCCCGAGGAAGTTGCTTATGGGAGAGGCACAACAAGGAGAGTTTTCACGAGACCCCTTCATCCGGAGTGTACTACTAGGAGGGTGATACCCACAAGGTATGCTTGCCTCAACACCATGCAAGCCTTAGGGATGCAGCATATAGCCAAGGATTTCTTAAAATCATGTGGATTGTACAAATTGTTGACCACTATGGAATAAACATACTTGGAGACAACTCATGAATTTTTTGGGTCTCTAGAGAAGGTGCATTATCAAGGGGAGGATAACATCTATTTTAGGCTGAATGACTCCATAAATGTATTAAAGGCCTCCAACCTCAACTAGTTTTTTGCACCAACACTAGAGATCGCTCAAAAGTTTGATGGGAGCAGGTTTGACAAAAATGGGAAATGCAACTACGCCAAGATGTGGGAGACATTCACTGGTGAAAGCTCCTTTGCAGTGAGAAATTAAAAAAACAAGCAAGATTTTCAACCCTGCTTTGAGATATATTCAGAAATTCCTCACCAACTCCATCTTTGTTCGGTATGACAACCAAGGTTTCTATTCTCAAAAATATTTGTTTGTGATATCAGTAATGGCAAGTCATGGTTATGTGAATCTGGGGATGATGATAATTGATCATTTAAAAATAATTCCCTCCAAGACCAAACTTCCTTTCATAATGGGAGGGATTGTGACCACTTTAGCAAGAGCACTTGATTGTGATATCCAGAGCTTCACAAAGGTAGAAGGGGCTAAGTTGATTAATTTAAACTATCTTGCAAGGTCTCAGATGATTACTATAAGGGACAAGAAGATCATTTACAACATGAACCCTGGGTATCCTAGCATCACACTAGAGATACCTTACCATGCTTTTATTCTTATGGATGATGTCAGGCCATTAGAAAATCTGCCAACCAAGCTCTCTAAGTGGGAAAGCCAGCATCCTAGAGAGGATTACAGGGTGTTGCCAGTGGACTTACCAGAGGGTGCAGGAGAGACCAATGTGCCTGAGCAGCAGTGCATTCTTGACTAGCCACTCCACACCAGGCAAAGACATGAAGACTTTGGGGCAGAGCCACCTCCAACAAATGCATACGACATGTCATCCATTCATGCACAGTTGGAGGCGATTCAGCAGACATAGCAGGCCATGTGGTTAGATTAGCAGCAGATGCATCATGAGATCAACCACATGTACTAGTATTAGCATGCGTAGGTACAGAGGAACCCCCAATGGGGGGAGGATTATCTAGCTACTAGGAGACATACCCACCTCCATAGGTGGACTACTGGGGCCACTATTACTAGCATCCACCTCTACTTTCAGGCCCACCGTAGGATCCCACACCGCTAGAGTAGTGACATCTACCCTATCATTCCTAAGCTTTAGTTTCATGCTAAGGACAGCATGATCCAAAATTTTGGGGTGGTAGGGTGGTATGCCCTCTTTTGTCGGCATCCATGCATACATCTAGTTCAATTTCATGCATTTTGCGTAATTTTCAAAAAAAAATCTCTTTTTGCTCCTCCATGTCATGCACTACATTCTCATGTAGATTTTGGTAATTTTTGTGTATTTTTAAGTATAATTTGTTTCTTTATGTTTTAATTTCCCTAAAGTTAGGTTTAGATGTGATTGATTGCAAATTGGCACCATTTTAGCCAATCTTGCCCAAATTTGAATGTCCTTGCCTAAAAGCATATTTTAACTTAATCTCCACTGTTTGAAATGAAAATGTTGATCTTTGACAAATGCATGTCATTTTCTTAGAGTTTATTGCTATATGGTCATGATTGTTGACTTTTTACATGTGCATCACTTCTCTCAAGTTTTTGAATGTTTTGGTCGAACTGTGAATTGAGCAAGCTATGAATGCTTAGAGCCTATGGAATCGCTTGATATAAATGTGAATATCATGTTGTTCTATCATGTGGTATGATATCACCATCTTCATACCTCTCTGCCTCATGAAAGGATGCCTTAGAGCACATATTTAGCCTTGGCCACCTCCAAAAGATTAGGGTGGCCATGTCTACATATCCCCACTTCACTCTATCCACCATATGCCCTACCTACATCAAGGGTAAAAGAAAAGTAAAGAAGAAAAGAAAAAAAGCAAAAAGAAAATAAAAAGATTCTCCTATTTAAGAGTATCTAAAGAAAAGATGAGTGTGTAAAAGCACTCCAAAATATTACCCAATCCTTTCTTCCATTTTTATACCCATTGAGCTAGAAAACATCAAATCTAACTCACTTTACCCTTTCTATAGCCATGTGGGTCATTTGGTGTGGCTTGAAGCATAAGATTGAATGCATGAAAATGAAACAACACTCCTAGTCATCATTGATTAACACCAACATGAAACGGTTTACTCAGAATTACATGAAGGACATATGGAAAGCTTGTGTATTCTATGCTCTATATTTTAAGTTTGTATGCTCACTGCTCATTTCATGATTGGTTTTTTAAAGTAGAGAGGAGAGAGGTGGAACACATGCACTTAGTCACTTTTACGACTATTTAGTCAATAATCATCTTTTGCAATGCATTTATCATTCTTGTTTATTGAAAGAAAACTGAAGAGAGAGATTAAGTTGGAGCATACTTGAGGACAAGTATGTTTTAAGTTTGGGGTGGTGATGCAGCCCTATTTTAGGGCTTAAACTTGTGCCATTTTGTTCTTTAATCACATCTAAACATAGTAGAATGCAAGTTAAATTCCCCAATATGCATATTATTGTAAAATGCACTTATGGATGTTCCTTGCATACTTTTTAGGTACTTGGACCATGCTTTGGATGGATAAGAGAGAAGGAAGGAGTTCTAGGAGTCCTCCACTCATGGAGGGGTCCAAAGAAGACCCCAAAGCTCCTTCAACCTAACCCTAATGGCCAAGGGTCGAAATCAAGCAAAGAAGTCCATTGGCCATGAAGATTCAAGATGTTTTTGCTACTGAAGACCCGGCACAGCTGTGGTGCCAAGGAATGGTTGTGCTGGACAATGTAAAAGTTACAAAGAAAATCCCAAATTTGCAAGCTATATCAACTCAACCACCACATCCGTGCTACCCAGCATGGTCATGCCATGAAGACCCCAAAATGACTGTGTTGCCCAGTACGGCCATGCTAGCTGAAATCAAAATAGGCATGCTGAAGGGAACAACCTCACCTCCAATTCACTCACCATGACCATGCTACCCAGCACGACCGTTCTACCTAGCCTCCACCATGATCGTGCTGCCCAGCACGGCCATGCTACCAGCCTCCATTTCACCCCCTCATCCTATGATTTTCCACTTTCTTAGAATGACCGTTCCACACCACCACAGCCGTACCTACCCCTACCCACCACAGTTGTGTTGCCCAGCATGACCATGCTACCACCTAAATCCTAGTATTTTCTAAACTATTTTTTCAATAATGCTCCTACTTACCCTAGTGCTTCTACCACCACCTATATATACATCAGTGGTGGCCACAACACTAGGATAGCTGCCATTACTCCTCTCCACCCACTCTTGAGCATTCATTGCACTCCCCTTGCATTTATGCTCTCCATCCACCATTTCCACCTCATTTCCACCATAGAAACCTAGTTTTCAAGGTTTTCTACCATAATCCCCTTCATTTCCATGCCCATCATCCACCTTAGAGGAGGGAGGTCACCATACAATAGCTAGGAGATGAAGGAGAAGGATCTATTTTGAGTTGCATGGAGTCTTATCCCCTTCTTCTAATTTCTTTTATCTTTTCTTTGAGTATATTTAGCTAAGCCCCTAGTGGTGGGCTGTTTGGGGTTAAAATGTGACTTTGATACCATGTTGGGGGGAAATAATTTGTAATGAACATAATTTCATTCTATGATGATTGCCTTTGCTTCTATCTCATTTCCCATTATATTGCATGTGGTTTGTGCTTTTAACATAGATTGCTTGCTTTGTGATGCTTGATGACACTTAGCTTCTAAGGGAAATTGGAATGTATGTAGCAATCTTAGGAATGGCTCCTAGGTCCAATTAGTAGATCCCTATATAGTCCTCTAAGGACCCTGACCTCCTTTTTAGGCTTATCCTATTTGCTTTGCCTAACCCTGGTGTTTAGTTGATTGCTAATCACCTCAAGTGGTGATTAGGGTTTGTTTGTGCTTTGTTGAGAGTTGGAGGTGCTACTTGCAAATAACCCAAGTTTTAGGGTTGATGAGTAAGTTTGTCACCTTGAGAGATGTTTCTCTCTCTCCTTGCATCCTCTAGAGTTGAGAGGATGGGTTGGTCTCGTTGCTTGAGTAGCCTTGGGCCTTGTTTTGCCTTTTTTGGGCTTTGCCTTGCCTTGATGAGCCTTGTTTTGCCTTGTTTGGGCTTTGCCTTGCCTTACATCCTCTAGAATTATGATACCCTAGTTGCTTGTGTACGATACACACCTCTAGTTCAAGTTGTATGACACAACTCAGTGTTGGTTGCTCTCTAGTGCATGATAGGGTGAAGTGTTGATGGCCAATATGGTGACATAAGTGCTTTAGGGTTTGAAAACCCTAGCCGATAGGCTATAATGAGGGATAAGATCTTGCCCGCTATTCTTTAGGTCATGGTGGCACTACCCACCACACTTATAGTGAGGGAAGTTGGAATCTTTGGTGAAATTTATGATTAACCCGAAAATCCTAATAAATGGATTAATCACCTTGAAACTGCATCTATGTTAGTAATGGGATATGATGGTAGGTTGTGAATTGGTGTATGTTGGGAATATAAGATGTTGCTACATAAGATGATAAGATACATGGTTATGTTCACAAGAATAGGGCATAG
This sequence comes from Alisma plantago-aquatica, assembly GCA_963693085.1. Lineage (NCBI taxonomy): Eukaryota > Viridiplantae > Streptophyta > Magnoliopsida > Alismatales > Alismataceae > Alisma > Alisma plantago-aquatica. The sequence continues at coordinate 470,597,054 of OY856409.1, read as the reverse complement.
TGTATGATCATGGTTTGATAACAATAATATGATTGATATAGCTTATGCTTTATATAATCATGGATGTTGTTCCAAACATGATAGCATGATAATCATAAAGATCTATGGTTGGTTATTTATGTTATCTCTCTTTATATGCATACTAACCATGTAGGTGTATTATATGGATTCATAGCCAGGTAAGAGCTATGAGGTTTATGTGTTTGAATAACATTGAATGATGATAATCCTCGTTGATGAGATAACTTGTATCACATGTATGATGTGAAAAGGTTTGTTGACCTAGTAAAGGATGAGTGCCTAGTTGAGGTGTTATCCTCTGATGTTGAGATAAGGGATTTCTATCCCATGGTGATGATGTAAGCCTTGATAGGCAGTGGCATTCTGTGATGAGGGATTGAGATCCCATGATAATGTGATAATGATAGTATTAATATAACTCAATGTTGTTTATGTTTTACAACTTGGTTGCCTCAACAATCCACTTAAAATATACTAATTAATTATAGTGGAACATATCATGTAGTTTGCCCTGGCCATAGATCCATCATCGTTAGTAATTGGTGATGGTGAAATAGGTTTATCCTGTGGGATTACCGGGAGCACATATTGTTGAATATGTGGGGTTTTCTCCTAGCCAAAAGTAGGAGTATTTGAGTACAACTGCAGTTGTATATAGAGCATGGTGAACAGGCCCATGGCTCAGTGATTGAAGAGCATGGTGAATAGGCCCATGGCTCAATATTATAGAAGGATAGCATGCAGAGCTGACCCTGTGGTTGAGGCCACTCAAGCAAGAGACTATGGTCCTGCTTTGGTTTTCGTGCACTGACCACGAGGAGGTGAGGTCATGGAGTCCGGCTCTCCCATTGACCTTGTATGGCACCGGTTTTGGGCTTCGCAGTCAAAGGTTGGATTTGAGCAGGGACATATCACTTCCTCAGGGCATAATAAAATGTAATCCAGTCGAATAGTATATGTTGCTTAGAGCAAAACACGGAACATTGGTTGAGGTCTTGCTTATGTAGATAATCTAGTTATCTCTTACAGTTACTTGTACGATCTTAATAACTTGTGATAAGTCCTCATAAAGCTTATCTTGTCAATCATGTTCCATAAAGGAAATTTGGATATAGTCCTCATGAATATCTTGGTAAGATTGATGGTAATGGTAGTCTTGCTTAGTATGCTGCTCTTATTATATGTCTTTACCAGCTATCTGCTTTATCTGCTTTAAACCTTCTAAGGTTTTATAGTTTTGGCGGGGAGTTATGTTTCTCGTTGGGACTGTGTGTCTCACCCTGCTAGTTTACAACCTTTTTAGGTGATCGCGCTAGACGTGGTGGTGGTCACGAGTAGGGGTGTAAACGGTGCGGGTACGATGCGGGTTTGGCCATACCCATACCCATACCCATCTAATTTAGCGGGTCCCGTTCTGGTTCTAGACCCGCATAATAAAAAATCTAGACCCGCACCATACTCGTACCCACATTAATAGCGGGTTTGCGGTGTGGATATGCGGGTAAGCAGTTCTATATAGAACATCATGTTGTTATTGTAAGAAAATTATGATTATGTTGTGTTTATATTAATACTACAAGATATTGCTATCATATAGTACATTAACATGCAATAGTTGTATTAAATAACTTTGTAGATTGAAGATTAGTTGAGCTAGTTTGTATCATATTTGTATTCATCGTCATAATGTTTTAATTATGTAGCATATGTTGTAACTATTTTCATTTTAAGTTTACATATGGTTCTCATGATTGAAACTAGAATAGGTAATTCTCTATTTGTTGACTACTCTCAGCCTTATTAAAATTAAAGTGGGACTTAATCAAAAGTATTATATTAGTTAGACTAGGAAAGAATGATATAAATATAATATTATCTAAGTAGTTATTTATCTATAGCGGGTATGCGGGTCTAGCGGGTCTGGGTTTAAGCATACCCATCAGTGGACCCGCTTGTATGCGGGTCCAAGGGTATGCGGGTCCAAGGGTATGCGGGTACAAGAATTTAGACCCGTAACGGGTCTTTAAAGGGTCTGGATTTGCGGGTCTGCGGGTCTACCCATACCCATTTACAGCCCTAGTCACGAGATTGCGGCCGAGCAGCAAGAGGAAGAGCAGTAGGAGGCAAGAGATGGATATGTTGTTGTTTTGGTTGTTTTTTTGTAGAGTCCTAGAGTCATCCATGTACTCTCAGATCCTCGGAGGTGTTTTGACGATGTTTTATGATGTATAGTTGATGTAGCTTGTATATCTTGTTGCTAGCCTGATGTGTCCTATTATGTATGTATAAATAGGTGATGAACTCTGGTGCTGATAGGACAGCTGATTCCTTTAAGATGTGGACATATATCAAGGCTTGTAAATGTTTATATAACATGTTTCCTTGCAGGATGAGGATCTGGATGTAATAGTTCTCTTTTATCTATTTTCCGCAAATGGTTTTAATGAACTCGTGTTTTCAGTAATACGTGGTTTATGGTGTTTCCTCATGTTTTTGTGTGGCATCTCATTGTCTGTGTGATAGAGAGATGTGGCGTCACAATTTTTGGTATCAGAGCCCTAGGTTCGCTGAGTCTACAAGGATCTAGGACTAGGGTTGTGTCTATTCTTGTGAGTTTTGCAGATTTTCTTACAATAACCTTCTGCCCTCAGCGGAAGATAAAACTTAAAGATGTCTGGAAACCATGAAGAACATGTTGTCGAGAGCAGTGATGTTGCATCCGTTGATGGAGCAAGAGTGCAGGCACATGAAGATCGGGTGCCTGAGGTCCCCAACTTGACCCAGTCATTCTTGAAAACCATGCCTATCAGCATCTTATGGGGTAGTTAATGGATACAATGGATCACATGGTGGATATATTGACAGTGCCTCCGCCAAGAGCACAGGCTCCCCATGGTGAATCTTCGGGTATTGGGAAGACCTTTGAGTGGCTTCGCCCGAGTCAGAGCTTCGAATTATGCTGGAACGGATGATCCAGCGGATGTAGATCTGTGGTTGACAGGTCTAGAGAAGGCCTTCTGGATCCTCGACATCCCTGAAGCAGACAAAGCCAAGCACGCTATCTACCTTCTGAAGGGTAGTGTTGGCCACTGGTGGGCCATCGCGGAGGAGAAGCGACCCGGTGAGGTGATATGTTGGGATGTTTTCCGGCAGGAGTTCGTCATCTGATACTTCTCGAAGACGTATCTGTACGAGAAGATCAACCAGTTTGAGCATCTACGCCAAGGATCGATGAGCACCACCGAGTATGAAGCCAAGTTTATGGATTTGTTGAGGTTTTGTCCTCACATGGCGGTGACCGATGATGAGAGAATCAAGCAGTTTGAGAAAGGTTTGAGTGCTGAGTTGTCGACACCTGTTGCTTCCTTGGAGAATCGAGAGCGGTTTGCCACGTTTGAGGAGTCTGTCTGAAGGATCGAACGGTCTGTCAGGGAGAAAAGGGAGTCTATGACGAGGAAAAGGCCTGCTTAGTTCCAGAGCCAGAGGTCTGATGGCTTCAAGAAGCCAAGGTTTTTGGCACCTTCCGTGATATAGAATTCTCATGTACCATATCAATGGTCTATGAGTAAGGGAAGAGGGCATGGATTTTCACCATCTAAAGCTCATAGTACAGCTTCGATATCAGTGACAGGGCCATCTAGGCCGCAGATAGAAGGCATGTCATGTTACCACTGTGGACAGACTAGGCACTTGAGGTCAAATTGCCCAAGGAAATATGTCGAAGTGATGCAGCAGCTGAGACAGAGTCAACAAGTTTCAGATAGATAGCAGTCTAGTAGTAACAGAGGGTGAGGACGCAGTCAAGCGTCGCAAGCGGGATCGTCTGCTCAAGGAAGCATAGGATGTGGATAGCAAGCAACAGATCGATTCTATGCTATGAGTCAGCTAGAGGCGATAGTCAACCCGCGAGTGGTGGCAGGTCAGATGGAGTTGTTTCATTCTGATTTGTCTTCTTTTTGCTTTATATCTATTCTGGTTGACCCAGGTGCTACACACTCTATTATCGCACGTAGTACGCTTGATAACTATCTTTTACCTGTTAGTTGTAAGGAGGATAGTCTATTGTTAGAAACCCCTCTTAATGGTTCCTCGATGCTTCAAGAGGAGTGTCCATCTTGTGTTTTATCCTTTTCAGGACACAGTATACAAGTGGATCTTATACCACTTGATATGCATAGATTCGATGTGATCCTTGGGATGGATACCTTAGAAAAGTATAAGGTTGTGATGGATTGTGGTTCCAAGCAAGTAGTATTTGAGGACGATGGTGAAAGATGGATCTTCCAAGGAGATAGGAAGATTCTTCTGACATGTTTAGTGTCAGCTATGGTGGCAGAGAAGTTGTTGCGGTAGGGATGTAAGGCATTCTTAGCTCCTGTTGTGGATACTAAGGCAAAGGGTCCTAGCCTTAAGGAGGTGCATGTTGTCTGAGAATTTGTGGATGTGTTTCCTGAGGAGTTTCCCAGTGTTCCCCCACCTCGAGAGATTGACTTTGAGATCAATCTGGTGCCAGGGACACAACCAGTTGCTCAGATGCCAACAGAAGTTTGTAGTTTTCTGGGTTTAGCAGGATACTACCGGAGGTTTATAAGGAACTTCAGTGTAATCATGTTACCATTAACAAAGTTGACCAGGAAGGATGTACCTTTTGTTTGGAATGATCGTTGTCAGCAAGCTTTCCAAAGCTTGAAGGAGAAGCTGACTAGTGCTCCAGTATTGGTGCTGCCAGAGCCTGGGAAGGGCTATGTTGTATTCTGTGATGCTTCCAAGAAAGACTTAGGATGTGTGTTGATGCAGGAAGATCATGTGGTTTCTTTTTCTTTGCAACATCTTAAGAAACATGAGGAGAATTATCTGACACATGATTTGGAGCTGGCAGCGGTAGTCCATGCGTTAAAGATTTGGAGACACTATCTTTATGGTGAAGTGTGTCAGATCTTTATAGATCATAAGAACTTGAAGTACATCTTCTCACAAAGTGAGCTGAACATGTGACAGCGTCTCTGGATGGAGCTGATCAATGATTATGATTGCACCATTGAGTATCATCCTGGTAAGGCAAATGTGGTAGCTGATGCACTTAGAAGAAAGTCTCCTTCATCTCACTCTATGAAGAAGGCACAGTTGAGTTCCTTGGTATGCCATAGGCGGGATATGCTTGTCTCTTTGCGATAGATGAATGTACATATGGAATTCTCCTTGTTGGCAAGGTTGTTAGCACATATGCAAGTAAAGCCTACGTTGAGATAGTAGATCAAAGACACACAGTAGGCAGATGCTTCAGTTCAGTTGATAAGATTAGAGTTTGGCAGTGAAAAGCGTGATGGGTTCCATGAGTCTCAGGATGGACTAGTTTGCTTTCATGATAGGATGGTGGTCCCTGATGTTGATGATTTGAGAATGTTAGTGCTCGAGGAAGCACACACATTGATGTATGCCATGCATCCAGGTGTCACCAAGATGTATCATAATCTGAAGGACATGTATTGGTGGTCTGGCTTAAAGAAGGATGTCGTCGAGTTTGTGGCAAGGTGTGTGGTATGCCAGCAGATTAAGGCTGAGCATCAGAAGCCAACAGGTACGTTGCAACCCCTGTCGATACCGCTGTGGAAATGGGATCATATAACCATGGATTTTGTAGTTGGTCTGCCAAGGACAACTAGGAATCATGATTACATTTGGGTGATAGTGGATAGATTGACAAAGTCTGCTCATTTCATAACTGTGAAGACAACGTATACAGTAGAAAAGCTTGCTCAGGTATATGTGGATGAGATAGTGCATTTGCATGGTGTGCCCGCAATGATAGTCTCTGACAGAGGAGCCCAGTTCATGAGTCATTTTTGGGAACAGTTGCACAAAGAGTTGGGAACGCAGTTAAGGTTCAATACTGCTTTCCACCCGTAGACAGATGGACAGTCTAAAAGGACTATTCAGACTTTAGAGGATCTTCTCCGAGCTTGTGTTTTGCAATTTCTAGGTAGTTGGGAGGTGCATCGCAGTTTGATAGAGTTCACTTACAACAATAGTTACCATCAGAGCATCGACATGGCTCCTTATGAGGCTCTATATGGTAGGAAGTGTAGATCTCCTCTATGTTGGTATGAGTCTGGTGAGTATCAGCTTTTGAGTTCTGCGTTAGTACAGCAGACAAAAGAGAAGATCAGAGTGATACAACAAAAGTTGAAAGCGGCACAATATAGACAGAAGTCATACGCAGATAATTGACGACGACCTTTAGAGTTCCAGGTGGGAGACAAAGTGTACCTTGGAAAGGCATGCTAAGGTTTGGCTAGAAAGACAAACTGGCACCCAGGTATATGGGGCCATACCCGGTAATAGAACATGTTGGCAAGTTATCTTATAAGTTAGAGTTGCCACCAGAGTTGCATAGGTTACATCCGGTGTTCCATGTTAGCATGCTGAAGAAAAGTCATCCAGATACAGGGACAGTGATACATCCAGTTGAGGTTGAGCTTGATGAAGATGTAACCTACGAGGAAGGTCCAGTGATGATCCTTGATAGAAGAGTAAAGAAGTTAAAAAGGAAAGACATGGTCCTTGAGAAAGTTCTTTGGCATCATTGTGGCATTGAGGAAGCCACGTGGGAGCTTGAGGAAGAGATGAGGAGGAAGTATCCCTCGCTTTTCTCTTTAGATTTTGGGGATGAAATCCCTTTGTAGGGGTTTATGGCTTGTAAGGACCCTGACCTCCATTTTGGGCTTATCCTGTTTGCTTTTCCTAACCCTGGTATTTAGTTGCTTGCTAATCACCTCAAGTGGTGATTAGGGTTTTTTTGTGCTTTCTTGAGAGTTGGAGGTGCTACTTGCAAATAACCCAAGTTTTAGGGTTCATGAACAAGTTTGTCACCTTGAGAGATGTTTCTCTCTCTCCTTGCATCCTCTAGAGTTGAGAGGATGGGTTGGGCTCATTGCTTGAGTAGCCTTGGGCCTTGTATTGCCTTGTTTGGGCTTTACCTTGCCTTAATGGGCCTTGTATCGGGCAAGGGAGTGTTTGGGTGCTTGTGTCGGCCTACTATGTGTCGGCCATGCCTTGTGTCGGGCATGAGTGTATCACCCAAGAGGATGTATCGGCCTATGACCATCTTTGACTCTTAGCATCGTTTGTGTCACCCCCTTGTGGACACTTGGTGCTTGATGCTTGCAGGTGGTGAATGCCTTGGACATGTGGATGTGGTGAGATGAGAAGGTGGTCTTGCCCATGAACAAGTGTCCCTAGGTGGGTGACACCTTGCCTTGGTTTCCCCTTCATTCTCTTATATATATACCTTCCCTTTCACTTGCTTAGGATCCCTTTAGTTCTTTGTTGCCTCCCTCTTCCTTGGTGCACTATACACCTTCCCTTGGTGTGCTTGGTGGTCGATCCCTTTGAAGGAGTTCTCTTCTTCTTCCTCTAGCTTGGTGGTCGAACCATAGGTGAGTCTTGCTTCCTTGGTAAGCATATTCCCTTTCCCCTTAGCATCTCCTTCTCCTTCTTGCTTGCTCTTTGACCATGGTGGTTATGAGCTTTGTTCCTTTCCTTGAGGTGGCCAAAGGTGGTGTGCCTTAGAGCTAGGAGCTTAAAGCTTGGAGCTTTGGAGCTTGAGGAGTTTGCTTAAGGTGGGTTACATAACTTCTAACCCTAACTATACTACCTTCTTTTATGTTGCATGTTCATATATGATCATGATTGGCCATGCATTTTTTTAGATATGTTTCTTTCTCTAGCATGTACCTTTAATCTTGTGGATATGGTGATCATGTTGTGGATGATGTTGTTGTTTGTTGTGTACCTTTGGACCTAGTTGGTCGAATCCATATATTAGGGTTTCCTTTGGGGCAATACCCCTTTCTCTCCTTGGTTTTGAGAAGTGAGTTTGATCTCTAGTGGTGTAGGCCAAACCCCTCTCTTCCTTAGTCATTGAGAGGTGAGTCTATGCTCTAGTTTCTTGGGCAACACCCTCCTCTCACCATGGATTTGAGAGGTGAGCCTTTGGATGAGTGATGACCTCAGTTGGAGATGATCCATCATGTTGCCTGATTTTTGATGGAGGTTGTGCAAAACCCCTCTCACTTGGTTGTTGAGAGGTGAGCCAACTATCTTAATCAATTAGGGTTTGTTGCTAAAGATTTTGGGGTTGAAGATGACCATCTTGGTGAAGTTCTTGTGCCCTTGCATGATACACCCTTTTGTGGGTTTTGGCTTGGCCGATATGTTCAGTTGAGCCATGTTGGCTTTGTGCCCGATATGACCCCTTTCACCTTGTTAGTATCCTTGGACGATATCCTTTGGCCGAGATGATCCCTTGCTTTGGATGTCCCCTTGGTCAACATGGTGGTTGGTAAGTTATCTCTATTTTGGGTGACATGGTTTGGTCTTGGGTTGCCCGATATGGTGTTTGAATGGTGAAACCCTAATAGGTGCCTTAGCGGTGGCCGATATAAGGTGCTTGACCTAGTTGTATGATAGGCCTTCTTGTGATGCCTTAGTATTGTTTGTTATAGGTGGGCGACACCCTAGCCTCTTCCTTGAACGATATGAGTAAGATGGGTAACCTTGTGTCGGGCATGGAGTTTGTGTTTGCATGACACACCCTAAGTTGAGTTAGCCGATATGATACCTTAGTGTCCTCCTTTCCCATGGATGACATGATGCTTTGGGTGATAGAGTGCCTTGGCCGACATCAGGGTCCCTTAGATGACATGGTTTGATGGTTGGGCGATAGGGTGTCTTGGGCGCCATGCTCCTGGTCGATATGATCCTTGTTGAGAGGGTTGGCCGATAGAAACCCTAACCCTAGAAAATGATAGGGTTCTTGGTTTATAGGATTAAGTTATGATACCCTAGCTGCTTGTGCATGATACAGACCTCTAGTTCAAGTTGCACGACACAACTCAGTGTTGGTTGCTCTCTAGTGCACGATAGGGTGAAGTGTTGATGGCCGATATGGTGACATAAGTGCTTTAGGGTTTGAAAACCCTAGCTGATAGACTATAATGAGGGATAAGATCTTTCCCACTATTCTTTTGGTGAGGGTGGCGCTACCCGCTACACTTATAGTGAGGGAAGTTGGAATCTTTGGTGAAAGTTATGATTAACCCGGAAATCCTAATAAATGGATTAATCACCTTAAAACCGCATCTATGTTAGTAATGGGATATGATGGTAGGTTGTGAACTGGGGTATGTTGGGAATCTAAGATGTTGCTACATAAGATGATAAGATACATGGTTATGTTCACAAGAATAGGGCATAGTGTATGCTCATGGTTTGATAACAATAATATGATTGATACAACTTATGCTTCATATAATCATGGATGTTGTTCCAAACATGATACATGATAATCATGAAGATCTATGGTTGGTGATTTATGTTATCTCTCTTGATATGCATACTAACCATGCAAGTGTATCAGATGGATTCATAGCCAGGTAAGAGCTATGAGGTTTATGTGTTTGAATAACATTGAATGATGATAATCCTCGTTGATGAGATAACATGTATCACCTGTATGATGTGAAAAGGTCTATTGACCTAGTAAAGGCTGAGTGCCTAGTTGAGGTGTTATCCTCTGATGTTGAGATAAGGGTTTGCTATCCCATGGTGATGATGTAAGCTTTGAGAAACAGTGGCATTCTGTGATGAGGGATTGAGATCCCATGATAATGTGATAATGACAGTATTAATATAACTCAATTTTGTTTATGTTTTACAACTTTGTTGCCTCAACAATCCACTAAAAATATACTAATTAGTTATAGTGGAACATATCATGTAGTTTGCCCTGGCCATAGATCCATCATCATCAGTAATTGGTGATGGTGAAACAGGTTTATCCTACGAGATTACCGGGAGAGCATATATTTGAATATGTGGGGCTTTCTCCTAGCCGAAAGTAGGAGGATTTGAGTACAAATATGGTTGTATATAGAGCATGGTGAACAGGGCCCATGGCTCAGTGATTGAAGAGCATGGTGAACAGGCCCATGGCTCAGTATTATAGAAGGGTAGCCTGCGGAGCTGACCCTGTGGCTGAGGCCACTCAAGTAAGAGACTGTGGTCCTGCTTTGGTTTTCATGCACTGACCACGAGGAGGTCAGGTCATGGAGTCTGGCTCTCCCATTGACCTTGTATGGCATCGGTTTTGGGCTTCGCAGTCGAAGGTTGGATTTGAGCAGGGACAGCTCACTTCCTCAGGGCATAATAAAACGTAATCCAGCCAAATAGTATATACTACTTAGAGCAAAACATGGAACATTGGTTGAGGCCTTGCTTATGTAGATAATCTAGTTATCTCTTACAGTTACTTGTACGATCTTAATAACTTGTGATAAGTCCTCATAAAGCTTATCTTGTCAATCATGTTCCATAAAGAAAATATGGATATAATCCTCATGAATATCTTGGTAAGATTGATGGTAATGATAGTATTGTTCAGTATGCTACTCTTTTTATATGTCTTTACCAGCTATCTGCTTTATCTGCTTTAAACCTTCTGAGGTTTTATAGTTTTGGCGGGGAGTTATGTTTCTCACTGGGACTGTGTGTCTCACCCCGCTGGTTTACAACCTTTTTAGGTGATCGCTCTAGACGTGGTGGTGGTCACGAGGTTGCGGTCGAGAACCAAGAGGAAGAGTAGTAGGAGGAAAGAGATGGATATGTTGCCATTTTGGTTGTTTTTTTGTAGAGTCCTAGAGCCATCCGTGTACTCTCAGGTCCTCGAAGGTGTTTTGACGATGTTTTATGATGTATAGATGATGTATCTTGTATATCCTACTGCTAGCCTGATGTGGCCCGTTATGTATGTATAAACATGTGATGAACTCTGGTGCTGACAGGACATCTGGTTCCTTTAAGTTGTGGACATATATCAAGGCTTGTAAATGTTTATATAACATGTTTCCTTGTAGGATGAGGATCTGGATGTAATAGTTCTCTTTTATATTTTTTCCACAAACGGTTTTAATTAACCTGTGTTTTCGGTAATATGTGGTGTATGGTGTTTTCACACATTTTCATGTGGCATCTCGTTGTCTGTGTGATAGCGAGATGTGGCGTCACAATCCCCCTTTGTTCCTACATACATCTCCCTTCTTCTACAAGTGAGTGTGAGATCTAAGTAGCTAGTGTAAGTGTGATTGGTGCAATTGCCTAGAGCTTCCTAAAGGCTACATGGCAAGTAACATGAAGTGAAATACCCTCATCTCTACTCCCATTCCTACCCTTGGCTCTCAATTGCCCTAATACCACTTATCCTAGAAACCTAGACTTGCCAAGTCCTACTAGAATCACACATAACCCTAGTTCTCCAACTAGTAGTATAGGGTATATTCTAATAGCACTTGCCTTATTGTTTGGTTTGGTAATCTAGATTGAAATGTGAGATTTTCATGTTATCCTGACCTTCCCCCAACTAATATCAAATCACATTCCCAAACGACCCACCTATCCAACCCATTGCTTAAAACCTGACTTGTCATTTTAGCTTGTTAATGCTAGCTTAGCTTAATTGCCTTTGTTCATTCTAGCTAATTGCTTAGTCTTGTTAATTAGGGTTAACATAGATTCTTGCTTGCTCTAGTGTTTATCTTAGTTATTAGTTGCTCATTTCCTTGATAGGGTAGTGTAGATCATCTTGCTCTTGTTTAGTTGATTGCTTAATTTAGTCTCTTAGACCTAACTTGCTTAGGATAATCTAGTTTTTGGTAATCTAGTTTTCATGGTGCCTTTACTTACCTGCTTGCTTAGTGTAATCAAACCAAACCTACTTTTAAACCTTGCAACCCTAATATCTGCTTTAGAAATGTAGACAACACAAACCTAGCTCTAGTACCCCCTCTATCCCTGAGGATCGAATCCCTTGCTTGCCTCTCATCTATACTATAACAAGACCTTGTGCGCTTGTGGGAGCATATTTTAGTGTTGTGAGTGAACCTTGTTTGGGGACTTATAAATTTGAAAGATCACATGTTGAATACCGCACCAGTATCACTGAATGTCATGGCTGTAGTAGACTTCTCAATCGAGTTTATGTACATCCTCATAGGATGGGAAGGTTCTCTAGCAGACCAAAGGATCCTACAATCTGTGTGGACCACATGTGGTTTTAAAGTACCCACCAGAAAGTATTACCTGTTTGATGCAGGCTACGCAAACACCTGTGAATTCCTAGCACCTTATCGCAACACAGCTTACCATATAGCTGAGTATCGGGGAAACATACACACGTACAACAACAAGAGGGAGATGTTCAACCACCGACATGCACAATTACGCAATATTGTTGAAAGAGCTTTTGGTGTGTTGAAGAGGAGGTTTTCTTACCTAAAAAAGGTGTGATATATTCTGTGCATTCACAATTTCACCTAATATTGGCGTGTTGTATTCTACACAATTTCATATGATGTCAAAATGATGGTGACGTTATGATGGATGATTTTGTAGAAGACAGTTTGCCAACTAACCTCCCAGGAACTGGGGTCGACTTGAGTTCCCTCCAACAAACAACTCAAGTCGATGCTTGGGAGGTGATGTATTGCGTGAAAACATTTTTGGTTTAATTTAGGAAAATAAATGACATTCCTTTGTATTTTTTGCAATTTCTATAGTAATTTTAAACTCATTTATAAGTTGACATGTACTCTAATCCTCATTAGATTTGTTTCGTACAATGTTTCTATGGCTCCTAATTATAAATGTCACATTATGCTTCATTAGATTGTCTTAAAATGGAGAATGGAATGTCGGCATGTCCATATGGCCTCCAATGCACCGTATGAGTCTACATGGATGCCAGTGATGCAGCAAATGGACGGTTTGAAGACAACAACCCCCACATGCTGTATTTTACATGTGGTAGCGGTCTTGTTCCAAATATATGTCCTATGATGTTGGCCGTGCAGTGAGTACAACCTAATGTGGCCACCCTTATTGTAATTAGGGATGCACTAGTAACACAATTACTTATGCACGCAATGAATGCAAGCACTGGTCTGCACAATGTGACTTTGTTTGTTCGACAAGGGTGGACACCGATAGGATAGTAGTGGAAATTTCAACTCTGAGTAAGAGGTGTCTATATCTTTATGAACTACTTAACCTACCGACCGATAGTGACTCTTTAACAAAGGAAGAGGGCTACAATACATCATAGTTGTAATATAGTATGATCTATCCAAATAAACTTCACTTGTATGTTAGAACAGTCAACTTATCCTATTGAAACATTATTCAAATTACATTTAAAATCTATGTTTTGAACCTGACATTATATTAATAATCAACAATCATGTTTTAGATGTCGATGAATACATCTGAACTTCTGAGGTGTAATTGTGGTCTAGTTGTAGCCTGGTGGATTAACACAGAGGATGCAGGGTTATATGACTTTGGCATTCTGAGTGAAAGGTCGAGCGAAATGTATTACATATGTACTACTAGTCAGGTGTGATAGTAAATCCATTAACAATCGGTTTCCCTTGTGTAGGTTGCACATTTGTTGTCATTAACTTGAACTTGGGAATACATTTTAGGGAAAAGAATGATGCAGATACTTCGATTGGGCAGTCGATCTCCCTCTAACAACTGATTCTTTGAAGGCTGAGATTACATTACTAACTTGTGAGTGCAAGTCACTGTGGGGCCAGGTGATGAACATGAAGGACTTTGTTGAAATCCATCACAAATCTGAATATATATACACCTCCAAAAAGTACGATTATGAGGTTCTACAAACCTTCGTTGACAAGATGGAGGAAACTTGCAGCCTTCTTGTGGACATTCCTTCACCGTTGATGACACCATAATGTTGAATGGAAGAGTTAGATTTAGATTGCCCTATTGATTCAGATTATCTATCATTGGATGTTATTAACATTATAAACTTTCTTAATTTCATCATAATGTTGTTTGAATAACGTTAGAAGGTTGCTGATTTTTATTGTAATGTTGTTGAATGTTTTATGTCTAGACCAGATAGGAGGGTGTATGTTATTTAAATATGAATAATCATATTATATCTGCATAATTGTGATATACACCCTTACATCTGAAATATATTACATATAGAATATATAATATGGTTGGGCAACCAATGAGCCTGTTTGCTTTATGGTGTCCAGAGCACGATTGGATCCCACTTGATGCCATGAGAAGTCAGTATGACATGGGGAGATGTGTTTGTAGATTTTATACTTGAGAGGCTTGGATGGAGATATGGCATGACATTCGAAACATAATGGGGATCCATTTCATATCTTTGAACCAATTGAAAACCATTTGGAAGAACCTAAAGAAAGACTTTATCAGACAAAATCATTTCCTTTTGGCACATTTATTGCCTCCTCATCCCTTGGTGCAATATGTGATCCCCCCAGGAGTTGCAGAACACTTAAACAATGTTGAAAACAACAACAATGGAGTTGCAGGAGTAGGTTGTGAAGGCAACGAATGAAGTTGCAAGTATAACTCTTTTTACTACTTTATGTATGCTCTATTTTTACTTTCTACAATTGGACCCCTGAGTTTGGTTGTTATTAAAGATACATCATAAGCTTGCTACTTTATGTATGATCTTTTTATCTTAATGTTGATTTTTTATGGCTTCAGCAGATATATGCATATTAAATATTTATATTTGAGTTATCATATTATGTTTGTACCATTGTGAAATGAACCCTTACCATTGCAATGTATTACATACTGAATTTGTAATTATGGTCGATCAAGGTACGACGTCGTATGTCATATGGTGTATAGAGAATGATATGGTCCTCAAATTTTTGATGAGAAACCAATATGACATGAGGGGGTGTGAATGGAGTATATACTGCATAAGCTTAGAGGGAGGTATGGCGTGACTTTTGAAACATAATGGGGGTACCTTACATATCTCTCAGTGAGGTGCAAATTCGATGGAAGTACCTTAGGAGAGAGTTCATTAGAGAAAATCATTTTATTTTGGGAGCTTTTGTACCTCCTCAGCCATTGGTCATGCAACACGTCATTCCAAATAATTTTGTGACAACTCGGCGCACTTACCCCCCAGGAGTTGTCGAATACCTAAACAATGTTGAAAATAACAATGACGTAACTGCAAGATTAGGTGGTGAAGACAATGAATGAAGTTGCAAGAAATTATTCACCACCTTAGGGATGTTCATTTTTTTATTTTGTATGCATTTAAAAATGTACCTGATCCGATGATTATGAACACTAATTACAAATTGTTGTGACCGTTAGTCTATTACTATTAGTGTTTGGTCAAACGAATACATATTTATATTTGTTCGTCAACTTTTATTTTTGTAATGATTATGAACCATTACATGTTGAAGTTTATGTCAAATACACTAATTATTTATTTCAATTTCTCTTAACTATTTTCCTAGTTTGTATAACTTATTGTCAGCATTACATTATTGTTATCATAATTTGCTCAGACTTGGACTTATTTATTATGTTTAGATGTCGAACTCATTTTTAAAGTCGTGTTTAAAGTTCAAAAAAATGTTTATGTCACGTGCAAGGATAGAGAAATATGTGAACAAAAAACTCATGTACAAGCAGAAGTGTTGTGAGCCTTTCCAGACTCATTCCCCAAATGTGAGCCCAGAACAAAGCAATGACAGTTTCACTCACCCAATTTGTCATCTGTCATTGTTGTTTGATTGATCGAAAGACAACGTCAAAGAACAGGACAAGGCAACACTGTAGGAAGAGTGTCCCGTGTCATGGGACGAGTACGACGAGGCCCTAAGCTGGGGCAACTGGGACAGTCCCACCTGGGATCAACAAAAACTTGCATCCACACCGAAGAATGGGCAGCACAGTGGTTGGTTGCCATCTTAGACTTCTTCTAGGTTTCTAGATCTAGGCAACTATAGGGAAGACCGTTCCTTTTTTTGCCTCCTCTCTGTTGGACCATGCCGCATTTGCTCAGTATTTAGACATGATATTATCTTATTTTCGAAATTTAAGTTGTGATTAAGGTATGTCATCTCAATTTATGTGGAACAATTACTTTTATATTTATGTGGAACAATTACTTTTATATGTATTTCAATTAGAAAATGAATCGGATATGTTTGGTTTACTTTAATACTCTTGGTTGAACAAAGTTCTATGTACCTTACATCTAATTACATTTTATTTTATCCTTTCTTGTGCATGTATCAAGCATCTATATTATTTTAAAGCCATTTTTCTTACCTACTTTTTTGTTATCGAATACATTGGCTCCACTTATGTCACATATTTTATCATCAAATACATTATTTTGATGTTATTAATCTATGCTACAGACGCTCTCACACACAACGAATCATTTTCAGTGGGATGACGATGTCGCACTCGGCACAGTGTTGGGTTGTCAATAGTACTTGCGGCGCTTGCATGGGCCTCATGTATGTCAAGGTTGGCATGATGCCCTTGCAAAATTTCATACATTAACTGGAAGGACTAACATAAACATGGTTGCCTTTAAGGCAAGGTGGAAAGTGCTAAAAATTGTAGATGCAATTCCGCGCACATTCTGAACAAGTCCTCGTACTTACCCACCGGCCGGCAATACAACAACAACTTGATCAAGTGGGAAGCTATCAACCATGCGCAACAACCGATAATCAGAGAGACAAACAGACAACCTAATGTTGTTCGAGCCAATAATGATGCAGAAAATGAATGCAGCGAATGCATATTAGTACCTAACGTCATTTGACCTTTTTATATTTCAAATTGTGATGACACTTGTGTGCAATTTATGTTGTATTGTGTTACAGAATATTGTGTATTACGACAAATTTAAGTTGTTCGTTGCCAATTATTTTGTTACTTACCTATTTATACAAAAATGCACAAGTATACATACATACAACAAGGCATGTGTCATGCATTCACACAGTAGTGGTTAAAGTAATATTTACTTTAAATATACATATAAAATTAATAATACTCAATTCATATTCATAAAAGAAAACAACAAACAGAATCAATCATGTATAAAATTATATATTTATTGTAAATTTTAATCTTGTATTGCATAGTCAACACAGTTCTGCGGTCATTATTTTTAAAACTGTTCTGTAAGAAAAGGACAAATTATTCTTACAAAACAGGACATGATAGTCAGATTCTGACTACGTTGTCAAACAGAATCAGACTGGATCCTGACTGGTAACCAAAGAGAATCAGATTGAATCGTAACTCAATTCTGACCAGCTGACCAGAATGAGACTGGGTTGCCAAACAGAATTGGACCGGATCCAGACTACCCTAATCCAAATCTACTTACTAACAGTCCACACTACAGAATCTTAGGTACTACCCCACAACTCACCTCCAGTGTAGCCGTAGAAAACCCTCAAACAGTTTACCTCCTCACCCCCCCTCGCGCCATGTTTAGTGTTGAGAACCCATGCCACCACTTCTGTCATTCCAACTATTCCAAGTTACATTACGGTTGAAGAAGATTGAGGATCTATAGATCAAGCTTCCCATGACTTCTCGCTGTATCACCTTCTCTGCAAATCAGACCCTTTGCACAACCACTCACATCTCCTCCGCCATCTCTATGAAACCCAGCCATGGTCTAAAACAATCACCGCTCAGAACCTCCACAAAGCTCCAGACTATGCCACCGCCTACCTGACATCACTCATGTCAGTGAATGCCTGCAAACCATGGATACCTAAACCTCTGTTGCAGACCGGAAACCTCAGAGACCTGCAACGTAGCGTCACCTCCAATACAACTGCTTTCTCCTCCTACTGGCTTCTACTACCACCTGACCCAACCATGAACCAGACTTCTAGAAGTTGCAGCGCTGTCATTGATAATGGTGGATTGATCAGACTGGCTAATGAGATCTCAACTAGTTCCCAGTCACCAGAGATCACAAGGCCTAAACCAGAGGTCTAAAACCAATCCCCTTGCTTGTTGTAGACCTGCAACCCATCAATTATCGAATACACCACCCCTTCGACCATCTGAGGTCCCTACGCCAAGCCAGACCCCCCCCCCCCCCCCCCGGGCCATAGCTTGAAACTATTGGAGAGCATTAGTGCTTCACTGACAGAACCTCTTTAGATCCTCTTGCCTCCCACGGCATTGACAACCTGAACACCATTAACGGTGCTTGCCTAGCATCCCAAAGAAGGCTCGCGCTCTACAGAAGGAGGAATCAGTCGTTAATGATCGCGTGGAAGACACAACAGAAACTAGACAGCCTGGTGACAACGACCAAAAGAAACCAAACATCCACCCAGCCATGACTTTGAATATACTGATTGGCCTCATTAACACCAGGACATGATCGGTGAACTGATCCTTAACGCTCAGTTCCAACTGCAACCTTTAGGAAGTAAGTTTTCCTTGATATCGTGCCTTTCAAGTACTTAGTAACTAAAAAGAGACAACAATGATGTTTATAAATCAGAGTGATCAGAAGCCCCTAACGTAAAATCTATCTAGAAGTCACATCCCTGTCATCAAACCATATCGTTAGTTATACATATATTTAATCATTTGCTTCTAATTCTGGAAAATAAGAAGTATGGAGCCTCTATAATATAATGCTTCAATATGAAATATCATCTTCAATGATATCGACTTAGTTATGGTAACAATTCAGATATTGTGATCCTCACCCTAATACTTACCGTATTAGTATACGTAAGAAGGCACTTATATTTGTAACTGGATGAATTATAATATCTAAATTCCATGAAATGAGCTAACAAATATTTATAATTGATTACTAATTAAATATTAATAAGAATGGATATAAAGCATGGTCATATTGACAATTTGATCTAATTGCTCAATTATCTAAATGTTTATCACATATAAACTAAAACCCTAACCCTAAGTATGTACATATATATAGGGCGTTCATTCAATACCCTCACGGGTAGCCTGAAATTCGCTACTCGTCAGTCAAAAAAGTAACCATTTAGCCAGAAAAGTAACTGTGTTGATAAAAAAGTAACTATACGACTAAAAAGTAAATCTAGAAAAAATACACAGCAAATATATATAATTGTATTTTTGTTATAGTTGTTGTAAATAAATTATCTATGCATGTAAAGTAACAGTTTGCTAAGTAAAGTAACCCTCTACATGCCAGAAGTAAGAAACTTCAAAAAATAACCAAAATAGGGGGTGGGTAGCTACCCCTGCAGGTATTGAATATGGACCCATATATATATATATATATATATATATATATATATATATATATATATATATATATATATATATATATATATATATATATATATATATATATATATATATATATATAAAGGTAGTTTTGAGATGGGAATGGGTTGATGAGTTAATACATATGTTTATCTAAAGAAAGGGAATATAAGAAGTATTTTTTAATCTATAAATGAAGCTACTTCCTCACAATCATCTAACCAAGTAATAAATCTATTGATATACTTGTATGCATATTTGGAATGTAGACTTGGACGTATTGAGGAACATTGAATATAAACATTATATATTTTCTAGTAAGGGTCTCTTGATAAATAGTTTCTTATAAGTTGAACATATTGAAGTTAGTTACTAAATTAAATTGTTTTGAGATTTAATATTTGAGGAATTAATATGGGGAAAATATGATATACACAAGTATGTAACATAAATAACCTAGTTGGAAATCTAGAAACAATGTTGAGATGAAATATGGAATAGTAACCTTAGACAAAAACATATATAAATTCTGAAGAAGTCAAATTGAACAAACACATGATTCCCAACCATTAGTGGTAATCATTTCTATACATTTTTAGGTCTCCCTTTTATTGATGTTGGAGTTTTAATATTTGGAATTCTTTTTGGATACTTCTAATTCGAATGTATAAAAGTTCTATTATATTTAAAAATCCCATTCCCTCTTGAAGCATGCAAAGTAGATATGTTGGGTGGCCTATAATTTTTTTATACTTTAGCCTTCCTCTTTGAATGCCACTAATAATTATTTCTAAAAATATTAGGATACTATTTAAAACTTCAAAGAAGGGCAGGCTAGTGCCCATTAGTTTAGTGAAATTACGCTTCCATGCCTCTATGTGGAGTTAAAGGACATAGGGTCCCTTAGTGTACTGGGAAATTTAGTTGGTGTGTTTTCATTCTCGTAGGAGAGAACAAATGGCTTCCCCAACAATAGGCATTGACATGTGCAATCTATTTGAAATTTTAAATTTCCAGTCTCAAATTTTGATATTGAAGTTTTAAGAATTAAAACCCAACTTTTCCATTTGATACTTGCTTAGGTTATTTAATTCTTTGTATTTTGTCATAAAAATCCTTTGTAGCTAGGTTCGTAATTTAATTTTTCAAATATCAATTATGTACTAGTTATTTGACTGACTTATATTTTCCTACTTGGGGTCCATGTATGATTTTATTTCCTATGAGAATTCATGGACGGGTGATCCAAAGAAAGCCTAAAAGAGATATACAAGAGTTGTCCCCTATTGAAGAGTAGACAGGAACCAATGCTTATCCATAATTTTGTAATCCTATGTATAAGCTTTTGCAACTATGATGTAAAGCATGATTGTAAAAATATTTTCTTATATTTTCTAATACAATTTTGTAAATATTTGATCATAAGGATAATGCCTACACAACATGCTCTCAGAGCTATAAATAGCCAACACTCATGCATGTCTCATAGGCTATTAGGGTTAATTAGGAATAAAAATGGAGTAGTTGGTACTTAAAAATAATAATTTCAACAAACTCTAGTATCATTGGCTCAATTATTAGGATATGCCTAGACTACAAGAAGAAAACACTAAGAGCCTAAGATGTGAATGTGTACCTTAATATACAAAGTCATAAACCATACCTATCTCATCTACTAGCTATTGGAATTGCCCAGGCATAAATTTACATTGAGATATTATTGAGGAAGACATATTTAAGATACATGTATGTCTAATTTACCTAGAGGTCGTTGGAATATTAAAATCACCACTATAGGTATACAAATGGGTAGAGTGCCCTAAAGTTTCTCAATAGTTTGGTACAACCACAAGCAAGTGCAAATAAAAAAATTACAAAAATTAAACCTGACCAAGACAATTTTGACTACTTGGGGAAAACCTCAATATTTGAATAAAACATTCAACTCAATTCTAATAAAAAAATCTATATACAATCATCATTCATACAAGAAATACTAATATGTTAACATAAATAAAGTAAAACTATATTGTGAAAAGAATATATATGTATATTAAAAATGCAATACTACTTATAGACTACATATCTAGTAAGGGAAGTGTACCTCACAAGAACTTTCACCAAAATAACCCGTAGAGAGGATCAATTGGAAATTTAAGAGACAGCTAGTATCTTCCCTTATATATGTCTAGTTATAACTCTTGAGAAACTTTGTAGTTACAAATCATGCCACTTGGAATAACTCCACATTATATACATATAGGTGGAAATTGAGAATCACAATAATGATATTAAAAATGAAAATTTACAAATCCAACATTATATCAATGTAGACGCAAATAAAAAATGGATTTAAAATTGCATCCCTAACCATAATAAGATAATGAGATGGTTAGATGTAACAAATATTAGGACATATAGGTTTGTAAAACTCCCAATTTATAGAGATATATAAACATTGGATAATTTATGTTAAATTAAGCATTATATTGATGTAGAACCCTACCCACTAAAAATGGAGAAATAAATATGAATCATATATAAATTGTTGACCCAATAAAAGGTCAGATAATATTAGTGAAAATAATATTAAGTAAATTTTGATAAAGTTTTGATATTGGCTATTCTAACTATAGTTTATCTAATAATTGTGTGGTGCAATACAAATTTGATATCCATAATTTAGATTCTTAACCTAGAAATGTGTACATGGCCCTAGAGGAATTATATGAACAAGGCATCCCTAACTTCTCAGGTGGCTATGTTTCATAGAAATCTAAATTCCCAAAATGTGTCAAGTAGCTGAGATGATGGATAAATAGTAATTAGAATGTAATTGTGACTTTGTTCTCACATTGATTTCAACCACTTTTAGTTTTGCATTAAAAAGTTTCCCCATCAAAAATTATTTTTTTGTAATACCAAATGTATCAATAAAAATGATTTTATGATATGAGAAAAACCCTAGAGGGAGGTCACATGGATGGATATTGAAACCCTGAAAAGAGCAAACTTTGTTGTAAGGTGATGATTAAGAGAAATGAAGATACTCAATTGTAGTTGTTATTTATATTTCTAGTTATATCCTTTTAAGGGTGGATAGTAGTTCCTAAATAAACCATGCATGTTCAATTTTGGGGACAAAATCATCTTTAAGGGGTGGAGTGTTGTAACATACTCAATTTTGGGTGCTAATTTAGTTTGAACTATAATTTATGTTACTCCTAAATTTGAACTTATTTCTGAATTCCAAGACTTATTCAGTTATTTTAACCAATTCTCTTGTCCTTTGATACAAATTAGTTTTCTTTTGAGATTCTTGTGTTTAGTTGAATTATTTTTCTTACCTAAAAAAAATATAAATGAGCCCCTCAATTTTGTCTCATGAATAATTTTGACATTTGTTAGTGCAATTTAAATTATTGATGCATCAACATCTTGATAACCTCACATGCATATAATGGTCTTTCTTTTACTGGCTTGGAACCAGTTCTAATAAATGTTCTAAGAATACTAAGTTCAAGCATATATATAACTGTTTGAGTTGGATCTGTAATAGGGGTACTTGTATTTTTAGAAAATAGATTACTAGAAGCTACATAAATAGTCAAATTTTAATGCACAATGGGCTTTGTAGTTTAGGCGATATGAAAATTAACAAATAAATAGACTTATATCATTTATCAAATATAAAGCAATTACAAGACCGTCTTCCCTAACTTGTAACCCAAAGATGATGTCTGTTACAATTGGCAACACAATCACCCTCCCCTTCAATTTGACCTTGCTTCATCTTAGTCCATCGAAACACCACATAACTTCATATTTGACTTCCTAATGGACCTAAGTGTCAACAACCTATACAGCGGACTGATGTTACAGAAGCAATGCTAGATGCAACTAAAGTAGAAGTGGTTGCCTTTGTCACCCCCTTAGAACCATTAGACATTCTCCCTCTCCCACGGTAGTACATAATCCTCTACTCATTTCAATCTAGAAGAGACTCAGGAACTGTAGTGGACCCTACAACTGGGCAATCATCGCATGCCTATAACTCGCCTTTACCACAGCCACAAAAACACCCTCGACTAGTTTACCTCCTCAACCCCCATGTGCCATGTTTAGTGTTGAGAACCCATGCTACCACCTTTATTATTCCATTTATTCCAAGTTACATCATGGTTGAAGAAGATTGAGGATCTATAGATCAAGATTCCCTCGACTTCTTATTGAATCACTTGTTGTGCAAATCAGACCCTTGGCACAACCACTCACGTCTCCTCACCATCTTTGTCATGGTATAAAACAATTAATGCCCAGAACCTCCACAATGCTCCAGACTTAATTCTCACCTACCCAACATCACTCGGCACACGTCTACAAACCCTTGGATACCTTAACCTCTGTTGAGGACCTTTGCAACATCTCAAACTGGCAACCTCAGAGACTTGTAGCATAGTGTCAACTTCAATACAACTATTATTCCCTCCTAGTGACTTCTTCTACTGCCTGACCTGACCATGATCCAGACTTCCAAAAGTTGCGACACCATCATTGATAATGGTGGACTGATCAAACTAACCAATGAGATCTTAACTAGATCCCGGTCACCAGAGATCACAAGGCCTAAACTAGAGGTCTGAAATCAATCCCCTTGCTTGGTTGTTGCAGACATACAAACTAGAGATTATCAAACACACCACCCCATCGGTCATCTAAGGTCTCTATGCCAAGCCAGACACTTCACCATAGATAGAAGTTGTAGGACAGTAGTGGTGCTTCAGTGACAAAACATCTTCAGATCATGTTGCCTCCCACAAAATTCACAACATGCCATCAATGGCACTTGCCTAGCATCCACAAGATGTCTCACACTCTACATAAGGAGTAATTAGTCTTTGATGATCGCATGGAAGACCCTATAGAAACTTGATCCTATTAACGAAGACCAAAAGAAAACCAAACATCCACCCAACCATGAATTTGGATATACTGATCGACCTCCTTACTACCAGGATATGATCAATGAATTGATTCTTAATGCTCAGTCCCAATCACATTGTTCAACGAGTAAGTTTTCCTTGATATCTTGTGTTTCAAGTACTCAGTAACTAAAATAGACAACAATAAGGTATATAGGTCATAGTCGTTAGAATCCTTTAACCTAAAATCTATCTAGAACTCCCAACCTTGTTATCAAACCATATAGTTAGTTATATGTATGTTTATTCATCTGCGCATAATTCTAGAAAAAAAGAACTAGGGGATCTCTATAATTTAATGGTTCAATATGAAATATAATATTCAATGACAATAAGAGTGTCTATGATACATGACTTAGTTATGGTAACAGTTCAGATCATGTGATCTTCACCCTATTACTTACCATATTACTATACATAATAGGGTACTAATATTTGTAAATGGAAGGTTTGCAATATCTAATTTCTAGGAAATTATCTAGTACATATTTATAATTGATTGTTAATTATATGTCAATAAGAATGTATCATAGATATAGAAGCATGGGTATAATGATAATCTAAACTAGTTATCAATTATCTAAATATTTATTATATACAAACTAAAGACCTACGTATGGATATATATACATACATATACATGAGGTAGTTTCGATATGAGAATAGGTTGATGAGATAATACATATGTATAGCTAAAGAAATGGAATATAAGGAGGATGTTTGAATCTATAAATCAAGCTACTCCCTCACAATCATCTAAACAAGTAATAAATCTACTGATATACTTATATACATATTTGAAATGTAGACTTGTACGTATTGAGGAATTTCACACATAAACCCTATATATTTTCTAGTAAGGGTATCTTGATAAATAGCATCTTAATAAGTTGGACATCTTAAACTTTAGTCACTAAATCTAGTTGTATCATATTAGAGAGAGTATAATATTTGAGGAACGAATATGGGGAAAATATGATATAAATAAGTACATAACATTAATAGACTAGTTAAAAATCTGGAAATAATGTTGATGTGTAAATATGGAATAGTAGCCATAGACAAAAATATATATAAATTCTAAAGAAGTCAAATTACAAACACATGATTCCAATCCACTAGTGAACTACTTATATACATTTTTAGGTCTGCCTTTTATTATGCTTGGAGTTTAATGCTTGGAATTATTTTCAAATATTTTTGATACAAAGATATGAAAATTTCTATTATATTTGAAAATCTTATTCCCTCTTGAAGCATGCACATTAAAAGGTTTTTTGGCCTATAATTGTTTTATACTTTGTCCTTCATCTTTGAAAGTGGCCAACAATTAATTCTAAAAATAGTAACACATTGTTTGAACGTCAAAAATATGCATGCTAATGTCCATTAATTTAATAGAATTACACTTCCACACCTCTACGTAGAGTTAAAGGTCATAGGTCCCTCAGTATATTGGGAAATCTAGTTGGTGTGTTGTCATTCTCCGTAGGAGAGAACACATGAATTCTTCAACAACAGACATTGGCATGTGCTATCTATTTGAAAATTTGAATTTCTAGTCTCAAAATTTGATATGGAATCCTATTGAATTTGAAAATCATTTTTTTCATTTGATACTTGCCTAGATTATCTGATCCTTTGAATTTTGTTATAAAAATCATTTTTATATAGGTTCATACTTTTATTTTCTAAATATCAATTTGTATCGGTCATTTAACTAACCTATGTTTCCTTCTTGGGGTCGATGTGCAGTTTTGTTCCCTCTTGAAATTCATGAATAGGTGGTATGAAGAAGACATAGAAGAGACGTGTAAGAGTTGTCTCATGTAAAATATTAGATAGGAAACTGTGTATATTCTTAATTTTTTAACTTATGTATAAGCTTTCAAGACTCTAATGTAAAGCGAGATTGTAAAAAGATTTGTTTATATTTTTTGTACTATTTTTATAAATATATGATTATAAGGATCAAGTGTTTATGTTGAACAACCAAAGAATTCCACGCTGACTCTTCTTCAATACTTGGATACTTGACCGGGGAATCCAGAAATTGAGTTCAAGCAGCATGCACAATGCTTTTGCCAGGCTTATCATTTAATTATCATTTTAACTCTAATTCATTTTTCCCATGTAGACTTAGGTAACCTATGATCTGATACCACACTTGTAAGGACCCATCTTATTGATCAAATCTTAATTGATTATTAGGAAAAATCCTTAGACAAACACCCAACTTAAAACTAACAACCATAAAAACCATGTCAAAAAAATCACAAGATAAAACAATCCACATAGAAATCAATTACGATAAACCACCACAAAACCTTGAAAATGATATCTAGAAGTGTAAAATTGCACACATAAAACATTTCACAGGGAAACATAATAGATAATCAATTGAAACCTCTCCTTATTTATTTCACCAAAGAGATTACAAGATTTTTGTCATTGTGAAATTGTAGTAATACAATATAATTAACTGAATTATAACCCATGATCATAGAGAAACAACAAGAAAAATAACTTAGAACATACATCATCAACTACCCACTCAAATCACAAAAGTGAGAGTACATGAATGTTCTAGACAGACTTTTCCCTACTATATCTTTTTACATCTTGATCACCGTGTCCTTTCTGCAAGTCTAACATTCCTAAAAGATGTGGAAAACCAAGGGGTGAGACCCCAAGTCCTAGCGATATGATATAGCAAAAGCTAACATACTTATTTCCTACATGCATATGATAATAATATTATTTAGAGGCAAATTAATCAACAGTTAAATATCTCTAAACATGATATATGCATCAAGTAGTTATTCTCTTCACATGAATGTACACTTAACAAGTAAAAAAATGGTTGAACTTGTAATCATACATGATCCATACGCTTACTTGTAAAAATTAGGAAACATTTATGCACTTGAAATAAGTAAAGAAATATAATTACACATCCATGTGATTCATCAATTGAACCTAAATAGATATTCTACATGGCTGAGTTATACATTTTATTAAGCCCTGGGTAATTTGAGGTGTATCACTCAAACTAATAGTTGACCACTACAAAGTTTCAATCAACCCTGTATAAGATATGGGACGATCAAAATCCTAAATATTTCTCCCATCGGTCAATATGAGTGACAAATTGTAGTGACGCAACAGCCCAACCTACTAAAAACCAAACCCGGTCTATCCCGGACATGACAACATACCAAGACTAGGGTATCAACCTAAAAATCAGAGTTATGACCACAACCGTTCTCAATCACATATGAATCGAGACACAACTATGACTGTTCTCAAATACCTTGAAGTTAGGATGATAGAGAAAACTCTCCCTACTTTTGCACATACTCAACAATATATAACTATGAGTTCCTTCTCACATTTATAATTGCTACAAAGATTACTCTTTTCACTATCCATAAATTCATGACACTAAGATAGTTCTACATCCATATGGAACTACATGATTAGGGTTATGACTTGATTAATTAAACCATTTACTCATATTTTAGTTGTATCAAATACTTACAAACTATGCAAAGAAATACAATTGATATGTTAATCAAGACTAATAACTTCATATGATATAAAAAGTATTCACATATATCAAGATACTGGATCAAGATACAAGTAACCATCTTTTGGCACAATAAGGCCTAACGTGTCAATTTCGACCACAACAAGGTCCACCATATCATGCTTGGCAACAACAAGGCTCAACATATCATTCTCGGCCACAATAAGGCATGTCATATTAATTCATGGAACATCAACCATAATCAAGGCATAACAAAGTATATTTCTCCATCTAAAATTTCATCTTAATGTGCAAGTAGTTCATAAACTATATGCCACTACCTAGTATGTAGAAATTCTCAAGATCATCATATAATACAAGACATGATCAGAGAACTTGATTAATAATCACTACTAAAGTGTCAGAGTATCATGAGGGAGTCTCAGATTGCATTGTTTTATGAAACATTAATTAAAGTAAACCTATCCTCATTACATGTATTGTTTAGAGTCTACTTGGCTATCATAGAATTCACATCATACATGAGGACAAGGTTATCAAACCCATAAGATCACATTATTTTCCCTCTTAATTGTTTCACCATTTTATCCATCATTTTATACTTCACCCATGTACAATCATGAATTAATCTTGAGCATTGGCCCCTGCCATCATCCCAATAATGACATCCACACCATTGCAGTCAGGTATTAACCTCAAGGCATCAAGCACGTGCATATATGCCAAATCCAATATACATCTTGTACTATCACATTTTGTCACATATTCCATATCTTAAGATCATAGAGAAAGGTTAGCTTACAAACATGGGTAATAATAAGAGGAAGATAATCACTTCATTAGGATCCCTTTTGCATTAATAGATTTTCATCCATTATTGAAAGTCACATACATTAAGAAACCTCCAAGTTACTTCATGCACACTTTATTAATTACCCCCA